>CM056204.1:2372500-2972500 GCA_029692085.1 Gymnothorax javanicus | reverse complement strand
ACCTGGATGAAGATATAAGCTTCTGGCGGTCAATGTTATGGACGAATGAAACAAAGGTGGAACTTTTTTGGCACAGAGATGGGGCTTTTGTTTGGCGTAAGAAAGGTGAAGTTGGGACAGGGGCCTGTTTACCATGGTGTAGCATCCCCTCTTCTTTTTAACACAGATTGGAGGCGTCTGGCCATTGAGGAGAGAAGATTCTTGAGTTTAGCCAGTGGAATTTGATCAGACTTCCAGGTGCTGGAGAGTTTTGGGTGTCCTTTGACGGACTTTTCGTTTAATTATGCACCAAATGTTCTCAATCGCTGAAAGATCAGGACTGCAGGCAGGCCAGTTCAGCACACGGACTCTTCTACTACGAAGCCATGCTGTTGTAATAGCTGCAGTATGTGGTTTTACATTGTCTGTCATGGTTTGTTAGGTGTGCATGTTGTTTGGACTTTTACTTTGCGGCTCTCGTCCCGGGACGATATCGAATTCCTGGGCCATCGAATTCTTTGCCCAACTGGTTGATTGAGCTGGGGCGGCGCGTTTCCTGAATCTATATAAGCAGGATGTCCGGCATGCCTCCTTCGCTAGAGTGTCTGTGTTTAGCTTCGCACTATAGCCGAAGATATCTGTAGTCAGGTTTTGTATGACTTTCTATCTTCTTATTGTTGGAGTTTTTTCTCCCTTTTTCTATCTCGCTTTGCTTCCGTGGTACGGACTATTGTACGTCCTTTGGAAGCGCGAGTACTTGCGTTTGGTCTATATTATTCTTTGTGTTTGTACTGTGTTCGTGCTACTCTCTTTCTCTCTGTTGTTGCGCTTGGCCTCTGTATACTACCGGCCATTACAGAACACTCTAGCCAGCATGGAGTTGTCAGCAACGGCTGCATTAGAGAAAGTTGTGGCTAACCAACAAGCTGCTCTCTCTGGTTATGGCAAGGGTCTTGTTAGCCTGAACGATCAACAGGCAGAGTTGGCGGAAAGAGTCCACCTTCAGGCGACTGTCATGGAGAGACAGGAGAACGTTCTGTTAACTCTCACTGAGAGTATTAGAGCCTTGTCCACGCAAATCACACAAAATGATGCATAAGCACAATCCGTACATCTTCCCCAAGAGCCAAAGCTTCAATTACCCCCAAGATATGGAGGCGAGGCAGGAAGATGTATAGATTTCATTGCCCAATGTGAGATATTTTTTAAAGTGCAGCCTTCACGGTTCGTAAATGAAGAGTCTCGGGTTTCATTTATTTTATCCCTGTAAACTGACACAGCACTCACTTGGGTCGGCCCACTTATTCGATCTAATTCACAGGTAGTGAATACTGTGGAGACTCTCGTTAGAGAAATGGTATCGGTGTTCGATCAGGATGTTTGTGGCCAGGACGCGGCTACGCGTTTAATGCATCTAAGGCAGGGCTCTGAGAGTGTTGCTGCGTTTTCAATCACATTTCGCTCCTTGGCGACAGAGACAGGCTGGCCAGAAGTGCCTTTTATGACAGTGTTCGTTCACGCTTTGGCAAAGGAGGTTAAGGACACTCTGGCTACACTGGAGCCTTGTTTGTCTCTGGATTCGTTAGTTGGCACTGCGGTGCGAATTGATAATCACATCCGCAAACGTAAAAGGGAGAAATGTATTGCATTGGCTCTTGCTGGCAACGGGGCTAATGCTACTAGCAGCATGCATGAAGCTTCCATTCCGCCCACTGAAAATTCCACTCCTGGTGAGCCTATGCAGGTTGATGGCTCATATGAGAGCCGGGCTCGTAAGCCCATTTGGAAACGTACAATCTGCTATAATTGTAACAAAATGGGACATATTCGTCCACGCTGCCCTGAGCTTCATGGAAACGGGAAGTCCCTCTAGCGGTATGGGGGGCGCTAGAGGGACAGACCCAATTTCCCTTCCGAACTTTAATCCCTGCAGAATTGACTGTGGGGAGACAGAGAATATTTATCGAAGCTTTTGTGGACTCTGGCGCCATGGGTTGTTTTATGGATGCAGAGTGGGCTAGGAAACATTCCATTCCTATCCGCCCTCTTTTACATTCACGCACTGTAAGATCTTTGGACGGTCGCCCGCTGGGAACTGGATTTATCACCGAAGTTTCTGAATCGTTGACTTTGTTAATTTCTTTTGGTGGTCATTCTGAGGAGGTCCGTTTTTTTATTACCAGTTTTCCTGTTTTCCCTGTCGTTTTAGGACACTCTTGGCTAGGGGAACATAGGCCTCATATCACTTGGGGAAGTCAGGATAACCCGATCGTCCAGTGGGGGACTGATTGTAGGTCCCACTGTAGGGAGAGTTTGGCGTGTCATCCCGGGCATCGACCTATGGGGGAGGCTGCCGCCTGGAGTGATTCTGAGGAGTTTGCCTCACACAACCCTCCTAATCTACAGGAAGGGGCGGAGGAGGGGTTGGAGTGGGATTGTCAATTTGACTGATGGCAGCCAGAGGAGGATTTCTCTGACTCGGAATCTGACTTAGAGGGGGCAGGTTCCGAACAGGGTGAGAATTTGGGGGCTGCTCTGAACTATTGTCTGCCTCCTGATGTTCCTGACAATTATACTGATCTCGCGGAGGTTTTTAGCAAGCAACGGGCCTCGACTTTACCTCCTCATTGCACGTTCGATTGCGAGATCAATCTCCACCCGAGTACTACTTCCCCCAGGGGTTCATTATACTCGCTGTCAGGGCCTGAACGGAAGGCTATGCGAGAATATATTCAGGAGGCTCCGGCTAATGGATTTATTCAGCTCTCCACGTCTCCTGCCGGAGCAGGGTTCTTTTTTGTGGGCAAAAAAGATGGCAGCCTGAGACCCTGTATTGATTACAGGGGCTTGAATAATATCACTATTAAAAACCGATACCCACTTCCGTTGATGAACTCTGCGTTTGAACGGCTGCAGGAGGTATCGTTTTTTACCAAGCTAGACCTCTGGAGTGCTTATAACTTGCTTCGGATCCGTGAGGGGGACGAGTGGAAAACAGCATTTAATACGCATGACGGGTACTACGAATATTTGGTCATGCCGTTTGGATTGGTTAACGCCCCCTCTGTGTTCCAGGCACTCATTAATGACGTCCTCCGAGAGATGTTGGAGAGATTTGTCTTTGTCTACCTTGACGATATTCTGATTTTCTCTTTAACTCTCTCGGAGCATAAACAACACATCAGACAAGTGCTTGAGGCCCTCCTCAAAGCCAAGCTTTTTGTCAAGGCTGAGAAATGCGTTTTTCATGCCAAGACAGTTTAGTTTCTTGGCTTCATTATTTCGGAAGGGTTGGTCCGCATGAATCCTGACGAAGTGTCAGCGGTCAGGGATTAGCCTGCCCCTCAAAATGTTAAGGAGGTACAACGGTTTTTGGGGTTTGCTATTTTTTATAGGAGGTTTATCCATAATTTTAGCGCGGTAGCTGCCCCCAATATCGTGCTCACTAAGAAGAATACCTCCTCGTCGTTTGCTTGGTCTCTAGCAGCTGAGGCTGCTTTTCAGGAGTTAAAGAAACGATTAAGCTCAGAACCCATTCTCGTTTTGGCTGACCCCTACCTCTCATTTGTTGTGGAGGTGGATGCGTCGGAAGTGGGGTAGGTGCCATTTTGTCCCAGCGCCCCCTTCGGGACAATAAGTTGCACCCGTGCGCCTACTTCTCCCAGTCGTTGTCGGCGGCCGAACAGAATTACAGCATTGGTGACTGAGAGTTGTTGGCTGTCAAGTTGGCGTTAGAAGAGTGGCGCCATTGGTTGGAGGGGGCTGAACAGCTGTTTGTGGTTTGGACGGATCATAAAAATCTGCAATACATCCAACAGACTAAACGACGTAATTCTCAGCAGGCGCAGTGGTCGTTGTTTTTCAACCACTTTAACTTTATGTTAACCTATCGCCCGGGGTCTAAAACATCAAGCCCAACGCTTTGTCGCGGATTCACGACTGCTCCGGTCGCGACCCCATTCCTGAGCCAGTTATCCCGGCAGCTCAGATTGTGGCTCCCATTCAGTGGGACGTTGAGTCTGTTGTGCGGGAGGCATTGAAAAATGATCCCGGTCCTGGTGGGGAGCCGCCTGGCTGTTTATTTGTTCCTTTGGCAGTGATTGATTGATTGATTTTTTATTTGACCATTCTTGATATAAGTGCGGTCCCAAGTTCTCCAGTGGGGGCACTCTTCCCATCTGGCTGGTCACCCGGGGGTTCATCGGACCAAGCAGTTCTTGGCCCGACGTTTTTGGTGGCCCAGCATGATGGAGGACATCCGGGAGTTTGTAGCGGCGTGCTGTATTTGCGCTAGGAACAAGACTTCCCACCTCCCCCCCTCTGGTCTGCTGCGGCTGTTGCCCGTCCCTAAGTGCCCGTGGAGCCATATCGCTCTTGATTTTGTTACGGGGCTGCCTGTTTCGGAAGGCAACAAAGTCATCCTGGGCGTGGTTGACCTTTTTCTAAAGCCGCCCAGTTTATCGTGCTGCCCAAGCTGCCCTCAGCTCGGGAGACTGCCCTTCTTGTTGTGGACCATGTTTTGCAGCTACATGGCATCCCTCAAGATGTGGTTTCTGACTGGGGCCCTCACTTTACAGCCAAATTCTGGCGTGCGTTTTGCAACCAGTTGGGGGCCACCGTGAGCCTTTCCTCAGGTTTCCACCCAGAGACTAACGGGCAGACTGAGTGAACCAACTAGTCTTTGGAGAATACTCTTCGATGTTTGGCGGCTGACAACCCATCTTCATGGAGTCAATTTTTAGCATGGGCTGAATATTCCCACCATTCACTGGGTAACTCCTCCATAGGCCTTTCCCCGTTTGAGGCTCAGTTGGGTTATCAGCCTCCACTGTTGGGTTATCACGTCCACTCAGAGGTTCCTTCGGTTTATTACTTTGTTCGGCGTTGTCGGTCAGTTTGGGCCAGGGTCCGTTCCTCCTTGTTGCAGTCTGGACGGAAACAAAAGACCGCCGCAGATAGAAGGCGCCATTTGGCCCCATCTTATCGGGTTGGCCAAAGGGTCTGGCTTTCCACGCGGGACCTGCCCTTGAGAGTGGAGTCACGGAAATTGGCTCCCCGCTTTATTAGTCCTTTTAAGATTGTGCGAAGGATCAATCCAGTCACAGTCCGGTTGAAGCTCCCTAGATCCTTACGGATCCACTCCTCTTTTCATGTCTTCCAGGCTCAAACCGGTTAGCACTTGTGTCCTGGCTCCGGTCGACAAACCCCCGCCGCCGCCGCTGATGATTGAGGGGGGGCCGGTTTACACTGTATGTCGTATTTTAGCCGAGAGGCGTGTGGGTCGCGGAGCTCAGTTTTTAGTAGATTGGGAGGGTTATGGTCCTGAGGATCGGTGCTGGGTCCCTTCTGGGGATATCCTGGATCCTACCCTTATTTCTGAATTCCGTGCACAGGGGTCTCTGGGAACTTCTGGGGCTGTTCCTTAGAGGGGGGTCCTGTCATGGTTTGTTAGGTGTGCGTGTTGTTTGGACTTTTCTTTGCGGCTCTCATCCCGGGACGATATTGAATTCCTGGGCCATTGAATTCTTTGCCCAGCTGGTTGATTGAGCTGGGGCGGCGCTTTCCCAGAATCTATATAAGCAGGATGTCCGGCATGCTTCCTTCGCTAGAGTGTCTGTGTTTAGCTTCGCGCTATAGCCAAAGATATCTGTAGTCAGGTTTTGTATGACTTTCTATCCTCTGATTGTTGGAGTTTCTTCTCCCTTTTTCTATCTCGCTTTGCTTCTGTGGTATGGACAATTGTACATCCTTTGGAAGCATGAGTACTTGCGTTTGGTCTATATTATTCTTTGTGTTTGTACTGTGTTCGTGCTACTCGTACTTGCTCTCTGTCATTGCGCTTGGCCTCCGTATACTACCGGCCATTACATTGTCCTGCTGAAATACACAAGGCCTTCCCTGGAATAGATGTCATATGGAGGGGAGCATATGTTGCTCTAAAACCTTTATATACCTTTCAGCATTCCTGGTGCTTTTTAAAACATGCAGGTGTCCCACACTATCTGCACTAATGCATCCCCATACCATCAGAGATGCTGGCTTTTGAACTGAACGCTGATAACAGGAGGGGTGGTCTTTCTCCTCTTTAGCCTGGAGGACACAACGCCCATGATTTCCAACAAGAATGTCAAATTTGGACTCGTTTGACCACAGGACACTTTGCCATTTTGCTACAGTCCATTTTAAATGAGCCTTGGCCCACAGAACATGGCAGTGCTTCTGGATCATGCTCAACAATGGCTTCCTTCTGGCATGATAGAGTTTTAGGTGGCATCTGTGGATGGCACGGCGGACTGTGTTTACA
The DNA here is from genome assembly GCA_029692085.1 of Gymnothorax javanicus. Lineage (NCBI taxonomy): Eukaryota > Metazoa > Chordata > Actinopteri > Anguilliformes > Muraenidae > Gymnothorax > Gymnothorax javanicus. Next base: position 2,966,217 of record CM056204.1, on the reverse strand, counting down.
GACAGTGGTTTCTTGAAGTATTCCTGGGCCCATTTAGTAATGTCAATGACAGAATCATGCGGTGAGTGATGCAGTGGGCTCTGAGGGCCCGAAGATCACGGGCATCCAGTAAAGGTCTTCGGCCTTGTCCCTTACGCACAGAGATTTTTCCGGTTTCTCTGAATCTTTTGATGATGTTATGCACTGTCAATGATGAGACCTTCGAAGCATTTGCAATTTGACGTTGAGGAACATTGTTTTTAAAGAATTCCACAATTTTTTTGCGCAAGCCTTCACAGGTTGGAGAGCCTCTGGCCATCTTTACTTCTGAGAGACTCAGCCTCTCTAAGACATCCCTTTTATAGCCAATCATGTTGCACACCTGATGCCAGTTAACTTAATTACTTGCTAAATGTTCTTTCAGCTGATTCTCTTATATATTAATTGCTTTTTCAGCCCTTTTTTTTTTTTTTGCCTGTGTCCCAACTTTTTTGAGACCTGTTGCAGCCAAAAAATTTGAAATAAGCTCATTTTGTGGATAAAACTGTAAAATGTCTCAGTTTCAACATTTGAAATGTTATCTATGTTCTATTGTAAATTACATATTGGCTCATATGATCTGAAAGTCATTGCATTTTGATTTTATTCACAATTTACACTTCGTCCCAACTGCATTACCGCTCAAAAGTTTGGGATCACTTGGAAATTTTTTTTTTTCCATGGAAACACACATGAAATTAGTCTGAATAGGAAAAATAGCAAATGAACAGAACATGCTGACATTGTCTGAGTTAGAAATAATGATTTTAATGGAAAATGATGAATATGTACTTCAAATTTTGCCTTCATCAAAAAAAAAACCACCTTCACTGTTGATACTGAAACTGGTGTTTGACGGGAACTATTTAACGCAGCTGCTAGTTGACAACCTGTGAGGCGTCTTTGTCTTAAACTACACACTCTCAGATATTTGTCTTCTTGCACAGTTGTGCATCAGGGCCTCCCACTCCTTTTTTCTGTCCTTGTTAGTGCCAGTTTGTGCTGCTCTCTGAAGGAAGTAGTTGACAGCATGGTAAGAGATTTTAAGTTTTCAATTTCTCGCATTGAATAGCCTTCTTTTCTAAGCTCAACAATAGACTGACGGGTCTCTAAAGGAAGTTCTTTCTTTCTGGCCATTTTGAGCCTGTAAACAAACAAACAACTGCTGATGCTTCAGGTACTAAACCAACCTCAAGAATGCCATGCTCCCTTTTGCGCTCCCTTATTAGTTCAACGGTTTTCAGCTGTGCAACACATTTGCAGTAGGGTTTTCTAATAATCAATTAGCCTTACAAAATGCTTAACTTGGATTAGCAGCCATACTAGGAGATTTATGCAGAGGTTTGACAGTTGCTGATAATAGGCCTCTATGCAAAAATGTAGATCATCCTTCGAAAATCATCTGATTAATTTTAATCGTTTGTGAAATGGATAAAAATGTTTGTTAAATGAAAAAAAATGTTTGTGAAATGCATGAAAATGTATTTTTCTTTGGAAAACAAAGAAATTTGCAAGTGATCCCAAACTTTTGAGTGGTAGTGTATATCGGTATATATATATATATATATATATATATATATATATACACACACACAGTACCAGTCAAAGGTTTGGACACATTTTGCTAATGACACAGCACTCTGCTTTTAGAGAAATTTAAACAGCTTCTCTGTATAATCTCAAATGGAATTTTGTTAAAGGTAAACAGTCAGAAGTGAAAAGTGAATAACTGACTTGTTTGAACAGTGTCCAAAATTTTAAAATTCTCAAAGAAGCCATATTTTGCAAAGTAATCAGACAAATAAGCTCTTTCTATTTTTCCAACAGCCGAATTAAAGTCAAGTGGTTTTGGGACTTATTGGGCGAAAAGGTTGATGAAAAGCCACCTCAGCACGTCTGCAGCACGTCTTTGGGAAGTTAGACATCTGTGCGGCAGTAAATTCATTATAGTCATATGACTGCCCTAGTTTAAAAAAAATTGAGGCAAGAAATGGCAGTTAGTTTCATGGATTTAAGAATTAGATATATTGTGAGAAAAATGTGGGTATGTCAAAACTTTTGACTGATATTGTGTGTGTGTGTGTGTGTATATATATATATATATATACACAGTTGTATGCAAAAGTTTAGGTGCCCCTGATCAAAATTTCTGTTACTGAGAATAGTAAAGCAAGTAAAAGATGAACTGATCTCTGAATGGCATAAATTTATACATAAAACACTCATTTTTACATTTTAAGCAGTATTAGTGTATTACTTTTGTTCTGTACAATTCTAGAGTGAAAAAAAGGAAATGAGCACCGTGAAAAAGTTTGGGCACCCCGAAAGATTTGAGCTCAAGTAACTTTGACTATGGACTCAGACCGTATTTAGCTTGTTAGGGCTATAGCTTGAAACCACAAACAGGGGAACGCACACCTACTGTCCTGAGGTGCTGGCAACGGCAGTGATAAACACAGATAAAACAAAAAGATGCCGCACACTCGCGCAACTTCGATGCAACAGATAAAAAGAACTTTATATTTAAAACATACCCTGATGAAGGCTTTACGACGAAATGTTGGTATGTTTTAAATATAAAGTTCTTTCTATGTGTTGCATCGAAGTTGCGCGAGTGTGCGGCATCTTTTTGTTTTAACTAGGGCTATAGCTTGTTCATAATCATTGTTAGGAAAGGTCAGGTGATGCAAATTTCAAAGTTTATAAATACCCAGACTCCTCCAAACTTGGCCCAACAATCAGAAGCCACAGCTCTATGCAGCTGTTTAGCTCTCTGAAAATGAAAATAATTAATGCCCTGAAAGCAGGAGAAGGCTATAAGAAAATAGCAAAATGTTTTCAGGTTGCGATTTCCTCAGTTCATAATATAATTAAGTAATGGCAGTCAACAGAAACAGTGCAGGTGAAGTTGAGGTCTGGAAGACCAAGAAAACTTCCTAAGAAAACTGCTCATCGGATTGCGAGAAAGGTAAATCAAACACCCGTTTGACAACAAAAGACCTTCAGCACGATTTAGCACACCGTGGAGTCATGGCGCACTGCCCTATGGTTCAGCGACACTTGCTCAAATATGACCTTCATGGAAGAGTCATGAGAAGGAAAACTTTCCTGCATCCTCACCATGAGATTCAGCATCAGAAGGTTACTAAGAAACATCTGAACAAGACTGATGCATTCAGGAAACAAGTCCTGTGAACTGATGAAGTTAAAATAGAACTCACTGGCTGCAATGAGCAGAGGTTTGGAGGAAAAAGGATGCGGAATTTCATGAAAAGAACACCTCTCCAACTGTCAAGCATGTGGTTGGATCAATCTTGGTTTAGGCTTGTGTTGCAGCCAGTGGCACGGGGAACATGTCAGTGGTCGAAGGAAGAATGGATTCAATTAAATTCCAGCAAATTCTGGAAGCAAACATCACACCATCTGCAAAAAAGCTGAAGATGAAAAGAGGATGGCTTCCACAACAGGATAATGATCCTAAACACACCTCAAAATCTCAAAAAAAACTGACTACTTCAAGAGGTGCGAGTTGAAGGTTTCACCTTCACCTCAAGGTCATTGAAAATCTGTGGATGGACCTCAAAAGAGCACTGCATACAAGGCAGCCAAAGAATATCACACAACTAGAAGCCTTTGGCAAAGAAAAATGGGCAAAATCCCCCAAACCAGAATTTAAAAACTCCTGGCTGGCACCAAAAAGTGTTCACAAGTTTACAAGCTGTGATACTTGCCAAAGGGAGTGTTACTTAGCACTAACCATGCAGGGTGCCCAAACTTTTGCTTCGGACCCTTTTCCTTTTTTGTCATTTTGAAACTGTAAAAGGATGGAAATTAAAAAGTAATCTTATTTAAAATACAATGGAAATGTGTCCTCTTTAACTTTATGCCTTTTGGACAGCAGTCATCTTTTACTCGCTTAGCTATTCACAGTAACAGAAATTTTGACCTGGGGTGCCCAAACTTTTGCATACAACTGTATATATATTAAAGCTAAGTAGCTGTAAAGCTAACAGCTGTCCAAAAACAAACAACAAGCTGAGCCCTAGCAACAGTTGCCGAGGAGTAGCAGCTGTAACAGTGTAGCAGAGAGACGGAGAATTCTAACTGGTGCACCCAGACTGAATCCTACATTAATTCAGCCCTCTCAAATCCTGCCCCCCATCACTCTTCTTCTGTTGGAGATGTAAAGTCCTCCTGTTGCTATGGAAACGGCAGCCAGGATTCCTTGGAGGGACGGCGCATCGAGGCGAACCCAGATCGGCGGAGGGAAGCCATGTGGGTGGGTGAAATATGTAATAAATCGTACGACAGCATGGAGGACGATATGGAGGTTTGGCGAATGAAAAAAGCCATTTTTAATGTCCTGCAACAGTTTATTGTTCAACGTCTTCTCACCATGCCTGCCTTGTTCCTGCATACGCAGATCTGTCATTGGGCAGATTTTCACTGTTGTGCCTAATTAGGGTTTGAGTTAAAATATATGGACCTCCAGGAACAGGGAACGACGGCCTTGCATGACACCTGTGTTTACCAACCCTGCTCATGGAGATCCGCCTTCCTATAGGTTTTCATTTCAACCCCAGTTTGCCACACCTGACCACTAGTTAGCAGCTCAGTGCAGGTCGGTAACAGTTGAATGAGGTGTGCCTTGTTGTGGTTGGACTGAAAACCTACAGGATGGTAGAGGCTCATATTCAGGGTCGGTGACTGCTGCTCCACACACCATTTCCTCAAATGCTAACCCATGAATGTGTGATTCTATTGCAAGGAAAGCTTAGAATACCAATGGAGCACATTATATTTTAAGTTTTCAATCTAATTTTATTTTCAGACCCAGTCATACCTACAGACTAGAAGTACATTGCCATGCAGCAGGGGGGCGGGGTTAACTGGTTAATTACACTGAGTAAAACTGCAGACTCCCCCACCAGAAAAAGGGGAAAAAATTGGAAAATTGATCAAAGAACCATTGGGGGGTTTTGCTCTGTTCTGTTCCTTTGCTTACTCTGCTCTCTGGCTTAGTGAAACACCTCTCTGCTCACCTTTTGAAATATTTTAACAGTCGTTTTCTCCCTAACAGTTCCGTCACAGAGTTCTGAGACTAATTTCATGCACTGCTAGTGTTGGCAGGCTACAGGCAATCAGTAGAGTCACATTCATACAGTGAGGTCATACCAGCTCTTCCTTAACCCTCTGTTTAGATATGCAGTAGGCGCCAGCGGACATGGAGCTGCTCTATTTATGAACGTAGTTACACTATTCTATCAATAGATGGCACAGCCGAACCGTTTATTGAATATTCACGACCAAGCCTCGCTTGTTACTGATGTAGAATACGGACGAGTTAAGTCCCATCTCTGTTTCCCAGGAATTGTGTGAATTAAACTCCTCAGCCAAGCCTGATGAGCAAACTGCCGATTATACTTGCCTATAGTATCTATCCAGCGGTTAATAAAAATAATCTCCTGTGACAGAAAAAATCATTGTCCTTTGTTGCAACTACTTCACCTATAATAGGCCAAAGGTATCTCAATTAAGCAGTGAAAAAAAATCAGTCTTCTGAAGCAAAAATTCAACGTGGTATTGATACTATATCATTCTACAATCAATTATTATCATCAGATTTTAAAAACGCATGATTCCTTATAACTAAATTACATGTAGGTTCATCTCACAACAAATTCAGCAGTTCCTCACAACCTCACACAATCCTTCAATGTTATCCATTGTCACTTATGGCTGCTCGGGCTTATCTGCATAAAGCAGAGTTATAGTTCACGTCCACCTGATAATTATCTATTAATTGACACCTTTTTATCCAATTCTACACTGTATAAACTTTCCACAGTAATTGACAGACTTTGATTGGACCCTCAGAAAGGTATGCAAACTCTTGCGTAACTGCAGGTTAGGTTGTATTCTCTCAACTGTGCGCAACAGAGTGACGCGAGTATTGAGTAAAAACAGACTTCCAAAACCAGCTTAGAAGTGCTTAGGTTACAGTGACGTGATGGCAGTTTGAAACCGACATGGATAATGGGAGTAATTCTGAATGGAACAGTACTGGAGGGCTCTTTGTACCAGAAAGCTCTGTTGCTCAGTTTATCAAGAAGAGGACTTCAATGATGGAAAGTATGTTTCAAATTGAGTAAGTAGAATGGAATAACAAGGCATTCTGATAGCTAGCTAGCTGGCCTGCTGTTTTTTATTTTTGGTTTACCATAGCCATCATGATCACAGAGCTTGTTTGCCATATTGGTTAGTATGAGTAACTGTTAGCCTTTGCTACTAATACTGTATATGGTGGCATTTTGTTCCATGTGGTGATGTTTTAAAATTTACACCGCATTCAATGAAATCAAATGCCTAGGTTTTCATTCATTTAAAATGAGAACAGTTCCAGGACTTCGGTAAAACCTCTGGCAGGTTCACTGCTCTAATTCTGTTCAATCAAGAGTAGCATAATGGCTGCATTTTACAGATAGTGGAATGTCTGTTTTGTTCAAATAAGGTATATTTCAGGTATTGCTGTTTTAGTGAGTTATACTTGCTCCCTATTCTGTGTGAAGAGCATTTATACATGCTAGCGTTTCGCTTGTATGATCAGTATTTAAATAGCAAGCTGATCATCACGAGGTGAACGTTCTGATGTAAAATAAGCAGTTCCTTTAAAGAGTATGTATGCTTGCTGATACGGCTTTGTAGAAAAATGGACAAAACTCTGAACTTTATCATGGAGAAAAGGCATGTTTTTGGATTGGATAAGTTACTGGTGACTTTTGCTGTCCATGTGCGCCAATATTGATAAACTCATGCTAAATTCTGCTAGAAAATCATTAGTTCATATTGAACTTCATGTGTCAAAAGTTGATTTGTGTTAAACATATGATTATTTTATTATATGACCGTGCAAAATTTTGAGGGCTCTGCCAGCATGGGGAGCCACTTGGACAGTCACCGTATTTGGCTCAGATATGGGAGATAAATAAAAAAAAAATACTGGAAGACGTATACTTGTGGTCAAGGAGTGTATGATCCCAGAAATGTATTGTTTTAACTCCCAGCCATTTTTCAACTCTCAGTATTATTTTTTAAATAATTTCATTGCTGAATTTTCATGAAGATTTTTTGGGCTTGTGGCCCTTACTCTGAACAAAAATTATGAAAATAAACTGAAATACGATGGAATTCTAAATGCTGCAAGTGTCCTGTTTAATTAAAGCCGTTTGCCCCGTCTCTGTGAGGCCCAGATCTTGAATTATAAAGCCTTAAATCGGATAAAGCATAAATAGCCATATTTGGCTTCTGTGTAAAGGGGTTAATTAAATCAACTAACCATGTACTCTGATGTTTCCCTTCCTGAGTGTTGCAAAACAATTATACACAGTCAGAAAAAAATGGGTTCTCTGGCTTGTGTACGTAAAGGTATCCTTTTTGGTTCTCTGTGAAACCTGGAACCCTCAACTGTCAGTGTGAAAAGTGCAACAACATTCAGCAAATACAGGGCATCAAAACAAGAACTCAAATCAGACAAAACTGTGATTCAGGCAGCCACACAAATTCATCATGCTTATAACTTTTCCATTTCTTACATCTCCTATGTGCGTCACTATTTTTTGTGATTTTCTAGTGCATAGTGCTATGATGTCTTAATGATATGAATAGAAGTTTTGACCTCTTTCTCCAGGTTACGTGGTCACATTATAACAGCATACACCCTGATAGAGAGCAAGTTCGTTGTGTGATCAAATTCCTTTCCTGTCTTTTAGAGCTTTTGGTAAATGTCAAAATTAGACTTAAAACTGTTTTTTAGGTCAGTTATTTAAAAATCTCACCAGTGGGCTTTGCACCGCAGCTGTAAATGAAGATAATGAAATGATGAAAAAGATAGGTCTGTTTTCCTGAGCTGCGAGCTTTTACATTTATCTCTGATGAGGTTTCTGCAGATATTCATCAGGAACTTCTACACATTGCACCGTTCTCCGTTTTAATGAATGCAAATAATTATTATTCTATTCCTTTTGGCATTGCAAATGCTCTGTGACCTACTCCCTCGATCTGAGTGTTACCTAATCGAATGCAACCTTAAAGGTATAGTTAGCGATCATGATCCACACACTTTTTGTCAAAATTACCATATTTCTCCTCACTATCTGCAAGCTTTCACTTCTGAGAGCATGCTGAAAAAAAAATCCGGTTTCAATACACAGCCTGGGCTCCATTTTCCACTTTTTCAGCTTGTAATTAGCCAGAACAATTTTTAAATGCATTCCTGACCGTAGTCTGTTGGTGGACACAGACTCCTATTTGAGGCATTGCGCTGGCAAGCATGCTTTAGCAGTTCTTTATATGACAGGCTTATTATCACCTTTGCTATAATACTACTAAAACTCGTCACATGTACTTTCAAAGCAATAAATACGGCTTCTCCTCACCAACTTACCCTCAAGCATTGGAGGGTCCGGCCTCCGCCGTATTGGTCAGCTATGCAGTTTCTACGGCCGTTTACATGACAATGCGCGTCCATGAACATCGGGGGTGGACCCCGGGGCGGAGTATGAAGAGAGGGGTGGGTCTGTATTCGTTTACACTTCAAAATATCAACAACCTCTCTACTCGTTTTCTCCCACATCGCTGACTGCACCTTTAATGGTCAGTGATGATGACATCAGAGCCCAGAGGTTATCTGAGGGCAAAGCACAGGGCCCAGCATATCATCTTAAATCTGGCCAACATCACAGAATAACTCAGCTGATTTTGGGCCTGACTCTCCCTTTTCAACAATCTTAAGCAAAGATCAATTTTTTAATGTCTCTATAGATTATCTCACCCACTTCTCCAGTGTTTTGAGGTGCGTGACGAGTATTTCACCAGACCAGAAGCCCGTCAGAGCCGCACCGATTCATAGTCAGATACATTAAACTTGTTCAACATTTGCAATCAAATATTGGATGGTGGTGTTGGAATCCCCAGGACCATAGATGGATGGATGGATTTTTTGTGGGAAAGACCGATGGCCAATTGGGAGCCGAGCAGACAGAAACCAAAAAAATTAATTAACAGACCTACAGTCATGGCCATCAGATCTGTTTACTCAACAGGCACACTTTTTTTCACAGGGTTTCTCAAGATTTCCGCTTTTGAGAGACTGGACTCCAGTTGATCTTGAATGGAATCTGTAAGTTTGTGGTGTGCTGTTTTGTCAAAAATGGTTACGAGTGTGTGCACTCCATAAACCACAGAGCTGCGAAATGTACGATCTAATGTTGTTATGAGTGAGGTCTTTCATGTGTAAACATGTTAAGATTTTTAAAATATGTTGATGCGGGCCAAGCATTCGAGACGACTGCAATAAGGATAACTGTTCTGCTGTCATATGATTAGCTTTGATGATTAATGGTAGTTCGGCATGATTATGTCTAAGAAATAAAAATCACTATTCTTGTTTTATGTGTTTATTTACCATTATTTTGCAGTATTTGTTCTCCCGAGCAGCACTATGCCAATATATATCTTTCCTGTTGTCATCCTTGTTCAGCAGCCGCCCTGTATGCATCACCAGTTCGCTTGTATGACCAGAGTCGAAGTAGCGCTTTGGCTATCTTCCCATTCGGGTTCAAACAGGACCAGCCGCCAATCTTGTGATGAACTCTGGAAAAACATTGGAAAGAAGGTTACTAACATGCAAGAAAAATGAGGAAAAGCAATAAAAAAGCAATAACAGATTCACAGATACACACCATAAACACCAGCTTTGAGAAGTTCACGATGTGCTGTTTTTGTTGAGACTGGTTCAGATATGGATTCATTCAATTCTGTGCTGATATGTAGACCTGTTGTTGTGCGTAACAGAATAGCAACTATCCAACCGAAAGATAATCTATTGCCTCACTGAGCTACTCTCTTGTCACTGCCTAATAGGGGGCTCGTATGAAATCAGTTCTCTGCTAGGCCGCAGGGTAGCAGTACGATCATACAGGGAATACGACTTTGGGAAACACCGTGAGGCCGAGATCTCCTGCCCGAAATGGATTCACAATTCGCCCAACTGTTTAAAAACCACCCCAAAAACATTTACCAAAACTAAACCCATTTATCACTACGTTTACTTATTTAATCACATCATATTAACTCTCAACAATTATAGCAAATATGCAATAATTTCTTGTTTCCTCATAAATAACGGTCCACCTTAGGCCCACGAAAGGGCTAAGATAAAATGCATTGCCTTGCAAGCTGCGTGTATTCACACAAGCACTAACACATACAGATAGGCAGAAAAAGTAACACAATTGTAACTAACATCTGCCTGACAAAAGCGAAATAATTAGCCAAGTACAACTGAACTTCAACCCAGTGTTTCCACTTTGTTTCCACAGCGGCAGTATGTAAAGCATGAGCATACAGCAATGTTGAATGCTTTGTGGTTCACAAAATCATTGAAGCGTGACCACAAGCGCAGACTACGCTTTGCTCAGTGGAGTAAAAACAAGGCCTGTGAGATATAGAGCCTATACAATGTACAACAGTTTATGAAAACATCTAAATGGCTTTTCTGAGAAATATGTAGTATATAATGAAAATGGCTTGAATACACCACTGTTAACTGATCTTATCACAATTACAGGTGATCCTGAAAGTGTTATTATATCCTCATAAATTAACATACAACTATATACTATATATCGTAGCAATCTTTATTTGTCTAATCTTAAAAGGACAAATGTGTTTCAGATGTATTGTAGTTATGATCCAGAGTGATCCGGAAGGCCAATGTCTCGTTAATCATGTACATATACTCTAAGACTCTTAATTTGGATAAATATCTATAACAATCATTCCATGTTTATTATTTTGTGTCCTATTTTGACACCCAAAGGAGATAGTAATAATTTCCAAATACAGGGATGGTTCCAATTTTCGCAATCCGGATCCATATTACCGGTCTCACAATTTAGCGACACTCACACATTATTTAGCCAACTCTATGAGGCAACGTTTGTGAAAATATCTTGCCGCATATAGGCCAAATTCAGGTACATACATGTGCTTATAGAGGGCATATAGGTCTCCTATATAGCTCATATACCCAGTGGAAGGTTCTGTTTGTCATACCTATTGTATAGCTCATATCTCACTTTTGCAACTGTCATACATGATGCCTAGCTCATATTTTTATTCTCAAGGTAATATCTGCATATTAGTCCAAAGTCCCTTACAGAAATAACAAGAATTTCACGCAATAACTTATTAATCGCATGTGAACATGTGAAAATGGCATCACATTTGATCCTAAATACATGTTGACCTGTGACAACGGCATGTTATGTGTAAACCAGTCATTATTAACTATGGCAAGTGAGAAGAGACAAAAAGCTCTGATATCAACACAAATATCTAATACTATTTGTTACATTTTTTTCCTGAAACATTAACAATAACACGGTCATCAATTCTTTCTTGACCATACTTATTTCTACTCTATGAAGATTGAGTTGTGTATTGTGGAAGAGAAGGAAATGTATAAAAACAAATTGGTTTGATTATGTTTATTTCATCAATTAAGCATTTTTTCAAGTTTAAGTCACTGCCAGATTCACCACATTAGATAAAATTGGATTCACATCATTACAGCTCATACACATCCACTGAAAGGTTATACGCCACACTGTTACATCCACCAAATGGCAATGTTTTCTATCTTGTCTGTAATGCAGTTTCTAGATGAATATGGCTCCGAGGTCCTTAGTCTAAATGTAGCAAAATAAAACAAAAATAACAAAATAATAGTACACAGATGAACATACATTCAAGTAAACATGCCTTTCAAAAGTCATTTTCATCCCCACATCTATTTGAGCATTTCACTGTGGTTAATGAATTTGAAGACAAAGTCTACATTTCTGTTCACAGTTTTAATTAACTTGTCTTTTATCTGAGATGCTTGTGTAGCAACTAAAGGTCCCAGACTTTTTCCTACAGGGATGAAATAACAAGGGTTCTTAAATTCCCACACGGAAAGAACCTATATAAACATATAGGTTTCAATACTCGCCCAGTGGTCGGCAGCTCTTTTCAGAAGTAGCGCGTAATTGGCCAATGTGCTACAGGGATGCAAATTGCGAAGGGCCTGCTGGGAAGGGTTATGTAGATTAGAATTCCCCTAGGCGCGTCCTGTTGGGCAGACGGGCGCTCATAAATTGGATTTCGGCTCTTCTCTTACAGTTCCTTTGCCCTCATTATGAGTCTGCGAAGTTACAGATATAAGTAATTATAGAATATCTATGAACAAGCTTACAAGAGTAGGCTTGACTTAAAGCTAGACGTCATTGAGTATCTGAAGGGATATATTCACAATAGTATAAAGAAACTGGCGAGCGTAGTTGGGCTGAACGGCCTGTTCTCGCCATTTATGTTATGTTATGTTATGAACAAACGCAGATTTCGGAGAAGAACCGCCAATTGATGACATATGCATGGATTGTGGATAGGGGGCCATAAAACGTGGAAAAGGCCTAACTACTTGTACATAGTTCTTTAATTGGGTATCCCAGCTTCGAGTGCGATTGGAACTGCCAAACGAAAAAAAAGATTCAGTTTTAATATAGGGCCAGATATAGGTTTTGCATATTTGTGACATATAGGTACATATATGTACCTATAATGTATGAAAACGGCCAATTTTATGTATGTCACATATATGCGAAACTTATATCTGGCCCTATATTAAAACCTATATGTTTATATAGGTGCTTTCCATGTGGGTTGAGTTGATGAGTAGGCACTGTCTATTTAAAACTTATATTTGCAGATCTAAGGGGATAATAATGGGCGTTTTTACCCCAAAACGCCTATAATAGATGACATGATTAAATAGTGAAGGAGATGAAATTGTAATTTTGAACAAATAAAGTCAAAATATATACATTTATGTAGAACAAGTTTCATTATCATGGATAACTGCCCACACGGTAAACTTGCTGATCAAAATTGGTGAAAAAAAAAAAAAAAAGTGACTTTTTTAAGCTGGGACCCTTTCAGGGTCTCCTAATTCCACTATTATGCCTTAGGTGCAGTCAGTCTTCCTTGTACAGACAGACCAGTGAAATAAAGCATTTCGTTGAGTTTAAGCTTTCTATCATTAACTATGTGCATTTTATGAAATAACTCTTTCCCCCTCACTTGCGCCTCTCGACGCCTATCCCTTATTTCCCCACAAGCGCCTCTTGACGCCGTTGAGAGGCGCTTGTGTGGAAATAAAGCCTGCCCCAGACGGTGCAACTTTGCCTGATGCAGTATACATGCGCGTCACTTGCCTCAGGCAAAGTTGCACTGTCTGGGGCAGGCTTCAGGGATAGGCGTCGAGAGGCGCTTGTGCGGGGGAAAGAGATAATGTTTGAATATGCCTTTGATGCCATTAAATGCTGTGTCTCCACAAAAATACCATATTTTCAAAAATTTATTTTGAGAAAATGAAGCAGAACACCATCACAAATTTTGGATATGGTAATAACAGGCATCTAATCTTTCTAAAACAGTCAATTTGATTTTGGTGGATGGTGTCCTTTTTTTTGGTACAAAATGTTAAAAATGGCACAATTTTTTTTTCATTTTCAAGCCTTAATATATTGTAGATTATTCATAAGAGCGGGGCAGAATTAGAATACAAAATATACAACATATATGGGAAGCTGTATGTGCAATACCAAATCCCTGTCTTTGAAATTGGGCTTTTTACAGTCCTTCAAATATGCTATCGCAGAGTGCAGAGTAAAATTTTTGGGCAAATTTAAGCACCCAGAAATGTATAATAAACTAGAGGGACACCTTTATAAGTCCATATTCCTCAAGTTATAGTAGCAGATTTTCACCCCTGAAAATTTGAAGCACTTAGCTGAAATACATTTTTACATATAGCCATGTGAAAGCGGCTCCTCGAAATCGCTGTACAAAAAGGGCCGGAACTTAGTTGCAAAAATATACTCAGTCAAAAAAGAAACTTCACACTCGTTTGGAGGTCGATAAGTTGAACATACAAGAAAAGTGGTTTTAAATAATTATTTAATTCAATTCTGTACCCATTAAGGACTGTGTACCATAAAAATCATGTTCATAATGTAACCAGTTCCACCGGAAATGCTACGGCAATGTAAGAGAGTAAAAGATGGTAAGTTACAACTTGATGAAAGCATGTCAATAGCGCGTATGCCCTCCATGAGCATTCATGCGACTTAACGTCTCCTCATGGATTGAATGATGCGTCTGAACACAGCTTGGGGATGTGTCGCCATAATTGTTGGCTGTAAGCGCTGTTCGCTGGTGTTCATTCTGCTTGAGTTGAGACAGAGGAAGGCGTGCGGGATCGAATCTGAAGTTTTACTCTTGTTTAAGCGGAGTTATCTGAAACTAATTTGTGTGTTCAGGCTCAAACAGTATTAGAGATTAGACAATTTGCTCCCTAGGTATAACCTTTGTCGCATTAGGGGCAGGGAGAATCTTCCTCCATCATCTTTTTTTTTTCCCCTTTTTCCCCCTTTAACAACTCGGTGAGCAAACAGCCAAATTAAGTCGCTAATCTGGTCAAACAAAACGGGGGTTTTTTGGGGTTTTTTTTTTGAGGGGGTTTCAGTCTCCGGGGAGCAAAAGTAAGGTAAAAAGTAAAATAAATTTAAACGCTAAATTTAAAAAGAATAAACTAAAGCAGAAGTAATTGTCTAACTTAGTGAATTGTGTGATATACAAAGTAAGTCAGAGTTGTTTTTCAAGGACTGAGGTACACTGTCGCCTGCTTTTTCTGTAGCTGATTTAGCTAACGAACTATTGTAAGCTCTCAACGCCAGGAATATATCAAATTACCGGGATATCTAACTATCTGGCTTGGTTTCATACTTGGTCGCTTGCCTTTCATACAGTCTTCTAGCCAATAAATATTGGCGTTCACGGGGTTTTTAGTCCCTTCGTTCTCTATCCTGACCGCATTACCGCATAAACGCATTTCCAAGCTTGAATATTAACGCGAACGGGGGTTTTGTCTTTTTCGCATTTTATTATCATCGAGGGCTCTTCTGATTAAACACATTGCAAATTACGTTATCTTTGTATTTTCCTCCGGTTGCGGTGCCTTGATCAGCTGATTAAAGTTTAACTGCTTGTTTGAGTGCTCAGCGACAGCTTGTTGGGGAGATACGTGTATAGTTCGCTCACGAAGTAAGCGACTTGTTTATTAGGTCGTTTTAATTAAAAAAGGCTTAACTCTTATCTCGGTTACTCTTGGTTGTATTTGTGGCTAGCTAGCTAGATAGTTACTGTTTGCTTTTTGGCTGGGGATCTGAGATTTAGTATTTAGTCAATAGGACAGCAGTCACTTTAGTATCCGTTCGGTTACCCTTGAATTTAAGCGGAAAGCTTTGCGGAGTGCTCCGCCTCCTCCCTCCTCCAGTTTCTCCTGGGCGTAGTATAGCCAGTCTTTTATCTGGGTTCTCAGCTAAGCCCTGTGAGACTTTTTTAGGTTAGTATATTAATAGTACGGGTCTAGATAAATTCAAGTTGGCTTATTAGGAGTGCTTATTATCGATAGAGTTTCTCAATTTGGTATTTCATTTCTGTTCACTAAAACTAAGCCCCTGTTAAAAGAGGCTTATTATCCATTCACATAGTTTCCCCCACGGTTTCTATTGTGACTGCTGCTTAGGGCTTCTCAGGTTAATGAATTAATAAATTGTGGTTCCTGAGCTTCTGTCTCGGCATTAGTAATTTTCTTTGTTATCTAGGGTGAGCGAGGTCATTAGGTAGGGGTTCAAAATGTGGCCAAAACTATGTGACGGTTGCAGGATGATCGCACTTTTGGAAAGAGATTTCAGGGTGGGTTTGTCTGTCACCGGTGCCAGCTAATTGAGCATCTGGAGAGCAAGATCCTTGTTCTTCAGGGCCAGTAAGCGACACGACATAGTTCATAATCAGTAGAGTTCCTAGAGGAACTAAGTAGTATGTCGTTTAGAGAAATGGTCTGTACGCCAAAAGCAGGGTGGTGTGGGGACCCCAGAGCAGGCAGGGAGAGAAAGTTGGGTGACGGTGGGACGTCAGCGCAGGGAAAGGCGTGCACACGTACAGCGACAGCTCCTCCAGTGGTTGAGGTGTCCAACCGATTCCGGCCCTTGCAGGAACTCCAATTGGCCCCTGACCCTGAGAGTGGGGGACTGATGAGCATCAGGGCACCCTGTTGGCCTCTACCCCTCAGAAAAGAGAGTTATTGATAGTGGGGGACTCAATACTTAGAGGAATAGACAGTTTAGTCTGTTCGCGACAAGGAGTCTCTCGTACGGTGTGTTGCCTGCCTGGTGCCCAGGTAGGAGACCTCCTGGAGCGTGCGGACAAGCTCCTGGCCAGAGCGGGGAGGGATCCAGTTGTCATGGTCCATGTTGGGACTAATGACATAGGTAAGGGTAGGTTTGAGGTTCTGCAAAGCAAATTTGTTGAATTAGCTGAAAAGCTTAGGAGCAGATCCTCCACGGTAGTGTTCTCCGGGATTCTACCGGTACCACGTGCAAGCAGAGGGAAGCAGAATTTTATCTGGAGGTTTAACACGTGGCTACGAACCTGGTGTAGGAAAGAGGGGTATAGGTTTATGGGGCACTGGAACTACTTCTGGGACAGGGGTGACCTGTTCAAGCCGGATGGGCTACACCTGAACCGGAGGGGTACCTTTGCACTGGGTCAGCGTATGTTGAGGGTAGCAGAGAGTTATTTAAACTAGGGACTTGGGGGCAGGGAGGTTAGAGAGTGTTACACAGAGGGAAATGCAGACTGCCCTGATGGAAGCTGACAGCGTTACATCCACTATTGATGATATATTTTAAAGCAAAAAAGCATGGTGAGGGCTTTGAGCAGCAGGCGCATGGGAAATCGAAGGGAAGAGCGTTCATGATAACCTGAAATGTTTTTATCTAAATGCAAAGCATTAAAAATAAATTTCAAGAACTTGAGGCCGTTATGATTAGTGAAGGCTATGACATAGTTGGGATTACAGAGACATGGCTTAGTGAAGAGGATGGAGATGAATATAATGTAGAAGGTTATAAGCTCTTTAGGAAGGATAGATGTGAGGGGTGTTGCACTCTATGTGAACGAAAACATAAATGTGCAGGAAATTCCTGAAATTGAATATTCCGTGCCTTGTGAAGATATCTGGGTCAGGCTCACTGGCAAACCACGAGACTGGTTTAAACATAGGTGTATGCTATCGACCACCAGCTTTGGACAGTACAGTCAATGAAATGCTCCTTAAGAGGATTACAAGCTTGTAGAGGAGGAGGGACTATTATTATGGGAGACTTAAATTATCCTGGTATTGATTGGGAAATGGTGAAAGGACAGGGTAGGGGGGGAAGAATTTCTAGATGTCATAAATGATAATTTTTGGTGCAGTATGTTAATAAACCTACAAGAGAGAAGGCAATTTTAGATTTGCTGCTCTGTAATGACCCAGATAGAATTAGCAATGTTGAGTACTGGAGCCACTTGGGACAAGTGATCACTCTACTATTAATTTTGAGGTTTCATGGGAAGTTAAAAGGTGTCTCCAAAAACAAAAATTTTTAATTTTAGGCGAGCAAACTTTGACAGGATGCGGTCATATCTAAGGAAACAAAATGGGAGACACTCCTGGACTGTGAGTCTGTAAATGAGATGTGGGAAAGATTTAAGGGGTTTTACTTGATTCACAATGTAAATTCATTCCAAAGGTGTCCAAAAGTAAGCTGAAAAAAGCAGAATCCTCAGTGGATGACGGCAGCTATTAAGTAGGAGTTTGAGGAAAAGAGGAATCTTTATAAGATGTACATAGAGGATAACAATGAGATTACTAAGGCGAATTCTGTAAAATCGGGCTGTGGTCAAAAAAGCTGAGGAATGCTAGAAGACTGTATGAAAGACAAATTGCAGAGGGGGCAAAACTTACCCTAAGCGCTTTTTCAGTACTGTAGCAGAAAAAGGAAAGTCAAAAGAGCAGGTTAAGTGCATAAAGAATAAAAATGGATCGCTGCTATATGATAATAAGGATATTGCGGACACCTTAAACAGTTACTTTGTTGAGAATTTTACCTTAGAGCGGGTCTTTATTCGGCCAGAGGGCTTGTCCAATGCTCAAGATTATTTAGCGGAAATTGAGGTTAGGGATAACGTCGTATTAGACAAGTTGCATCAACTAAAGGCAGATAAAGCGGCGGGTCCTGATGGCTTATATCCTAGAGTGCTCAGGAAGTTAGTGAGATCATCTTTAAGCCGCTATCTGCCATCTTTAGACGGTCTTTAGAAACTGGAGAAATACCAAATGATTGGAAACAGGGCAATATAATACCAATATATAAAAAAGGGACCGTGAGCTAGCCAGGTAATTACAGGCCAGTCAGTTTAACTTGCATTTGCGTGCAAAATATTGGAATCGATCATAAAAGATGAGCTGGACTTATTTCTTGAGCGTAACAATATCTTGAGGATAGCCAACATGGTTTTCGTAAAGGAAGGTCATGCCTGACAAACCTTCTGGAATTTTTGAAGAGGCCACCAAGACTTATGACCAGAGCAGGGCTTATGACATCATATATTTGGATTTTCAGAAAGCATTTGACACTGTGCCGCATAAGAGACTAATTTTTAAAATGAGCTCCATTGGAGTTACAGGTGGTATTCTGAAGTGGATTCATAACTGGTTGCAGGACAGAACACAAAAGTGGTGGTCAGTGGTATATCATCAGAGCTAGGTAGGGTGGGGAGTGGCGTCCCCCAGGGATCGGGTGTTGGGACCCCTGCTGTTCTCATCTACATTAATGACCTTGATAGGAATATTGAGAGCAGATTAGAGAAATTTGCAGATGATACTAAATTGGGGGGGCTTGGCAAATAGTTTTAGAGTCCACTAAAGTGATTCAGGATGATTTGGATAGAATTCAGAATTGGGCAGAAATGTGGCAAATGAAATTTAATGTAGCAGAAATGTAAAAGTAGTACATGTAGGTAATAAAAACATTAGACGGGATTACTTCATGGGAGGTTTTAAACTGGAATGTGCTCCACAAGAGAAAGATCTGGGAGTGATTGTTGACCAAACCCTCACAGGCTCTAGCCATTGTGCCGTAGCTGTTAAAAAAGCCAATCGGATGCTGGGATACATTGCCAAAAGTATTGAGTTCAAATCCAAGGAGGTGATCGTCTTTTTGTACAACACATTCGATCAGACCACATTTAGAGTATTGTGTACAGTTCTGGGGACCATACTTTAAGAAAGACATAGAGGCTTTAGAAAGTTCAGAGAAGAGCCACGAAGCTAATTCCGGGTATTAAAGATGAAAGCTATGAGAAAAGGCTGAAGATCCTTAATCTCTTTAGTCTTAGGAAAAAGGAGACTAAGGGGTGATTTGATTGAGGTCTTTAAATATGTTAAAGGATTAACAAAGTGAATTATGTAGGATTCCTTCAACCAAGTGTTGTTAGCAGAACTCGGGGTCACAAATGGAAGCTGACTAAAGGTAAATTTAGCACTGATATTAGGAAATATTTCTTCACCCAAAGAGTATTTTCGGTGTGGAACAGCTTGCCTGACCATATTGTTGAGGCAGAGACCTTAGGAGTTTTCAAGAGCAGACTTGACTTAAAGCTAGATACCATTGAGTCATTGAGTATCTGAAGTGATATATTCACGATGGTACAAAAGAAACTGGCGAGCCTAGTTGGGCTGAATGGCCTGTTCTCGCCATTCATGTTATGTTATGTTATAATTGAACCAACATGGCACCAAGTTCCTGCAAATTCTGTGGAGGGTTCCTTACTTGACGGAGTCTTCTGCCCAACACATCCCATATATGTTCCATGGGATTAAGGTCGGGAGACCTTGAGGGCCACTCCATGACATTGATGCCAGCATTCTAAGAAAATTCGCGTTAAATTGGCGTATGAGGTCTGGCATTATCGTGTTGGAATGTCAGACCTGGGCCATGAGCTGCCATGAATGGCAAAAGCTCTGGAATGAGCACTTGATCTCTGTATCCTGCAGCAGTTAGGTTTCCTTGAACGACCATCAGTCGGGGAACGGGCAGGACCATTAAAGACACTCAAACCATAACACTACCGCCCCCAAAGCGGTCCACTTCCTGCACACAGCACTGGGCGTTGCGTTCACGCGTCTCCTCCAAACTCTAACTCTCCCATCAGCGAAGTGCAAAGTGAATCTGGATTCGTCACTAAAAGCGACCCTATTCCAATCACGCTGAGTCCATCTCAGATGTCGTTGTGCCCAGAGAAGCCGTTGACGTCGGTGTAACTGGGTTTAAATTGGTCCACGATATGGCCGACATGCATGGAGGCGAGCAGTGCGCAGGCGATTACGTATGGTTTGGGCAGTCACACGACCTCTAAACAGTTCACTCTAGTGGGCGTTGCAGTGAGAAATCGATTACGAAAATGGCGAAGGCGATTTGTCGGTCTTCTGCTTGTGTCGTCACCGTGGTCTACCCGAACGAGGTCGGTCTGCTGTGGTGCCAGTTTGTTGGAGACGTGTCCGAAGATCATGGATAGTCCGTCGACTGCATCCCATAACCCTGGCAAGCGTCAGTGACCGGCGTTCCGTATTCAGCATGCCAATGGCACGTTCACGTTGAATGTTTGACAGTCGTGGCATTGCAAATCAACGGATAATTGACTGTAAGAACTTGTTTTTCCGAGATGTCACTCTACCGTGCTAACGTGGGCTCAATTGCACGTGTCTCATAAGGTCACGTGACTAGGAACATGAGGAAACATGATTTTACCTTGATGTATGCTCGCACGTGCTGCATGCTTGTGCACGTCGGAGTTGCTGTGTGTCATGATGTCTTTGACAATGCATTTACCCCTAATAATAATAATAATATCTCTTGTATTAAGTTTCAAGAAAATATTTAGAAATTTATGAGTGTGAAGTTTTTTTGACTGAGTATATTTCTTTATGACAAAACTATTAGGAGTTGAGAGAGTTAAAATTTTGGATTCATCCTATTAGGAGGTGTATGCACCCATTAGAATTTTGGGAAAGTTAGGAAGTGGTAAGTTTCTCTGAAATTCGGACATTTGACATCGAATGACCCTAATCTAACAAACAGGCTGCTAATCAGCAATGAAAACTAGACAGTCGGGCACCTGCTGGTTGACAGGCAGCCCCGGTCCCCCTAAAGCAGTGTGCCATGGAGGGCTGAGAGAATGCGGGTTTGCATTCTGACCAATTATTACACCAGCTGATTATGCCAATTAGTTCTCTCCACTCTGCTTGAAGTTGTATGAATTGGTGAAATTTACAGGTGTTTGAAATTAGCAATGATTGGTCAGAATGAAAACTGGCATACTCTAGGCCCTCCACAGCACATGGCTGGGGACCATTACCCTACAGCAATCTCTCCCAAAATCGATAGGCTTTGTGACTTTACCGCCCACAAGGTCCACACCAAATACAGAACAAATTGGTTGAAATTTGCGGCCTATAGTGCGCTCGCAAGGAAATCTGTATGGACATGGCAGATCCGGTGTGACGATCGCTGATTCATAGTATCCCCGATGACTTAGCAGCCTAAAAATGCAGTACGGTTTTAAACCCTCATTCAAACTGAATCGCGAATATGAACGCACTTATAACAAATGCATAGATGGGATTTTGGCATTGAGGACGGGAAACTATTCGTCAGCTGTACCTGATGAGGTTGAGAAGGCGAAAAGAATCAGACGAATAGCTTTTTAGGGTTTTAACTGCACTTACTGCATGCCGACAAGCAAAAAGCCTCATGGTTTCATATCTGTCCGTTTTCATTCTTGTCGCATAGTGACTTATCACATTTGTATCCATTCTAGGACCACATATGAAAGTGGCTCAATTATGATTTGAAAATCGGATGTAAGATCGGATTTCTGTGACCTCATAGCCCTGAAAATATCAGATCTGTGTCACATTAAGGCAAATGAAATCGGATTTGAGTCACTTCAGCCTGGTCATGTGAGCGCAGCCATAATCGCCAACTGGATCCTAACAAACAAATCCCATGTGTATATATAATTTATTCATGATCTCTAACAGAAACTACAAATACATAGTTGCAGACAGAAATATAGCAATGCTAATGTCCCGGTTGGCCTACAAAAAAAAAAAAAAAAAAGTCAACCCTTGGGCACTTAACACAGCAGCAGTTGGTGTCCAATGAACATTTCTTACTGACCCCCCCAATCAAACCAGTCCAGAATCGGGCCTGTTGCATGCACACCAAATATCAAAAATTCAACCAAATACCAAAAATTATTATGTTATTCAAGACAATGCATTAAACTGTCCGCTAGTTTTCATGGGCATAAAAATCAGGGGAACTATGTGCAAGATTGAAAACGCCCTCAAATTAGAACTTTCACTTTATATATTCTAGATTTATTACTAATATAGTCCAAATGTAGGGCTTCTGCAGTAATAACTGAGTGGGTATGCATATGCCTCCCATTTAAAAGACCTGATTGCTTGACTCACAGAATCTCCATTTTGTCACAGGCTGGGGACGGGGGGCAGATCTCGATCTCCTTGACTGCCTCCCTAGCGTTGAATCGGACTTCGGTAAAACACCGACACCTGTCAATGACCTTGCAGTACTGGAAGGGAGGGGGTCCTCTACCTTCTAGAAAGAGACAGACAGTTACAAAAACATAAAAAATAAGCTACAATCATTGAAAATTCTTTATTGTAAATAAAATATAAACTTCTCCCCTCAAATACCAAAAGACACACAAACACCAGCAACAAAAACATACAACACCTTGGCACAAAAATAAACAAGTAAATGAACTGAAGGTGACATCACATTTTTTAAAAATGCAAAACAAAAGCAGTTACAAAGCAATGCTGTCAGTAAACACCAATTCACTCTGCTCCTCTGTACAGCGTCTTCCTCTGGGCCATCTTGATGACCTGACACAAGACTGAAGATTGCTTTTGCTGGTAGTGCAGAATCCAGCCTTACAGAAAATATTACTGTGCTTGTTCATGCAAAATAAGATTTGGACCACAGAATCTTTCATATAAATACATTCTTTGTGCCCTGATCATTTCCAATTGAATTGGTGAATTCAATAAGGGCCCAAACTCCACACATTTTCAGCATGGAGTTGGGCCCTTATTGTATTCACTGATTCAATTATAATGAGCTGTAACAAATTTATTCGCATTTTAATCCCTCCAAATTGTAATCATCTCAGAAAGAATTTATCCTCGGCGATGACGTCACGGAAGGCATCTTGCCAGTGGTAGAGAACACATTGTCAGAGTCATTGGACTCAGTGATTCGTAATTGTGGATCATTCCCTTGGGAAAATGCAATATCTGTCTTGTCTTCAGCTGCAACAATAAGGCCAATACAAGCAGAGGCATCATGGTCCATAAATAATAATAATAAAAAAAAAAACACCCACAATTCGAAAGCCGTGGGTGAATTTTGTGAAGAGGAAACGAGCAAATTCCACAGAGTTCGGATCAGGATTGGTGATCTGCTCTAAACGCTTCACTGATGACTGCTTTTATCAGCCAGATCCCGGGTCACAGGAAAAGTGGGGATATCACTATGGGTTAGTAATTACTGAAATCACCACTTAATAAGCCCTTCCTAAAATGAGTGTAGAAACTATTTTATGTAAAAAAACAAAAAAGACTCAAAATGAGACTAAATCCATCTTCCATCATGAGACCTTGAGGAAAATTGAAACTTCGGCCATGATAGCAAAACCAGAACAAGACCAGGAGCTGCAATTGGAGAATGAAAAAGCGTAAGCTTCTAGTCTGTTCAAGTCAATGGGATGAATAATTTGCTAGCTAGCGTACTAACGCTTCTTGCCATTAAATTACTAAATTCAAGTTTCTACAACCACTGTCACGTGTAACATCATACTTTAACAGTGAAAAGCTTCAGCATGCTAGCCAGGCAGCCGCGCAAACAGGGCCTCATTTGATCTGCACGGGCTTACTTGTCGATTGTACACTGTGGAATGAAGGTAGCGTGTTGTCATTGTGTACGTAGGCTACCTATTTTCGGACACCTTTCCTCATCCCGATAAAACTCTCAGTAAGTGGTTTCGGTGCACCATGCATACAGGCTGATTGTCACATTGCTCCTTTTCCCCTGTGATGTGAAAAATACTTGTTTTCATCAATTTATGGAAATAATATCCCTTGACAGCATCTGGTTTTCCTATTGTTTTCAGCTTGACTTTGGCATTTGGAACACCTGCCGTTACGTCACGTCCGCTAATTCGCAAATTAGGGTCAGCCTTCATTTTGTCTTAGGAAAATCTCTGCTCGGACCTCAACAATGGCTCATTTTCAAGAAAAAGCGACAAATTTGGGTCATTTAATTAGCCGGATACTTTTCATGAACTGTTTGGTTTAACGTACACCAGATTAGTTTTTTTAATTCGATGAATTTGCACTTTAAGTTATCCAAACAGGCAAAACCTACAATTTGCAAAAGCCACTCAGGCAAACGGGAAGGATTAGTGGGGACTGAGTGACCATGATCTCTCTCTCTCTCTCTCTCTCTGGGGTGATTTCCCAGAGAGAACAGATCTCAGAATTTTCAAGAAAAAGAAATAAACCCCCTCTCCCCCCATCACTACCTGCCCAACCTTGGCTTTGCTCAGGTTAAAATACATCCCCCCCTTAAGTATTGTATAGACTTATTCCTTTTGCTATTTGACCTCATGTTTTGAGCAACAATTTATATATATATATATGCTTCGAACAAGCAAAAAGTCAATCATCTTTGAAAAATATGGAACTCCTTGACAGTGTACCTAATTTTTAGGTAAAGGGCAGTCACACCAAGTATTGATTTGATTCAGGTTTTAACAATTCATGCTTCTTTATGGCACTTTTTTCAATATTATAGGGGACCTGTAATGCTGTTTTTTTCCCTCATGTTATAATAATCTTGAGTGTCCAAAAGGGACATTTATAAACTTTTTTATCAAAAAAAAGAACATTAAAGTTTCATGATTTGATTCTTGCCATCCCTAGCCCTCTGAAAACTGGGCTGTTCTGAGTGATTGTATCCTCTGTGGAATGAGCTTCAATGCAATGCAAGACTGCAAGGACGGCAATAAGATGAATAGGGAAATTCGAAATAACCTATTTCCCTCCTCTGTGAATTGCTACTTTATTGTGGTGGAGTTTGCATACCCCTGGGATCTTGGGAGCTGTGTTGTCTGGAGCTTAGCTCCTGGTAGGGTTTACCATGGCAAATTCGTCCGAAGTGAAGGGCCAGATGAAAAGCGATTCATTAGCCTCCTATGACATGCTCCTCAATAAAAATGAGAACCTCGCCCAGATTAGGGACACTGGGGCCCCTCCCTGGAGCCAGGCTTGGGAGGGGAGCTCGCAGACAAGCGCCTGGTTGCCGAGTTTTTCCCGGAGGCAGCTCAGCCCGAAGAGGCAACGAGGAGCTGCCTCCAAATGGGCCCACCATCCACGAGGAGAGGAGTAGGGGTTGAGTGGGAGGAGAGGAGTAGGGGTCGGGTGCTTTATAGATTGGAAGGCAGATAGGGGCAGAGGCCCTTGCGTTCTGGGCCTTAGTCATGGAATCTGGCTCTTTGCACATGGAACGTCACCACACTGGTAGGGAAGGAGCAAGAGCTTGTGTGGGAGGTTGAGCGGTACCGGCTAGATATAGCCGGACTCAAGTGCATCTCTGGCTCCGGAACCAAGCTCCTTGGTATGGGTTGGACTCTCTCTTTTTCTGGAGTTGCCCAAGGTGAGAGGCGGCGAGCAGGCCTGGGGATACTAGTGTCCCCTTCCCTGAGTGCCATCGTGTTGGCGTTCATCCTGGTGAACGAGAGGGTCTCTGCAATTCGCTTGCGGATTGCAGAGGGGAAGGCTCTGACTGTTGTTTGTGCTTACGCGCCAAACAACAGTTCAGAGTATCCAGCTTTCTTGGAGTCCTTGGGTGGGGTCCTGGAAAAGGCTCCTACTGGGGATTCCATAGTTCTGCTGGGAGACTTCAATGTTCACATGGGCAATCATGGAGACACTTGGAGGGTAGTGATTGGGACGAACGGCCTCCCTGATCTGAACCTGAGCGGTGTTTTGTTATTGGATTTCTGTGCTAGACATGGATTATCCATAAAAAACACCATGTTTGAGCATAAGGGTGTTCATAAGTGTACTTACCAGAACACCCTCAGCCAAAGATCAGTAATCGATTTTGTAATCGTGTCATCAGATCTGTGGCCGTATGTTTTGGACACTCTGGTGAAGAGAGGGGCAGAGCTGTCAACTGATCACCACCTGGTGTTGAGTTGTATCCGCTGGCGGGAAGATTGCCGGACAGATCTGGGGCGCCGAAACGTGTTGTCAGGGTTGACTGGGAACATTTAGTTGAGGAATCTGTCTGGACAATTTTCAACTCACACCTCCGAAAGAGTTTTCCCCATATCCCGGGGGAGGCTGGGGACATGGAGTCTGAGGGGACTCTGTGCAAAATCTCCATCACAGAAGCGGCTGCCGTGCGCTGTGGACTGGAGCTTGTCAGTGCCAATCGTGGCGGCAACCCAAGAACCCATTGGTGGACCCCAGCGTTGAGGGAGGCCATTAAGCTGAAGAAGGTAGCCTTTCAGACTTGGTTCGACCAAAGGACCCCCGACTTACTTAGCAGTCCGGCACCAGCAGGCTAGAAGGACTGGAGCCGCCGTAGTCGCTGAAGCAAAAACTCTGGTTTGGGAGGAGTTCTGGGAGGCCATGGAGAAGGACTTTTGGGAGGCCTCAAAGAGGTTCTGGCAAACCGCCAGATGACTCAGGAAGGGGAGGCAGGGCTTCGCCTAAGCTGTTTTCAGCAGAGGTGGGGAACTGCTGACCTCGACTGAGGGTATTGTGCAGTGGTGGAAGGAGCACTTTGAGGGACTCCTGAATCCAGTAGACATTCCCTCCATTGAGGAGGCAGGGACGGGGGACTTGGGCGAGTCACTGCACATCTTCTTGGTGGAAGTCACTGAGGTGGTTGAAAAGCTCCGCAGTGGCAAGACACCAGAAATGGACAAGATTTGTTCTGTGATGCTGAAGGGCCTGGACATTGTTCGGCTGTGATGGTTGACACGCCTGTTGGACATCGCATGGATGTCGGGTACAGTACCCTTGGACTGGCAAACTGGGGTGGTGGTTCCCATTTTTAAAGGAGAACTAAAAAGGGGTTTGAAGTTTCATTATTTTTGTGTTTTATTGGTAGATTTTGGATTAAATAATTTTAAAAATCAACTTGGGAAATTTGGGTGAGAAATATGTTTTTAGAGGCACTTTGTGTCTGCGCCTGCAGTAAGCCTTAGGGCTGCATACAGTCACAAAACTGCTGGCTTAAATCGAGCCATTATCAGATTGCTCACAGTGCGTCTTCATCTTGTCTCTGCAAAAAAATCAATAGCAACAAAAGTTTGAAAATACATCATTATTTTTATGCAAAATATGGTTTCTGTTGCCGCTGTAGCTACTCGAGTCAGAAGTAGAGGCTACATTCGAGTTGCAGGATGGTGCTATCTATTTACACAAGCACAAAGACATACAGAGAGGTAGAGAGAACACAATTATAACAAATGTTAGCCCGTGAAAAACTAAATATTTAAAATTGTTCAGAGCAGAGGCCTATGTAGCCGAATGATTCAGAATAGCATAAGTCACTAAATGATGACAGAATTAGCTAGAACTAGAATTAGCTTGCTAGCTAGCTAATTTTCCCCCTTTTTGGCAAACAAAACAAATGCGATTTTAGCATTATTTCACGCACATGCAAATTAACTCATTCGCAAAAATATGCAGTTTAGAATATGGGAACTCACTAGTAGTCTCTCTTTGCGCTCTCCTGAAATATGGCGCCTGATTGGATTTAATTATAACATGCACTTAGTTCTGTACATCGTCAATTCTCCAGTTTTATAGCCAGCTAGCCATATTCGATAAATCCTCTACAGCATTAACTCGTGAATGCAATATGAGTTTTGTGGTTTTTTGGAGTTGTCAATGTTTCTGCACATCAATGATGTCACTTATTTCAGTCACTGGCACAGTAAACGTCTTCACTGTGAGTAAGATCTCACACCGACATTGATAGTGAGATTTTTGACAATGTTCCTCGTAAAACCTCCAACTACACAAGATCGAGGCATTCTATATACGTCAAATACTTTTCGGATATTTCGCACGGAACATATGCGCTTGTATATCTACATCAAATCGAGAGCTGCAACGAGTCTCAGAACGATGTCTTATGCATGAATTAATACGTAATAAGCTTTTTGGAAATCGGGGAAATCACATTTCAGCTGGGCTGGTATTTAATCTAATTTTTTCAGCACAAATTGGATGATCGACCTCGGTTTCTAATGTACTTGGGGAAAGAGTGATATAAAGTACCTAATACTGCCAAAGCCGCGAAAAAGTTAGGTATATTTGAGTAAAAATGGGGACCGGAGGGCGTGCTCCAATCACAGGGGGAATCACACTGCTCAGCCTCCCAGGGGATGTCTATGCCAGGCTGCTGGAAAGGAGACTTCACCTAATTGTTGAACCTTGGATTCAGGAGGCGCAATGCAGGTTCTGTCCAGGCCATGGAACAGTGGACCAACTTTTTATCCCTGCACGGATACTGGAGGGGTTTGGGGAGTTTGCCCATCCAGTGTTCATGTATTTTGTGGACTTGGAGAAGGCCTATAACTGTGTCCCACGAGGTATCCTGTGGGGGGTGCTGCGGGAGTATGGGGCTCCAGGGCCATTAGTTCAAGTCACGTGATCCCTGCGCAACCAAAGCAGGAGTTGTGTCCGCATTCTCAGCATTAAGATAAACTCGTTTCAAGTTGGTGTTAGACTCCGCCAAGGTTGTGCCTTGTCACCTATTCCGTTCATGATTTTCATGGACAGGATATCAAGGGGCAGCCGAGGTTTGGAGGGAGTCCAGTGCGGTGACCTCAGGATTGCATCTCTGCTGTTTGCAGATGATGTGGTCCTGCTGGCTTCATCATGCTGTGACCTCCAGCGCACACTGGAGCAGTTCGCAGCTGAGTGTGAAACGGTCAGAATGAGGATCAGCACCTCCAAATCTGAGGCTATGGTTCTCTCCCAGAAAAAGGTGGATTGTCCCCTTCGAGTGGGGGGTAAGTTGTTAACCCAAGCGGAGAAGTTCAACTATCTCGGTGTCTTGTTCACGGGTGAGGGTAGGATGGAGCATGAGATTAACAGATGGATTGGTGCAACATCTGCAGTAAAGCAGGCATTGTACCAGTCCATCATGGCGAAGAAGGAGCTGAGCATAAAAGCGAAGCTCTCGATTTTCTATTCGATCTACATTCTAACCCTCACCTACGGTCACGAGCTTTAGGTAGTGACTGAAAGAATAAGATCACGAATACAAGCGGTTGCTATGAGCTTTCTGCACAGGGTGGCTGCGCTGACCCTTGGGATAGGGTGAGGAGCTCGGACATCCGGCAGCAGCTCAGAGAAGAACCGCTGCTCCTCCTCGTTGAGAGCAGTCAGTTGAGGTAGTTTGCGCATCTCGTCCAGATGCCTCCTGGATGCCTCCCTTTAGAGGTGTTCCCGATGCAGACTCAGGACACGCTGTGGAGGGACTATATCTCCTGGCTGGCCGGGGAATGGCTCAGGGTCCCCCAGGAAGAGTTGGAGGAAGTGGCCTCTCTGCTTAGTCTGTTACCCCCGCGACCCAGATAAGCGGCAGAAAATGGAGGGATGGATGGATGGATAATCTACTTCCCAAAATTTTCCATTTATTGTTTTTGCCTTTTTCATCAGAGATTATGAAAGATCAAAATACATCCCACATAATTTTTGAAATGTCTCTTGATTTAGTGAGAAGTACTAAATGCATTGAAAGTGAAAAACACCATCTTGAATGTACCAAAAAAGTGTTGAATGGGAGATGAAAAAGTGTTTCCAAATTCATTGGAAATGGCATCACGCTGGACCTCAGAAAGCCTGGCAAAAATTTATAGAAGTTTGGGCTGTCAAATAAGCATTTGAAGTTCAGAAGCAATAAGCGATAATGCAATGCAAATACATTAAGTGAACTATTTCATTAATGAATCTTTTTAATAGGAGCGACCTGATATAGCGCAAAACTGTCGTAAATCGGGAGATGAGATGAAGGAATGGGATTTTTTGTCGACGTCCGCACTTTCGGTAATAAGACCAGCTTCGCCAAGTCAATGCATGCATGACGAAATGTGATGAGCATTGCGCAGCTTGGCAGTCGAATACCATTGTGGCTACACAGATATGAATATGAAAATACCGCAAAATTCAAATAAACGCTACATTCGAGTCAAAGCCGGAGTTAACGTCCTGGAACTAAACGCTATAAATCGCCATTATATTAGCTAGCGTTCGACCACGCGCGGATATCAGCGGAAGTTCACTCGTCGACATTTTGACCATTGAGCCGTCATTATTGGCAAGCATATCCACCTTGCGATGTGCCGTATTGTATATCAGATCGCTCCTATTGATGAATCAGTTGTTTGACAGCTAATCAACAGAGTTACCAGTTACAGGTTGAGAGAAGTTGTCTGTTAAAAATTCTGCTGACCCAAATCTACTAATGCCAGCATGCTACTGGCAGGCCTATTATGTACAGTAAATGAATAACATCTATGTAATAACAACTGATTGTGCACATGTATGGCACCACTGGGTCCCACTGTGTAAAAGACCTGATAATTAGACTTACGTGTTTGTTTTGTGACAGGATGAGGTCTTTCGGTATATCTAACTGTCGTGGATGGCTCAAGGGTTAATTCAGTCGCGGGTACGAAGGCACTGACACTTGTCGCTGGAGTGGAGTGCTCTGAACTGGAGCAAACCGGTGCAACAGCTTCCAGAAAGAGACAGACCGCCCCAAAAAAAATTAAATAAAATCCAAACACTGATTTATAATACCTCAAAAATAATTAGATTATTTAATTGAGTTAATGCACAAAATGCCTATTCTCTCCTCAAAAACCAAAGGACACACAAGCAACCAAAGAAACCACACCTTGGCATGGTAATAAACAAGTCACGATAAACCCAAAGTACGAAAAGTTATAAACCGCACTGAACTAATTACAAACTGAGTAAAAATAAACTAAGAGTTACATCACATTTTTAATGCAGGAATAAAAGCAGTTTTAAAAAAATGCCGTCATTAAACACCAATACATACTGTGTTCCTGTACAGTGTCTTCCGTGGGGCCATTTTCATTATCCGCCAAACAGAAAAGTTGATATGGAGCTGGAAGGTTGCTCTGGCCGTAAGAGCAGAATCCAGTGCAACAGAAGATAAAAACAATTCCAAAGAAACGACACAAACAATTTGCAAAAGCCACTCTGGCAACCAGAATGAGGACTAAGAGGGCTTGTAAAGTCATGGCTAAGTAAGTAGTTTCTCTGAGGATGTCTGAGATGAGAGTGAGAGTGAGTGAGTGATTGAGCAAGACTGATAAAGGAAGAGAAAAACAGACGTGTTTTTTTTTTTAAATATGCACTGCAAAACGATAGCCCCATAAAGTCATGTAAACTTATTTCTTCTCTTTAACTCCACGTTTCATGAAAAGTTTTTGATATTGAACTGAAATTTTTAAATTTTTAAAAGTTAAACTTCAAGTTACCCACTGTCGTGACTAATTGTGAGTTGAAAGAAAGCTTATCTTCAAGTTGAGGGAACATTTTTAAGGCAGCCGGTGAACTTTCGTTTCAACACTGTTATACATTTCGGACTAGTTAAATTTGAAAAGATTGTTCACCGGCTGCCTTCAGAAGCGAGTTAACTAAATGTGAGTTAACCCCATGAAACCTACGGACCCTTACGTGGCTCCGTCAAATGCAGCTGCTATATTCAAACCTGTGAAACTTCAGGCCTGCTTTAAATTCTAGTGGTGATCCTAAGGTTTCCAACAATCCCAAATTTGTCCTGTTGAATTACGTGGAAATGTATATAAAACAATGATATTTTAAAAGATAATAAATATTTTCCACTTGATGTCAGCCTGTGGCCTGAAAACATGGCGTCCTGGGTTTGAATACTTTTTCAATATATATATGAGATGTAGCATCAGTAAAGTATTGTGACCAGCAGATACAAAAATATGTATGCCTAAAAAAAAAAAAAAAAAAAAAAAAAAAAATTAAAATGTTGAATCTACTTAAAGGAAAACTTCCCCTTGAAACTACATTCTGAAGCTCATGAATTTAGTTTGTGCTGATGGAAAGCTTAAACGATGGAAGGTTTTGAGTCTCTAGCAGGGATTTCAGGTAAGTTTTTGCTCCATCAGTGTGGGAAAAAGAAAATACTTAATCAGTAATGAAAATATTTACCATGTGACCTAATTCTGAAGCATGTGGAGCAGTACGAGTCTATAACTCTCATACTCGGCACCTAACCGCACTAAGCATTTTAGACTGTCCCCATTTTCCTGACTACAGCTGATCAGCAAAGCCCGTTATCGCAATGAGAAAATATTACAACCCAATTCCGAAATACTTGGGATGAAGTGTAAATTGTGAATAAAATCAAAATGCAATGACTTTCAGATTACATGAGCCAATATGTTATTTACAATAGAACATGGATAACATTTCAAATGTTGAAACTGAGACATTTTACATTTTTATCCACAAAATGAGCTCATTGAAAACTTTCTGGCTGTAAAAGGTCTCAAAAAAGTTGGGACACAGGCAAAAAAAGGCTGAAAAAACAATTAAAATATAAGAGAATCAGCTGAAAGAACATTTAGCAAGTAATTAAGTTAACTGGCATCAGGTGTGTAACATGATTGGCTATAAAAGGGATGCCTTAGAGAGGCTGAGTCTCTCTGAAGTAAAGATGGCCAGAGGCTCTCCAACCTGTGGAGGCTTGCGTAAAAAAATTGTGGAATACTTTAAAAACAATGTTCCTCAACGTCAAATTGCAAAGGCTTTGAAGGTCTCATCATCGACAGTGCATAACATCATCAAAAGATTCAGAGAAACTGGAAAAATCTCTGTGCATAAGGGACAAGGCCAAAGACCTTTACTGGATGCCCGTGATCTTTGGGCCCTCAGACGCCACTGCATCACTCACCGGCATGATTCTGTCATTGACATTACTAAATGGGCCCAGGAATACTTCAAGAAACCACTGTCTGTAAACACATTCTGCCATGCCATCCACAGCTGCCACCTAAAACTCTATCATGTAAAAAGGAAGCCATTGTTGAGCATGATCCAGAAGCACCGCTGTGTTCTGTGGGCCAAGGCTCATTTAAAATGGACTGTAGCAAAGTGGCAAAGTGTCCTGTGATCAGCTGAGTCCAAATTTGACATTCTCGTTGGAAATCATGGGCGTCGTGTCCTCTGGGCTAAAGAGGAGACAGACCACCCCTCCTGTTATCAGCGTTCAGTTCAAAAGCCAGCATCTCTGATGGTATGGGGATGCATTAGTGCATATGGTGTGGGACACTTGCATGTTTTAAAAAGCACCATGAATGCTGAAAGGTATATCAAGGTTTTAGAGCAACATATGCTCCCCCCAGATGACATCTACAGTAGTTTGTTGTGGTCTTCTCCCAGAAGAATTTTTAATTTATTTGGATCTGGTTGATTCTGAAATTTGTTAATGTGGGTACTGAAAAGTAAAACAGATGCGAGCTCAGAACCAGCTGTCACACTTGAGGGGAGGGGGGAAGTTCAAAATTGAAACATTGCGTGTTGTCGTTGATAAGCTAGTGACATGCCTTGAACATGGATTCATATATAGAATATATAGTGTGTGTGTGTGTGTGTGTGTGTGTGTGTGTGTGTGTATATATATATATATATATATATATGTGTGTGTGTGTGTGTCTTTTCACAATACTGGAGAAATTTCAGTGATAATTGTTCATTGTTTCATTATCAGCAGACAATGATTGATGCATGTAATTCATGTTCATTTTGTTTAGCACACATAAGAGATATACTGAGGATAGAACTACCACTTGAACTCAAGTAGGTATTTTTTTTATTATTAAATTAAAGAAAATTATTTTTGGCTCAAATAAGGAGGCCAAAATTTGACATAAAAAATGAGTTTTTGTCAAAAAGGGTATGAGAAATTAAAACTAGTAAGTATCATGTGCATTTGCTCGTAAGTTATTAACTCACAGTCCAGAGAATTAATTCCCCTTTGTTACAAAACTTTTTTGGTCAGAACACAGGACGATATCAGACTGAAATTATCGGGTTACATGTTGTTGCTGGACATGTCCGCTGTGCTAACTGCTGTTACCACGGCAGGCAGGTCTCGAGCGAGTGGCGCTGCTCTGATGTACCACTGCTCCACAGAAGAACTGACTGACGCCGATAAACAACTTCTTGAGAGCTAATTTCCTTCGATTTTCAAAAATATGAACTCAAATGATAAAAATCATGTCGTGTCAAGTAAATCAGTTATTTGTGTTATCATGCCTGTACTTGGTTAATAAGATGTCAGATTTTGTTGTCTGTGCGCACATTTGTGCATCAAGCCTGAGGCCACAGGGCCCCCCTACATAGCAAATCCCAATTAATCACTGCATGCATATATATATATATATATATATATGGTACAGGCTTTATATGTGTGCATATATATGTATTTTTGAAAATCACTGTCTTGGACAGATGATTATGAATTATGACTCGCAATACTTCCTCCATTTCCACTTTGGATCATTGTCCTTAAGCTGACATAATTAAAAACACACACACAAAAAAAAAAAAAAATTTTTGCAGTGGCCTTGTGTAAAAACTCCCGGTTATCAAAGCTTACGGATGGCCACCATAACGTTCATAATAGTACGCATTGTATTTAAGGATAACAACAAATTTGATTGTGTAACTCAAATTGTCATTTCAGATATCCACAACAATTCTTCCTGGACGAATGACGTCACTCTTGTTTTGAACTCTCCCGTCTACAATTTTGTTTTCAATATCCAGAATGAACATTACTGATATCTGCAATAGATTTCTCACTAAGAAAAACTCCCATTCAATAAATTTAAAACCCCATTGTTCGTAGTTATAATTTTCATTTCAGATATCCAAAATGAAAAATGATGCCAGATATCCATAATGTATCGTTTTTAATACCCAAAGTACATTTTGACGTATTAAAATGTCATTAGGGATATCCTTAATTCGTGTCATGACATAAAACGCAATTTTCAATACCTGAAATATACTTGTGACTAGAAACAAAGCAATCGCAGATATCCACTTATGTATTGTAAATATCTGTTGACGGGTACATAGGACGCCATTATAACATAAAATAGGATTAAATGTTAAAACGGCTTGCCATATGCAACGCAAAGGCAGACCTTCCGGCTCGAACGCTACCTTTGTTTATGACCTATTGTTATGTCACAGGGCGACTTATTTCAAGTATAAATTTCGCACCTAACAGGTGACAGTTAGTGTACATTGTTTGGGTGGTTGTGTCACGTCTATGGCGGGGTATACACATAAGGATTTTTTAAATCTGAAGAGATTTTTTATCTGCTACAGACCCCACACATGAAGATAAAAAATCAGGCACTGTACAGTTTTGATCGTACTGTGTGTGGTGTGTTCCGATAATCTCAACACAGCACACCACACATATAACGATTCTGTTCCACCACCGATCTAGAATCTAGTCCTCCAAGACAGAAATTTTGTGTGATCAAACGTGATCTGACAAAAACGAAGAAGAGGAAACATAGCAACAACAAACACAAGACGCAACATGGAAGAGGACACACGAGAGGAGGGAATGATGGTGGTCAGCTCGCTTCTTGATTGGCTACATTCCGTTTCACGTCACAATTCACGGAGTCATGACTCGGGAGTCGTTGGCTATCCCCACACACGTGAAGAATTTTGGTCGTAAATATTTTTTGGTCGTAAATATTGAACAAGTTTAATATTTACGATCGTCGGGCCCGACCCGTTTCGTACCCGATTATCGGGACAAATTCACTCTTAACACACCTCAGACCACAGGATAATCTTATCGGATAATCTTATAAGACATAAAATAATCTTCCGATTGTCATCGTTGGTCGGGGGGGGGAATTGGGACAAAATCAGCCAGATGATCTTTATGTGTGTACCCCGCTTAAGCTGCAAAAGGTCTGAGCTTTCAAAATGATAATTTCTGAAATTGAGCGGTACGATTTACTGGAAGTCTTTGGGAACATCGGAACCTTCGGTTTTACTGGCGGAGGCGCGATGAGCGAGTTGTTGCGGTGAAGGTTTTGTCGCTGGAGACGGA
Organism: Gymnothorax javanicus; assembly: GCA_029692085.1. Classification (NCBI taxonomy): domain Eukaryota; kingdom Metazoa; phylum Chordata; class Actinopteri; order Anguilliformes; family Muraenidae; genus Gymnothorax; species Gymnothorax javanicus. Next base: position 2,929,870 of record CM056204.1, on the reverse strand, counting down.
GACCAGAGGGGAAGGAAAGAAATGAAAATCCTCGCTTCTCTTGCGACAAACGAAGCCCATAACCATTACATAGTCTGCCTCTACGAAGCTGTACCAAACGGGTATTTCAACACGTGCAAGAGGCTTTGGAGCTGACCTTGGTAGAGTTCAAGAATGCCTATGGGATCAATAAGTTCCGAATCCGCGACATCCGTATTATTGTTTTGCAGGTGCTGAAAGCCTTGGCTGAAGGAGGTGGGGATCATGCATGCACGCATCAGCCTGGAGAACATAATGCTGGTTGATCATGCTAGTCAGCCCTTCCGAGTAAAGCTGATCGGATTCGGTGCCGCTCTGCCCAAAAGGGAGCTTGTTTCCAAGTTCATGAACACCACTCAATTCAGGTAAGCCTACAGGCAAAGAGAGAACAATAAATATATGTTGGACATTTTTGACGAGATCTAATTGAGATCAAGTTGTAGCCACCAGCTAGTAGCTCAGATAAAAAAAAAAAAAAAAGCTGTTTTATTAGAGGAGAAATATTCCAGAGCCCGGTGCGATTTGTTCTTCTGAAAGCAGAAGAGTTATCTTCCAGTTGTTCGCTTTGCACTCTTCTCTTCCGAGAAGAGCTTCCCTGTCTTCCCGTCATCGAGTGGAAAATCCAAGAAGATTGGCGCTCTCTTCCAAAATCAAATGGCGTCCGCAGTGAATTTTTCTGAGCTACATCTGACTGACACTGACTGCAGTTCCCGTATGCTTCCACTGCAGTTATAATCGATTTGTACTAACACTGTAAGGCTTGCTGGGGCGAATACTATTGGCAGTTTACTTCTATATGTGTCTCTCTTCTCTAATTCCTTTAATTGCATAGCCAAAGCTGTTGCATGTTGTGTGCCGCCATATTGCTTCCTTCTGGCTGTTCGATCTATAATTAGAAGATGTGTCCTCCGGAAGGGTATTCCAGAAGGCGAAGTGCGCCAAATCGCACCGGGCTCAGGCAAACTGGCATTTAATTTGTCTGATTACTCAAAAAAAAAAGAAGTGTGTTCCAATGCTCCATTGTCTGTTATTCTTTCTGGTGAACATGAAACCAATTTAATGAAAACTCCAGAGCTAATTTTATCAAAACTGTGGTCCAGGTTGCTCTATGCATTTAAAATTATCATTTTTTTCCTGCTTGTTTTTTTTTTTTTTATAAATTTGGCATCTCCAATCCCACCCGAATCTGGAATGCCCAATTGGTGAACTATGTACAAAGCTTGCTCGTATGCGACCCCTTGCTGCCAACTCAGGAGAGCGAAGACAGTTCACAGCTCTCCTCCGAAGCACGTGCCGGTCAGCCACTGCTTCTTATACACTCATTGGTTGAATCTTCGCGAGTTCAGAACGAGGGCGGAGGATACCCAGACATGAACAGACTTAGAATCTTCCTGACGAGCGCCCGTCTGGCCAACAGGAGGCGCTTGAGCAATGAACAAAGCTACTTATTTATTTCCCTTTTCCCGGCGGTCCCTTCCCAATTTGAAACACTGTAGCGCGATGGCCAATTGTGCGCTACTCTGAAAAAGCTGCCGACCACTGCCGGTTGGTACGACCGGGGCTCGAACCCGCAACGTGATCATTTCTGCACTGCAACACAGTGCCTTAACCGAGTGAGCTATCCAGCAGCTCCTTCCTGCTTGTTTTTCACAGAATATTTTATTCTCCTTTGATCTTTGGTGTCAATATTAATAAATGGTTTCCAATTCCGGTTTTACTCATTATTTATATACCTCTTCAATTCTCGCCTTCTTCAGTTCAGTCAGTGCCCCAGAGGAGATGTGGGCTGTGCTTGCAGCAGAAAGATTGACATGTGGGCTCTGGGCTGCATGGCTGTTGAAATGGCCCTCGGACAGACCCTCTTCCCCTCCGACCATGATCTGGAGCTGGCCCACAGCATCTTTGGGACCAGGGGGCTCCTGGCAGCGGTAATGCTGGACTCGGGCGTGAAGACCGAACTGCTGTTCGACAGGGTCGCTCGTCGACAGGGTGCCCATGGCTGGCGACTGAAGCCCAACAGGAAAACTCTCATTGAGAGGATAAGGAGCTGGAGGGAGCAGGGGCCAGCCAAAATGAAGGATGTGGAATCCAAAACCCAGCTGGAACATGGCTCAAAAGGGCAGAGATTGGCAGAGCTGGAAGATTGGAGATGCTTGGGCCACCAGCTCAGTTGCCTGCTGGCTGTAGATCCGGAGCAGAGGATCAACCCCGATCGGGCACTGCACCACCCGTTCTTCACTCTTCAGCACTTGAGACAGCATGCAGCGTATGAGGAATATTACAACCTCTCGCTGTAGGCGTACCGGGACACGGGTGTGTCCGTACCGCAGGACCTCCCGTCTGAGTCCGGAGAATCGTCCGAAGAGATCATTCCCGCGAGGAGGCCCACAGTGAGACAGAGGCTGTGTTCGTTCTTCGCTCGCGTCTTCATGCGCCGGCGCAAGGAGCAGCCAGCAGCGGCTAGAGGTAACGAGCACCTCCTGGAAGCCACGACGAGCACTGCCAGTGCCAAAAACTTGTCAGCCAGTGCAACCAGCCAGGCAGCCCAAAGCACCGTCAGGGATGAGGTAAGGTTTGCAGTGACCACAATTTCTGAAGAATCTCTTTGAGTTTGTTATGTTGTGTAAACTTTGATACAGTATTTATGGCATGTTGCACATTTAAATGAGAAATGATTTGTAACTACTCTTCTGCAGCAGAAAAGCGCAGATGATGAAGGCCAGCGCAGTTCTGAGGGTGCGACCAGCAGCGGGTCAGTGGATGAGCCGCAGACAGGCTCCAACAGCAGCACTGAGGAGGGCCCTGCGGAGCCCCCCAAGGGGAAAGCTGGCTTCCTGAGGAGGATGCTACAGATGCTATGGAGCAGAAAGTCAGCAGCGACTCAGGACAGCGTCAGCCAGTAGGCCTCAGAGGAACGAGATGAGATGGGAGTCCGCGGGCCTACTGGATCGTACAGGACCCCGTGATGCCGTGTCTTTTAGCTTGTTAAATTCAAATTCAAATTCAAGTGAGCTTTCTTTGCATGACGAGGGAACTTGTGTTGCAAAAGCAGTAATAAACATAAATGACAAACAGAAAACTCAAAATAATATATACTAATTGCATTATATAGACATGAACATTTGTATAAACAATAGTAATAATAATATTTTGGCAGTATAAAAAAAAAATCATTAACAGAATTTACACAATGAGTGCAGTATAACAGGCTGTAATTTAACCCATGCCCTCTCTTGATTTGTGGTAGCAGAGACGTATTGTGCCGCCAACTCTAGAATGTTGTGGTCTCGATTCTGGATTTGCCCTACTGTGCCAAAAACTCGCTGCCTGTTATTGACCTGGATTGCCTGGCCATGTTTTATAATAAAATCTGTGAACTGGATTTTAATCTGCGCTGGAGTCTAGATCATGCCCTGCGGCAAATAACCCGTTTTTTAAAGAGTACATGTGCTGGCTGATGGGACTTCGATAAAAAATTTACAAATCACTGTACCTCTGAATGGAGAGGAGGATTTTTTGGGTTTGAAGAATTTTTGAGACCATTAATGTTCATCCCCACCTATATTGATGAACTCATGGTAATTCCCTCTTGAACATCATTAATTCATATTGAGCTTCATGAGTGAAAAGTTGATTTGTGTTAAAAATGATTATTTTATAATTCAATTGTGCACACATTGGAGAGCTTGGAGGATAATCAATTTTCAATCTAGGATAGCAATTTTCTTTGGCTCATTGACAGTTATTCATTTTGAATATCGCACTTAAATATAAAACACTTGAGGTCAAGGAATTTTTGATCCAGGAAAACTTTTTTTTTTTTGTATTTCTTTTTACCTCCAAGCCATTTTTCAATTCTCAGTATTTTTTTAACTTCAATATTGAATCTCATGAAGATTTGTTACGTTTCTAAAATCATGAAAATAAACTGAAATAAGATTGTACTCTAAATACCATTAGTGTCTTGTTTCATTTTCTATGATCTTAATTATGAAGCCTTAAATAGGGAAAAGCATAAATTGTCAGATTTGGCACCTGTGCAAAAAGGTTAAAAACCCAAGCTAGCCACATTTGTTGGCCAATTTTGCTACAACGATAGGCCAATTTAAACTTTCAGTAAAATCTGAAAAGACATTTTTATGACCCCGCAGTATTTTAGCTTGGTAGCTAGCATGATATAAAATATTCACAAGTGTTTGCATAACATTTCTCCCTTCATATTGTTCTTAAAATAATCAAGCAGAAACAGTAGGCCTCTGCCGACACTCCCAGCGAATTGTCACTTTATTGTCATCCCATGCTGGCATTAAGTTATGAGAGGCAACTGATATTGCGAGTATTTGACTGTACCCCCCTCAATATAAAAGCTGACATTATACATTGGGAGGTGGCCATTAGCAAAAATTCTAACATTTAGTTTCTCAATTTAACCTTGAGGTTTAACATTTCACATTCAGATTTAAGATGTAATATCAGGGTTTAACATGAAACATTTAGATATATCATTAAACATTTAAATTCAATATTGAGATCTAACCTTAAATATTAAGATTATATAATATTTGATATTTAGATAATTTTTTTAAACATTTACATGTAACATTGACAAGTGATATTTGATATGAGGCTTGGAAGAAAGGTAAATACAAAAAAAAAAGATCACAAATATTGCCATAATTTGGTAAGGGGTGACTTTAAAAGAGTTCACATTACTTTTTTAAATGTTGTTGTTTGGAGCTAAATGTGTGAAATGTTGCGGTTCATTTCAGCTTGAGTCGCTTTACGATCGGTGCCCCATTTGCCCCTGCCTTTTTAGTCAAGTGTTATTTGCTTTGGATCAATGTGTCACCTAAATAACGGTAATGACGCAATACTGGGACTGGTGCTGTCATTAATTAAGTGAAAAAGGTGTTTCAGTCTGTGTTCCACTGCTCGAAAGGGCCTACATATTTTATGAAAATGGGGGGGTTCCAGATCCTGTATATGACTAACAGGCAAGGTTTTCAGCAGAGGGTTTATTTTGGATAGTGCAGGAGATGTCCCTTTGCTAGAGCTGCCCTCAATGATGAACCGACACTCTTAAAGCCTGTGTTGACATTCCACATTCAGAGGTACAGAGTTGCAGATGTTTGGTGATGTTTGGTGAAGCTGCAATAATTAGTTGCCGAGTACTGACCCGGACAAGATTTCCAGGGTCAAGGTCACAGAGCTAAGGTCAAAGGTCAAATCCAGCAAAAAACCTAACGTTGCACATCTATGGGTCATAGTGAGTTATCATACCAAATTTGGTGAAGCTGCGATCATTAGTTGCTGAGTACTGGCCTGGACAATGTCACCCGGACAAGATTTCCAGGGTCAAGGTCACAGCGCTAAGGTCAAAGGTCAAATCAAGAAAAAAACCTGACGTTGCACATCTATGGGTCATAGTGAGTGATTATACCAAATTTGGTGAAGCTGCAATAATTAGTTGCCGAGTACTGACCCGGACAAGATTTCCAGGGTCAAGGTCACAGCGCTAAGGTCAAAGGTGAAATCCAGCAAAAAACCTGACATTGCACATCTATGGGTCATAGTGAGTGAACATACCAAATTTGGTGAAGCTGCGATCATTAGTTGCTGAGTACTGGCCCAGACAAAATCATGGACGGATGACAGACGACGGAAGACGGACGACAGACAGACACGCAGGTGACGACAATACCCCTCCGGCCAGAGTCGGCCGAGGGGTAAAAACGGTTTCAATCGCACAGCTCAAAATCGGCAATTAAAATACTCTGCATGTTTCTTTGCCCTATACAACCAAGTAAAACATTACACGAAAACAGGAAATTTAAGCAGTCATTACCGTGTTCGCCGGGTAGACCAGCTGTAAAATAATTGACCGGAGCATATTAATCCACTGTTTACATTCGCCATTTCTCTTATTTAATTATTACCTGGAGATACTTTTAGTGTTAGAATGCTTGCGGTTCTAGTGATTAATTCACTGTAACTCCGCCCCGCGTAATCGGTGCTTGCTGTGGACTAGCAAGGAGTTGATGCTTGCTCTGGCACCAGTTTTGAGAGCCAGGAGCTGGTGCTTAGGTCTATTCTGTCTGACTAGAGGGAGGACAACCCCCCCCCGGCAAAACAGCTGAAATAAATTAGTATGAAACGAGACAAACTTGGAAAATTCGGTTGAAAGAGTTACATCACACACGGTCGCCTACTACTATGACTTACGTGCAGAGTAACAGCAAATGAAAACTTTTGCAACTGAGCTTTTCCATTGTAGGCTAACTAACAAACTAGCCGTCTCTGCCGTTTTATATTGCAAGTAACAGCAAATTATCCAACTTAAATGGGAGGATAAAGTAGTTGCTGGACTGCACTGCTCTGGTTCTAACATTACGCCAAAATAACCTTCACTGTTAGATTTAATTACCTGTCTAGCAGAAAGGTTGAAACCTCCGCGTCCGTTTTCAAGTCCTTCTCGCTTATGAGTTGTCTCCACCTGGGAAAAGCTACGCCGATGTAGACTCTCGTTTTATCCCGGTCATGTTTTCTTTTTCTTTTCTTGGGTGGTTTTCCTTCCCTCTCATGGGGCAAAGAGTATCCATGGTCCTCCATTTCAAGGGAAAGTATATGAACTGCAGGGCGCTTTCACCAACACAGTCGTCTTTGCTTGCTTCTCCTCCCCGCCCCCAACAACACACGGGGATTTAAAGGTAAAACGCGAAAGGCGAACCAAATTTGTCCCCTTTTGGCAACCGCATTCAAAGATGGCGATGCAACATGGCAGCCTCCGGTGGGTGAACCAGCAAATTTTTTTTTTTTGTGGGAGAAGTCTTGGAATTTTATAAATCTTCATGAGGAGCCATCATCTGATTGTTTAGGGTTAGCCTACAGTGAACACCAAGCCAGCGTCACCAACGCAAGTCAACGTCATCACTGGCCAATCAGATGACAGCTCCTCATGAATATTTATAAAATTCCCAGACTTCTCCTATGAGAAACAATATCGCATACCGCCACCTATGTATTTGTAAACAACTCATTCTAAGCTACGAGAAAGCTTTCATTTGTATGCGATAGTGATTAGACTTTGGTAAATACGTATTTATGAAAGCAATATTTGATTTTTGCTAATAAAAAGCCAAATAAGTTACACACTGTACCTTTGAATAGGTGTTCTCATTCAAAACACTGATGTTTATGGGATGTTGCGATCAAGGTTTTTCAGATTTGTTGAATACACTTTAAAACTGAATTTAAACACTGTGACATATTTAAAAAGTGTTACACAAAAGTGTTAAGCATATGTTCAGAACTTAAACGTTTGGTTTTACAGTGTATGTGTTGCAGATATTTTCATGTCTTTGTGGGCAGCTTTGAGTCGATATAGATATTTCATACGCCACGTATGGACTTTGCAATTGTATCCTTGTGAACCATAGACTGCATACAAAGATGGACGACACGTCTTCACTTCATGGCGATGTACAAAAATGGGGCCAAAATATCCTTCATACGGATGTTGCCATCTTGCACATTTGGAGGCAGTGTCTGCATAGTAGTGATCAGGGGGTTAAGCAGTGGTACAGAGGTCCTGCCTCTACACCTGCCCAGCTTAAAGTAGCAACACATCCCCTGAATTTTCATTTATCTTCAGTGGCTGCTTTGGTGTTAGCATTCAGTGGTGGCTCTTGTGTGGAGACTTGAGACTGAAGGCTTGTTAAATGGAATGCACATTCAGATTTGTATCTAAGTACAGCTGTATGAGGCTAAAATACGTATGCTGTTTTCCTCATCCTTGGCAGTTCATTGCTTGGCTCCCATTCTAATGTCCAGTACAAGCTAGCTAGCTGGGTAGATAACATTAATACATTGACTATGGATAAGTTGCCAGCTACCTAGCTACCTCATACAACCCGACTTCAAAAAAAATTGAACTATTCAAATCCAGTCTATGAGTAAATAAACTCCCCACTATCATGCATTTTAATATTATTTAGAACTACCTAGATTGCTAGCTAATAAGGGTGACCCTGCTGAATCTTTATTTACTCCTTAGATCACAACCAAACAGTTTTTACCTTGCTAGCTAGTTCGATAAAAGGCCACCTTAACTAGCAACAAAAATCCATGGTAAATGGCCCTTTGCTCCGAACATTGCATCACTGCAAACAATATTACGCTATGTTCAGAGAAAAGAACTTTTACTATCTATTTCCATTGCCACGTACGGTGATCTATTATACAAACCCCAATTCCTATGAAGTTGGGACATTGTGTAAAACGTGAATAAAAACAGAATACAATGATTTGAAAATCCTTTTCGACCTATATTCAATTGAGTACACCACAAAGACAAGATATTTAATGTTCAAACTAATAAAATTCATTGTTTTTTTTTTGGAAATATTCACACATTTTGAATTTGATGCTGTTATGTATGAGTGTTTTATGTAAAGCACTGTATATCATTTGTAAATGGAGATTTGTTAGATACTATGTGTGTTGCCTTACTGGTCAGCTATTTGTTTATTTTGTTCGTCATTTAGCACCCTCTGTTGGTATGTCTGTATAACAGTCTATTTGTAGCAACACATGATCTGATGCAATACCACATGTTTGTGATGAAATAGACTAGTACTTTCTAGAAGTTTCTGGCATCTTCTTACCTGCAGAGGGCCAGATCACCCAGGAGTCCTGTGGATCTTTCCAAAATGTTCCTAGTCTTTATAAATGCTGTGACTTTGGTCAGTTGAAGAGTTTTTGTTTTTGCATCAGAGTTACATAATGGCATTATAGTGTTATTATAAGATTACACAGTGGATTATTTATAGACATTTTTCGACCTAATCAGTGAAGAATAAATTTGTTTAAGTTCTCATTGCTGGTTCTCTTTGTTGTGATGTTCAAGTCATAACAATGCCAGCAACACGTTTCAAAAAAGCTTAGACAGGGGCAACAAAAGACTGGGAAAGTTGAGGAATGTTCAATGATAGTTGGTGATTGCTTTTTTCCCTTAATAAATTAAATCATCATTTAAAAACTGCATTTTGTATTTACTCTGGTTATCTTTGTCTAATATTAAAATTCATTTGATGATCTGAAACATTTAAGTGTGACAAATACGCAAAAAAAATAAGACATCAGGATGGGGGCAAATACTTTTTCACAGCACTGTAATTCCAGATCGTCTTTTATGATAGATTCCAGTATTTTGCATACAATGCAAGTTAAACTGACTGGCCTGTAATTTCCTAGCTCAGTCCTCTTATATATTGGTATTATATTGCCATGCTTGCAATGATTTGGCATTTCTCCAGTTTCTAAAGACCGTCTGAAGAGCAGAGAGTGGCTTAGAGATGATCTCACTAACTTCCCTGAGCACTCTAGGATATAAGCCATCAGGACCCGCTGCCTTATCTGCCTTTAGTTTATGCAACTTGTCTAATACTTCATTATCCCTAACCTCCATTTCTGCTAAATAACCTTGAGCATTGGAAATGTCCTCTGGCCTGACAGAATTCTGCTCCGAGGTAAAATTCTCAACAAAGTAACTATTTAAGGTATCAGCAATATGCTTTTTCTCATACAGTAGCGATCCATCTTTGTTCTTTATACACTTAACTTCCCCTTCTTTTTTCTACTGCAGTACTGAAAAAAGCGCTTAGGGTTAGTTTTTGCCCCTACCTCATTTTGCCTTTCATACAGTCTTCTAGCAACCCTCAGCTCTTTTTTGACCACAGCCCACATTTTACAGTATTTGGCCTTAGTTATCTCATTACTGTCCTTTATGCACATCTTATAAAGATTCCTCTTTTCCCTCAAACTCTTATGAATAGCTGTGGTCATCCACTGAGGATTTTTCAACTAATTTTCGGACACTGTTGGAATGAATTTTCATTGTGCATCATGTAAAACCCCCTTGAATCTATCCAACATCTCATGTACAGGCTTACAATCAAAGAGTGACAAAGACAACATATCTGAGTCAGGCTCATTAGCAAACATGAGACCGGTTTGAACATAGGAGTGTGCTATCGACTGCCAGCTTTGGACAGCATTGTAAATGAAAATGCAAAATCATGGAGGCGGCTAGGAATTAATTGGTGAAACAGAAGCAAGTGAGACTGTAAGTCGGCAGAAGAGCATCAGATGTGCACTGAACAAACTATCTTATAAAACTATGTGGCATTGTCAATTTTTTTGCTTACCAGCCCTGTGGGTCATCACATTAATAATACTAATACTAATAGGCCTACTAATACTAATACTATAATAATAGAGTTCTCACTGCATCTCTGTTCTGACAAACATGCAACAATTTCATGTCACGAACAGCAGAGGACGCTTTGTTCACGGATATCTCCTAATAAGACCACATAGACTGTATAAAATGATGTGCGCAGCAACCGTGATGTCACCCATTGGTTTCAGCATACCATTTAAGGTGCACTATGCAAGTTCGTTTACTTTCACTTCTGTCGACGTTCAAACTCAAACAAAATAGAGATAGCCAGCCCCTCCCTCCCCAGTTCCCTCCTTCCCATGCTTCCATAACTGTCAACTCTTGTCGGTGATTGGCTGGGATGGCTTGCTATGTTATGGGGCACAGCCTGTGCCCCTTGTGTTTATTTGCAGTTTGTGACGCCTGTGCGGTCTCCAGAGCCCGGGTTTTTTTTACTGTCAATTTAGGGGCAGGCAGCTAGCGGATCGTGGAGAGATGTCTGCGAATTGAGACAAAAATATAATCGCGCAGAAAGTAAACAAACTTGCGTAGTGCACCTTTTAGGAAGCCTCCATAGAAACGACCGGCACATCCCGGTACTTCGCCAAACGTCAAGGCCGCGCCCCTTTTTGGGGGATAGAAAACCTCAGATCCCATTGACCCTAATGTAATTTGATGTGTTTTCAGGTGTAAAATTTACCCAATTTATTTAACTAAATTTCCTGTTTATATTCATTTATTGATATATCTAGCGATTATTTTGCTACCTTGCCCGAACCTGAGCGTTCGCGTTATCTTAATAAATTAAGGTTGATCTGTCCACCCTCTTGCCCTTTCACTAGCGCGAATTTCAAAGTCTGTGTCAGTTTGGGGTTAAGAATAACTAACAAATGCACATAACGTTAGACCGCAAACCTGACTCGGTTGGCTGACGATACATTACCTAAGCTAGTTAAGCAATTAAAGAATAAATAATGACACGAGACAAAAATCGTAGCGAATAAACCTATTAAAGTATCGTACCAAGGCTTACATATTAAAGGGTACTTACGTTACTTTCTAAGTTCAAAAAAAGAGTGGCATGGCCTGTTATGAAGCGTTTCCCACACATATAAACATGGGAAGACACTGGATAAATAGCTTTTACTCTTCATCTTCTCTTAACTCTCCTTTTTGGATTCTGCCCTTTTCCAGGTAGGATGGGGAACCTGAGGTCCGGACTGGTCATTTTATAGGAGGTGCAACCCGGCACACAACAACTTTTAGGCATTTTACCGCTCAATTATCGTGCTTATTTCTCATTGATTTCAATGCATAAGAGCGTTTGTTTTCCCCCAGAAAGGGGCGCGGCCTTTGTGCTGAGCTCTTGATGACGTTGAACCGGTTGTCTCTATTTTGGCAATTTGAACTGCGCCATTTTGTCATTTTGAAACCGGATGTGATTTCTATTGGAAGAGAGCGTGAATTGAAGATCCAGGGTGGAGCGAGGGGTGGACCTGACCGTATCTGACGAGGACCAGAGGATAGCCACGCCCATAAAGCATATCTGGTTTTATCATTTATTCTAGTCTATTTGGGACCATAATTTACAAAAAAATTAACATCATGATATATCGAAGGAGACTTGAAACTTGCGATAGATACCATAAAATAATGTGGAAAAATCATTATTGAAATAATAAATCCGGTGGGAAAGTAGGGTCATTTTCTCATAGATTTCCATAGCATTGAACTGCTTTCTGCAACCACCTACGTCATCATCTGCTAGCGATTAAATAGAATGCAATTTTCAGATATTCCCGCAGGGGCTTCTCTTTTCGGACCCGGGTGCTGCGCCCATCTTTTTATACAGTCTATAAAGACTCATTTACCCGCATATGTTAACGCGTCGTCTTCGCCCAGTGGTTACTTCGCAAACTCTCACTAAGTTTCGCCTCAGTCCACTCTCTCCGGCGAGTCGAACCAAGATCTGACGTTTTCCTTCGGTTTTGATAAATAAGCGGAATTTCATACATGTGCTCGAGTTGACTCAGATATAACGATTTGGCGACAATGGTGGCTTATTTTGGCGCTGTCCTTTCTGGTAAACAGCGAGAGATAATGTTGATTCATGTGTGTGCGTTGACAAGACTAGCACTTCCTTGAAACCAACCGTGCCATGTTAGCTAACAGACTACAGGTGTCGCTCCATTCACTGATGTTTCCTTTGAAATACGGTTTCCAAAGTAAATCAGGCACTTCGGTTTCCTGAGAAATTCTTTAATTTGCCGAACTTTTCCCTCTTCGACGGGCCGAAGGGCTGGCTCTGACATTTAGCTTTCTAGTTTTATCGAAGAAACGCCACATTTTAGCGTTTGAATAATTTTACATCTGGAGAAATAGTTGTAACAATGCGAGCAGTAGGCCTCAAAAATAGTTGTAAGAATACGCGTGATGACTCAATGCGAGCCTATGACTAAGTGTAAATTCGGACTCGGTGGGATTGTTCTCGGTTAGACAGGGGCATTAAACACTGGGGGACAATAGACTCCACTTAATAGAGACGACGGGCACATTGGAGTACTTCGCCAAACGTCAAGGCCGCGCCCCTTCTTGGGGGATAGAAAACCTCGGATCCCATTGACCCTAATGTAATTTGATGTGTTTTCAGGTGTAAAATTTATCCGATTTATTTAACTAAATTTCCCGTTTATATTCATTTATTGATATGTCCAACAATTATTTTGCTACCTTGCCCGAATCTGAGCGTTCGCGTTATTTTAATAAATTAAGGTTGATCGGTCCACCCTCTTGCCCTTTCACTACCGCGAATTTCGAAGTCTGTGTCAGTTTGGGGTTACGAATAATGCACATAATGTTAGACCGCGAACCTGACTCGGTTGGCTGACGCTACTTTACGTTAGCTAGTTAAGCAATTAAAGAATAAATAATGACACGAGACAAAAATCGTAGTGAATAAACCTATTAAAGTATAGTATCGAGTCTTACATATTATAGGGTACTTACGTTACTTTCTAAGTTCAAAAAAAGAGTGGCATAGCCCGTTATGAAGCGTTTCCCACACGTATAAACATGGGAAGACGCTGGATACATAGCTTTCACTCTCTATCCTCTCTTAACTCTCCTTTTTGGATTCTTCCCTTTTCCAGGTAGGATGGGGAACCTGATGTCCGGACTGATAATTTTATTGGAGGTGCAACCCGGCACACAACAACTTTTGGGCATTTTACTGCTCAATTATCGCGCTTATTTCTCATTGATTTCAATGCATAAGAGCGTTTGTTTTCCCCCAAAAAGGGGCGCGGCCTTTGCGCTGAGCTGTTGATGACTTTGAACCGGTCGCCTCTATGGGAAAATCCACCGTATTTGTGATTCGCAGAGCAGCCATGCTTTCAAATCATGAATAACCCAATGCTGTTCCGTGCTTTGTACTTGAGGTTATGAAACTGGCTTCACTGCCTGAAATACACTCACTGTGCTCTCAGTTAACCTGCTAATTCAAACAGTTAATGATGTGGCAGCAGCGTAATGCATAAGATCAGGCAGATACAGGCCCGCAGCTTCAGTTAATGTTCACTTCAAGCATCAGAATGAGGGGAAAATGTGATTTCAGTGACTTTGACCACACGATTATTGGTTCCAAACGAGCTGATAAGTATTTCTGAAAATGCCGATCTCCTGATATTTTCACTGTCATAGTATCATAGAGCTCACAGAGAATGGAGTGATAAACAAATGAAAAAGATCCACTGAGCATCATTTCTGCAGATGGAAATGCCTTGTTGAATGGAGAGGTCAAAGGAAAATGGTCAGACTGGTTTGTGCAGAGTGAAGTGTAATGGTGATGCAGGTAAGCTCTCTGTACAGCTGTGGGGAGATGAGAAGCATCTCAGGATGTACAATACATTGAGCCTCGAGGAGGATGAGCTAATCGAGCAGAAGGGCTCCACTGCTGCCTGCTACAGAGGTAGGGCCAACAGAACTGGACTATAGAGGATTGGGAATTGTAGATACTTTATAGACGTAAAAATATGATACTGGTTAGATCTCATTTAAGTAGACTCATGCTTTAATTAGCATGCAAATCGATGTGTTATTCTGGGATAGAGGTCTCAAAGTTGAAGCCATTTTTTAGGGGTGCTTCTGATGATTTACCCAACCCCCTGTACATTTCACCATCTTATTCTTATTCTCCCCAGATTTCAATTTTAGTCATGCCATGGCATAGTGTGCTTGCAGTATCTTTGTAGCAAGTTTTGAAGTCTGATAGCATGAGTCAGTTCAAGTGCAACTTAAGAAGGCATCTCAAATCAAACCTAGGTAAGTTCAATCAGTGGAATCTATTAATAACTTAAATTTGGTTGGTTGATGGAGTTACTTAGGGATACACAAGCACTGGGCCCTTGTCCAAAGTACCAGATGCTTCTGTTTGATTTGGGTGAAACATGAATTAGCACTGTTGCTATAATGTATTTTCGTGAATTAATTTTAGAAAAGTTCATTATTGTATGTAAAATAACTGTGTGCAGTAAAACGGTTTATTCTAGGCTGGTGTAGCCTTTACTCACATTGAAAACCTGCCCTTCAAAAAGTATCTGAATGGCACTGAGCAGCACAGTGGGGAAAATCAAATGGAGAGTTATTTCCATCTTCTGTGAGATGCAACATAAAACAGAACAGGACGATAAACGGCCTCACGAAATGAGTGTCATTAATGCAGAATGTTTGGAGGAAGGTTATCAGGACATATCAGGAACATGGACATCCCAGCTAAAATTTACTATGGCCGCCCTAGTCTCAGCCCAGATGCTGTGTCGTTTACGGTTATGATCTACAAGGATGCATTTTCCAGCCCAGTTTCTCGCGTCGGCTTAGCTCAGTGGTTACTTCGTTGAATCAAACTGTCTCACAGTTTCGCCTCAGCCCTACTCTCTCCGAAGAGTCGAACCACGGGCGCTGTCCGACGTTTTCCTCTCCGTTTCATAGCAAACATGGAATTGCCTAGCTTTTATTCAATGTGCAAAGTGATACCGATTTGGAGGCTTTGTTGTCTTGTTTGGGTGCTTTCGTTTCCCTTACGGAGTGAGAAAAATGTTGGTTGAAAAGCTAAATTCTCCCATGAAATCAATCGTACAATGTGGAAAAAAAAAAAAACGGATAACGGACTACTGATCTCGTTGCATTCACCGATGTTACCTGAGAAATGTAGTCGCCAAATTTTGGCCTCATTTAGGGGTCAAATCATTGGTTCTGATCGGAATTTAACTTCTTGGCTTCATTAAAGAAATGTGACATTTCAGCGTTTTTAAAAAAAAACATTTTTTTCTGTTTTAATATTAATCGGTTATGTCATAACGAGCACACTTAATATAGCCTGTGTTGATGAGTGAATTTTGCAGACATACTGAGTGTCGTTAAGAGATACCAATGCACGAAACAAAACAGAAGTTGCCAAGCCGACAAGTGAATCTCGGAAGACCTGTCCGCAGCGTCTCTGCTGGCTTGAACAGCGATCTGTGTCCAGTCGAATTGGGAGGCATTTACTGGGAGAAGGAGCTGAGAAGACTTGCCGATTCATGAAAAACAAAAACAAAAAACAAAACATTCCACCACGGACAGAGGGATGTGATGTGATCAAAAAAATTATAAACATTACTGAGGTAACACAAGATAAAGTGAATGAAACCACAGCACTCCATAACTTGTCTATAACTGTTTATCATAATGAAGATTTTAAGCTCTCTACGTAACGAGAAAATGTTCCCACTTTACGCCATGCTAATATATTGTACTGGAGTTAGACCCTGAGTGCCACTGTGGTTGGGTATTTATAAATCTGACTTTCGACGTACACCCACAGAGGCACTGCTCGATGCATTGACTTCAGGCATACTTTTTCGCTCTACGTCTGTAACTTTTCCCCAACTCTTCGGATCGAAACAAATCAAACACATACATACCTTCCTCGCTTAGACAGCTAGACTCAGCCGCGAGTACACGCCGGTAGATGCCTTCCGTGCGGAGCTTTGAGCAAAAAATTCCTCCGAAGAGACGCATTTCAAACGGATTCAAAGAGCCGCTATCCGCAGGGAATTCAAACATGGCGCTATCCTTTGAATCCCGACATGCACGGAACGGTACGCCTAGCGGGAAGTTAGCTGTCTTATTATTTGATTTAGACAGTTGGCGACAATGGAATTGTCAAATTTGAACAGTGGCACGCAGGGTCTAACTGGAGTATGGTTGTACGAGCAGTCCATTCTCCAGCTTTTTCACTGATGTTCGCTCTAATAGCATGTTTTCACCATTTAATTCCTTCTCTGGCTAAGCTGAGTGGTTATTTATCAATTATTGACCACGCAATATCAGATTTTATCATACTTCCTTATAAATACAGGGAATCTGCACCTGTGATACGAGCGCGAGGCACGATGCTGTATCACCCCTATTTGCCCGGTGGGAAAAATCTCGCAGTGGCAGCAACTATTGCCATAGCAACCGTCACGAGCGTCGTTGGCAAAGCATCGCTGCAGACGCTGATTAAACGCTGTCATGGCAGAGAGACTCATGAATTCTTTAGCGGCTGAAATTTTGGAACTGGACTTTGTTATAGAAAAGGAACTTGATACAGAATAATTTGTAAACAGTATGCGTAATGCCACTTTTAGGAGCAATATTCATGCGAAGGGCTGTGGTAAAACGTTTCATGAGTAAGTTATCAAAGAAACGCAAATTTATTACCTTAATGGAAAAAAATCGCGTTTGCGTGCTAGCAAGCTAATTAGCCATTTCATTGACTGGAATACACTGCTGACTAAAAGTAAATGCTAGCGCAACTGGCCTGTAGTGATGACAATAATAACCTGAAGTAAATGCTTTGGATAAAATGCATCATTAATTATGGTCAAAATGAGTAGATGATAAATAGAACATCATATTCGCATTTTCATATCACACCTTGTATCAACCCTTGACCCTTGTATCAAACCTCAAGCTAAAGCTCTTGGGCTGATATTGGGGTCTTGGGTTGACACAGCATGTGATATGAAAATGCCCATATGATATTTTCTATTGATCGCTGCAAGGCAGGAGGGTTCTCAGGGCAATACCGTGTTTTAAAGAAGATCACATGACCCTTTATTCACCAATGAAAAGGCACGGATAATTTGTAAATGTAATAATTTGTTTTGCCCATAAATGACGAAAAATTGATGTGATACAACCCATAAGATACAGGTTTGGAAATACACACATGAAATACAGTTTTCTTACGTCGTTACTGGTCAGATTCAGTTCATGGCAAACACGGAAACGTTAACAATTCGCCGGCTGGTAAGTTACCATTGCTAGCATTAGTTTTTAATTTGCAGTTTATTCAAGTCAATGGGATGAATAATTCGCTAGCTAGCATGATAGCACTTTTTTCCATTAATGTAATAAGATATATGAGTCACTGTTATCGTTGAAATGTAAATTTATTAATTTAATGGTGAAGAGTGATAGCATGCTAAATAGTTAATTATTCATCCCACTGAGTTGAATAGACCGCCAACAACAAGCTAACACTTTAATTTTCCGAATAATAGGATGCTGACATTTATGGGATAAACAGGATCCTAAATTCATTCGCCTGAGATATCAAATTTATGATACTCAAGTGGTAATTCTCCTGTATTACTCACCCAAGGCTTGGAATATTTGAAAATTACTGCTCTCCTTTCATAAATTTGGTATCACGTGCTCACTCTTTTGAGATCTTCTATCTATCAAACTGTTTCAGGTTCACCCAACCCCACTCTTTCGGAGCGCCGGCCAACGGGCGCTGTCTGGAGTTTTTCTCTTCATGGAATCGGGTCGCTTTGCTTGAATGAACAGGTTTGCAGTGATTGGCAGGAAAGTTTTTTTTTTTGGGGGGGGGGGGTATGGTTTTGGTACAAAGTGAGTAAGAATTTAGTTGATTTTTGGAGGCGTGCAAGGAGTGGAGTGGCAGGCTGGAAGTGTGTGGGGTATAGCAGGCAGGCTGGAGATGTGCAGGGTGTAGCAGGCTGGAGGTGTGTGGGGTGAATAATATCAAGGTGCAGCCGAGGCTTTGAGGGAGTCCAGTATGGCAGTGTTGCCAACTCTCCCAAATTTTTCGGAGTTTTAGTGTCATATTCATGTTCCCGTACTGTAGTAAGCAATTATTCAACCAATGCGTATTTAAAAGATTCTCACGCGGAACTGAAGTCCTTGCGCATGGAGGTTTATCAGCTTCACGTGTGTAACGGTGGATTTCACCACTAGTAATATGGAAACTGATTATAACTCCTGTCTTCTCGCGGTTTTCTTGCTCTCAGGGGTTGGAAGCAAAGCATGTGTTTAATGATTGTTAAAATTGTTTAAATGATACAAGACCATGTGAAACATCTTTAATTGCTTCCATCCCCTGAGTAAAGAAAAGAGTTAGAAGTCTGGAGTCTCACACAAGGACTTCAATTCTGTGGGCGGACCTCTTTAATATGCGGTAATTGAATAATTGCTGAGTATGCCACAGGAACGTGAATATGCCACTAAAACTCCCGAAAAATTCGGGAAAGTTGGCAACACTGGTATGGTGGCCTCAGGACTGGATCTCTGCTGTTTGCAGATGATGTGGTCCTGTCAGTTTATCAGGTCGTGACCTCTAACGCACACTAGAGCGGTTACAGCTGAACGTGAATGAGAATCAGCACCGCCAAATCTGAGGCCAAGGTTCTCGGCCAGAAAAAGGTGGATTGTCCCCTCTGAGAGGGGGGTGAGTTGTTGCCCGAGTGGAGAGTTTGTATCTCGGGGTCTTGTTCATGAGTGAGTTAGGGATGGAGCGGGAGATCGACAGGCGGATCGGTGCAGCATCTGCAGTAAAATGGATATTGCACCAGTCCCTTGTGGTGAAGAAGGAGTTGAGCTTAAACGCGAAGCTCTCACTTTACTGGTCAGTCTGTGTTCCAACCCTCACCTGTGGTCCAAAGCTTTAAGTAGAGACTGAAAGCACAAGGTCGTGAATGCAAGCGGCCGAAATGAGCTTTCTCCACAGGGTGGCTGGGCTGACCCTTAGGGATGGGGTGAGGAGCTCGGACATCCAGGAGAGGCTCAGAGTAGAACCGCTGCTCCTGCTCATCTGAGATCTGGGGGCTTTGAGTTGTTGAGCTAGACCCAGGAGGGTTATCTCTCTGGGCCTGGGGCATCTAGGAAGAGTTGGAGGGTGGCTTGGTCTGCTTGGTCCTACCCCTGCGACCTGACTCTGGATAAGCAGTGGGAAATAGATGGATGGATGGGTTGGTTAAGCTTATGCCTCCCAATTCACACATTAACATAGGCTATACAAACTTCTTGCTTGTATAATTACAAAACCAATTAATTTTAGGACTGAAAGAACTATTAAAAACAGTGAAATGTTGCATTTCATTAAAATTAAGACAGCTATACAAATGCCAACAAAACCCAGTGATTTAACCTGTTAAAAAGAGGGAAAGGTTTTAAAACCAAAGTTAAATAAATAAAATAAATAAACAAAAAAACCAGTTGCCCGGAAGCTGGTACGTAACTGAACAGTGAAAACTAAATTTTTTCAGGTAACAAAAGCGAATGTAGCGAGACCTGCAGTAGCTCGGTTGTTTTCAAGGAAGGGTTGTTCTTTTCAGCTTTAGCCTATTTGTTTCTCGTTCTACATCGGAAAAGACAGCACTGAAATATGCCACCTTTGCCGCCTAATCAATATATACGTCCACACTGAAGCAAAGCAAAGAAATTCCATTTAGGTTTGAGACACGGAAAGGAAAACGTCGGACAGCGCCCGTGGTTCGACCCTCCGGAGAGAGTAGGGCTGAGGCGAAACTGTGAGACAGTTTGATTCAACGAAGTAACCACTGAGCTAAGCCGACGCGAGCACCTAGGTAGGAAATATTCTACTTGTAGAGAACAAAGTGATGACATCCGTGATCGCCCTCTGCCGTAAGTATTTTGAATTGCATGTCAGAAATAACGGAAATAAAGTAACCATATTATCATTATCATCATCATTATTATTATTATTATTATTATTATTATTATTAATTTCTGAAGTAGTAGTATTAGTATAAGCGGTAGTGCTAGTTGTAATGGTCGCTATCATGGTTGTAGGAGTTGTAGTGTGGTCACATATTTTTGTGTGGCCTAGTTCATTGAGTGGCAGGTCACTGTAAAACTGTTTTCAGAGGATCTGGCTGTTTTGGGTGCAGCTGTGCTTTCTCCTCATTCCTTTACTTTCTGCTGTTTTTCATTCTCCACTGTTTAATGCTGGTCCTTTGTTTGCCTCTCTCCCTATCTGAGTATGTGCGTGCGTGCATATGTGTGTGTGTGTGTGTGTGTGTGTGTCTGTGCATAGCTATCCATTACTCTCCTGCTGCCGTTCTACCTGCTCACCTGAGGCCAGTGGAAATGGATGGGAAGTGCTAAAAGTGTCAGCCAATCAGAGACCAGGGCTGCCATATTGGATTCCAAATCGAGCTATAAAAGAACAAGGCCATGTGGCCTGTATCCCTCACCTGGTGTGATATCATAGCAGTTCTTTTCAATTGTGCGAAAGTCGGAAGTAAACTTCAGTGTACTGTATTGTGTGTTGACATAGTCATGTTATCATCATGTTATCATGTTAGCAAGCTAGCTAATTATTAATCCCACCGAGTTGAATAGACCTTCAGCTAGAAGCTAATGGTTTAATTTTCCAAATAATAGGATGCCGGCATTTATGGAATAAATAGGATCCCAAATTTGTGAGCCTGAGATATCAAATTTATGATACTCAAGCGGTAATTTTCGTTTATTCCTCGCCCAATGCTCAGAATATTTGAAAATTACTGCTCTCGTTTCATAAATTTGTTATCACGTGCTTACTCATCAGAGATCCTCCATCTATCAAACTATTTCAGATTCACCCAACCCCACTCTTTCAGAGCGCCGGACCACAGGCGCTGTCTGGTGTTTTTCTCTTCATCTAAAGGAAATTGGGTCACTTTGCGTGAATGAACAGGTTTGCAATCATTGTTCGGAAAGTTGTTTTCTTTTTTTGGGGGGGTTGGGGGTATGGTTTTGTTACAATGCGAATAATAATTTATTTGATTTTTGGAGGTGTGCAAGCTGTGGCAGGCTGGAAGTGTGTGGGGTATAGCAGGCAGGCTGGAGATGTGCAGGGTGTAGCAGGCTGGAGGTGTGTGGGGTGAATAATATCAAGGTGCAGCCGAGGCTTTGAGGGAGTCCAGTATGGTGGCCTCAGGATTGGATCTCTGCTGTTTGCAGATGATGTGGTCCTGTCAGTTTATCAGGTTGTGACCTCTAACGCACACTAGAGCAGTTACAGCTGAACGTGAATGAGGATCAGCACCGCCAAATCTGAGGCCAAGGTTCTCTGCCAGAAAAAGGTGGATTGTCCCCCTGAGTGGGGGGCGAGTTGTTACCCCGAATGGAGGAGTTTAAGTTTCTCGGGGTCTTGTTCATGAGTCAGTTAGGGATGGAGTGGGAGATTGACAGGCGGATCGGTGCAGCATCTGCAGTAAAGTGGATATTGTACCGGTCCCTTGTGGTGAAGAAGGAGCTGAGCTTAAAAGCGAAACTCTCACTTTACTGGTCAGTCTGTGTTCCAACCCTCACCTGTGGTCAAAAGCTTTAAGTAGAGAATGAAAGCACAAGGTCGTGAATGCAAGCGGCCGAAATGAGCTTTCTTCGCAGGGTGGCTGGGCTGACCCTTGGGGATGGGGTGAGGAGCTCGGACATCCAGGAGAGGCTCAGAGTAGAACCGCTGCTCCTGCTCGTCTAGAGCAGTCAGTTGAGGTGGTTCGGGCATCTGGTTCGGAGGCCTCCCATTAGAGGTTTTTCGGGCATGTCCAACTGGGAGGAGGCCCCGAGCTAGACCCAGGACAGGCTGGAGGGATTGTATCTCTCGGCTGGCCTGGGAAGAGCCTGGGGTCTCCTAGGAAGAGTTGGAGGAAGTGGCTGGGGAGGGGGACGCATGGACCTCTCTGCTTGGTCTGCTACCCCTACGACCTGACTCTGGATAAGCAGTGGGAAATAGATGGATGGATGGTGTTACGCCCCCCAGTTCGCCATTAATTATATTTGAAGGGCTGGATTAATGACAAAACCAATTAACACTGATGAAAAAGTCAGTGAAAGGCCCCATTAAAAAATATAATGCCAAAAAAAAAAAAAAAACCTGTTAAAAATAAGATTTAATAAATCACAAAAAAAAATACACACAAAACTCAAGTGGTGTTGGACTGGCCAAAGTTAGAGCCCCTGAAGACTACACCCTAGATTTTACAAAATCAATCTGCAGTTCCGTTGTTTTCAAAAACAAAAAATTCTTTGAGTCTTTAGCAACCTCCTACTCTGGCCTAAATCAAACTGCCGCCTAAAAATGTGCACAAAAAACAAAACAAAAGCTGTCCATTTACCAAAGAAATACAGGAGTCTAAGAAAGTATCAAACAAACTCAAAACCACACAAAATAAGCCACAGTCTCTTCCAGCCACCTCCACACTTCAGATCCTTTTGTAGGTGCATCCAGGTGGAGTCAACGAGGTAATCAGCTGCTCGTTAAGCTGAAGGGCCAGATTTTAGACAGGTGCAGAAGCTGGATGATCAGCAAATTTCCTGGCATGTAACACCCCCACACATCAAGACAATGGATAAATTCCTAACAAAACTGAATACAAAAATCAAAGTGGTTTTACAATTGGATGGCAATTAAAAAAATGAAAATAATAATTTATCCATTGACATTTGGGTGTTTAAACACTGGTCCACCATCACGAGAGCGGGTCCCTGATATCAAACAGTGGAACTTACAGAAGATTCAAAACATGGTCTGCAAAGCATCCAGAACTTATACAAAGAAAAAAAAAAAAAAACTCAAGAAAAATACAAGTGCTTAAAATATTTAAGAACTGGAACAAGGGTCTCCAGCTTGAACCAGGGGTAGCACATACTAGAGCAGTACAACTAAACCTCTCCCACACCTCACTTAATGTGAAAAAAATCAGTTCTTTTCCCCCAAGGACTGGACTCAAACCGCACAGAATCATTAACATTCAAATTTGACCTCACAAAGTACAGTTTGCTAGTTAAACCTCAAATAAAAGCAAACTGGGCAGTAGGTGCTAAAGAAAAAGGTGGATTGGGCCTGACAAGTGGGGGGATGTTGACAGAAGAATCTTTTAAATATCTTTGTGTTGTTCAAATTCATTAAAAAAAAAACACGGAGAATTGACAAAATTTGGGATTGGTGCAAAAACCAAGTTCACAACACAAACAACAAATAGAATTCGGGTCTTGGATGACAAGACTAAGTCCACTACATGGACAAACAAAGCTAGCCCACATGGAGCCCCCAGACATGCACACAGAAAGCAAGCCCACATGGCTAGCGAATGAATTCGGGTCCTGGACAACATAAACTAGCAGTTCTGACAAAACAAATTCCAGATCCTGGACAACATAAAGCTAGCCCACGTGGCAGGCGAACGAATTCCAGTTTCCCGGACACACAAAGCTAGCTCACGGGGCTAGCGAATGAATTCCAGATCCCCGGACACACACAAAGCTAGCCCACGTGGCTAGCAAACGAATATCGGGTCCAGATGAACCATGGTTTCATTTTTTTTTTTTGGTTAAATGATTATGGCAAAACACAAACCACAGGTGTCCAGCTAAAAATGCAAACAAAAGAATTACAGAAAAATTGCAAGGGCCATATAGTGCAAAAAAAAAAAAAAATTTACGAAGCACAATCAAAGGGACTTGGTGCAATTGACAAACAAGCAGAAGCCACGCCTCCTCATGCATATTCAAGCTTCCGGACGAGCCCCCATTTGTTACATCCCAAGCTCCGCCCAGCAGGGCCGCATTAAGGAGACGCAACACAAAAAGTCCCTAAGGCCCCAGAAAATCTAATACAAAAAAAAGATCTCCAAAAATAAGATTTAATAAATCACAACAAAAATACACACAAAACTCAAGTGGTGTTGGACTGGCCAAAGCAGGGCCCCTGAAGACTACACCCTAGATCTTACAAAATCAACCTGTCTCCCGACCAAAACAAAAATTAGGGTGAGTCTTCTGCAGCCTCCTACTCTGGCCTAAATCAAACTGAAAATGTGCACAAAAACAAAACAAAAGCTGTCCAAATACCAAAGAAATACAGGAATCTAAGAAAGTATCAAACAAACTCAAAACCACACAAAATAAGCCACAGTCTCTTCCAGCCACCTCCACACTTCAGATCCTTTTGTAGGTGCATCCAGGTGGAGTCAACGAGGTAATCAGCTGCTCGTTCAGCTGAAGGGCCAGATTTCAGACAGGTGCAGAAGCTGGATGATCAGCAAATTTCCTGGCACGTAACAGATGGGTTAAGCTTATGCCTCCCAATTCACACATTAACATAGGCTATACGAACTTCTTGCTTGTATAATGACAAAGCCAATTAATTTTAGGACTGAAAAAACTATTAACAACAGTGAAATGTTGCATTTCATTAAAACCAGACAGCTTAATGCCAACCAGACACAGTGATTTAACCTTTCAAAGAGGGTAAGGTTTGGCAATAAATAAATAAACCAATTGCCCGGAAGCTGGTACGTTACTGAACAGTGAAAACTGATTTTTTTTTTTTTTTTTTTTAGGTTACAAAAGCGAATGTAGCGAGACCTGCAGTAGTTCGATTGTTTTCAAGGAAGGGTTGTTCTTTTCAACTTTAGCCTATTTGTTTCTCGTTCTACATCGGAAAAGACAGCACTGAAATATGCCACCGTTGCCGCCTAATCGATATTAACGTCCACACTGAAGCAAAGCAAAGAAATTCCATTTAGGTTTGAGACACGGAAAGGAAAACGTCGGACAGCGCCCGTGGTTCGACACTCCGGAGAAAGTAGGGCTGAGGCGAAACTGTGAGACAGTTTGATTCAACGAAGTAACCACTGGGCTAAGCCGACGCGAGAAACAGGTTAGGGAATCTCATACTTGTAGAGAACATCCTTGATCGCCCTCTGCCGTAAGTATTTTGAATTGCATGTTAGAAATATCGGAAATAAAGTAACCATATTATCATCATTATTATTCTTATTTGCTGTAGTAGTAGTATTAGTATTAGCGGTAGTGGTAGTTGTAGTGGTCGTAATCATGGTTGTAGGAGTTGTAGTGTGGTCACATATTTTTGTGTGGCCTAGTTCAATGAGTGTCAGGTCACTGTAAAACTGTTTTCAGAGGATCTGGCTGTTATGGGTGCAGCTGTGCTTTCTCCTCATTCCTTTACTTTCTGCTGTTTTTCATTCTCCAGAGTTTAATGCTGGTCCTTTGTTTGCCTCTCTCCCTATCTGAGTATGTATGTGCGTGCATGTGTTTATGTATGTATGTATGTGTGTGTGTGTGTGTATCTGTGCATAGCTATCCATTACTCTCCTGCTGCCGTTCTACCTGCTCACCTGAGGCCAGTGGAACTGTAGAAGAAGTGCTAAATGTGTCAGCCAATCAGAGACCAGGGCTGCCATATTGGATTCCAAATCGAGCTATAAAAGAACAAAGCATTCCATGTGGCCTGTATCCCTCACCTGGTGTGATATCATAGCAGTTCTTTTCAGTTGTGCAAAAGTCAGAAGTAAACTTCAGTGTACTGTATTGTGTGTTGACATAGTCATGTTATCATCTTCCACAAATTTTGAATTGTTGTTAAAATGATGCAGTAAATGCACTATTAACTTGGACTAAAGTTAGTATAAAATTAGTTCAGGTGGGTTAGTAAATCAATTGTGAAATTTCCACATTAAATGTATGTACTTAATTTATATCAAGATTTTGACCACTGCAAGCAAGTTTGATCCAAATCTTCGCACTGCAACTTGCGAAGAAGTCTACAACATATCAGCCAATCAGATACCAGACAGCCATACTGGATTCTAAGTCAACCATATATAGTGGTCAGGGCTTTGAAGAAACATTTACAGCAAGTTTGATTCTAATGGTACCAAGTCGCAAGAAATTTAAAATCTGTCAGCCAATCAGAGGCTAAGGTAGCTGTACTGGATCCTGCATCTACCTGAAAGCAACAGCACTTAAGGCCATGAGGCAAACATGCATAAAATGAGATCAAAATCTGACCATTGGAAAGAAAAAAAAAAACTTATGCGTCATCCAGTCATTCGATTTTGAATTGAGCCGAAACAACACATGGTCACGGCTGTAAGACGAACATTTGTACCAAGTCTGACCCAAATCTACCTTGCAGAACTTGCATAGAAAATGTGTCGGCCAATCAGAGACCAGGGAGGCCATACTGAATTTCGAATCAAGCCAAAAAAAAAAATAACAGCCCTTGCTCAGGTCCATAAGAGGACCGTTTGCTTCAAGTGTGATCCAAATCTGCTTGGAAGAACTTGAGGAGAAGTCGTTTAAAGAAAAAGTTGATGGACGTACGACGAAAAAACGGACGGATGGACAACAGACGCTGCACCGCATTAAAGCTCACCCTTGTTCCTTCAGATCAGGTAGGGTAAAAATATAAATACATAAAAATGGCACAATAAATTATGATAGTAAAGGAGGGTTGTAAAAAAAAAAAAAAAAAATTACAAATTCCATACAGCAAGGAAAAACTGTGGCCACAAGTCAAACCACTCTGACAAAGACAGACAACTCTTGTTTGGATATTTCCTAACACAGGTATCAACGTCAAAACCAAATTGTGTTGGTCCAAAATCTGAACCAGAATCAACAAATCATATCTCGTGAGCTTCCCAAAGCTTTACACCAACTCAACCACCGTGGAGTTAATTAATTTTCCAGCCAATAAAGCGCCAGAACTCCTTTTAAAATCAAAAACACATTTTGTTTTTGTAATTTAAGAAAGATAGAAAGATGATTCCGTCTGTAGATACGGAATCATTATGCCCAATAAATATTTTGACCCATGTCATAAACAGACTGTGAGTCTGCAGAAGAGCAGCAGATACGCACTGAACAAACATGCAACGATCTTATGAAACTAAAACTGTATATATATATATATATATTTTAGCTTACTGGCCATTTAGGTAATAATAATAATAATAAGAAGAAGAAGAAGAAGAAGAAGAAGAAGAATTCTTCCTGCATCTCCGTTCTAACAAACATGCAATTTAATGTCATGAACACCAGAGAACACTTCATTCACGGACTCTACTAAGATGCCTTTTCCTGACAAGGTTTTCGCGTCGGCTTAGGTCAGTGGTTACTTCGTTGAATCAAACTGTCTCACAGTTTCTCCTCAGCCCTACTCTCTCCGGAGGGTCGAACCACGGGCGCTGTCCGGCGTTTACTTTTCCGTAAGCTCAAGGCAATATCATTGCTTTGCTGCAGTGTGCACGTTTATATCCATTTGGCGGCAACGGTGGCTTATTTGAGTGCTGTCGGTTCTGTTGTTAAGCCAGAAATAATAAAGGCACATTTGTATATCGAAAAGATCTGCCTTTTCTTGATATCAAATGTGCACTGCAAGCTCGCGCACTACAGGTCCCGCTCCATTCATTGATGTAACCCATGAAATGAACTTTTCATTGCTCATTTGACACATCGACTTCCCAGCTGTTTATTTATTTGTTTATTTATTTTTTGCTGAAAGGAGCTGTTTTACTGCGCAAGTGCGCATGCTCACTGTTTTGAAGAACATAAATCCGTCAACTTCAAGTCAAACAATCAAGAAGGCATTTTCCTTTTCTGTGATTATTGTCGATGTCACCTGCTTACATTATTCATATCCCTTGGCTAAAGCATAACATAGCGAGTTGAAACCTCAAATTTCCGTTGAAAGCTCTTTATTATAAAAATCATAATGTTGGAGTAACTAAAATATATAAATATAATGCAAAAAGACTGATTGGCAAGGATGGAATCAGATTATGACTTGCAGTGAAGCAGATTCTCTTTCTTGGGTTGTGAGTTCTGAGTATTCGCAATCAGGGGCGGATCCAGGAATTTTGGAATGGGGAGGCGCAGCCCCCATACGAGCGCCGAAGGCGCGAAGCCTGAGGAGGCGGCTCTGGGGGCCCTCCCCAGAAAAGATCTTGGTCTAGTTCTGAAATAGCCTGCTAATTCATGAACTAGCCAATTAGCCAGCTAGCCTATTTGTGTTCTGTCTTTATCAGAATGCACATTTCTCGATACCATTAATGCTCTATGATTAGCGTTGGAAAAATGTGAGCAAAAGTAAACCTTTCAGAATGTACATAAGGTGCCGCCATCAGTTTTCGTGCTAGGTTATATACAAGGACAGTCCTTGGTGTTAACGAAACAACAGGAACGGGAGGTTGTCAGACTGCCACTAGACTATAAATCCTTGCTCGCAAATGATGTTGTCGGCTGGTGGTTAACAACTCCAGATCCATTAGAACTGACGAACTGTTGGGAGAATGAATCGTACATACACAATCGTACAATCTGCATAAAAATATAAAGTGGCGGCTACTCAACAGAAAGCCGGGAGGGCGGAACGCATGCCTTTAAACATGAGATCTCATCCATTTTCAATTACTTTCATTGATTAAAGATTTGGTAACTCTTCGAACATTCGGCTACTTCACGTGTGGCTCACTCGCTTCTTTGAGGTAGCAGAAGTAAAGAAACGAAACGCTTCATTGGGATGTGAAATACATTTGCTAAATTGGTCATGAAGTGCAGGTTTGATAAACTGCTTTGCAGGACATGCAAAATTAACGCACATAATCCATAGTAGATTAGGGTATTTCATTTGGTATAGAGTAACCTATTTCGGAAAATGATTAAAACCTTTTTTTTGCATTTATTATTTAGGCTACTTGTCCTAACATTGCACTGAGAGGGAAGCTGTGCATTTAACTGTCAGATTATTGATATCATTGGGAAAACGTGTTAAAGCCAGTGATTGGAAACGAGTCAATAATCAAATGCTTCAAGGGATATTTTCCGCTCTTTCTGTTTTCTGTTCGTTAGCCGCCACTGATATTTTATATATAATACAGATGTCATAAATCACAGGTTAGCCCATTTACGTATTTACATCAAGCATGTACAGGCTAGGGATTTATAAATGGGTCACCGACACGTACAGCACTACTGACTACAGGCTTAGGAAATGGCACATGTAATACGCGTGGACTTATTAATATCCATTACAAATTGAATTACTGATTAGCAAAATAAAAGATTTTAAGTTTAACTTACTAATTAAATCAATTCTACACATCTTTCTGGATCTTTTCTTTCGGAAGGAAAAGGGATGAGTAGATATGGTGGGTCGCATATACAGTGTGTTGTTCCTTTATTGCACTCGTGAATAGAGCAAAATTCCTCCATCCACTTCTTAAACCGTAAGGACAATCACAGACTGAACAATGTAAGCCCAGCATATTGCCTTATAACAACCTTAGGCAATGTAAAATAACTTAAATAATTATGCCTCGGTGCGCATGCGCAAGCGAGGTATACGGTAGTTCGTTTGTGTGTCATTCATTCATTCTGTCTGTTACTGGGATAGCTGCTACGCCGGTCAAAATCAAGTCCTAGAATATGGCTCTATGGGTTAAATGCCATGATCTCTTGGATTCAAATTTGCCTGATTTTTGAGATAAAGCTTTGTTTTCGAGTTATAGCACTATTTGATTACCACAATGGCTACTGCGAGCGATCAAGACTTCGAAGAAAAAGCTCTTCACAGACACACATTGCGCACTGTGTTAAATACAGCACTGCATGGATTTTCGAACTTACTGCTGAATGAACTTTATAAAACATCACAAATGACCTCACCCCCCACACAGTAACAGTGTGCAAATGAACAATGCTTTTCAGTTATTGCTGGGCTTTACTAAGCCTAACAACCACAGTCTCGCTAAGCGGTCCTACGAAGCTACTTTTCAACTCATTATGTCAACCGGGGCTTTCCCCACCTAGATATCTGCATGTTCACATAACAGAGATGGCGTTTGTAGAATATGACCAATCGTCTACCGGCAGCAGACCAGCATATTTTACAGATGAAGAGCAAATGATCATATTACAAAAATATGAGGAATACAGGATCATACAGATCAAAGACAATGCTCAAGACAATAGGACACCCACCACCACTTGGACGGGGGTGTGAATTACATTCTGTCAAAATGACGGACGGCCTTCAAAATGTTCCATCATTGTTAAAAAAAATCCGTCAATGACGGAACATATTAGGTTAACACGACCTCTGTCCTGCATAGTATGAAAGGTGCTTCTCTCCAAAAGCCTATTGCTGTTCCCACAGAGTCTGAATTGCACTAATTATTGGCCAGTGTTAAATAGACCCTGAGTAGTGTGAAAGGTGTTTCCCTCCATAACTGTACATTGATGTTCATCAGACTGCCACTGGTGGGTAAATTCTTGAGTATGTCAAGCATAGATGCACAGCTAGGGCACTCTGACATGTCCACACCCAATTTTATAGCTTCATTAAGGGACATACTCACTGCTGTAAGCACCGAGGTATCAGCACCTTCAGTGCTTTTATTACGATAAGTAGCCGGCTGTTCCACTGGGATTGCTAGGCTTTATCGACTTTGTTGACATCGTGAGTAGTCTTGAACTCTGACCAGAAAATTTTCGCGCATGCGCAGTCATAATGCCGATTTAGTCCATTAGAGAATCCAAATGCACTTACACTAGGCAACGTGATCATAAGTCCCCTGCACATCATATATACGTTTCTTTATGCAATTAGCCGGATGAATGGTCGCGGCTTTAAATATTGCTGCTGCGCAGAATTTTGGCATAGCGTTATCTCCTTTCTTTTCAAAAAGCGTGGTTCTGTGTACCCACAGAGCTAAAGAACACACTACAGTGGACATGAGACCAGTTTTGGTGAGATTTGCGTCCGCCATCTTACCGAAGGATAGCGTCCTGCACGGAAACATAGGCTGCGTCCGAATAGTCTTTTTTGCCTAGGAAAGTTCCTAACTTTAAATATAAGGCAAATTTTTGAGATTTCGCAAGATCGGCCTCACTTTTCAGACCCGGTGCTGCGGCCATCTTTTTATACAGTCTATGCACGAAACTGTGAGAAACCTTCGACCAAGGTAATTTAGAGGTGGAATACAGAGATTATGTAGATGATTTTTACATGAAGTAAGATTCTAAGGGTATAGCCTATTAACCCAAGTGAAGTTCGTATATGAGCATATGTGAAAAATAGACCCAAAAGTGAACTTGATGCTGATGATACTAAAACAGATTTATCACTTATCATACAAAATATTTTTTACAGTGAAAGAAATTTAGTGTTTTTCATTGTATTTTATCTAGTCGCATATGCACATGTACAGCGTTTGAGAGCGAAATTCCCCTGCCGATACCTTACACAAGATGGGGGACACGTCCCACGTTTTCTGGTTGGTTCAGCCAATGACGTTGTCCACTCTAGTGTTTTATTTAGCTCTGAGCTAAAGGAGGTAAATTAGGAAGCACTGAGACACCTTTCCTTAACATTTAAAGAATTCAAATCCACTTATCATGGCTGCCGGATCATTTTTAGGAGTTAGTCTTTTTTGCCTTGGAAAGTTCCTATTTGGACGCAGCCCGAGTTTGAGAACCACTGCTATATTGCAGTTCAGTTTCCGGCTGACGCTCGCAATGGCCACAATAAGCAATCCAGACAAAACTTTCCACTTAATGGGTAAAAAGAAACACTATAATGAATTTAAAAAAAAAAAAAATCATCTGGTCAAGATAAAGTGAGAGGAATGATAAGATCATGTTACCCATAAACATTGAAATTTGGCTTTATTCATTTTACATTCTTCTACAAAACATTTTAACATTCATCAATAAATGCATTAAAATCCTGTTATCCAAGACAAAATGTTTATCAAACTGTGGCTTTCTGCGGTCCCAAGAGATCAGTGGGCACCATCAAGTCTGCTCTGATCATTTCATTTGGGCTAAGACAAGCTGTCATTCATTAGTGTTCTTCTCATGCTAAATTACCCAAGTTACAAATTTCTTTCCAAGCAACAGACATTTCCTTGTTTCATTGCCGTAGTAAATGGGCAAAAATAGGAGGTTACCCAGTTAGCTAGCTAGCATTGACGTGAAGTTCTCTGCGCTCACCCAGTTTGTGACCGAGTTAGCCAGCTAGCTAGCTAAGTAGCTTGGCTATGGTACGATTTCCAGAGCTTGCTTTGGGTCCATCTAGCTGGGATTGCGATTCCAATTAAGTGAGTTAGCATTGCTGACTGGCAAGAAAGCATTCACAGGTCCTCTCTGTTTTAACCCGTGATAGCTCATGTGGAGCCTAAGCTGCAATATTTTTATAAGCGTGGCTGAAAATGGCTAGCTAGCTATATATGATGTCAGCCACTAGGGCTAATTATTGGCAACTAATGATACGGCTGTTATTCCTGGTGCGTTCAGTAACTGCTCGTGCGGTTGTGTTTTCGATCTCTTGAGTGGCTGAATGATAGTGTAATAAACCTGCGGTACTAATGGCCGGGCACACTCAGAATATTTATTTTTGGGTATGACCCTAACCGCAGGCAGCACCCAGAGGAACCAAAACACATCAGACCACCACTAAGAAATCAGATACAGCTTTATTTCGTGATACATATTTACAAAACCCAAAACCAGTGAAGTTGGCACGTTGTGTAAATCGTAAATGAAAACAGAATACAATGATTTGCAAATCCTTTTCAACCTATATTCAATTGAATACACTGCAAAGACAAGTTACTTAATGTTCGAACAGGTAAACTTTGTAATTTTTTGCAAATATTAGCTCATTTGGAATTTGATGCTTGCAACATGTTTCAAAAAAGCTGGCACAAGTGGCAAAAAAGACTGAGAGAGTTGAGGAATGCTCATCAAACACTTATTTGGAACATCCCACAGGTGAACGGGCTAATTGGGAACAGGTGGGTGCCATGATTGGGTATAAAAGCAGCTTCCCTGAAATGCTCAGTCATTCACAAACAAGGATGGGGCGAGGGTCACCACTTAGTGAACAAATGCGTGAGCTGATTGTCGAACAGTTTAAAAACAACATTCCTCAACGAGCTATTGCAAGAAATTTAGGGATTTCATCATCTACGGTCCATAATATCGTCAAAAGGTTCAGAGAATCTGGAGAAATCACTGCACATAAGCGACAAGGCCGAAAACCAACATTGAATGCCCCTGACCTTCGATCCCTCAGGCGGTACTGCATCAAAAACCGACATCAGTGTGTAAAGGACATCACCACATGGGCTCAGGAACACTTCAGAAAACCACTGTCAGTAACTACAGTTCGTCGCTACATCTGCAAGTGCAAGTTAAAACTCTACAATGCAAAGCGAAAGCCATTTATCAACAGCACCCAGAAACGCCGCCGGCTTCGCTGGGCCCAAGCTCATCTAAGATGGACTGATGCAAAGTGGAAAAGTGTTCTGTGGTCTGACGAGTCCACATTTCAAATTTGTTTTTGGAAACTGTGGACGTCGTGTCCTCCGGACCAAAGAGGAAAAAGAACCATCCGGACTGTTATAGGCGCAAAAGTTCAAAAGCCAGCATCTGTGATGGTATGGGGGGTGTATTAGTGCCCAAGGCATGGGCAACTTACACATATGTGAAGGCACCATTAATGCTGAAAGGTACATACAGGTTTTGGAGCAACATATGTTGCCATCCAAGCAACGTCTTTTTCATGGACGCCCCTGCTTATTTCAGCAAGACAATGCCAAGCCACATTCTGCACGTGTTACAACAGCATGGCTCCGTAGTAAAGAGTGCGGGTACTAGACTGGCCTGCCTGTAGTCCAGACCTGTCTCCCATTGAAAATGTGTGGCGCATTATGAAGCGTAAAAATACGACAACGGAGACCCCGGACTGTTGAACAACTTAAGCTGTACATCAAGCAAGAATGGGAAAGAGTTCCACCTGAAAAGCTTCAAAAATTGGTCTCCTCAGTTCCCAAACGTTTACTGAGTGTCGTTAAAAGGAAAGGTGATGTAACACAGTGGTAAAAGGCCCCTGTGCCAACTTTTTTTGCAATGTGTTGCTGCCTTTAAATTCTAAGTTAATGATTATTTGCAAAAAAAAAAATAAAGTTTCTCAGTTTGAACATTAAACATCTTGTCTTTGCAGTGTATTCAATTGAATATAAGTTGAAAAGGATTTGCAAATCATTGTATTCTGTTTTTATCTACGATTTACATAACGTGCCAACTTCACTGGTTTTGGGTTTTGTAGAAGACAAGCGTATGCCGGAGCCGTAGCGATAACTTAAATAAGGGACACAGGAGGCTAAAGGAATACCGTCCCACAAATGTGCAACACAGCAAATCAATAAATAGTTATGGCAATATCACAGCACAAAAGGAAGTAGTTTTCAACAAGATTGCTAAACTACTACAGAGCCACCCACTCAAGTACGTGAACACAGCAAGTATGTTCCCCAGCCCCTTTACCCAATTATTGCACAGGCCCGACTATCTAAAAAGACACACCCACTCAACACACACACACTCACACAAATGCACGCAAAATGTCAGTTGATTAAAAAGGGAACTTCCCTGCTTTCCCCCCTAAGACCCAGCCATGGGGTCTAATGCCAGTCTGCAGTGAACAGTCCAAATGGCACAGCCCAGGTTCACGTGATCCCAGGAGTCAGATCAGCGTCTTTAGTTTGACCAACCACAGGCACGACAGCGCAGTTCGTCTGCAATATTCCGGGACATGCTCGTCCCAGCGGCGGTCCTAATAGGTATGCACCAGGCCTATAATAAATTCCCCCAACTAAAACTATCTTCATCGGCGGCGACCCTAGTGACCGCGACCGACACATTTCGAACCCCAAAAGTCCAACCGCTTCACCTGGCGTTCTCTTGTGCACTGGTGTCTGCTCTCTCCTTGATTTCCACTTGCAGGCTCCTGTATAGATTCTCACAGGTGGACACAATAATTATCATGGGCACCGCCCATCCTCTCACCACAATAGTATGACTTGTACACGCCACTCGTGAACTGGGAGAAACTGAAGAGGCACGACTTTGTCACTTGGGCCTCAGAAAGTACCAAATGGCGCGGTGAGAAGCAGAAAGGTAAATTAGCAAGCATCACATAAATTATAAGGAAACTGGTAATTATGGATTCTCCATCAAAACAGTTGGATCAAAACCATGCTGCTCCTTTCACTGCGGTGTGATTTGGTGTTGGTGTAGGAGGGATTCAGGGTGATTTTATCCTTGTCAGGCAATAATGCGTATCTGGTAATGCGAACTTCTGGCAGTCTGCAGTAGTCTGGTGCACCAAATGGTCATTCTGAGGTATGTTCAAGACAGTAGGAGCCCGCATGAGCGTGTGTGCACACATCAACTGAACAGGGGTGCCCCGCCGAGAGCCCATGAGCTCACGCATTACCCATTTGCAGGTGTCTCTCTTAGTGGTTGTGACATCAACTAATGACAGTTTGTCGACAAAATACACTTTGGCTGTATTTCAAAAGCAAGGGTTGTTCACTTCGAAGTGAACAGAGCCATTGATAATCTCAGAGTTGCGACACTCCCATTGACTCTCGTGTACAAAAAATGGCGGCGCACTTCCGGGTAGTGGAACTTCTCATAGTTCCAAAAGAGGATTCTCGCAGCTTCAGACCGATTCACTTCCATTGGGACAACATCGACGGTAAGTAATAAAATATTGAAGTCTTATGATTCACGAAATGTATATATCATATCAGTGGTCATGTAACATTTATAATCTCCAATTGTGTATGATCGGCACAATGATATATATATATTTTAAGTCTGAAGAGGTTGTGATGATTTAAGCTCATGTTCGTTTGCTTCGTAGTTATCTTGGTCAGCTGTGGGAATGCAGTCATTAACTCTACGGAGTTTCTATTTCTATCTCTCACAAAACCGATATAAATCGCTACGGTAAATGATGGGATGAGGTGCCTGTGACTGGTTTCGGTAAAGTTTTTTAAAATTTTATTTTAAAGTTAGCTTTGACAATTTTGACATGCTCTTACCTAGCCTAGCTTGATCCGGTGTTTTAAGTTCAATCACTTAACGGTTTGCGGAGTTTCTAACTCAGTTTAGCTCTCAAGAACCATTTCGGATGAAAACCACACCACTTGTTATTCATAAAATTGAATGAAACCACAAGTTAGGACGTTGACGACCTAAGTGTCACCCATCATGTTTTAGCTAGCTATTATGAAATTGCATCTGTCAATTTGCATTTGTCATGCAAGGTGCTGTTAGCTTTCAAGCAATCTTGCTGTAGACAGCTAGCTGTATTAAATGCCATGTTGTATTTCGCAAAAAGATGGTCTTTTTAAATGATTTCCTCTTGAAGAGATGTGGTGGCTGTGGTTAGTCTTTATCACTTTTCTGTGCTCATTTTATTGTGCCATGTAGGCTTACCGTTAATACGGGCAGAGGCTGCTGTTGGCGATGGAGGCTATAGGGTTCGTGAGAGGTTCTGAGATGTATAAACTTGGCAAATCACACATTTATTTTTATCCCAAATTTAATGTAAAACTCCTTTTAAATATAATGCAATGATTTTGTTAACTTTTGTAATTGCATGAGTGTCTTACATGTCAATTATGGGAGACTTTGAAAAGGTCTTAAATTTAACTCACTGAAAACCTGCAGGTACCCTGTGCTGCTGGCAGTGGTGGAGGCAGGCGCTGGCGGAGGCGGGCAGAGGCTGCTGTTGGCGATGGAGGCAACAGGATTCGAGGAAGTTCTGAGATCGAAAATTTGCAAACCTCTTCCAACATTCCTGGCCCTTGTATTTGTTATGCCCCCAACTCCTTTATTTATTCATTTTCTATACCCGCTTATTCCTCACTAGGGTCGGGGCGAGCTGGAGCCTATCCCAGCTGACTACGAACAAAGGCAGGGACCCACCCTGGACAGCTTGCCAATCCATCGCAGGGCGCACACACCATTCACAGACCATTCACTCTCACACTCATACCTTTGGGCAATTTAGCGTCTCCAATTAACCTGATATGCATGTCTTTGGACTGTGGGAGGAAACCGGAGTACCCGGAGAAAACCCACGCGAACACATGGAGAACATGCAAACTCCATATTTATTTATTTAATTATTTGTAATTCCACAAATGTTCAAGCTTCACAGTATCGTTCTTGTTCCAAGAGTTTACTTGTCTGTTCTATTCAGTAAATTCCTGTTAAATCCATTTAGTTGTTATAGTTCTATTCAGAACCCTGCCCTGTTCTGAAAACACACGCGTGCACGCACAAACACAAACACACTTAGTAGTTCCACATATCGAGAAGGTTTATTAATTTGACACTGATCACCCCTTCTCCCACATTAGAACCCACCACCACCCTGCCGCATTACTATGTACAACGTTGTATTTCTTTTGTTATTTGTTGTTCAAGGTTCACTCATGGTTCACTCACTCACACTTGCACCCCTCCTTGTTTAATTTGTTTATCAACTTCAATTTCTGTGCCGTCCTGTTGTTCACTGTTCAATAAAAATCTTTTTTGTTGAAAACCTTTCCTTGCATCAGTCATTGTATTTAATCTCATTCAGTCTCCTGGTGTCACCAGCTGTAGGTTACACGTATTTCGTTCATTTTATCTAAAAATTAGAATTGAGAATATCAAGGGCTCTGAAATGAGCATGGTGGTGCACCTTTGCTTTAAGGAAGAACTGGCGTGACATTGAATGATATTACAGATCAGCAGAACTTTAACATGGTAAGTTGTGGGCAAATCCAGAAGATAAAGGCAGACCCTGGTAATCCAATAATGTAACTTAATTAAGCTAAAATATGTAAACTTATCCATCCCCATGACAGTGTAAGTACAGGGTTAAATTTACTTAGAAATTATAGAGGATCATTCAGTCCGCCATGGCAGGGACTCCGGAGGCCTAATCGTTTGGTACAAATCTGAATTAGAAAAACATATTAATTTAATGAAAACTGGTAAAAACCATATATGGCTAAAAATCAGCAAAAATTTACTTTCATCAGGTAAAGACACTTTCTTATGCACAATTTACATTCCCCCATTGGAATCCCCCATTATAATGAAGACATGTTTTCTGATCTAGAGAAAACAAACATTTCCAGGCCCAGAAATGTGATTATATCACCGGAGAATATGAACGCAAGAACAGCAACACAACCTGACCAAACTAACACCCTTGGCAATAATTACATTACTAAAACCTTAAAATGCATGAACCATAACTCTATACCATCCCACAGGAACAGCCATGGCTGTATTTGTAGGCTGGTGCGCTGAGCACTGGGGGTGGGGCTCAGTCGCACTGGCTGTCACAGGCGCACCTGAAGCCATTTGGTGTTAATTGGCGGACGCACCTGTGATGGTTGGCGGCGGATGAGCAGGGTATGAATTTTTAGAAGATTTTGCTCATTGTTTTGGGGAGAGCAAGGACAGAAAGGGCTGCTAGGCTTTCTGCTGAGCTGCCGTGCCGGGGCGTGGGTTGTGGCTGTTCTTGCGTCGCGGCAGTCGTTTGAGGAACTAGGGTATTAGGATTGCATTAGGTGTGTCTGAGTTAGTTGTTTTGTAGTGAAGCACGCGTCGGCTTGGCCCGGTGGCTGAGAGGCCAGCAGCATCCCCAGATTATTTGTTTGCACAGTGTTTTCGGGGGATTGACTAATTCTCCCCCGCGTTTAAATTGTGTGTGTGTGTGTGTGTGCGTGCGTGAGTGAGTGTGAGCCAGCGGTGTGTATTAGTGTAGCGTAATTTTGGTTTACCTCCGCTGTGAGTGTAGGAAGGTGGTACAACTTTTAGCCTTGAATTGACTTGCTGTGATTTATGTAGTCTGGTATGTAGTTTGCTGTGTTCTGGTATCATTTTGGAGTGTCTACTTGAACCTACACTTACTGTGGTTTACGTGTTTATCCGTTTTGCACAATGATGAAATGAAATGGCATGATGGTGTTTTGGATTTCCCTATTTATATATGAATTACAGCGGTGAGATTTGGGTGTATTATTTTTGCTAACTTTTGTCTTGATCGTCTTACTTACAGATTGTAATTATTTATTGATGTCGCAGCACATAGCACTTTTCTGAAACGCTGCTTGCATGAGAATTGTTTTATTTCCCTTGCCTAATTGTCTTTAAGGGTGAAATTGTGAAAAAAAATAAAATTTTTAGCTTGTACTCCTTTGGTCAGTTTTTCCTGAGTTGTGTCACTAAGTTGTCCTGTAGAGCCCTGTGTGGCTTAATTGCACCTCTTACAACTTGGCGTAGTCTTTGGCAGTTTGGACCAGTGGCACAGATCAGGAAAATGTCGAATCCAGGACAAGTTAATGATTCCACTGTCTCTAGTGAACAGAATCACGAACAACCCCAAACCAGTACAGCACAGGGCCAAATTCCCAATGCAAACATGGTTATGTTTCCTTTGATGATGGGGAGTCCATGGGGGCCAAAGTTTAAGGGTGGAGAACAGCCCGAGTATAGTTTTCAAGATTGGCTTACCGCACAGATCACAATGTTTGATATGTACCCGCTATCTGAAGCACAAAAAGTGTCTACCCTTATTAATAATTTGGAAGGAGAACCGAGACGTGAAGTATTGGCCATGCCAGCAGATCAGCGCGCTAGTGTGCAAAACATAATTTCATTTTTGAAGAGCATTTATGGAGATACAATACCACTGGCTAGTTTGCGCTCACAGTTCTTCACGCGTAAACAGAGGACTGATGAAAATGTTCGACAGTTTGCTTTAGTTTTACAGGAATTGAGTAATCGCCTCATAGTTAGAGAGGATACAACGACTAGCGGACACGTTTTGCGCGACCAGTTCATCTCGGGGCTGTTGGATAGCGTGCTGCGTCGGGAACTTCGGAACATGGTAAGAACAACACCCACTTTGACTTTTGCTGAGATAAAGCGTGAAGCTATGGTAAGGGTAGATGACTTGGACACTACAACACAAGCAATGGCAGCTGCAGTGCGCGTAAAGCAAGACAAGGCGCCAATAGATGTGAAACAGCTGGCAAAAGAAATTAAGGAGGAGGTACTTACCGAGTTAAAAGGCGAGATGAAAGAGATGCTGTCGGAAATGATGCGGGAAGTGCGAGAGCGTCCACAAACTTCACAACAAATGGAGGTAAGGCGGAGGTATGATTACAGAGGGGGGCGTCAGAGTTCAGATCAGTTTGACCAGCAAGGAAGACCCATCTGTAGACGTTGTAGAAAAGCTGGGCACATTGAAAGACACTGCAGAGCACAGGACACTGCACAGGAGAATTTAAACTAATTGCACCCACTGTACAGGCCCAAACAGTGGGTTTTTCTCCTAGTGGCCATTTTCAACAAAGGGAGCATTTAGTTGGTCATTGTCCAGTAGTTGATGTAATGATACAGGGGGTGAGAACTACATGTCTGGTAGACACTGGATCACAGGTAACAACATTGACTGAAAGTTTTTTTAGAAAACATTTTGATGCAGATGAAACTACAATACACCCACCAATTCAGAAATTTAATTTAGTGGCAGCAAACGGCTTGGAAATCCCGTATATTGGATACATTGAAGCAGATTTAAACATCTGTGGAAAAGTAATACCAAAAAGGGGAATACTTATTGTTAAAGACCCTAGAGTCCCCACATGCCCAGGGTTAATTGGTATGAACGTAATTAAGGCATGCCGTGAACTGATTATGACCCAAGGAGAGGATGACAGCGGTGACCCACTGACTGCAGCAGATGCTAAGGTGTGGCAACAGACGTTTTCAATTGTGGATAACCTACTGAAGTTTGCAGATGTTACTGGACAGATGAGTTCAGTTTATTGGCCTCAGGGTAAGCACACTGTCATTCCAGCGCAGTCGGAGGTAGTGATCGAAGCTTGTGCGCGCCCACGTCCAGATGGTAAAGCCTATGTGGGTCTTGTGGAACCTGTTGAAGAAAATGGCCTCCCAGGGCAACTACTGTTGGCACGCTCACTAAGTACAGTGGTAGATGGCAAAGTCACCATTAGACTGTTAAACATGTCCTCATAGCCAAAGTTTGACCTCATTTAGGGGTTAAAGCTTTGGATTTGGTCGGAATATAACTTTTCGGTTTTATTGAAGAAATGTGATATTTCAGCGCTTTAAAATATATTCTTACTGTTGAAATATTAATCGGTTTTGTCGGTTGTGTCGTAAAGAGCAAGGACTTAATACAGCCTGTGTAGATGTGTGAATATTACAGTCTGACATATTGATTGAGTGTCGTTAACAGATACCAACTCAGAAAACAGAACAAAAGTGGCTGGGGTCACTTTTAGGTTGCAAAACACTTGGAGAAGAAAGAAAGAAATAAATAAAGAGAGACAGAAATAGTGGGAAGAACAGGATATGCAAGCTCCTAGCTTGCCCACTGGTCATAATAATCACTTGATTTCCTTTTTTAACATGCAATGTAAAATAGTGAACGGCTGGGGTCACTTTCTTCACGGATGTTATTAACTAGGATGCGCTTGCCTGGGTAGTTTATCGTGTCGACTTAGTTGATTGGTGACTACATAGCATTAAAATGCCTTGCAATTTCGCCTCAGCCCCACTCTCTACAGGGGATCGAACCACGGGCGCTATCCGCCGTTTTCCTTTCCGTTCATAGCTTTGCGTCTGCGGCAACGGTGGTTTATTTGAGTGCTATCGTTTCTGTTGTAAAGCCAGAAATAGTAAAGGTATCGGAAAGATCAGCCCTTTGACGAAATAAACCGTGCAATTCAAGCTCAAGAACGACAGATCCCGTAAATCCGTTCAACTTCAAGTCACCTTTGTAATCGGGACACAGCTCTCATTACTTCTCACTCACAAACAATTATCTTTGCAGTTTTATTGAAGAAACGCCACATGTTTGCGTTGAAGGGATTTTATGATTTTACTTAAGTTAAAATAGTAGTAATTACAGCCTACTCCAGCAATGAGTTGATATAAGCCAATGCCCACGTACGAATAGGCTGTACTCGTCCTTTACTATAAATGATATATACTATTCTAACAAAAAGTGTCGGGATATTGGATTTGAATACCATGAAATGCAGATCATGAGGCGAAGGACGGGAAACAAATGACATAAAAACATTGTTAAACATTTGTCAATTTATTCAAAACCCTGTGTACAGTCAGTAAGGACAGATTCTCCAGAATAAGTGCAAGACACAAACACAGTTTTTATCACAGCAAATGTTACCACCATTGTGAAACATTTCTTTGCGGTAAAACCTTGAGGTTGGCTAGACAAGCTTCACTGTCTGAAATACACTCACTGTGCGTCCCAGGTCATTTTGGGGCTTATTCCATTCCTGTTGCAATGTGGCAGCAAGTTCTTGGACATAAGAGGAGGTTGATACAGGTCCGCAGCTTCATGTTCACATGTCCCAGACATCAGGATGGGGGAAAAATCCGGACTGAGTGCTGGCCATGATTATGTGTTCCAATTCTGCTGATGAGTTTTTCTGTAACGATCCTGGCCCTATGACATCTGGCATTTTCATCTTGGAAAATAAACCGGCGAGAATAACGATGCGTGCAAACGAAAAACATGGGGTGCCAAGCATCATTTG
The DNA here is from genome assembly GCA_029692085.1 of Gymnothorax javanicus. NCBI lineage: Eukaryota > Metazoa > Chordata > Actinopteri > Anguilliformes > Muraenidae > Gymnothorax > Gymnothorax javanicus. The sequence continues at coordinate 2,887,039 of CM056204.1, read as the reverse complement.
TGCAGATGGAAACTGCCTTGTTGAAAATCCAGTCAACAACATGGCAAGTCTGTTCTGCGGCAGCAGTGATGCTCCCCACACCAGGTAAGATCCACCCCCCATACGGATCATGTCTAATGACCTTAACGTCATGGAAATGTTGAGCCTCGAGGAGCCAAACCCTAATCGTCTGTCAGAAGTCCTCCAGTGAACCTCGACTCATCTAGGGTCAACAGTTGTTCTATAGGCGATTGGGCGTTGATGATAAGCGAACAGAAATTGGTCTGGATTAGATCTCATTTAACGATCCCTCAAACAGGGAATTGCCAATGTGTTATGCTGAGATAAGTTGAAATCTGTGCAGCGATTTTGATGGTCTGGCCACTCACTATCAAGCCAGTACCCCATGTGAAGTTGAGACCTTATTGATTTCTGTTACCCCCACGATTTTCAGATTTTAGTCGCGGATGAATCTGTCCTGAGTCTGAGTTGTTGCCCTTGATAGTCAGTTCAAGTGCAATCGACCCGGATCGTGGTCTATCCTGAACAGACCCTGTAGCACGACATCTCTGGACCATAATCTGCTGATGACAGACTAACTTAAACATTCATTGGTTGATGGAACGACCTGTCTTGTGCCAACCTGAGCCCATGCCAAAGTACCAGATGATTCTCCTCCTGTGTTGGGTGAAACATGGTCACTGTTGTGTAAATTTTTCATTCAACCACTTTTAATCTGATATTTTCTCTTTAAAATAACTGTTTACAGTGGCTCTTTATTCTCCCATTCAGAGTCATGCAAATCACATTGCAAACAAGCCCTTGATCATCATCTGCATGGCCTGAGCAGACAGCGGGGAGTGTCATTGATGTGTTTATGACCAATTTCTATGAGACGCAAATAAAATCAATGGGAACTATACAACATGGACGAATCCCTTTGTATATGTGAAAATTTTGGAAAAATAAAAATACATACTTTTTTTTGAATAGGATAATATAGTCTAACATACTGAATCTCGTAAACATACTTATTTGAATACCTTTTTTTCCTCCGGGATGTCGCGTCGGTAAAAGCTCAGTGGTTACTTCGTTTGTTAAACTGTCTCTGACATTTATGCCAAACTCCACCGGTCACTGTAGGGAAGCTGTCCGACGTTTTCCTTCGAGCATAACAACCATGGAGTTTTTATGTTCTAAATGTTATAATGTTTTACATTTCTTTGTTTGTACTTAAGGTTATGAAGGTAGTGAGAAAACTGTTCTTGAAAAGCTAATTTCTCACTATGAAATCAATCAGTTAATGTAGCTTATTATAAAAGTTAATGATGTGACTGTTGGTCTCATTTCATTAAGACCTGAAAATGCAGATCCAGGTCAGCAGCTTCGGTTTTACAACATGTTGTTTATGTATTCAGGATAATTTAAAAATTTATTTATTTCAGCCAAAGTTTGACCTCATGATTATTGGTTCGGAAAACAAGTTGATGGTTTTTTGAAGAAATGACATTTCTGGGTTTTAAAACTCTCATCAGTATCAGTAGAGCTATTAAGAATGTCGGTGATGAACAAATGAAAAAAAAAAAGAGCCAGTGAGCATCACTTTTGCAGATGGAAATGATTGAGTGTCGAAACAGACACCAAGAGGAAAACAGAACAAAAGTGGTTGGCGTCACTTTTGAGGTTGTAATGATGGAGGAAGGAAAGAAATCTCTGTGAGACTGAAATAGTGGGAACCCCAGGACATGTCACCACCTTATTCTAATTCTCCCTTGATTTTCTTTTTTTAGTCATGCCATGTAAAATATTGAACGCCTGGGGTACCTTTTCACGGATGTTTTTAAGTCTGATAGCTTGCCTCAGTTTTAGTGCAACTTAGTTCAGACATGTAGGCTGGTGCGCTGAGCACTGGGGGTGGGGCTCAGCCGCACTGGCTGTTACAGGCGCACCTGAAGCCATTTGGTGTTAATTGGCGGGCGCACCTGTGATGGTTGGCGGCGGATGAGCAGGATATGGTTTTAAGGGGGTTTTTGCTCATTGTTCGGGAGAGCAGGGACAGAGAAGGGCTGCTGAGCTTTCTGCGACAGGCTGCCGTGCCGGGACGTGGGTTGTAGCTGTTCTTGCGTGCGGCCGGTCGTTTCGGGAACTGGGGTAAGTTGCATTGGGTAATGCGCGAGTTAGTTTGTTTGTAGTGAAGAGCCCCGCGTCCGGCTGAGAGGCCAGCAGCATCCCCAGATTATTTGTTTGCACGGTGTTTTCGGGGGATTGACTAATTCTCCCCCGCGTTTAAAGTGTGTGTGTGTGTGTGTGTGTGTGTGTGTGTGTGTGTGTGTGTGTGTGTGTGTGTGTGTGAGCCAGCGGTGTGTGTTAGTGTAGCGTAATTTTGGTTTACCTCCGCTGTGAGAGTAGGAAGGTGGTACAACTTTTAGCCTTGAATTGACTTGCTGTGATTTATGTAGTCTGGTATGTAGTTTGCTGTGTTCTGGTATCATTTTGGAGTGTCTACTTGAACTACTTGCTATTGGTTTGCCCGTTTTGCACAATGATGAAATGACATGATGAATTGTTTTTGATTTCCATATTTATATGAATTACAGCGGTGAGATTTGGGTGTATTATTTTTGCTAACTTTTTGTACGATCGTCCTTACTTACAGATTGTGATTATTTATTGATATACGCACATAGCACTTTACGAACGCCGCTTGCATGAGAATTGTTTTATTTCCCTTGCCCTAATTGTCTTTTTAAGGATGAAATTGTGAAAAAATAAAATATTTTAGCTTGTACTCCTTTGGTCAGTTTTTCCTGAGTTGTGTCACTAAGTTGTCCTGTAGAGCTTGTGTGGCTTAAATAGCACATCTTACATTAATGCCAACCAGACCCAGTGATTTAACCTGTTGAGGGTTAAGGTTTGGCAATAAATGAATAAACAAACAAACCAGTTGCCCGGAAGCTGGTATGTTACTGAACAGTGAAAACTTTTTTTTTTTTTTTTTTTTTTTCAAGTTACAAAAGCGAATGTAGCGATACCTGCAGTAGTTCGGTTGTTTTCAAGGAGGGGTTGTTCTTTTCAACTTTAGCCTACTTGTTTCTCGTTCTATATCGGAAAAGACGGCACTGAAATATGCCACCGTTGCCGCCTAATCGATATTAACGTCCACACTAAAGCAAAGAATTCCATTTAGGTTTGAGAAACGGAAAGGAAAACGTCGAACAGCGCCCGTGGTTCGACCCTCCGGAGAGAGTAGGGCTGAGGCGAAACTGTGAGACAGTTTGATTCAACGAAGCAACCACTGAGCTAAGCCAACGCGAAAATTAAGGCAGGAAATCTCATACTTGTAGAGAACATCCGCGATCGCCCTCTGCCGTAAGTATTTTGAATTGCATGCTAGAAATAGCGGAAATAAAGTAACCATATTATCATTAGGGCCCGAGCACCGACCGGTGCCAGGGCCCGGAACGGGTCCTGGCACCGAAGGTGCGAGGAACCTATTGGTTTTGATGAGATTCTGCTTCTGCTGCTGCTTCTGCGAGAACGCGTTTTTGAGGGCTTTGCCATGCACGAAAACTCACAAAAATTTGCAGAGACGTCAGTCGTGGTGAAAATGACAAAGTTTTATTTTTGTGCTTGGACATGCCCCGATGGCTCTATAGCGCCACCAAACATGCGGCCATTTTGGAACACAATTGCTCGTATTCTCACGAAATTCTATGGCCATAGTAGTCATTATGTTTTTTTTTTTTTTTTTTTTGTCAATATTTTTTTTTTTTTGAAATTTTTTTTTGCCTAACAGGAAATGAGCTATGAGCCATTTCCTGCGTTTTTTTTTAAGAATTTACGAAGACATTTTTGAGCGTCTTAGCATACTCAAACTCGCCAAACTTTGCTAAAAGGTTGAAAATATCAAGCTTTTGACATGGTGGCTCAATAGCGCCCCCTAAAACATAATTGCACTTTTGAGGGCCTCAGCATGCTCAAACTCACGAAATTTCTCAAACTTATTGAGCCGGTGAGAGGTTATACTATGATAGGGTTTCCAGATGGGCGTGGCAAAATGGCGTTATAGCGCCCCCAAGAAAATTTCAATGAAGCAGCCCTCGCAGCCTGTTTAATGTACATGTATGAAATTCGGTGCCCATGTGGACTATGCTGATACCTAAAAAAAAAAAAAGTCTCTTGGTGCCATGACCTAGACTGAACAGGAAGTCCGCCATTTTTAATTGAAATCGCAACTTTTTTTGATTTTTTCACCATTCACAGGTGTCGTACTTTAACAAACTCCTAGAGATTTTATCCGATCAAATTAAAATTTGGCTTCTGACATCTAAAGACCTTGCCGATGTTAAATTACGAAGCTTTTTCGGATTCATCGAACGATGTATCCGTGGCGTCGCGGCCAATTTCGATGTTCCGCCATGAAACAGGAAGTTGGTTTTACTCACATACTTTGTGAGATTTGCCCGAAACTTTACAGGCTTGATAATAGTCTCCTTTCAAGTATAAATATATGCTGATATTTGGGAGTGGTCAGGTGGCTCCACAGCGCCCTCTAGACATGGCCATGTTAAGATAAAAGTGCTTGAATGCTGATGAAATTTGGTGTGATTATTGCATTTGTGATGCCGGGTTATATTATTTTTTTTTATTTATTTATTTTTTTTTTTTTGAAATTTTTGGCCAAACAGGAAGTGAGCTATGAGCCATTTCCTGCGTTTTTCCAAATTTTACGAATCCACGTTTAAAGGCATTAGAATACTCAAACTTGCAAAACGTTGCTATAAGTATAATTGTCTTATCGTTATCAATTTGATATATCAATTGGCACTAAATGTGTCATGATGGCTCTACAGCACTCCCAATCAGATTTTTAAAAGAAATTGTTTTGAGGGTCTCAACATGCTTGAAAACTCACAAAATTTTGTACGCATATAAAGCTAATCATGCGTATTTATGATTTAAAAAAACTTACAGAAAGGCGTGGCAAAATGGCATTATAGCGCCCCCTGGAATATTTCAATGAAGCAGCCCTCGCAGCTCGGTAAATCTACATGTATGAAATTCGGTGGACATGTGATTTATGCTGAGACCTAAAAAAAAAAAAAAGTCTCTTGGTGCCATGACCTAGACTCAACAGGAAGTCCGCCATTTTTAATTGAAATTTCAACTTTTAAAAATTTTTCGTCAGTCATAGGTGTGGTAATATAACGAACTCCTAGAGATTTTATCCGATTAACTTAAAATTTGGCAAGTGACATCGTAAGACCTGTCTGATCTTAAATTGCGAAGGTTTTTCGGATATATCAAACGATGTATCCATGGTGTCGCGGCGAATTTTGATGTTTCACCATTAAACAGGAAGTTGATTTTACTCAAGTACTTTGTGGGATTTGCCCGAAACTTTACAGGCTTGATAACGGTCTCCTTCCAAATAAAAATATATGCTGATATTAGATCGGGTGTGGCCAGGTGGCTCCACAGCGCCCTCTAGCCACAGCCATGTTCAGATAAATGTACTTGAATGTTCATGGAATTTGGTGTGATCATTGAATTTGTCATCCAGGGTTATGGTAATTTTTTTTGAAGTTTTTTGGCCAAACAGGAAGTGAGCTATAAGCCATTTCCTGCGTTTTTCCAAATTTTACGAACACACGTTTGAAGGCCTTAGAATACTCAAAAAATTGCAAAACGTTGCAGAAATTATTGTCTTATCATCTCTAATTTCATATATCAATTGGCACTAAACGTGGCACAATGGCTCTATAGTGCCCACTAATTTTTTTTTTCAAAAGAATTGCCCTTTTGAGGGTCTCAACATGATTGAAAATTTACAAAAATCAACACACTTGTTGAGCCCAGTATTACGATTACTTTGGTATAGCTTTTGCACACAGGCATGTAAAAATGGTATCATAGCGCCCTCCAGAAAATTTCAACAAAACAGTTCTCATAGTTCAGTTCACCTACATGAACAAAACTTGGTGGAGACATGAAACGTGCCAAGACTTTTTAAAAAATAAAGTGCCATGACCCGAACTCAACAGGAAGTGTATTATTTTGAATTAAAATTTCAACTTTTTTTCATGAACAGGTGTCATACTTTAAGTTGCTCCAACTATTGATTTCAGGAGTGGTGTTTGCACTCCACTCAGTGAAACACATTGTACACAGTATAGCTGTGTCCAATGGCTGTGAACGGAAACCTGCACCCGTCAACATCTCGGCACCACCCCAATGTGCACGAGGGGTGCGAGGGCCCTTTCAACGCTGCTTGCAGCTTTAATTTATTATTATTTGCTATAGTTGTAGTATTAGTGGTAGTGGTATTTGTAGTGCTCGTAATCATGGTTGGAGGAGTTGTAGTGTGGTCACATATATTTGTGTGGCCTAGTTCATGGAGTGGCAGGTCACTGTAAAACTGTTTTCAGAGGATCTGGCTGTTATGTGTGCAGCTGTGCTTTCTCCTCATTCCTTTACTTTCTGCTGTTTTTTGTGTGTGTGTGTGTGTGTGTGTGTGTGTGTGTGTGTGTGTGTGTGTGTGTGTGTGTGTGTGTGTGTGTGACCTGCTCACCTGAGGCCAGTGAAACTGGATAGGAAGTGCTAAATGTGTCAGCCAATCAGAGACCAGGGCTGCCATACTGGATTCGAAATCTAGCTATAAAAGAACAAGGCCATGTGGCCTGTATCCCTCACCTGGTGTGATATCATAGCAGTTCTTTTCAGTTGTGCAAAAGTCGGAAGTAAACTTCAGTGTACTGTATTATGTGTTGACATAGTCATGTTATCATCATGTTAGCAAGCTAGCTAATTATTCATCCCACCGAGTTGAATAGACCGTCAGTTAGAAGCTAACGGTTTAATTTTCCAAATAATAGGATGCTGGCATTTATGGAATAAATAGGATCCCAAATTTGTGAGCCTGAGATATCAAATTTATGATACTCAAGCGGTAATTCTCATTTATTACTCGCCCAAGGCTCGGAATATTCGAAAATTACTGCTCTCGTTTCATACATTTGGTATCACATGCTCACGCATCAGAGATCCTCTGTCTATCAAACTGTTTCAGATTCACCAAACCCCACTCTTTCAGAGCGCCGGACTACGGGTGCTGTCTGGCATTTTTCTCTTCATCTAAATGGAATCGGGTCGTTTTGCTTGAATGACCAGGTTTGCAGCGATTGTCCAGAAAGTTGTTCTTTTTTTTTTTGGGGGGGTGTATGGTTTTGTTACAAAGTGAAAAATAATTTATGATTTTTGGAGGTGTGCAAGCTGTGGCAGGCTGGAAGTGTGTGGGGTATAGCAGGCAGGCTGGAGATGTGCAGGGTGTAGCAGGCTGGAGGTGTGTGGGGTGAATTATATCAAGGTGCAGCCGAGGCTTTGAGGGAGTCCAGTATGGCAGTGTTTGCCAAGCTCCCAAATTTTCGGGAGTTTTAGTGTCATATTCATGTTCCCGTACTGTAGTAAGCAATTATTCAACCAATGCGTATTTAAAAGATTCTCACGCGGAACTGAAGTCCTTGCGCATGGAGGTTTATCAGCTTCACGTGTGTAACGGTGGATTTCACCACTAGTAATATGGAAACTGATTATAACTCCTGTCTTCTCGCGGTTTTCTTGCTCTCACGGGTTGGAAGCAAAGCATGTGTTTAATGATTGTTAAAATTGTTTAAATGATACAAGACCGTGTGAAACATCTTTAATTGCTTCCATCCCCTGAGTAAAGAAAAGAGTGAGAAGTCTGGAGTCATAATCGGTTTCCGTAATACTAGTGGTGAAATCCACCTTAACGCGCGTGAATCTGATAAACCTCCTCGCACAAAGACTTCAATTCTGTGGGCGGACCTCTTTAATATGCGGTAATTGAATAATTGCTGAGTATGCCACAGGAACGTGAATATGTCACTAAAACTCCCGAAATATTCGGGAGAGTTGGCAACACTGGTATGGTGGCCTCAGGACTGGATCTCTGCTGTTTGCAGATGATGTGGTCCTGTCAGTTTATCAGGTCGTGACCTCTAACGCACACTAGAGCAGTTACAGCTGAACGTGAATGAGGATCAGCACCGCCAAATCTGAGGCCAAGGTTCTCTGCCAGAAAAAGGTGGATTGTCCCCTCCGAGTGGGGGGTGAGTTGTTACCCCGAGTGGAGGAGTTTAAGTATCTCGGGGTCTTGTTCATGAGCCAGTTAGGGATGGAGTGGGAGATCGACAGGCGGATCGGTGCAGCATCTGCAGTAAAATGGATATAGCACCAGTCCCTTGTGGTGAAGAAGGAGTTGAGCTTAAACGCGAAGCTCTCACTTTACTGCTCAGTCTGTGTTCCAACCCTGACCTGTGGTCCAAAGCTTTAAGTAGAGACTGAAAGCACAAGGTCGTGAATGCAAGCGGCCGAAATGAGCTTCCTCCACAGGGTGGCTGGGCTGACCCTTAGGGATGGGGTGAGGAGCTCGGACATCCAGGAGAGGCTCAGAGTAGAACCGCTGCTCCTGCTCATCTAGAGCAGTCAATTGAGGTGGTTCAGGCATCTGGTTCGGATGCCTCCCTTTTGAGGTTTTTCGGGCATGTCCAACTGGGAGGAGGCCCCGAGCTAGACCCAGGACACGCTGGAGGGATTATATCTCTCAGCTGGCCTGGGAAGGGCCTGGGGTCCCCTAGGAAGAGTTGGAGGAAGTGGCTGGGGAGGGGGACGCATGGACCCCTCTGCTTGGTCTGCTTCCCCTACGACCTGACTCTGGATAAGCAGTGGGAAATAGATGGATGGATGGTGTTACGTCCCAAGCTCCGCCCATTATATTTGCAGGGCCGCATTAAGGAGACGCAACACAAAAAGTCCCTAAGGCCCCAAAAAAATAAAATAAAAAAAAAAAAAAAGATCTCCAAAAATAAGATTTAATAAATCGCAACAAAAATACACACAAAACTCAAGTGGTGTTGGACTGGCCAAAGCAGGGCCCCTGAAGACTACACCCTAGATCTTACAAAATCAATCTGTCTCCCAACCAAAACAAAAATTAGGGTGAGTCTTCCGCAGCCTCCAACTCTGGCCTAAATCTAAACTGAAAATGTGCACAAAAACAAAACAAAAGCTGTCCAAAGAAATACAGGAATCTAAGAAAGTATCAAACAAACTCAAAACCACACAAAATAAGCCACAGTCTCTTCCAGCAACCTCCACACTTCAGATCCTTTTGTAGGTGCATCCAGGTGGAGTCAACGAGGTAATCAGCTGCTCGTTAAGCTGAAGGGCCAGATTTCAGACAGGTGCAGAAGCTGGATGATCAGCAAATTTCCTGGCACATAACACCCCCACACATCAAGACAATGGATAAATTCCTAACAAAACTGAATACAAAAATCAAAGTGGTTTTACAATTGGATGGCAATTAAAAAATAAAAAAATAATTTATCCATTGACATTTGGGTTAATAAACACACGTCACCATCACGACAGCGAGTCCCTGATATCAAACAGTGGAACTTACAGAAGATTCAAAACATGGTCTGCAGCACAAGAACATATACAAAAAAAAAAAAAAAAAGCAAGAAAAATACAAGTGCTTAAAATATTTAAGAACTGGAACAAGGGTCTCCAGCTTGAACGGGGTAGCACATACTAGAGCAGTACAATTAAACCTCTCCCACACCTGCTTAATGCGAAAAAATCAAGCTCTCCCCCCAAAGCGGGACTCAAACCACACAGAATCATTAACATTCAAATTTCCTCACAAAATACAGTTTGCTAGTTAAACCTCAAATAAAAGCAAACTGGGCAGTAGGTGCTAAAGACCTTGTAAAAGACTGGGCCTGACAGAAGAATCTTAAGTGTGATGCACAAATTCATGAAAAAAAAAAACCAATGCTTCACAAGACAGAAAAAAAAACAAAAACCTTGATCTTTTAACAACAAATACATCTTTAGCTGGACAAAGACTAAGTCCACTACATGGACAGGGGAAAAGTGAGCCATCAACATACAGAAGGGAGAAATATTTGGGACGAAGGAGTATGAAATTAAACTTCAGTTCTGACAATACAAAGCTTGTACCACGTGGCAAGCGAAGGAATTCCGGGACACGGATGACACAAAGCTAGCCCACATGGCTAGCCAACGAATTCCAGACCCCCAGACACAGAAAGCAAGCCCACATGGCTAGCGAAAGAATTCCGGGTCTTGGACAACACAAAGCTAGCCCACATGGCTAGCGAACAAATTCCAGATCCTGGACAACACAAAGCTAGCCCACGTGGTTAGCGAACAAATTCCAGACCCCCAGACACAGAAAGCAAGCCCACATGGCTAGCGAATGAATTACGGGTCCTGGACAACATAAAGCTAGCCCACATGGCTAGCGAACAAATTCCAGATCCTGGACAACATAAAGCTAGCCCACGTGGCAAGCGAACAAATTCCAGATCCTGGACAACATAAAGCTAGCCCACGTGGCAAGCGAACGAATTCCAGTTTCCCGGACACACACAAAGCTAGCTCACGTGGCTAGCAAATGAATTCCGGGTCCAGATGAACCATAGTTTAATTTTTTTTTTTTTTTTTTTTTTGGTTAAATGATTATGGCAAAACACAAACCACAGGTGTCCAGCTAAAAATGCAAACAAAAGAATTACAAAAAAATTGCAAGGGCCATATAGTGCAAAAAAAAAATAAATTATGAAGCACAATCAAAGGGACTTAGCACAATTGACAACCAAGCAGAAGCCACGCCTCCTCATGCATATTCAAGCTCCCGGACGAGCCCCCATTTTTTACATCCCAAGCTCCTCCCAGCAGGGCCGCATTAAGGAGATGCAACACAAAAAGTCCCTAAGGCCCCAAAAAATATAATACAAAAAAAAAAGATCTCCAAAAATAAGATTTAATAAATCACAACAAAAATACACACAAAACTCAAGTGGTGTTGGACTGGCCAAAGCAGAACCCCTGAAGACTACACCCTAGATCTTACAAAATCAATCTGTCTCCCGACCAAAACAAAAATTAGGGTGAGTCTTCTGCAGCCTCCAACTCTGGCCTAAATCTAAACTGAAAATGTGCACAAAAACAAAACAAAAGCTGTCCAAATACCAAAGAAATACAGGAATCTAAGAAAGTATCAAACAAACTCAAAACCACACAAAATAAGCCACAGTCTCTTCCAGCCACCTCCACACTTCAGATCCTTTTGTAGGTGCATCCAGGTGGAGTCAACGAGGTAATCAGCTGGTCGTTAAGCTGAAGGGCCAGATTTCAGATAGGTGCAGAAGCTGGATGATCAGCAAATTTCCTGGCACGTAACAGATGGGTTAAGTTTATGCCTCCCAATTCACACATTAACATAGGCTATACGAACTTCTTGCTTGTATAATGACAAAACCAATTAATTTTAGGGCTGAAAAACTATTAACAACAGTGAAATGTTGCATTTCATTAAAACCAGACAGCTTAATGCCAACCAGACCCAGTGATTTAACCTGTCAAAGAGGGTAAGGTTTGACAATAAATAAATAAACCAATTGCCCGGAAGCTGGTACGTTACTGAACAGTGAAAACAATTTTTTTTTCTTTTTCTTTTAGGTTACAAAAGCGAATCTAGCGAGACCTGCAGTAGTTCGATTGTTTTCAAGGAAGGGTTGTTCTTTTCAACTTTAGCCTATTTGTTTCTCGTTCTACATCGGAAAAGACAGCACTGAAATATGCCACCGTTGCCGCCTAATCGATATTAACGTCCACACTGAAGCAAAGCAAAGAAATTCCATTTAGGTTTGAGACACGAAAAAGGACAACGTCGGACAGCGCCCGTGGTTCGACACTGCGGAGAGAGTAGGGCTGAGGCGAAACTGTGAGACAGTTTGATTCAACGAAGTAACCTCTGGGCTAAGCCGACGCGAGAAACAGGCTCGGGAATCTCATACTTGTAGAGAACATCCTGCCGTAAGTATTTTGAATTGCATGTTAGAAATATCGGAAATAAAGTAACCATATTATCATCATTATTATTCTTATTTGCTGTAGTAGTATTAGTATTAGCGGTAGTGGCAGTTGTAGTGGTCGTAATCATGGTTGTAGGAGTTGTAGTGTGGTCACATATTTTTGTGTGGCCTAGTTCATTGAGCGTCAGGTCACTGTAAAACTGTTTTCAGAGGATCTGGCTGTTATGGGTGCAGCTGTGCTTTCTCCTCATTCCTTTACTTTCTGCTGTTTTTCATTCTCCACTGTTTAATACTGGTCCTTTGTTTGCCTCTCTCCCTATCTGAGTATGAATGTGCGTGCATGTGTGTATGCATGTATGTGTGTGTGTGTGCTTATCTGTGCATAGCTATCCATTACTCTCCTGCTGCCGTTCTATCTGCTCACCTGAGGCCAGTGGAACTGTAGAGGAAGTGCTAAATGTGTCAGCCAATCAGAGACCAGGGCTGCCATATTGGATTCCAAATCGAGCTATAAAATAACAAAGCATTCCATGTGGCCTGTATCCCTCGCCTGGTGTGATATCATAGCAGTTCTTTTCAGTTGTGCAAAAGTCAGAGGTAAACTTCAGTGTACTGTATTGTGTGTTGACATAGTCTTGTTATCACCTTCCACAAATTTCAAATTGTTGTTAAAATGATGCAGTAAATGCACTATTAACTTGGACTAAAGTTAGTATAAAATTAGTTCAGGTGGGTTAGTATGTACTTAATTTATATCAAGATTTTGACCACTGCAAGCAAGTTTGATCCAAATCTTCGCACTGCAACTTGCAAAGAAGTCGACAACATATCAGCCAATCAGATACCAGACAGCCATCCTGGATTCTAAGTCAACCATATATAGTGGTCAGGGCTTTGAAGAAACATTTATAGCAAGTTTGATTCAAATGTACCAAGTCGCAAGAAATTTAAAATCTGTCAGCCAATCAGAGGCTAAGATGGCTGTAGGGTCATTCCACCTCAATTCAACAGATTTAGAGAACATCTTCTGCTCGACCATCTCAGATTTGCTTCAGATTTTTACCAGATGAAGAACAACTATAATAACTAACTCATGCAAAATATTAGACTTATATATCAAATATATACCGAGAAAAAAATTTGAACATGGTACCCCCCTCACCGTTTTCGGTGCATTTTGCGATCGTCTTAAATCTACAGCAAAGTTCGTACTGCATTATCTCAAAAAGTTTTCTAGGTAGAGTCATGAAATTTTCAGGGCAGAAAGCCTGCTATCTATAGATGTCATTTGTCTTATTTGAAGGAATAGCCTTGGTTTTGACCATGGTGTGACATTGTGAAATTTGAAAAAAAAAAATTTAGCACTTTCACAAACTCCGATATTCACTGGCCCATCAAACACAAACTAAACATGGCAAGTGTCAAATAACTAGAGGTTCTTTTACATAAGTCTATAGTGTTTTGATATTAACATAACTGGTTGTGTAGCATGCATATTTCTTGCATTTTTTAAAAAAATAAATCGCAAAATATTATTTTTCATTAAATTTCATCTTCCAATTGCTCAGGTATGACAGGCTGTACCAATCAACAAAACATATTTCCTGGAAGGGCATCTTATATGCATACTGCATGTGAAATTTCAAGATGGTTCTAGGACTCCAACCAGGCAAAATTTTTTTTTGAAAAATAGACATATCGTCGCAATTTACGTCATCGCCAGCATAGGTTTAAACACTGTCACACATTTACCATAACTCAAAGAATTTTATTTATTTGAAAAACACAATCTAATGGATGAATCAAAATTGCTTCCAACAGTGAACAGATATGAAAAATCCCTATTTAATGTTTTTCAGTTTGTTCTCTCTCAAGATAGTTCCAGGACTCCAACAAGGAAAAGTATATTTTTGAAGTACATGTATTTGTGCATTTTCACTACTTCCATTTTTATCCCAGCTATTGTTTCATCATACATGTACATGTCTTGACATATCTCAATTTCCTGATCTCATGATAGTGTCCTGTCCAAGAAACATGTGGCAGCTGGCTGGTGATGTCAGGGAATAAGCCCACTGAAATCCCAACACTTCTTGGAAAATGCTTGGCTGGCATATTAGATCAGCCTCCACCATGACCAGGTCAGATTTCGCTGTCATCATCAGATCATCATCAGGTATAAATAAGACCCACTCCTGAGATATCATTCAGATCTGTCTTGGAACGGGTGAAAGAATGAAGCAATCACAGGAAGTGTTCTCTGATCCAACACCAACTCTAAAGTTACAGGACATGATACCTGGAAAATACACCAGTTGCATGTATGACCGAGAGTGGTGGATAGGCAATATCAAAAGCGTTGACCATGAGGAAAATGATGTTCAAGTTTCGTTCATGCATCCACATGGTCCAAACAAAAGCTTCTTCTGGCCCAGAAAAGATGATGTTTGCTGGGTTCCGCTGAGCCATGTCCTTGAAATCATCGATTCACCTGTTACAACAACTGGGAGACGATACACAGTTCCACAGGAAACACAAAAACGTTGCACAGAACAACTGAAAAACATTAAATAAGGTTTCATCATGTCTGTTTATAGCTGGAAACAATGTTGATTAATTCATTAGATTGTGTTTTTCAAATAAATAAAATTCTTTGAGTTATGGTAAATGTGTGACAGTGTTCAAACCTATACTGGCGATGACGTAAATTGCGACAATATGTCTATTTTTCAAAAAAATATTTTGCCTGGTTGGAGTCCTAGAACCATCTTGAAATTTCACATGCAGTATGCATATAAGATGCTCTTCCAGGAAATATGTTTTGTTGATTGGTACAGCCTGTCATACCTGAGCAATTGGAAGATGAAATTTAATGAAAAATAATATTTTGCGATTTATTTTTTTTAAAAACGCAAGAAATATGCATGCTGCACAACCAGTTATGTTAATATCAAAACAATATAGAATTATGTAAAAGAACCTCAAGTTATTTGACACTTGCCATGTTTGGTTTGTGTTTGATGGGCCAGTGAATATCGGAGTTCGTGAAAGTGCTAATTTTTTTTTTCCAAATTTCACAATGTCACACCATGGTCAAAACCAAGGCTATTCCTTCAAATAAGACAAATGACATCTATAGATAGCAGGCTTTCTGCCCTGAAAATTTCATGACTCTACCTAGAAAACTTTTTGAGATAATGCAGTATGAACTTTGCTGTAGATTTAAGATGATCGCAAAATGCACCGAAAAACGGTGAGGGGGGGTACCATGTTCACATTTTTTTTTTCTCGGTATATATTTGATATATAAGTCTAATATTTTGCATGAGTTAGTTATTATGGTTGTTCTTCATCTGGTAAAAATTTGAAGCAAATCTGAGATGGTCGAGCAGAACCCACTTGTTGAATTGAGGTGGATTGACCCTGTACTGGATCCTGCATCTACCTGAAAGCAACAGCTCTTAAGGCCATGAGGCAAACGTGCATAAAATGAGATCAAAATCTGACCATTGGAACTGCAGAAAAAAACTTATGCGTCATCCAGTCATTCGATTTTGAATTGAGCCGAAACAACACATGGTCACGGCTGTAAGACGAACATTTGTACCAAGTCTGACCCAAATCTACAGCCCGGGCAAGATGGCGAACTGGGTGCATCGTTTGTACTGAGCTCCGTTACGTTGTCCCAACTTTACCTGCGTTTTACTCTCCAACCAGGTTTATAGGAACTTTTAAGAAACACAAACTACTCCTTAACAGTTAAAGGCTCTCAAATATGAGTAACGGTCTCTTGACATTAAAGAAAACTTTTTTAGCCCACCACGATTATGCGGTGAAAATGGCGTCTTCTGCTGACAATTCCAAAAGAAAGGAACCTCTCTCACCGGCCAAGACCCAACCAGCAACCAAGAAAAAGGACACAGGAACTGAAAATGATTCTTTATTTGGAACAAGCGCTATCTTGGAGGCTATTAAGCAACTAACTACCAAAGTTGACACCCTTGGAAACCAACTTCAGCAAAACTCAGTAATGTTAGCTAGCATTGCTAAAGCAGTCGAATTCAACGTGGCAGAAATCAAAGATTGCAAAGTTCGCATTCAGTCAACGGAACAAGAAATGTCAGCTTTAAACAAAAATCACACAGTGCTGCTTGAGCGAGTGTCAGAACCCGAACGTTACAAGCGGCGCTGTAACTTGAAATTTCGAGGGTTAAAAGAAACGGAAGGTGAAAGTATCCGTGAGGTGGTCGCTAACCTGCTGATCCGGATCTCCCCGTCATGGGCCCCGAACATTTATCAGATCGTGGATACAGTTCACCGCGTCGGAAGGCGGGAGGCGAACAGAACGAGGCATGTCATCATCCAGTTTACCAGCAGAGCACACCGCGACGCGCTGCGGAAAATGACGAAGAATTCGGATATCTGCAAGGAGCTAAGCATTGGCTTCATAGAAGATCTCTGCAAAGCTGACAAGGAGACACGAGCAGCATTGTGGCCGAGGATAAAGCAAGCAAGAGCTGAGGGGAAAAGTGCCTATTACAGAGGAGGTGATGGGTACATCAATGGACAGAAAATTACTTAAGTTCATGGACTAATATTTCTATATGGAAAGTAGTTATCAATCTATGATCAGTTAACAATTGCACGCATGTTGGTGAGTTAAGTTTAATGACCTTGATGCCAAAGGGACATTATGTTCTTTCAGGGCAACTTCAAATAATTTTTACTTTCATAATTTGTTTACAGCTTAATATTTCCTAGCAACTGCTAGTTTTTGTTCCAAATGAATGTGAATTTTGCATGCATTTCATTGAATTTTCGGGGCTTGAGAGATAACATAAAGAGAAAGTCAATCTTTTTATTTTGTAAGGGCGAAAAAGCAGATTTTACTTTTCTTCAGGAAACTCACTCTAAACCGGAAGATGAGAAATTTTGGATAAACCAATGGGGAGATAAAATTGTGTTTGATCATGGTTCCACTAAATCAGCAGGCTTGGCCATTCTTTTCCATAACTCACCTGGTATACTATTAACCTCTAAATTTAGTAACAACGGCCACTGGTTTATCTGTGTCATAAACCTGGATGATCAGTGCTTTATTTTAGCTAATATTTATGGATTTAATAGTCCAGGTCCAAACAAACAGTTATTGTTGGATATTTCTGCTCATATTGAAGACCTGAAACTTTTATACACATCTGCCTTCGTAGTTGTGGGGGGTGATTATAACATGGTTTATGATGAATGGCTTGACAGACACCCCTCTAAACATCAATTTAGCCATGTTAACCCTGTCCTGTCTGACTTTTGTAGCTCTCACAATTTATTAGATCCCTGGCGCCTCAAATATCCCAATACCAAACAGTACTCCTGGTTTAAACCTGATAATACATCCAAATCACGAATTGATTTTTGGCTTGTTTCCGCCTCTTTGATAAACTTGATCACCCATACCTATATTTCAGCAGCTCCCCTTACAGACCATGCTCTTATTAAGTTAATTTTTCAACCCTCTGGTAAATCCAAGACTAATAAAGGATACTGAAAATTTAATTCTAGTTTGCTCAAACACCCCTCTTTTGAAGACTGTATTAAATCCTTAATTTCTAATGTGATGAATGATACCTCTATAGCATCTTGCATAACCAAGTGGGAATTTCTAAAGTTTAAATTCCGTGAGTTTTCCATAAATTTTGCAAAAGAACTTAGCAGAAACAATAAGTATTATGAATCTAACATTGTCAAAGAAATTAACTTTTACTCCTGTAAAACATCTCCCACTGATGATGACAAGCAAAAAATTACAAACTTTACAAACAAAACTTGATGAAATCTATTTCAAAAAAGCAGAAGGGGCCTTTATTAGATCCAGGGCAAAATGGATTGAAGAGGGAGAAAAGAATACCTCATGTTTTTGCCGGCTGGAAAAGAGAAGACAGGAAAGAAATTCAATTAAGGCTTTAATAATCAATAACATAGTGATAACTGATCCAGCCTTAATTGCCAAAACAACTGTCTCATACTACAAGGATTTGTATTCTTCAGCCTTCTCCGATCAAGACTGTAATTCCTTCTTCAGCCATATTCTTAATTTACTTCCTCATATAGATGATGATTTTATGAAAGCCTGTGATGATGATATCAGCATTGCTGAACTAGAAAAAGCAGTTGGAAAGTTATCCTTAAACAAATCCCCAGGTTGTGACGGCCTCACATCTAATTTTTATAAACATTTTTGGGATATTTTAAAAGAACCTTTTTTTAACATGATTAAAGAAGCTACTGAAAGCATCACATTTCCCCCAACAATGAAACAAGGAGTAATTTCATTAATTCCTAAACCCGGTAAAGACCCAAAACACTTAGATAATCTTAGACCAATCACTCTTTTAAACACCGATTATAAGATACTTACCCTTACTTACGCTCTTAGACTAAAAACTCACCTACATAAAATAATAAGTGACTCACAATCAGGCTTTATGAAAAACAGATCAATACATAACAATATACGTTTAGTCCTCGACCTCTTAGACTATAATTGTTTAATTGACGATGATGGTTTTATTTTATTTCTTGACTTTTACAAAGCTTTTGATTCAGTTGAGCACCCCTTTATTTTTAAATGTTTAGATTTATTAGGTTTTGGTGACAAATTTAGGAAAATAATGGAATCCCTTTATGAAAACACAAATTGCTCAATATCTCTCCCAGGTGGTACATCTCCTCGCTTTACAGTAAAACGAGGAGTGAAGCAGGGGTGTCCGATCTCTCCTTTTTTATTCATCATAGCTACAGAAATGCTCTCAATTTTCATAAAAAATTCTAATGTTGCTCCATTAAATGCGCTTGGAATGCCAATGATCATCAGTCATCTTGCTGACGATACAACCATCTTTATGAAGCAACTCTCTGAAGTACCTAAAATACTGCAATTGATTGATACCTTCTCGAAAGCTTCAGGTTTGAAATTAAATTTAAACAAATGTGAATTGATGCCAATTCATCCAACTAATCTAACAGAGGCATACAATATTCCAATAAAATCCACTGTTAAATACCTTGGGATACAAATATCCAAAGACACTGTTCAAAGTGAAAATATAAATGTCTGGAAGGTGACTGATAACTGTCAGTCAAAGCTGAATTCTTGGTTGTTAAGGGATGTTAGCTTATTAGGAAGAGTTTTTTTTCACAAAAATGGAAAGTCTTTCTAAATGTATATACCCCACATATTCAATGGCCATATCTAATAGAGCTATCAAACAAATCAATCAAATGAATTTTGATTATATCTGGAGAAAGAAAGCTCATTACATGAAAAGAGCAGGGTTATCTAAGGAGTACAAGGATGGAGGCCTACAAGCTATTGATTTTGACTTCATAAATGGAACCTTGAAAATCAACTGGTTAAAATCTTTTTTGAATAATGATAACTTTTGGTTCTATATCCCCAGAGAGATCTTTAAAACTTTATGTGAGGTACCGATCTGGAACCAAATGCGAGACCAGGAAGTTGCAGCAAAAGTGATTTTATTGTAGTTGGGGGTAAACCCCCACAGGGCAGAAAGCAAAGGTACAGAGTCCAAAATCCAAAATCACAATCCAGTAGGGCAGAATCAGAGCCGAAAACCAGGGCAGCAATAACAGTACTCGTGGTCGGGCAAAAACACGTTCGGTACACAGGCACAGGTTTGACAGAGAAGCAAAAGCCAAAATCCAGTGGGCGTAATCCAAACCGTTAACAGGGCAGCAAACACAAAACTCGTAGTCGGGCAAAAAGGGTTCGTAAACAGATGCAGACGATAGTACCAAAAAGTAGAGCCAAAAATCGAAGGTCGGACGGTCCAGTCAGAAGAGAAACACTATGAGTACAAGGCGAGAAACAAGAGCAGCACAGGTAAACAAGAGGAACGTTCTGACGGGGAACTGCAGTGAGAAGACAGCTTAAATACACTCAAGGGAAGTCACATGCTATGATTAGGATCAGGTGATGAGGATCAGACTAATTACGTGGAAGGAAACACAAGGGAGAACCTAACCACATGAAATTGGCAAAAGCCAAAACGCGGACAGGGAACACGAGACAGCCTATGACAAGGCATACAGCTCCGGTTAGGGAGTTCTAATGTGCACAGATAATGAGAGGCAGGACAGAGTGGAGCAGGTGCGGAGGATCTGCTGAATTGCAGCAAAGACTAAGTGAAGGCAAGAGGCGGAGACTAGAACAGGGCGAGTGCTGAGAGCTTGTTAATCAATTAGTAAGTGCAGCTATACAATCCTTAGTGCTCGTTAGTAAGTTAGTATTATATACAATGTTAGTCTGGGTTAGTAACTATAACAAAAACAACAAACTGTTAGTATTGGTTAGTAATATAGAAAAGAGAGGCGAAGGAATCAAACGAGATTGGAAGGAATGTTTGAAACCCAGAATCCATGAAATCACCTAAACATGTGACATGCGGGACTGGGGAGAAGCTGTAACTTAACCAGAGACCAGACAGGGGAGACAAAGTGCAATGAAGGCATGGGCAAAACATGGACCGGACTATAACAGAAAAGTGGATAGGGAATGGCAAAAATGAAAACATGGCAAAGTACAAAAACTAAACAGAACATGGCAAAATCTAACAGACATAATAAACATAACAGGGAATGGGAGAATCAAAACATGGCAGAACAAGACAGACATGGCAGAATCATAACACTTTAGGTGGAATAGAATTTTTGCTCAGGTGTGATTTTGTAATTCAAAAATTGCCAGTCAAACTTTCTCTTTTTCACCAACAGGTCCTTCTGTATTGGAATCTCTTGTACAATCATAATTTCACTCCTCATACGCCAATCTGGAACAACAGATATATCACTATTAAAGGTAAATCGCTGTGCAACAAGGACTGGATTGATAAGGGAATTTGGTCACCAATCCATTTAATTAATAAAGATGAATGTCTCATTTCATATGAAGACTTTTGTGTTAAATATGATGTGTATTGTAGTCGAAGATCATTCAAATCGATCAGCAAAGCTATTCCTAACTCCATTATAAGTTTGGTGAGGGAGTTTATTGTTTACTCTGATTCTGTTACTCCTCAACTCCCCCTGCTTCAGGTAGGTAGCTGCAATTTTTCTGAAATTAAGATTCCAAACAAAATCTTAAGATCAAGATTTAATGACATATTAAATCCTATAGGTTCTTATCGAAACTCTATTCAGCAAACTTTTTCAAAGACCGCCATACAAACTTTGAGAACACAGTATTTGAAATATCCTGTAACTCCAAAAGCCAAAGAAGTTCACTTTAAAATTCTGAATGGTGTATATCCGTCCAGTGACTTGTTGCACCGCCGCTTTGGATTTGAGTTCAACAACTGTGCATTTTGTGATAACTGTGAAACTACTGATCACTTGTTTTTCCAATGTATATATGCAACAGCCTTCTGGCAAGATATGCATGATTGGCTGTATCCGAAGGTTTCTCACATAAACGAGTTCTCTCAAACGGACATCACATATGGACTTCTTATGGACAATAAGAAAGACAACTCTCTGGTAAACATTATTCTCATTCTTGGGAAATTTTACATTCACAAGTGCAGATACTTGAAATCAGTCCCAAAGTTCTATATCTTTTTCAATGAGTTCCTAACGTACATTAAAGCCCTTAAAGTCATGAAAAACGAAAAAGCAAGGAAACTTCTGGACACAATAGAGGAATACAAACTACAAGAAAAGCCCTAGCACTTTATTTTTTGGTTTATTATTATTTTTTTCTCTTTTTTTTTTTTTTTTTTTGCATTTGACCCAATTCTGTTGAACATGCACCTATGCCTAAGTTTTATATGTTTGTCTAAGATCTCAAAGCCACATTGTATGTATTTGCAAACTTGTTAATAAAAAAGTTTAAAAAAAAAAAAAAAAAAAAAAAAGCGTGCAAACATTCTGAAGGGGGCGCTGTTTTAACACGTGAGACGAATCAGAGCCGCTGGAAACAACCTGGAAGAAGAGGCTGCCAGCATCGAAATGTACCCTGGGTTCTAGCTTCGGACAGCAACGGCAATCAAGAGTAATCAGAGAGGTGAAGAGGCTGTCCGGTTAACATTACTCTTCAATAAATACAACCTGCCCGAATTAGCCACTCACTTTGTTACCTTAATAACTAAACGCACGATCCCACTCAAAAGTGAGCGGTAGCTAACGAACAACGCACAGCGACAACATCCCAGAGAGAGCGGCGAAGAGTAAAAACCCCCGGGTTAACATTAGTCTTTAACCAACATAATCAAGCCGAATATACGTCGCATTTCCTCTGCCGCTCAAAGCCGCTTTCCCACCGTAAGCAAAACGAATTTTTTGCACGACAGATTACATTCAAGGTCAACGCGAAACGCGTCTTTCCGTTGACTTTCAATATAATCTGTCCTGCGATAAATTCGTTTCGCGTCCGGTGCGAAAGCAGCTTGATCCCGTAGTAGAGCGCCCTAACGCTTTACCGGTATCTCTTGGCTGCGAGTCAGGTTCAGAGATGGCGTGAGCATAATGTAGTGGAAGTGAGTGTTATGCCAGCCGAGGTGCTTTCGCTCTTCTCCGGTATTTCTTGATTGTTGTAGCTGTTCGTTGACAACGCAGCTGGACACCTACCGCTACCATTTTTGGGCAGAGATTTGGGACGTCGCGTTTAGTTAATAGTGTAACTGTAGGTGTGTCGTCTTCAAAACGAAGTTGAACTCGCCAGCTATTTTTCGGTCATGGAAATTAGCCCCATAGTGCGAATTTGCGTCTCCATTCGCCCGAAAGCCCTCCGCTCCAGAAATGAAGACGCAACTCAAATAGCCGACCAGTTCCCGAGCTAGACCAAGATTTATTGGGGGAATTTCCCGATCAAACTAGCGGGCATTTTACGTCTACACTACAAAATAGCCAGCTAATTAGACATCGGGCTAATTTCAAAACCGCAAAATAGCTAGCCGATTTGAAACTTCGTTCTAAGGAAGACACACTTATTGAAGCGAGGGATTAATTCGGGCAGGTTGTGTTTATTAATGAGTGAAGTTAACTGCAGGGCTTCTTTGTCCCCCGATATCTCTTGCTTGCCTAAGCTGTTCCATGCTAGAACCCCGGGTACAAATCAATACCGGCTGGGTACAAAACGATTTCGTTTCAGAAATGTGGGGACGGTTCGATATATGTAACTGTGCCTTGGGTACATTTCGATCGAACCCTGGGTGAAAGTGACCCCAACGGCTTCACCAACCGCTATGTTTGATGCACTCGTGGTTCCCTCCCCCACGCTTAGCTGGACTTCCGCCATTTTTTCCCTGATCTCTGAAGCATTGACCTACGACGTCATTGCCATGCTTTATGATTTAAAAGGTATTAAAATTATGACATCACAATGCACATTCTACCCTATATAATGCCAATTTTCTGTGCGACACACAAAGCCATTTGAGGCCATCTACTCGCGAATTGAGCTAGTGCTGTTGATAGATTGTTGGTGCTACACCAACAATCAGTTATATTTGATTTGTTTACTTCAAGAATTATATTTGAGCGTTTTAATTTTCCTGCTTTAAGAGATCGTGATGGAAAATTTGCAGGCGGCTGTCACTTTTACTGTTGATAATTTATCTCATTTGGCTCATCTCCCACCGCCCGAGGGCTGGAACTCATACCTTCACATGCGGGAAATCAGAACACTTGCGTTCGGTGCTGCCGGGGTTTGGGCAACATGGAGGATAGGACGAGCTGTAAGCGGTTCATTTACTATTACAACATGCAAGTGGTCTCAGAGCCCTCTTCTATGTCCTTTTCCATGATTGGATCATCATTACTTGTGCTTTTCTTTGTCCATGTCTTGGCGTCATTGGAGTTATTGAGTGTGTTGACTGTTCTGTGTTCCTTTGGTGTCCACAGGTGAAAAACAAGATATGCCAATGTAAGTTTCTAATTGTGCAGGTTATTGCATTTTTGACCCCTTGCAAATTTCATTATTCTTATTTGTTTATTTTACTGCACAGTTTGAGTTTAGCTTGATTTTGACTTTGTTTAGGGACTGAAAACAGAGTTAGGAGAGAGTATGAAGGAAGACTTGCTGCCCTAACAGAGATTCCGGATCTGCATGAAAAAGTGAGTTTCAGGATCTCCATTCTTTACTTGTAGGAACGGTTTTAACAAAAATTTTGCTCCATTCTGGTCTCATGTAAAGCCTAAAAGTCTGCTGCAGAAATAAAATATGTAACAGAAATAATATTCGAAATAAAATTTGCTCTCATAATTCACATCAGGAAATAAGTTCAATATTTAGATTTTTTTTTCTTTTTTGCATGTATCTTGGTGATACACATGTTAAAAAAAAAAATATATATATATATATATATATATATATATATATATATGTGTGTGTGT
This sequence comes from Gymnothorax javanicus, assembly GCA_029692085.1. Taxonomy (NCBI): domain Eukaryota; kingdom Metazoa; phylum Chordata; class Actinopteri; order Anguilliformes; family Muraenidae; genus Gymnothorax; species Gymnothorax javanicus. The sequence continues at coordinate 2,862,725 of CM056204.1, read as the reverse complement.
GTGTGTGTGTGTGTGTGTGTGTGTGTGTGTGTGTGTGTGTGTGTGTGTGTGTGTGTGTGTGTGTGTGTGTGTGCGCGCGCGCACGCGCGCGCGTGCGTGTGTAAAAGATCGCCATTTTTTGCGTACAATGTTCCATTTTTAAAGGAGCGGGGCAAGGTCGCTGCGACGTCAGCGAAGTTGGACCCCAGACTGGAAAGCCTGGAAACGGAGCCTGATTTCATGAACACCACCATGAAGATGACGGCCAGTGACTTCCAGCTAAGGGAGGACTTTCTGCAGCGGTAAGATTCAAACATTTGAACCTTTTGAAAGCTTCTGAAACTTTGTTGCGGCTGGAAGAAAGGATAACATCAGCAATTAACTACTAATGATTTTGGATTTGGTCATTACTACATCAGATTACTTGAAAAAATGCTGTTGGACTAAGCCATGCACAATGACAGACCCATTTTTTTTTTTGCAGCAAGGGTATGGTGCAGTTGTGACTGTGAGACAAAAGGAAGTAATCTGAGGGCATTAAAATGTAAAAATAATGATGGTCTATGCTGTGCTCTTTGTCTCTTAGAGAACTCATGGAGGAGCGCGCAAAGATGGCACAGGAGCGAGAGGAACACCAGGAACAGATTGCTTTCCTCAACAACCAGGTGGAGGAGACCACCATCCTCGCAAGACAAAATCGAAACCACATTACTGCGGTAAATATCAAGTAAAACTGTTGTGTGAACAATGACTTTTTAGGAGACAAGCTTAAATATCCAGTCCAGGAAAATGATGGTGTAATAATTCACGATGTCATCATGTTGATCAACAGCTTACACACTGCCCTCATAAAAGAGACGTGAATAATCATCATTCGTGATTTCGACAAGATGAAGCCATGCAACATTGTTTGTACTGTTCCATCACACTGTATTTAAATGTACATTTACCAAATACAAAATTGAAATAATGGAGTCCTTTGTGTTTGTTGTCGTCTCTCAGGAAACTCTCTCAGGAGGAAGCGCTTCGGGAAGAATTGGTTTCTAGGTGGAAAGAAAAGACGGGTGAACTTGAAAACGTGCTAAATTCACTCGTTGATCAGGTGATTATTTCAACCAAAAGTTATTTTTGCACTTCTCCATTAAAAAACAATTTTCCATTCTTCTAAATTTTTCTGTGAAAGAATTCAACATTTTGAGACATTTTGTACACCCATTTGCTCAATTTAGAATGAGGAACTCCGGAAACAATTGCAGAGGACAGAGAAATCGGAGCGCTCTGCCAAAGTAGAAAATGAAGAGCTGAAGGTAAGGAGCTGATTTGGGTTTTTGGGCCTCATATCAACATCAGGTCAAACGTCCTGACTGATAAGATTGAAGGTCACACAGAACGCTAAAACTGACGTTTAAATAATTTCATACTCAAGGAATACCAGGAAGAGATTGCTGCCCTCAAGAGCCAGCTGGAGAGGAACACCATCCTCGCGCAGGAAAACGAAACCACATTACTGCGGTAAATATCATATAAAACTATTGCGTGAACAATGACATCTTAGGTGACGAGCTTAAAGATCCAGTCCAGGAAAATGATGATGAGGTAATTCACGATGTCATGTAACTGATGAGTTGTACAATGATAAATAATACGGTAGAAGGTCAGAATTTGTGCTTTGCTGAATCCCATGGATTCTATTTTATAGGAGAATAGCTGAAGAGGAGGAAAAAACAGCCCAGGCCAATGCGAAATTTGCTGAATATAAGAAGGAGTTGGCGCGCTTCAACAGGGAGCAGCAGAATTACCTGAAGGAGGTGAGCAAAGTCACAGAGCCCAGTAGCAGTGCTATCATGTCTTGATCAATGTTTGTTTTTCTATGCGCAAGAGTAATTTAGTCTTTGTTGTTAACATTTTAAAGTGGTTATTGATCTAGTAATATAGCTAAATTACTAAAAAAATTAAACATTGAGCAGGAGCGGAACAGCCGCAAGAACCTCCAGGAGAAGCTCAGCATGATGAACCGTCTGATGCAGGAGAAGGAGACCACCTTCCAGCAGTAAGTATCAAGTAAAAGTCTTATGCAATAAATAGGCTCTGAGATGGAGGCGTTAAAAATGTAAAAATAATGATGGTCTATGCTGTGCTCTTTGTCTCTTAGAAAATTCATGGAGAAGAGCGCAAAGATGGCACAGGAGCGAGAAGATCACCAGGAACAGATTGCTTTCCTCAACAACCTGGTGCAGAGGACCACCATCTTCGCACAGGAAATCGAAACCACATTACTGCGGTAAATATCAAGTAAAATTGTGTGAGCAATGACTTATTAGGTGACGAGCTTAAAGATCCGGTCCAGGAAAATGATGATGAGGTAATTCACGATGTCATGTAACTGATGATGAGTTGTACAATGATAAATAATACGGTAGAAGGTCGGAAATTGTGCTTTGCTGAATCCCATGGATTCTATTTTATAGGAGAATAGCTGAAGAGGAGGAAAAAACAGCCCAGGCCAATGCAAAATTTGCCGAATATAAGAAGGAGTTGGCGCGCTTCAATAGGGAGCAACAGAATTACCTGAAGGAGGTGAGCAAAGTCACAGAGCCCAGTAGCAGTGCTATCATGTCTTGATCAATGTTTGTTTTTCTGTGCGCAAGAGTAATTTAGTCTTTGTTTGTTATTAACTTTTTAAAGTGGTTATTAATCTAGTAATATAGCTAAATTACTAAAAAAAAATAAACATTGAGCAGGAGCGGAACAGCCACAAGAACCTCCAGGAGAAGCTCAGCATGATGAACCATCTGATGCAGGAGAAAGAGACCACCTTCCAGCAGTAAGTATCAAGTAAAAGTCTTATGCAATAAATAGGCTCTGAGATGGAGGCGTTAAAAATGTAAAAATAATGATGGTCTATGCTGTGCTCTTTGTCTCTTAGAAAACTCAAGAAGCAGCGTGCAAAAGATGGCACAGGGCGAGAAGATCACCAGGAACAGATTGCTTTCCTCAACAACCAGGTGGAGGAGACCACCATCTTCGCGCAGGACATCGAAACCAATTTACTGCGGTAAATATCAAGTAAACCTGTTGTGTGAACAATGACTCTTTAGGTGATGACCTTAAAGATCCGGTCCAGGAAAATGATGGTGTAATAATTCACAATGTCATCATGTTGATCGACAGCTTACACACTGCCCTTATAAAATCATCATCATCATCATGTTCCCCGTACTCGGGTTAAAAAGCCCTAACGGTGCTCCTGTAGAAGGTCATCTGACAGTCGCGTGAAGTCCAGTTTTGACATCATCGTTCTTCTAATCTGCTGGGCATCCATTCCCAGCACATTCTCAATCCAAGTCCGTTGCTTTGCCCGTCCCTCGAACAGAAGTTGCTTCTGGAGGTTGTCATTGCCCATTCGGCAGACGTGTGCTAGATATAGCAACTGCTGTTTATAGCATGCTAGTCTAACGGATGGTGTTTTTGTCATTCTTCGGAGATCTTCATTTGACAGTTTAAAGCTCCAGTCCACATCTCCCTGAACATCAGAAGCTCGTGACCCAGGGGCATTCTTTCTTTTGAAACCACCTTTAACCATTCGACGCAGAAGGCCATGCCATACAACCTCGACTTTGTTGATATCATCAGCAGACATCTGCCAAGCCTGTGCATCATATAACAAGCGAGATCTAACAAAAGCGACAAGGAGTTTTACTCTAGTTAACAGTAGAATGCAGTGGTCAGTCAGGACATGTTCAGTTCAGTCCATTTCTGAAATGCTTCACCAATTCTTGTGCCGAGGAAGCGTGAGGTTTCTGAGCTGGCGTTACTGATGCTATGTCCGAAATATTTAAAGTTATGAACATTCTTATCACTGATGATGAGTTGTACAATGATAAATAATACGGTAGAAGGTCCGAATTTGTGCTTTGCTGAATCCCATGGATTCTATTTTATAGGAGAATAGCTGAAGAGGAGGAAAAAACAGCCCAGGCCAATGCGAAATTTGCTGAATATAAGAAGGAGTTGGCGCGCTTCAACAGGGAGCAACAGAATTACCTGAAGGAGGTGAGCAAAGTCACAGAGCCCAGCAGCAGTGCTATCATGTCTTGATCAATGTTTGTTTTTCCATTTGTTAGAGTAATTAATTTAGTCTTTGTAAGTTTGTTATCAGCGTTTTAAAGTGGTTCTTAATGTGGAAATATAGCTAAATTATTAATTAATTAATAAATAATTAAATAAATAAATAGTCTAAAAAATATTCTTAAAAAAAAAAAAACACACAGTTGAATGATGAGCTCCTCTCTCTTTGGCTCCAGAAAGGCTCGCAGGGAAGCTCAGGAGAAACTGAAGCCTAGAGAGTCTCCATCTCCACAGGAGTGGCTTGTTTAGCAGCCACTGAAGTTTCCTCAGATGGGATGGACATACAGTTGCAACAAAAAGTATGTGAACCCTTTGGAATTACCTTGATTTCTGCATACAACACCCATTCCGAAATAGTTGGGACAAAGTGCAAATTTTCAATAAGCTCGAAACCTAATGACTTTCACAGAGTGAAGGCGTCTGGGCATTGAGGAGACAAGTTTCTTGAGTTTAGCCATTGGGATTTGATTCCACTCTTGTTTAAGAGCCAGAGTCTGTAACTTTGGACCAGCTCATAGAAGGGGGTGATATATCATGTTACAGTAGACCACTGAAGTTTTTTGTGGGGGTAGATATATTGTCCAAACTGACAAAAAATCACTTTTTTTTTTTTTTTTTTTTAATCAGAAGATCCTTCGTGGAAATTACAGCCCTTTTTTAGGTAGGGGTGAAAAGGGCCAAAATAGTGACATTGTCAAAATCTGGACTTTGACCTTCGAATATTTTGGTGCGCCCTCAGTGACCCTCCTTGATCTTATGATATATGAATGTATGGGTAGAGTTCTTCCATTTAACGTTATAATTTTTAAGGTTTACTGAGGGCACCGCCTATTGGTGGCCCTTCAAATCATGACTTTCTGCATTTTGGACTACATTTGAGACCCTCCTAGGGCCTGCGCCCTCATTAAACCTTGCTTATTTATGTGTATTTGGATACATTGGGACTAGTTCTTTCCACATTTGCATAAATGGCGGTGGCTTAGTTCGGGCGCTTTTGCATAGGTGGCGCTTTTTATGGCTAGAATGCGATTTTCAGCGATTTTCATTTGGCCATATCTCAGTGCGCCCCCTATGGGTTTCAATGAAACTTGTTTTATTGTGTTTCTCTATATCTCTGCTATTCATGATGAAAATATCAAGAAGGTTTTTTGCCTCGTTAACCCTCTTTGTGCTAAAACGTTCACACCAGATCACACTCCGCTTCAAACAAGAAAGACAAAAGGTTAGTTCTCCAATGCTCCAATAGGCGGCTCATATGGCAGGTGGCAGCACTGCTGTGACCACGTTTTGATGGCATGTTCAGAGTCTGAATAGAGCCGTGGAAATCCTGCTTTACCATGAACATCTTCTGATTTTAAGACCTGCGCGTGGTACATTGTTCCATCTTTACCTTGTGGGATATTGTGCTAATGATTAGTTTTGCTCCCAAGATATTAGATCATATATTTTCTGATCACATTTTTGAATGGGCGTGGCCTGTGTGTATGCATAATGCATGCAGCAATGCAGAATGTAAAGACAAGGTCCTCAACCCCATCTGAAAAGTACAATGGTGAGCTTCTGGACAAGAATGCCCTTCAGTTAGTTTTGAACTATGTCGTGAGATTTTCTGGTCAAGTTTGTCCCATATTTTTAGTTGATGTGGGTTAAAACTTCTGGACGAGGATGTCCTTCAGTTCGTTTTGAACTATGTTGCGAGATTTTCTGGACAAATCTGTCCAAACGTTTTAGTCAGTTGTGAACTATGTGCTATTCAGTTGCTGAGAACCTCTTGAGGAGCGTGTCCCTTAGTTAGAATGACCGGCAGTCATTTATTTCAGACTATTTCAGGAATACCAATGCAGAAGCCTCTGTTACTGGTACAATTTTTATATAATTTTTATTCCATGCTAAACAATTCTAGAATTATTGAGTCATTATTCTGTGATGGTGGCACCAACAGAAAGATGCCGTCCATTAAGGCCTAAGTATCTTCAGCACCAATGGGTGCCTTGATTGTTGTTTTTCTGACTTTTCAGTTTTAACATTTTAATAAATTGTTGCTTTTTTTGAATAAGTTCTCTTGCCTATATGCTTTGAAAACACTCAAATAATTCTCCCCACTGGTTGGTGGGGACTAAAACAAAATGGGCATTTTTCGGAGGTGGTGCTTGATTGCGACATATGTCAAACTCTGGCATGTAAAGGGTTAATGAGGAAAAAACCCTTCTTGAAATGTTTATCATGGAATAGCAGAGATATAGACAAACATAATAAAACAAGCTTCACTGAAATCCATAGAAGCGCACTGAATGGCCAAATAATCGCCTAAAAATAGCATTCTTGCCAAAAAAGCGTCACCCTATGCAAAAGCGCCCTAACTAAGCCACCACCCATTTATGCAAATTTGGAAAGAACTAGTCCCAGTGTGTCAAATACACACATAAATAAGCAAGGTTTAATGAGGGCCCAGAGCCCTGGGAGGTCTCAAATAGCACAAAAATGCAGAAAAGTCATGATTTGAAGAGGGCACCCATAGGCGGCGCCTCAGTAAACCTTGAAAATTATTATGCTAAATGGAAGAACTCTACTGACACATTCATATACCACAAGATCAAAGGGGTTACAGAGGGCGCCACGAAGATATTAGAAGGACAAGCGATCGAATTTGTGATGTCAATATTTTTGGCCCTTTGGCCCTACCTTAAGGGCTGTAATTTCACCGGAAGAATCTTCTGATAAAAAGGTAATTTTTTGGTTTGGACGATATATCTACGCCCTCAAAAACCTTCAGTGGCCTACTGGAACATGATATATCACCCCCTGGTTCATAGTTACAGACTCTGGCTCTTAAAAAAAGTGGTCCGATTTGAATCGCCACAAAAGCAGATTCTGCGGCGCTCGGTATGGCAGCGCCTGCGGACAGTGAAGCCAACTAGACTCGAACCTCCAGCTGTCACCGTTCGAGGATCGATGTGGCAGCAAGGTTCTCCCTCAATCGTGAGAATACGAGGCGGTGGGACATGGATGAGTCCCCACCGCCTCGATCGGAGCTGCATGAGGGTAGTTGTTAAAATACAGTCTGCAAAGATCACTCTTCAATGTACTTTTATTAGTATTACTCCATGACATTTTATTGGGTGTCGCTTTCCGGAGGAGATCTTCCCTGTGCCGAAAGTTCCTCTCACGTCGGACAGCTTATTCCTCTGACAATAGAAGATCTACCATTGTCAAAATGTGATCACGGTCAAAGTGTCCGTAGGCCTATATGAGCAATACAAGAAACGCAAGTTAGCTAGTTAGTTAATGTACTCTTATGGTTACTCAGTCAAAGTCACCGCAAAATAAAAAATAAAAATAAAAAAAAATTGATGAAACGAGTGTAAATGTGCACGCGCTCGTAATAATTTTGATTTTCTAAAATAATTAGGCGCAAAATTATTTTCCAGTCTGCATTTAATTAACTTGCGTTTCTTTTCTTGGTCAGTATATATCTGACTGAATAAGCATCTGACATACCACACTGCATATCTGCCAAGCCACGCATTGCGCTTAATCAAATTGATTTTAATTGTCAGCCGCCTGGCCTGACAAGCAGGTTGTCTCAGAATTTAAGTTCAATTAATTTCGCAACACAGGTCTTTTATTGATATATTTAGTCTATTTATTCATTTTACTAATAGCAACAACAGCATGACGTCCGCATCGCTGCATATGGTTTATTATTCACTTCGACAGCTGCACTCGCCTGCATGTTGTTCGCTGGTTTCAAATCTGCGTACACCTGGTCAGACCTGGCGTGAGATTTTTGCGGACCGTTCGCTCACGCTCAGATTGATAAATGCCGATCCTTGCGGAAGATTTGGCGTACACCCATTTTTTTGGTGTACGCACGTTTGATAAATGAGAGCCATCGTACTGACGCATGCCCTGTATCTGCGGCCTACATCTAAGGTTGAGTAGTAGGCGCGTGCAGTATGGGTATCTGGACAATTCCACAATTAAACACATGCGCTGATGGTTTGATTGATGGTTTCACCATTACTTTTTTATTACATAAGAAATTTATGTACAGTTTTACACAGACTCTTCATACGGGACATCACAACAGTGACGCACCTGACAGCAAATCCCCAGTACATTCATTTTGTTTCACTCATTTAATCACAATAAATGTGAAAAAAGTTATGGTCGCGCTTGCCAACACCATGGTGAAAGCAAAAACAGTATTTTTTCCTGAATACTGCCCAAGATAAAATTGCCAACTCTGTGAAACACTAGGTACGGAATTAGTTTGGGTCGACTGGCCATTATAAAGTAGCACAATCCAATTTCAAATGCTCACATGAAGCAAATTTCCAAATCATTGACATGAACAAACAAAATGGCGCAATAGCAGAGGAACAGGGGTAACCCTGGACTCTGAGGCTGGATTAAGGCATTAGCTTCCAGTTACTTTGTGGAGTGATTTCACTTTCCAAGTTATACGCTGTGCTGTGTAGATATACTCACAGAATGGAATCATTACTGCTGGTAGGACCAGATTTAAGTCGATAACAGTGCAGAGCTGCAGCTCTGCACAATGTACATGCTAACAGCACTGCAGCTCTGCAGAATGTGCATGCTAAAAGCACTGTAACTCTGCAGAATGCACATGCTAACAGCACTGCAGCTCTGCAGAATGTGCATGCTAACAGCACTGCAGCTCTGCAGAATGTACATGCTAAAAGCACTGTAGCTCTGCAGAATGCACATGCTAACAGCACTGCAGCTCAGCAGAATGTGCATGCTAACAGCACTGCAGCTCTGCAGAATGTACATGCTGAAAGCACTGTAGCTCTGCAGAATGCACATGCTAACAGCACTACAGCTCTGCAGAATGCACATGCTAACAGCACTGTAGCTCTTCAGAATGCACATGCTAACAGCACTGCAGCTCTGCAGAATGCGCATGCTAAAAGCACTGTAGCTCTGCAGAATGTGCATGCTAACAGCACTGCAGCTCTGCAGAATGTACATGCTAAAAGCACTGTAGCTCTGCAGAATGCACATGCTAACAGCAATACAGCTCTGCAGAATGCACATGCTAACAGCACTGTAGCTCTTCAGAATGCACATGCTAACAGCACTGCAGCTCTGCAGAATGCGCATGCTAAAAGCACTGCAGCTCTGCAGAATGTACATGCTAAAAGCACTGCAGCTCTGCAGAATGCACATGCTAACAGCACTGCAGCTCTGCAGAATGTGCATGCTAACAGCACTGCAGCTCTGCAGAATGCACATGCTAAAAGCACTGTAGCTCTGCAGAATGCACATGCTAACAGCACTACAGCTCTGCAGAATGCACATGCTAACAGCACTGTAGCTCTTCAGAATGCACATGCTAACAGCACTGCAGCTCTGCAGAATGCACATGCTAAAAGCACTGTAGCTCTGCAGAATGTGCATGCTAACAGCACTGCAGCTCTGCAGAATGTACATGCTAAAAGCACTGTAGCTCTGCAGAATGCACATGCTAAAAGCAATGCAGCTCTGCAGAATGTACATGGTAACAGCACTGCAGCTCAGCAGAATCTGCATACTTGCTGCACTGAAGCTTGACAGAATATACATACTTAAAGCACTGCAGCTCTGCAGAATGTGCATGCTGACAGTACTTAAACAGAAATCATAGACCAGCAGAGGGCATTAGTAGCCATGAACATATGGTTAGAAACATCACAGCTAGTCAGCTGATGCCAACTATCTAAACTGACATTTGATTAGATGCAGCCGGAGCCCAGGGGCGCTGTGGGGCCATGCTCAAGGGTATGTCACAGTGATCTCGCTCAGGCCAAACTGTGGCCTGAGCCTCAAACCTGCTGGGTCATAATCAAGCATCTTAACATTGGAGAAATCCAGAGATGATGTCATAAAGGCAGGTGGCACTGCCCACACTATCAGGCCCAATCAGAACCCAGCAGAAACGAAACACATCCACCTCACACACGCAAAACTTCCTTTTTTGGCACAAGATTCTGTCAGAGTAAAACCATAACGAAAGTGCTTTGGCTCGTGGCTCTGATTCCTATAGGTATATACAGTATATACAGTATATTTACATACATCATGAAAATACACCTCTGACAGTTATCAGTCATACACACACACACACACACACACACACACACTCATACATGCAAGCATGCACATAGACACGTTCAAAAATTAAAAAGCACGCACAAACACCTCTCTGACTGTCGAGTGAATTTGTAGCACTCGCAGTGTGTGTACATTTGAAAGCACAGAGCACACAGTTATCCACAGAGTATGAGCCCAGGGGCCTATTGCACAAAAGTCGGATCCTGAGATCCTGGATCAACGCCAAAGCGAGGATTGCCATATCCCAAACAGCCACGCTGGCTTAATTGATTGCACAAAACCAACAGCGGGTGGAGGAGAATTGGCTAAGTGAAGTCCGTTGCGCTGATCCTGCTGACACACGGCGCTGCGCTACCTCAAACAGACCCCGAGATCGATCACGGAATCGCTGATCATCACCATGGACACTAAGCAGCTGCAGCAAAGCGCATCGCCAGAAACACTCAAAGACCTCGTTCAAACAGAGGGACGATGGGATCGCTGAAATGCTTCTGCTTGCTATTCCTTTAGTTTCTGTATGAATGGTGCGAGACGTTTGAGAGGAGTATTAAAGTTAGCTAAACTCAAGTGATAGTAAATTCGGGAGGTGATTCAGCGCTGTCAAAAAGGAGTTGCTGATGCATTTCAACGTTACCGTGAACGAGATAAACCGTCGCTGTCAGACAGACTTAACGTCTCGCGAAGCATGGATTTATGAAGAATGTGTGTGATGAACCCAAGTTCACTGTGGCTTAATAAACGTATGAAAGAGACCTATGCGTGCATATGTGTATGTGTTATGGGGGGCTCACAGGTGCACTGTTGGTCTCTCTTTTGCCCTGTACAAAATGAAAAGAAGTCCGATCTAGAAGATGTTGTCAGATTAGTTGAGTTTACTTGCTGCTATTAAACACCTCTGATGAAGACATACTCAAATTTAAAAGTAGAATGTTAGCGTCAGAAAATTACGTCAAGGAGCCTCCTGAAAATGTTTGATTCCAGTATCGCAAAGCGAGCGACATTGCACTTTCGTGTCCACCATTAAGGCAACGATTCTACCTTGCCCGTCGCAGTCTGAATAAAGACGGAGAAAAGTAGCAGCAGTGCTGTAGGTAGGGGTTTACCAAGATTTAAGACCGCTGAAACACGGTAACATACTTCATTCAGCACTGCTCATTTTCTACTCTGATGGAAGTCTCAACTTGGGGAACAAGGACAAATCTGACAATGACGGATTCTAAATATGGTTAAAATGTGACATGGAAGGGGGGGCTGATTGAACTGTGATGGTCACTGTCACATGGATAGGCCTACTTGAATATAATGATCGAATATTGGCTATTTTACTGACATCAATGGTCACAAGTTTCTAAAACAATTACTCTGGGCCTATTATAATTGAGATAGCAACGTGAAGTGGACAATTCAGAATGACTGTTAAGGACGTCGATTTTCAATATGAGCGACTGCTGAATGAGGTGAGGTGAAATTGGCTGCAGACAAGAGCTTAGCTAGTTAAAAAAGCTTGCTCCGGTGCTGGCTAGCTCCACAGACTTTGTTTCCATAGTAACTAGTGCCATGGCTTAGCTCACACGCTCTGTGCAACCGAAATGGGGCTTGAGATCAGGCTAATCCCGTGCCGATCCTGGGCTAATCCCTTATCCTGCCTTTGTGCAATAGGCCCCAGGGGAGCTGGCCTGTTTTGTATATATATATATATATATAAAAAAACACTGTAAGAAGCATCCTTGTGTCGCTCAAGTCCAAATGTCCAGCAGGTGGCGGTAGTGTCTGTGCACAAATGGGTTAGACCATCTCAGTCAGCCTTGGTGGTTTGGACGGAGTCCAGGTTGACATCTTGCAACTCAGTCAAGCAGTTGGAACCACCCCCCGAAGCCTGCTGACCAATCACCATCTACAGTTGGGCAAAGGCCAGTCAGTAAATATACTTAAAACCTAAAAGATGTTGACAGCAACAGAAAAAAATGACAGAGAAATAAAGCCGCAACCTTCAGGCCACAAGGCCAGCTACTAAGCTATCGGAGTGTGCACGACTGTGTAGTATAAGAGTGGGAAGTGATTAGTGTTATTGTTTATACTGAGTAGTGGAGTAGATAGTGAGAGGGAGGAATTAAGGTTATGAGGAGCTACTTTACCGGGTGCAGCTACACTGCAGAAACAGGAAACTGGACCGTCCCAGGAGGAGCTGTGAGGAACACCTGAGGTACAGCTCCTGAGAGACAGAGAAAAACACCAATCACAACAGTGTTTTGTGACTCGGCAAGTAATGACAACAGAGCTCTGTGACTCCGCAAATAATCACAACAAAGCTCTGTGACTCAGCTACTAATCATAACAGAGCTCTGTCTGTAACTCAGCTACTAATCACAACAGAGCTCTGTGACTCAGCTACTAATCATAACAGAGCTCTGTAACTCAGCTAATAATCACAACAGAGCTCTGTGACTCAGCTACTAATCACAACAGGGCTCTGTGACTCAGAAACTGATCACAACAGGGCTCTGCAATTCAGCAATTAATCACAACAGAGCTCTTAGACTCAGCAAAATAATCAAAACAGAGCTGTATGACTCAGCAATGAATGCCTCAGAGCCAGTGCTCAGCAACTAATCACAATGGGGCTCTGTGACTCAGCGATTAATCACAACAGGGCCTATGTGACTTGGCTACTATAAGAGGAATCAGCACAACAGGATTAGCCTGATGTCAAGCCCCATTTCAGGTTGCCCAGAGCGCGTGAGCTAACCTGCATGGCACTGGGGTCTATGGAAAAAAAGTCTTGAGCACCGCCAGCCCACCGTCGGCCAAGATTACGGGACAACTAGCATCACCTCCTGCCTCCAGCCAATTTCATCTGAGCTCATTCAGGAGTCACCCAAACTGAAAAATCAATGTCCTTAACAGTCGTTCTGAATTGTCGACATACATTGCTATCTCAATTATAAAACAGGCCCGAACAATTATGCATTAGAAACCAGCTTTACCATTGATGTCAGTAAACTGATCCAATATTCAATCATTATATTCAAGAATCCATGTTTCAAGACCATCACAGTTCAATCAGTCCCCTTCCATGTCACATTTTCACCATAAAAAGAATCCGTGCTTATCAGATTTGTCCTTATTCCCCAAGTTGAGACTTCCATCAGAGTAGAAAAGAGCAGTGCTGTATGAAGTAGGTTACCGTGTTTCAGCTTCTTAAATCGCTCAAAAAACCCCTACATACAGCACCAGCTTCTACTTTTCTCCGACTTTATTCAGACTGATCATGGGTAAAAGGTAGAGTTGTTGCCTTTAGTGATGGACACAAAGCCCTCCACACAGCGATAGGCTACAAATCAAACATTTTCAAAAAAAAACCTTTAATTTTCTGGCGTTAACATTTTACTTTTTTTTAATTTGAGTATGAATTCAAAAGAGATGATTAAAAGCACACAAAATAAACTAAAGAATAATCAAAAATTTGATCTAGATCGGACTGAAAATTCAGTTTGTTTAGGACAAAAAGGGATTGAAGCAAAATTCAGAGGCATCTATGGTACATAATTGCACTTGAAACTGTACTTAATTATAAGAAGTATTCACTATCATTTGGAAGAACAAATTATAGTAGTATTCGCTGCATATTATTATCTGTCAAATGAAAATTTGTCACATAGCGGATCTTATCTCGTTCACATTGGTAACAGCCAATGCATCAGCTACTCCATTCTTACGACGCTGAAAAACACTGAACAGCACAGCAGCATGAGAAATGGCCATTCCAGAGTTTATTCTTTCCAAAGCTTGAGTTTAGCTCACTTTAATACTGCTCTCAAACAACTAAAATGAGCATTCAGGCAGAAACTAAAGGAATAACAAGCAGAAAATTTCAGCGATCCCATCGCCTCTTTATCTGAACGCCAGTCTTTGGTGCCAATGGGGGATTCGTTTGCTGCAGAGTTGTGTCCAACGTGATGATCACATTCACTCTGATCTCTTTTTTTTTTGAGGTAAAAAAACCAGATGGGAAGGATCAGCCAAGTCTGCCCGGAGCCTATCTCACTGACCTGCTGTTGGTTTGTGCAATCAATTCTGCCAGTTGTGTTTGGGATACTGCAAACATTCACCTTTGTCCATCCAGGATCTCAGGATCCCAGATGGGCAATAGGCCCAGTATCTGTGACTTGGCAACTAATCACAGCAGAGTTAAGTTTTATGTTCATAATCGCAAACAGAGCCATGTTAGTCAGCAGCTAACCACAACACCGCGCTGTCACTTTGCAATCAATCACATGAACACTCATGTGAATCAGCACTGCTGTGGCTATTGCGTGATTGGCCCAGCTCTGTCAAATTACTCATTTGTTTTTGACCTGCATGGCCATTTTAGGGTCTGGGAGAAGGCATTGATACCAATGAGCCCTCTGGCATCCTGAGATCAGGCAGAGGCATACATCACTGTGCAAAAGGTTCAGATACCACCATCTTCTCCATGACCAGCAGGGGACGGACCCCCCGTGACTATGGTGGATATTCAATGCTTCTGTAGAGACATCAGCTGTAAAGTATCCTACTCAATCAAAAAACACAACTTAACACATCTGTGCATTAGAGCCTGTTTAAATTCCAACAAAAACAAAAAGACTGATCAATGCATCTGAATATGAGAGCAAATTAAACTTTCAAGATTAAAACTGCTTTTTACAAACCAGCACATGAGACCAATCAAAACTTCAACAAAAAAAATGATGACTGCTCTATTATCTGTACATGCAACCACGCTCAACTTTCAACAGAATTATAACCGCTCAAAAGCATCTGTTCAAAAAAGTTGACACCAGGCTCAAATTTTGACTCAATCATAAACATGATAAAACACATCCGTGCACAAGAAATCAGCTTTAGCCCTCCTCACAGGCATTATCCACATCATTCAAGTAAAATTAAAAAAAACCTTTCACCATCCGGGGAGTCTAATGAACACTATTTGAAGACGTTAGAATCAAAAGTGTTTGGTGTCAATAGCTAAACCTAGCCAACTGATGTCATCAAATTTGATCCAGACCAGTTCCGCTTAAGTTCAGATAATTCAGAGGATCTAGGAGATTGAAATAAACTGGTGGCAAGGACACATACTTTCTGAACCAGGGTTGGTGACAACAATACACAGCATCAGATGGACAGAACAAAAAAAGGATCTTATCACTCATCTTATTGCTGCAAATGACCATTTGTCACATAGCCAGATTCTAAACGGGACACAGCAGTGATTGAGCCTGGTATGCCAATGCATTTCCACCTGCATCCTCCGGGTGGGGCTGCTTCACCAGTAAGCATGAGGCTGCACCAAAGGCTCCAGCAGGTGGCACTTCTGTTGCTGTTTGCAACGACATCATTCCTATGCAAGACCAAAGCCACACTCCATGCCTAAATTGCAGATGAGGCATTTTGGTTCTGCTACTTGAACTAAGATTTCTAGTTTGACAATGTTTGTCTGATTGGAGGCCAGGTAACATTTGCCTCCAGTAATTGAATCTTAACTCAATTTACAATGTAATGTTATACCAATGAATTTGTTCTATTTTATTGAAACGTTGTTTTCCTGACTGAACTGAATATAAAAATCTAGTTTTTTTTTTGGTGGTTTCACCAAATGACAGATGGGACAATAAAAATAATTGAGCCATCAGAATCATTAACTTCCTCTACTGGTGGTTTTAAACAATTTGAACCCCTCATGTCTAAAACTACTGCAAACCGCAGCTTTGGCCTGATGGTGAGTGTTCTCTGCTCATCCTGCTCATTGCAAGTGACCACAGTATGTTGACAAGGTAAACAAACAAATTACTTTTGATTTTTGATCATGATGTCTCGGAGTTCCTGATCTGAACCAAAATACCAGATGAAAATGTGTTAAAACAGACTTAAATAAATCAAAAAAGTTTCCTCTACCCCATTAGCACAAGGTTGGCCAATTCTTCCCCAGGTGGCCATTTTAGACCCCAAGAACTGTTCTAGACAGATATTCAAAAAGCTCATCAACATCACCTACATAACCTGAAAACAAATACCAACGGTTTAACATGATTCCCACTAAAACTGTCTGTAATTGCATTCGGAAGTGGTAAGTCTTGATGGTACAACAGCCAAGGTCACTGGGTGACCAACAGCAATAAGAGCCCTCCGTTGAGCACCAGAAAATATCATAAGAAAATTGACATGATTCAAATAAAAACCTTTACAGCATTTGGAAATGGAAAGTCTCAGTGGAGGCGCTACAGGAAAGGTCGAAGGGCCACACAAACCAATAGGGTTTGTCCTCAATTCACCAGAAAAGAACACAAGAACTGTTCTAGTTATCGGACTTTAACAAAAGATCTGTGGCCATGGCAACAACAAAATTTGAGGCAAATCCATAAAATCCATGAAAATGCAGTTTTGGGGACATTAAGGCAAAGACATAAGTAAAATTTCTTACTTAATAAACCATTTCAGGTCATTAATAATTATTACAAAAATGTGTGGTGTACTATACCATACAATATACTCTGAGTGTACAGAATACCAACTTTCCACGCTAGGACTGCGGCGTATGTAAGCCATAGAGAGTTACACCCTCTGTTCAGTGAGGGCATTAACATCCCCACACATCATGAATTTTGAAGCCATTGTGCAATTTAAGCAGCAGGAGACTCACAGGGTGCATAACGGGGACTGATACCTGCAGAGGCGCTGGAGGCCTGGGGCGTCCCAGAGCAACCTGCATATCGCATGCTGGAAACAGAGCAAACTGCTGGGCGGCAGATTGCAAAGGCACACTCACCTGGATCGCCTGCAGCTGCTGGGGGACTCCTGCCCCTGAGAGAGGGAAAATGCAGAAACAATGTCGTCACAATGCAGAGCAAGAGCCTAATGGAGCTTTTTGTTACACCAGCATAAAACTACCTAACCGTGTGACATCATCGCATGAACTTTCTGCAACTCCGACAAACACTGCATATATCCAAAGATTGCAAATCACACTCCTACACAGAGAGAGGGGAAATCACTGCTACTGCTCACAAACACACACCTGCAGAGAGAGACTGTGGCTGGGAAGCGGAAGATGTCCCTACTGGGCAGGGGCCATCACTGTAGCAGTGGCAGAGCTAGAGCCTGCATTAGGGAGAGAGTGAGGGAAAGCAGGGCATTTCTGGGGTACCTACAGCAGAGAGAGGGAAATCACTGCATTACCTACAGCAGAGAGAGGGTAAATCACTGCATTACCTACAGCAGAGAGAGGGGAAATCACTGCATTTCCTACAGCAGAGAGAGGGAAATCACTGCATTACCTACAGGAGAGAGGGAAATCACTGCATTGCATTACCTACAGGAGAGAGAGGGAAATCACTGCATTACCTACAGAGAGAGAGAGGAAATCTTACCTACAGAGAGAGAGGGGAAATCACTGCATTACCTACAGGAGAGAGGGAAATCACTGCATTACCTACAGGAGGAGAGAGGGAAAGAGCATTAATCACCTTACCTACAGGAGAGAGAGAAAATCACTGCATTACCTAAATCACTGCATCACCCTACAGGAGAGAGGGGAAATCACTGCATTACCTACAGGAGATTACCTACAGGAGGGGAATCACTGCATTTCCTACCTACATGCATTATCAACAGGAGAATCACTGCATTACCTACAGGAGATCGGGAAACCACTGCATTTCCTACGAGAAAGGGGAAATAACTGAATTATCAACAGGAGAGTGGGGAAATCACTGCATTATCAACAGGAGGGAAATAACTGGGAAATCACTGCATTACCTACAGGAGAAACAGGACATCACTGCATTACCAACAGGTGAGGGGAAATTCACTTCATTCACTTAACAGGAGAGAAATTCACTTCATTACATCACTGCATTATCTACAGGAGGGAGGGGAATGACCACACTGTCTAAAGGACAAAGGGGGGGACGTCAATGCACCTTCTATAGGAGAGAAAAAGACATCACTGCACAAGCATCTGTGTTAAAGTATGGAAGAGTGTGTGTGCTCCAAAGTTTGTTTATGAGTTGGAGAGTAGACTGGCAGTGAATGCGCCGTGTATATGTGGGCCCCTGTCTCCAAAACAGGTGGGGATGAGCAGATTTTGATGAAGTAACCAGGCAGCTCCTCTTACTCACTGGACACAAAGGTGAATCCACTAGGCAGCTGCACGAGTCCTGCAGAAGAGCTGGTCTTTAGCACAGTGCCGTTAGCGCTGCTGCTAATGCTGCTGGAGCTTGTAGGGGCGGGGCCAGCGCTGGGGGCGGGGTTACAGGCCATGTAGTTGGTGATGGCGAAAGAAGCGGAGCTACTGGCTTGCATTGAGGTGGAGGTGGCAGGGGCGGAACCACTGGTGGTGCCGGGCAGGTTGCTGATGGTGAACGCTGGTTTCAGAGTGTCCTGAGGAAAGAAGGAACACACACAACCATGTTAAAAGCAGAGTAAAGACCCATCCACTTTATTTTCATCATTTTGGTACTTCTAAAGCTCCAATTAGTTACTTATCGTTTTTAGAAGCTACAAGTTTGCTAACTGTGACCATCCTTCGCTCACTGGGATAAGATGCTGTGTTTTGAACGTTTTCCTAATTTCCAACCGAATTGTACCTTCCAAGTTTCACTTTATGTCGCTACCATACGATTCTACCATACGAAGACCTCGCTGGTAAAATGGACAAAACACAGCCAGACAGAATTGTTAGTACAGGGCCACGACCCGCCTATAGATATTACTATCTGGATGGATATCCAACGACGACCAGGACCTCAGAATTGCATTTTTAATGAAGGGAATGGATTCCAGCGGAACGCCAAGGCTTTGCACACGAACAATGCTAAAGCAGCAACAGCATACTAGTGTGAATGTCTTTTCAGTATTTGTCGTTGGTACCGATGTCATCCTGGTCCTATGGTTTTTGAGACAGTCAAATCCTGCGGTATCATCAAACTTAGGGGCTGTAGGGGCGGTCGTCATCGTAGGATACCAGTGTATATTTCCAACAGGCATGAAAATTCGGGCCGCACAGATTGGAAAAAAGCTCACCGAACACTAATTGAAGTACCTGTTGCCCGGGAACAAACACTGGCAGACAAAGGAGGCAATATTCATACGAACTGGCTTTTTGCGGAACCCAAATGTCTATTCCTAAATATTTGCGGTCTCAAGAAAACGAAAAATAAGATTCCAGCACCTGTAGCACTTGCTGCAGATGTGAGAACTCATGATGTTGATGTCTGTTATCTCGAAGTCGCACTTGAACGAGAAAGTTCCAGACTCGGTGGTTGCTGTTGAGGGGAACAGGATTTCTGGTAGAGATGGGGATTGGGGTGGTTGTGACAAACGCAAAAATGGAGGAGTTGCAATTTATGTGAGGGAACAGCTAAATTATTTTCAATTTTTTCTGCCAACAGTCGTGACAATTTCTTTTTAACGTAAGTCCCACTGTTTACATGCGCTAAAATTTTAATTCACATCTCGCTGTATGGTTCGCAGCCCATAGTCGTATTACAAAGTGAAAGTGAATGCATGCAGCCTCTTCATTCATCACGTAATTCATCCTTTTAAACTCCCTAAAACTTTATAAAACAAACACCACCAAATCGCGTACTTTCCTAGTCGTTGTTGCTCTGCAACTTCTGACAAAAGTGTGGAAATATCGTGTATAAATGTAGGAATGAACGTTGGTTATCAATGGAAATCTATGAGATACGGCGGAGTTTATACCCCCAGCCGAAAATGCGTGACGTCACGCGCAATGGATAATGGGTATTGCTAAGCTATCTCCGATGTGGTCCATTATAACAAGAGCACTCAGAGCGCAGCACCTCCGCCACGCCAGGCAACTGTGTGCATTAGTTATTTTCGTTGGCTGATGTAGAGTATTGTTGCATTCCACCGCCAGGTGGCAGCAAAACCCAAAAGCAGGCCGATTGATAATACGGCCCATTGGAAAGACTTCAAATCTCTGCCAGCATAGCTGGATTTGAACTTTGGCCTATCTCTCAGCTGTACTTTGGCCTAGATATGTCAAAATTCACTTGTTCCTCTTGTGCTACTCTAACAACCTGCAAAGTTTGGTTAAAATCTATGCGACTGTTTTTGAGATATCCTGCTGACAGACAGACAAAAAAACAAACAAACCAACCAACCAATGCCGGCAAAAACATACATCTCCTTGGCGGAGGTGAATAATGATTGTTAAGAGTATCTGCAGCAAAACTGCATTTAAACTCCCCTCAGGTCTTTGGTGAACTCTGCTCATAGTGCAGCCAGGACCAGTTCTCAGCAGAACTGATAAACAAAAACACCCACAATAAAATCTCACCAGTTCACCTGTTCCGACTAAGTTAGAAGCTAGACTCCCAGCATCCTGATGTGCGACTGTTAGCCACATTTCTTTCTGCCCTTCATCCCCCACAGCTAGTCACATGATCGCCTCCGCCCAATGACAGCTTAGAGGCGATGCCCATCTGGCAGCAGTTATTAAGCCCAAGGAAAAAAAAAAAAAAAAAAATCAATGTGGAACAAACTCTTTTACTGACATGAGCTAATTAAAGGACCTTCCTCCTGGACAGAAAAATCCCAGCAACAGCCTTTGAAGCTTCTGTAACAGTCAAGACATTCCAGTGTTTGTCAAAACAAACTATATCAACATTCAACATAAGGCCCTCATTAACTGTCACACTGCATCCAAATTCCAGTGCCACAGACTGACCATTTGTTTGAAGTGACCTTTGAGGATCTGCCTTCCTCATTTTGTTATCCAATCAGGAGACATTACTGCAGATTGAGGTCATGGTTCAGGGAACATTATGACAGCACTGTCTATTTCACCATTATGCTCAGGTTGTGTGCAGTGGAGGCAGGAAGAGAGATGGACAGTACATGAAATAGGGGCTAATTATGTTATATTCCTACATTCATGGACAAAGATTAAGGTCAACGCGAGAACACACACTAAAAATGCGTCAAATCGAGGTAGCTTGAAATAAGCTTTCTGCCATTAGAAGTGCGAGATCAAAAATATGTAAATATGCGATTACTGTAGAATGTTTTTCATCTAATATTCTAATGCAAATGGTGCAATAACACCTGGTAAGTGAAAGCGATAGAACTCAAGAGCATCGGCTTTTTTAAATTCTGTGAGACATTCCAAAAAAAATTCACTTCAAAATGTCCATTTAATTAATCCAGTTTATCTCCCAAACATCAGGAATAGTAATAACCCTTTGTGTTGGATGTGAAAAAAAAAGTCTTATAGTTTTAGCAACACTTCAGACATTCGGTAAGCATTACATTATTCTCATATAAATGCTGTACCAGCCTTAAGCATCCCCGCCAGTATCCGGAAAGTTCCCACAGAAAGTGGCCTGAGCACTGTGGAATCAACGCCATTATTTCACAGCTTTCAAAGCTACAGCACAAACCAGAGGCTGAACTTTTAACCCTTTAAGACCCCAGATAGGCGATTAGAACGTCCTTATCTCAACACTTTAATGCTAATGTCGCAACAACTCCTGGTGCAGTAACTGAGAGAGCTGAGCAACTGAACACAGAGAATTTAGGAAAAAAAATTAAGACAAACAACATGCGGCTCAAAAATGCAGGAAACTTTGCTGTGTGTATTTGCAGGTATTCTATTTCAGAGCTGCTGTTTCATATCTGACACTTCAGATAAACATCTCAAGCTTATATGTGCTTGGGAGTCTCTTTTATTCGATTACAGCACAGTCTGTGTGTATCTGTGCGGTGACTGGGTGCAATAAAGGCTGTTATTTCTCTGTGGTTCACACTACATGGCCGTAAATACCCATAAATTAAAGCTGACAGCCTCTACATAAAAGCCCACCCTCTCCGCTTTCAAATCCATTGTGCTGAACTACTCAGCCAAAAAACAAAAACTGTACCACCGTCTAAATACTTCTGGACTGGACTGTGTGTTTCACGGCTAGCGTACCTGAGGGAAGTCCAGTCGATGGTCACAGACAGGGTCGCAGAAGGACGTGGTTTTCTCGGACTGGAGGATCTGGTTTTGACCCGAGCCGAGCTGGTCCTCGCCTACTGCTGCTCGGTCTGAACGAGGCGTGGTGGTGTGTGTTTCAGCCGCATCATCCTGCCCTTTAGAGACAAACACTGCAGACACACACTGTCTGCTCACTTCATCCCTGAGAGAGAAAGAGAGCAAAAGAGAGAGGGCGTATTCAGCAGGGGAAAAGCCCTTAATCCAAACAATAAAAACACGTCACCACTCTGAACTGGAGGGAAGGGTGGTCTGGTCATGTGACACTGCTGTGATACTAGAATCAGAGACTGCTTTTTCCCCCCGAGGGGTCAAAGGCCATTCACCTGGGAAATTGCTCATTTTGATCTAGCCAATCAAATTCAAATGATTCATACCACAGTTCTAAAAACAGACTTATGTGTGGAGGGAGACCTTCGACTGAGTGAAATATGGCAAGACTGTCATGGAGCTCCCAACTGCTAATGATGCACCATCTTCAAGGAAGTCCATTTTCAGGAATTGCCAACATCTTAAATATTTCAGCATTTAGTGAATGTTCTTTATTGATCCAGGCAGGTTTTCATGCGCAATAAACTACACGTAGATATTTGAACTCTTTCTTTCAAAATGATGGTTTGCCAATGCAGGTGTAAAAAAAAAATTGAAGTTCATAGTCAAAAAAGAAAATCAAAAAATAACTCAAATTAAAATGCCAACATCAACTATTATGTCATAAAATGAGTCATGTAATGAATCAATGAGATTTCAGATGAGTTTCAATGATCTGTGAAAAAATGGGTAATATCTCCCAAACCAAAACCATCTACAGGCACCTTCCAACTTAACAAATTAAACTTCATTCAACAACTGGAACAATGTTCTAATGCAGTGACACCCCTTCCTGTTTGTGATAATCCACAGTATATCCTGTCTCTTTCACTCCAGTTCCAACAAAACCATTTCACATTCAACAGCTATACAAACCTCCATTGAGCTGCTTAATTAGTCACGTGTTGAACTTGGGTTGGCGTGAAAAAATTCAAGGTTTACATCCAGGAACAGGGTTAGTTACCAAGGCATTGGTGTATGATATACTGATGAATTTACCCAGTTTGCTAGCCTCCATGTGTGTCAGGGATGGACTGGCTTGAGCATTTTTCTTGTGTCTCAGCTCATGGCTCACGCAGAGCCTCAGCTGTGTCGAGTGCAATGTGTTCTCAGCTCTCCACTTTCACAACACATTTCTCAACTGAGAAGTGATAAAACTCGCCGCATATTAGTAACATAAACTGTAAAAAAAAAATCTATGAATGGATGAGGCGTCAACAGACTGCTTGAATCAGCAACCTATCAGCCAATCAGAAAATAGTATTTTTTTGCCAGGTGAAATCTCATTCCAATCACGCTCACATGAAAAACGTGAATGATACAGCATAGAAGAGCTGGAATGTTCCCGAAATCAGGTAATCACTTCAACTTTTTTTTTTTTTTCTAAGAACTGCTTAAAAGTTTGTAATATTTGCTTTATGGATCATTTTTTACCTCAATTTAACAGCTTTGGTTATGGTTATGGTTAGATGAATTGACTTGTAACTTGACAAAGGATAGTCAAAGCTCTCTGCCCCCATCAGTGTATTTTGGCTGAAAACAAACCCTGCTCCGATCCGGTGTCAGAGGTGGTTTCAAAACATCTCTTGTTTGTGACATCAAAACGATACAAATACACCACCCAGAATAATTAATTTACCTTTATTATACTGGGGAGTCCCAATGAAATGAAAAAGCACAGATATTGGGGGAATGAAGAGTCACTTCTTATTTCAGTTTACTGGCAGTTGTGAATATTCAATAACTGATCCTGGTGTGCCATCTAGTGATAGAATATTGTAACTGCGCGGTCGATAAATTTGAACATACAAGAAACTGGCGGACACATCTGCAAAAAGATAACCGTTGTTCTTCCATTCTGTACCCAAATCCAGATAATCCGTAAATGATGAATTAAATTAATATTTTAATTTGAAACGAGTAACTAAGTTGCCAGTGTCAAAGTAAAAATGGTAAGTATGCTACTGAAATACTGAATGTCAATACATGTATGCCGTTACTATGCACCTTTGAAAATGGGAGTATCATGCACATACCATGGATTGAAAATCTCACTCTAGCCTGCATTCAAAACTTGAACCCTGCTGATGAGATACTACATTGTTCCAGCTATAAACCAATAAAACGATTGCAGCTGGAGATTAAATTTCAATCACTGTGTGAGTAACCATGACTACCATCCCAGCCAATCATCCCACATCATATACTGGGATTAAGGTACTTACATTTCAGAAGGCATAATTTCAAACCAAAAGCATTTTACCGCCAATACATGACTAAATATGAGCATCAAAAAGCATTCTGAGCAAAAATGATATCAAAATTGGCTGAGGTTGATAAGATCGATTTGAATGCTATATTAAATCTCTGAGATCTGTGAAATTGGGTAAAGCTCTGTATCCTGGGAACCATCTAGTGGGTAATAAAGGGTAACCAACTGTCTTGTTGTCATCAACCTGGCCAATTGAAGACCTTAAACACTAACAATCTACTGACCTGCAGTCTCTCAAAAATTCTGTTCTGTAATAATTGCACAGGTCCACAGTTATTAAAAAGCCACTCCAAATTAACTACACAATGGAAAATAAGGGAAATAGAAGGTTTATTAGAAAAAAAACCCATAAAGTGAGGGAAGAACTGAGTCCATACCCTGCTAGCTGGATGTGTGTCAGGGATGGACTGGCTGAGCACTGCCCTTGTGTCTCAACTGTGTTAAAATTGGTCCACGTCTCAGCTGAGCTTTCATGTACAGAGGACCAAACTGAGGTGATGCGATTCATGGCTTTTTGCAACAAAAACAGGCACCGCTGAACAATTCATTCACAGTGGACGGGATGCAAAAACAGACACCAAATTTGACATTTGTTTTTGCTAACATCTCATTCCATGCTCAGAAAAATGAATGATACAGCATAGAAAGCCTGTGCTCACCCTCCTTAAAATCTTAGCTGGCATTCTAAGAATTCTAAACTTTAATATGGCTTTAAACAGCATTTTTTTGATACTTAAAGCTGGTCAGTTTCTGCTAATAACTGGTCTCTTGGCAGACAAAGGTGGTCAAATCAACGAAGGGCCCCCTTGTCATACCACCAAGTACATGGCCAATCCGTCATTACAAGCCATTTCAAAATCTGTCCAGTGTGACATCACAAGGATGTACCACCCAGAATAATGCTGGAACTGATTAACTGGTTTTGACAACGCATTGATCAGTCCTTCTTGCCTCTTGTATTCACTTGATCATGTTTAGATGTCACAGAAGAACAATTTTTAAATAGTTAATTTTTAATTTAAATGGTTAATTCGCTGGTGACACGATGGGGGGCCTTAAAAGAGAACTTTTCATTTTTTTTGGAACCTATGCCCTTTTCAAGGTTGACAATGATCAAATATAACCATCTTCATCAAAAAATTGATCAGAACAGTCTAGTAAAAAGAACGGCGGGCAACTGCAAAGAGCTAAAACTAGTAGGAATGAGGAGAATGGGGCATGTAGATAAACATTCTAAAAGCACAGAAAACTCAAGTCTTCAAAAACGAGAAACTCGCCCTTACATTTGATCTTCGATAACCGAGGACAGAGGCCTCGCTATTCCAGTTCAGGCTGGATCAAAGCGGTTGGGGCAGGCAGAAGGTGGAGTTTTGAACATCACCTTCCCCCTAAGAGCAGTACAAGCAACCTAAAACCCAACTGTACACCCTTACCTCAGGGTGTGACAGGGCTGTCAGCACAGGAGGAGGGGAGGGTGAGTCCAGACCACTGCTCATGAGGAAGGACTGGTTCTTCAGTATATGACACACCACAGCATTGCACAGCGTCTGCTCCTCCAGCATACTAGGGCCATAAGGAACCCTACAGAAAAGATGCATCCAGTTTACTCAATGAATACAAAATATTTGCTAATATTCTGACAATATTTTGCTGGTTACAGTCTTTGGTTCACTTTCTTAAGTCCTAATGGTTTTGCTTATCAAATGGCATTTGTTTTCCACTAGATAATAGGAGAATTAGAATATTTATCAAGCATGGACTGCACTACCTCAGGCTATTGTTCATGTGTTGTGGCCTCTGCTTTGCCACGTCTAATCATACCATCTATTTCTATAACCTTACAGCGCCCTTCAAAGGTTTATTAATTATTCTCTAGACAAAAGTTCAGTTTGACGGCACCCAAAAAGCTCATTAGCCCCCTTTAGTGAAAGGAAGCAAGTGTTACGACTTATTACCTCCACCAAGGAGGTTATGTTTTTGCCTCTGTTGGTTACCAGCAAAAAAATAGGAGTTTTCACAAGTATGTTCATTGTCATGTTTGTGTGTCTGCCTGTGCTCACTCTAGTGTCCGCGATTCTTGAGGTATCAATTTGAAATTTACACCACAAGACACCATATGTCCAAGGAAGAAGGGATAATTTTTAAAGATCAAAGTCAAGGTCGTCAAAAAAGTCAAAAATGCATATTTTGGCCAATATCTCGCTTCGAAAAAATGATGGAGAAATGAACCAACGCCAAAATGTTCAGTCTTGTCTCGTGTTTGCGAGTTTTTGCAAGTATTGCTCCATGAAAAATTTCATCTGTTTCTCTCTCTGTATGTTAGCAATTTTACTCAAAAAGTTTAGAACGGATTTTGATTAAATTTTTTTGCAGGGATATGGTATGGCCCAAAGAACAATCCATCAGATTTTGGTGTTGATGATCCAGAAATCTTTTTCAAGGATTCTTCACCATTTTGGGATTGGGGCAATTTCAACATTTTTGCTTCCAACTCGGTAAATGCCGCCTACAACACTTGCACAAAAATTACAGGATAGTACCTCCATAAGATCTATCCAACATCAAAGTTTGATCCATATACAAGTAACATCCTGGGTGATCAAGAATGTTCAAATATATTGCTTCCTGAAAATTAAGTTTTGTCAACCATGTTGTTTGTGCAAATAGTGATAAAATTCATAAACGGAAATGGTTGTGAATCATTAGCTCAGCAAAGAAGGTTATATTATGGCTGGGAATAGTATGTTGTTCAGGGGAATTGAGCTGCCTTGGCAGAGGTGTGTGCTCTCTGAATGCTGTTGAGTGTTTCAAATGAATTATCTCGTTTTTGAAGCACCATAAGCAAGTGCACATCACAAATTTGCCTTCAATCATTACAGGCGTGACTGACATTCCAGAAAATATGAATGGCTTCCAGGCAAAACTCCCACCTAAACTCTCAACTCTTGTGAAGTAACATCATTATAAAAGGAATCTGGCCCTATATTATACAGTATTGCCTTTCTGTGAAGAGAACTTTATTTTGACAGGGAATAAACCCCTAAAATGTGTGGCCCAGGGTGAACTGAGCAGCTACAGCATCAAGAACACAATGTTCTTATGTATAGAGTAAAAAAAAAAAAAACAAAACATAGTGACAACATCCCCCGCCGCAAATGATCAATTCAAAATGAAAGAGATATGAAGCAAGTGATAGGTTAAGATGAAGCTAAATGTCAAAATAACATGATCCAGTCAACATCCGTTGATATTTTGCACTGTGGTTGTTGAAACGCAAAAATATTTTCAAGACTTACTGTGACCATGACATGAATGTCACAGTGTATGAACAGTAAAAATAATAAGAAAGAAACTGCTTATCAATAAACATTCAACAGAATTCAGATGAAGCTTAGTGTCATATATGAAGAAATCCAGTGAACCTTTCTTGAGATATCTCACTGACAAGGGTAAAATGTTAAAAAAAAAGTTAGTCACCTTGTGACCTTGAAATGAAGGTCAAGGTCACCAAACATGACTGGCACCTTTCTCTTACTGTGATCAACCTAGATGTGAAATATGGAGAGAATCCAGTCAACGGTTCTTGAGATATTCCAATTCGTACATACGGGCAGACGGACGTACGGACGGACGGACGGACAGAGCCTAATACTATATCCACGCTTCGCGCTAAAAGTGCGGCGGGGGATATAAAACTCATTTTGAAGTTTGCATGAAATCAAAAGGAATGAAAAGACACAGCAATGTATTCAGAATCAGTCAAGAATTTGATCAACATATGGATATGCCATAATATCAAACTAGAGCAGTCCAATGATAGTAGTTTACATAAATCCATTCATTTCCTAGCCAAATTCTATCCATAACTAGATCATCTTGCACAATTTATTTAAAAAAAAAAATATATATATATATATATATATATATATATATATATATATATATAAAATAGTATATATATATATATATATATAAAATATAAGATATAAACTTACTGGAACAGGCAAGGGCCAAAGATATAAACTTACTGTAGGGCCAGATTCTCCACAGACATGTGATTGACCTGGCTGTAGGAGGCCACCTTGAGCAGGAAGTGACATAGGTAGGACAGGATGTTGTAGTTGTCTTTAGGAAGACTGGTCAGCTGCTCCCTCAGCATGTGATTCAGGGTCAGCTCATCTGTGAACTCTGTGACACACAACATTTTCAGATTTAATGATCTATTTTGTACACTTGGCCTGCTGACGCTTCAAGGGCTATGGCAGCTGTTTCTGTCACTAACTCATGTTGAGTTACCTATACCTAATCTGCTGATGCTAAATAGCAATAGCAGGCTGTTTCTGTGACTGACTCAGGGGTGCATTTCCCAAAATCACAGATGCTAACTTAAACTACAGGCCAGAAGTTTGGAAACAAGGCCAATACAGGTCAAAAATTTGGAAGCAACTTCAAGTTTCTGTTCACAATGCCTTTTTTAAATACCAGTATGAAATCTATGGATTTTGGGATGTATTTACTTCATGATTTGACTTTATTCATTGATATGCACCATTTTCCTCTATTTTTACCTTTAGGTACTGTATACATTGATGTTACCAGACTATTGCTGAATACATGTTAACAAAAGAAAGGAAGGGCTTAGTTTTTGGGTTGAGACGATTTGCAAGAGTCACAACTTCAGTGAAAAAGTAAAAAACAAATCACAGTTTGCATTATTCACTTTATGTCTTGGTTTACAACCCACCGGATGCCAACGGTAATCTGGCGGGCACTAGAACCATGGGCCTAGTAATATGGGCCAGATAATTTGAGTAAAAATGTATTCTGATAAGTGACTCTTTATATAATAATCATGTTTATTTTGTTGCAAAGTATGCCAATGAAACTATGATCTTTTTTTGTACAAATTTGATCTTGCTTCCAAACTTTTGGCCTATAGTGTACAAAGTTGGAACCATTGACTGTTAATGCACAAACTATATAAGTTGCTAACTTAGTTATGAACTACACTATTGGGAAACGCGCCCCAGGTTGGGATACGTATCCCTGACCTGTTAATGCTAAATGGCTACAACAGGCTGTTTCTGTGACTGACTCAGGTTGGGATACGTATCCCTGACCTGTTAATGCTAAATAGCTACAACAAGCTGTTTCTGTGACTGACTCAGGTTGGGATACGTATCTCTGACCTGTTAATGCTAAATAGCTACAACAAGCTGTTTCTGTGACTGACTCAGGTTGGGATACGTATCTCTGACCTGTTAATGCTAAACGGCTACAACAGGCTGTTTCTGTGACTGACTCAGGTTGGGGTACGTATCCCTGACCTGTTAATGCTAAATAGCTACAACAGGCTGTTTCTGTGACTGACTCAGGTTGGGATACGTATCTCTGACCTGTTAATGCTAAACGGCTACAACAGGCTGTTTCTGTGACTGACTCAGGTTGGGATACGTACCCCTGAAGCAGCGGCTGATCTCCACACGCTGGGGGTCAGGGATGACGGCCTGGGGCAGTTCTCTCAAGAACATTTTGAGCAGGGAGGCCACGTTCTGGACGTCCTCACCAGCACTAGCATCCACAGGCTTCCCGCGATCACAGCGAGCCTTCAGCTTCGCAGTCTTCTCTGCAGAGCCACACACTCTGAACAACCCCTCCTCCTGCAAACCTGCGCCAGGGCCGGGCAAAGGAGACACACATTACACACCTCACACACCGCATTGCACACTGGGGCAGAAACTAACTCACTCGCTCATGCATTTATCCTGGCCAGCAGCCATACCACTATTCGATCTGCTCCAACCGTGTGGCTGAAGCTAAGCAGGTGTGTGCTCGGTTAGTACTTGGATGGGAGACCACCTGGGAAAACCAAGTTGCTGCTGGAAGAGGTGCTGGTGGGCCAGTAGGTTGCAATCTTTCTTCTGGTGGAATAATCCCCAATGCCCCAGTGCAGTGACGGGGGCACTGTACTGAAGGAGATGCGTCTTTCGGATGAGACATTAAAACCGAGGTCCTGACTCACTGTGGTCATTAAAGATCCTATGATACTTATCGATAAGAGTAGCAGGTTCCCTGGTGTCATGGCTAAAGTCCCAACCTGGCTCTTTCGACCTGCCACCTAATCATCCCCTGATCTAACTGGCTGTGCAAATTGCCCTCTCCCTCCCCACCTCAACCCCCAGGGCTC
This sequence comes from Gymnothorax javanicus, assembly GCA_029692085.1. Taxonomy (NCBI): domain Eukaryota; kingdom Metazoa; phylum Chordata; class Actinopteri; order Anguilliformes; family Muraenidae; genus Gymnothorax; species Gymnothorax javanicus. The sequence goes on along the minus strand of CM056204.1, from coordinate 2,831,912 downwards.
CCTTGAAAAAGATTTAAATCTCAACAGGACTTCCCTAGTTAAATAAGGGTTAAATAAAATAAATAAAGTCCTTCCATTCATGCATTCATTCAAATTCATTTATTAATTCATTTTTAAATTTTCACTCAGCCACCAGCCATCCATTCATTCACTCTGCATTCATCCATCCATCCATCCACCCACCATCCATTCATTAATTCATTCATCCACTCACTATTGCAGTTGATTGCACGGAGATCCGATAGTAGCTGTAGTTTGAGATCTCAAGATGTTATTTATTGTTTTAGGTTTTGTTTATTGTCTGTCCCATGTGCACGGACCAATCTGGGAATGAAAGCTTTTAAGTGCTCTGCTCCCCTCACCTGGAATAACCTTCAGAAAGATTTGAAACTGATGGAATTAGTCTCGTTGTCTGATTTGAAATTTCTTATTAGTAAAATGGTGAATAAATCGGTTGGTACTTGTTTATTCCCATAGATATTTTAACAGTTTGAATGAATATCTTTTTGACCATCGGTGTATTAAGTTGTCTACGTCTTAGTGTTTACATTTTAATTTTTCTTGTTATTGTCATTTTGTCTGTAACACTTCATGCTGCCATTTTGGCCAGGTCTCCCTTGAAAAAGAGATCATTGATCTCAATTGGACTACCTGGTAAAATATGGGTCAAATAAAATAAAAAAAATAACTATACACTTATTCATTCATTCATCCATCAATATTTACATGTTCATTCACTCTTTCATTCCTGCAAGTATGTTTTTCATTCATTCACAACAGGACACCAAGGCACGATGCAAACTCAACACACTGCAGGCTTACCATTTTATCAATACTGATCATATTTTTACCCTGTTGACCAGTGAATCACTCGTGGAAAAACAGAAAAGCTGCACTGCTCTCGGGGAATGAATGGTGCCATTATTGTTGGAAAGTGCTCAGTGGTGTGGGGCCTTTTTTTACGTGTTTGTCCAGGATGTCCATCATGTCTCTTAGGACCCAAGGGATGCCACACACCATCTGCCCTGATTCACCGAGCTCTGCCAAGGAGATGCCAAAGACTGGCCCCCCATTTCGGCAAGCAGGGGGCCCTGAATTGGCCTTCCTGCCGGGCTTTTTTCGTCTAGAGAATGACTTCTGTGGTATGGCAGGAGACAGTAATGAGTATTTTACAAATGAAGACCACAATGGAAAAATGATCAGAGTCATATTTTCACAATATGGAGAAATGATGTATTAAAAATTCAAAACGATCTTAGAAACAAAGCACTGAAAAAATATGCAAAAAATATAAAATATATAAAATATTATAATAATATATATGAAATATTAAAACATGAAAAATTTGGACTCTGATCGTTTTTCCTTGGTAGTTTTCAAATAGATTAGCTATAATGATGGCTAGTGACTTTCGACCAAACTAAATGATTTGTTCTTCAAAATAAATGGGCATTTGAAAGAAATTGTTTGCTTCAGTCCATGTGTAAATTAGCAGACTTCTTCCCTAATTATTTTTCACTTCTTGACTCACTATAGACATGTAACTGGACATTGCCGATTACTTGGAAAGGTAGAAGTGCATTCAAGCAATTTCACCTTTTCCCTGTTTCTGTAGCACTTCAAAAATGGTCTGACAGCACACAAATACTACATTGCGCACACCTATGTGGGAAATGATTAAAATGTTAATGAAGTTTTACTTCTAGCCTAAAAAAGAATATTCATTATGTATACAAATTTGATGCAGGGTATAATTCCCGAATGCATAATAGTGGAGGCTGGGGTCTGATGAGCCATGGGAACCAATGAGCCATATCAATATTTTGCCTATTTTAAGCAGCTCTGACATCTTTTGATTACAAATGTGAGATGGTTCATTGGTCCCCGTGGCTCATTGGAGCCCTGTCTCCCCTACATAACTTGATGACCAAATTAAGCCACGAAGGTGATTTCACCGTTACTGGACGTTTTAGAAAACCTCAAATTGAACTAAATCAGCTGTTCCTTGAAGGCGGTGTCATCCATCAGAAAGAAATAACTCCTAGTTTCAATACAAGGGATATGTCCTGTTCTCCGATCATTCCAGCCCACTTTCGTAAACTTGCCCAAAGCTCTTCCAATTTTGAGTTAGAATGAGCAATACATGTTGAAAGATCATATTTTGACTTTTGTCTGTCGTTACCCATGTGTCGTCCCCTAACGTCGTTGCAGGGAAAGTGGTAGTTAGGGCCAGATGTTATAGATCTTTGAGGAAGCGTGAGGAGCCACATCAGCTTGAGGTGAATACGCCAGCTACTAAATGCAGAAATTGCAAATGTGTGTGTTACTGACAGGGGCGTAGCACGGGGGGGAAAAAGGGTACTGATTACCCGGGCCCACAGTGGGAGGGGGGCCCTCGAGAAGCCTAGAATGAAAAGTGTAATTTTTTTTTAAATTTATTTTTTCTTAGTAATTAATGTCATTATTGAATCAAAAGCAACTAAATGGATTGGTCAAAAGATTAAAGTTGGTCTCAAACAGAGTAAAATCAAATACAAGGGGCCTCTGCTCCTCCTTCTAAAATGTACAAATGGTATAGTCCACCCCTTGCGCTGCGAGGGAGAGCAAGCCTCGAGGAGAGGAGAAAGGTGACTAAACAGGAAGTGTGATGCCGCCTGAAGTTTATGGCTTCCAACCTCTTCAAGCCTGGAGGGCGCTGGAGCCAACGAGATATTTAAACTAAAGGCGCTTACGTTGGTCGTTCAATGTGTGCAGAGCTGGCCGCCACCTTATGACGGGCGTGCCTGCCGCTTGAACCCATGTAAACAAACACGCTCTGGTTAATATTTCGGTAAATATCAATAATAATCATTCAGCAGCGTTTGATTTCCGGCCTTTTTTTTCTGACCGATAACTAGAGAAGAGTTAGCTTGAAGCGCCATTTCGGTCCATTATCGCCCATTGCGTTTACCAAAAGCGTTGTTGCTAATTAAGTTAGCAGCTGACATAGTAGGTCCATTCATTGTCAATGGTTCCTCTGACGTAAGTGAGCATCTGTGAATTCGGGAAACGAACCCCTGAGCGATTGATATTTTTCCATTGGGAATGTTTGAAAATACAGTGGTCAACATCCAGGCCATCTTAAAACCCCTTCGGTAGTCGATACGGTAATATTATGACTGATCTCGTTCTGTCAGGCTGGGTCTATTTCGAGAGGCAGTAGCAGCAAAAATTGTCCTGTGTCCTGCGCAGTGTCCTGCGCGCTGAACTGCGCAGTGTCTAGTGTCCTGTGCGGTGTCCTGCGCAGTGTCCTGTGTCCTCTGCTGTCCTGTGTCCTGTGCGGTGTCCTGCACAGTGTCCTGTGTCCTGTGCTGTCCTGTGCAGTGTCCGGTGTCCTGCGCGCTGTCCTGCGCAGTGTCCTGTGTCCTGTGCTGTCCTGCGCAGTGTCCTGTGTCCTGTGCGGTGTCCTGCGCGCTGTCCTGCACAGTGTCCTGTGCGTTGTCCTGCGCAGTATCCTGTGTCCTGTGCCAGTCGCAGTGTCCTGCGCGGTGGCCTGCGGCAATTGAGCAGTGTCCTGCACACTTATAACAGGATAGGACAGTTTTATTCATTTAAATTTCATGCAGTCGGAAAGAGGTGATGGGTTTATATGTATTTTTATCTTGAAAACAGCGACGTTCGAATTGCACACATTCTTGTCAATTTTGGCTCTGCGTAGTGGCTTACAGGCTACTTTCACCGGATCAATCACAAGTACTAACCTGTTCAATATTTCAAATAGAGCACGCTGCTCCTGTTGCAGGACAGTCGCTATCTGTACACCATTTCTAATTTTAACATCGATATGTTTCAAACTCGTCCCAGTTTTACGTGGGTTAACAATGCTGATTCGAAACTGTAGTCACGTTGCCTGTACATAGGCAGAGATACGACATAGCTTTCAGTTGAATTACTGAGTTGAATTGGCCAGCTTGTAAAAACAATTTTGCGGTTCATTCCGGACGGATGACATTTGGCTTAATAGGCTGTGTCATCACCTCGTCCCGCCGTCAAAGCAACAGTTTCAAAACTTGAATTGCAAACTGATCCTGCCCATCAAATAACAGAGAAATTAAACCAAGTCACTGAGTTAGTAGCTCATTTAAGAGGGGTTTGGATTGACTTAATAATAGCCTACCGGTCATTCGAAGGAGTAAAAACTCCAGATGTATCATAGGCCTATCCTAAAAAATATCTCAGGCAAATGAGAATAAAGAAATGACCATCCCTTACAAAAAAGAAGTATACTTCAAGTTCATATTTTCAAGTAAACTTAAGTAAACATCAAGTAAATTTTCCGAGTATACTTTTTGTAGTGTACTAGTGTCAATGTACTAGTGGTATACTTGTAAGTGTACTAATTAAATACTACTTGGGACTAAATTGGCCCACTTTAAGTTTATAAAAGTATACTTTTAAGTATACTTCAAGTTTAAGCAAATTAAACATAAAGTACACATCTAGTTTACATCCAAGTTTTATTTTATACCACAAGTACACTACAAGTGAACTTTTTAGCATACTGTGAGTTAACTAGTTGTGTACTTCTAGCATACCTTTCAGTTTATGAAAGTATACATTTAAGTATACTGCAAGTTTATTAGTTGTATACTTCTAGTAAACTTTTCAGTTCATGAAAGTATACTGTGAGGTATACTGCTAGGAAACTTAAAGAGTGTCGTTGGATGTTTAATTACCGCAGTGAGTCAGGACTTCAGTTTCACATCTCATCTGAAAGACAACATCCTCATCACTGCACTGTAGTATTGTGTATTATTCCACCAGAGGAAAGATCCCAACCTACTGACCCACCAACACCAGCTCCAGCAGCACCTCATTTTCCCAGGTGGTCTCCCATCCAAGCAGTAACCAAGCCCACACCTGCTTAGCTTCAGCCACACATCTGGTGCATATCAAGTAGTGGTATGGCTGCTAGTCATAAAATTGCTACATGCATTTCATTGATACCATATCAGACCAGATAGCACTAAAGTTCCAGTCTTCTTAACCTCATGTTTGAAAATACTGTACATTTATCTGTGAATCTGCACATAATGGCCAGTTAGATTGAACTGATATCTCAACTAAAACACAGCAATGTTGGGTACAGATACAATATGCAGGGCTTTGGTGTCCATTAATTCTTGTTTAAAAATGATTAAATCATTTATTAAACAGAATGTACTATCTTTCAAGTATACAGCACTGTTGCATCTTTTCTTTAGTCGGTCATATTTTTGACTGTGATACAGAACTCCATTAACCAAAAAACATATATTTCATCAGCCTTTGCTTGTGTTCTTCAGCCTACTGGTCAGGCTGAAGGCAGTGCTAATTCATATTTTATGCATATTTCTGGTTCCATATGAGAGAAAGAGGTATTTTTTTGTTTTGAATTGGGATTTCAATAAGAGTAGCCATTGCTGTGTTCTTATACTTTGGCATCCAATACAATATTGTGTTTGAAAATTTACTTTATAAAAGGAATCAATTTTTTTCTCAATCCTGAGTATGTGTTTCATTGCGAATTCTTATAAGTACCTTCACCTGTAAATTAAAGCAGAATGCACTTAAGCATTGTCTACTAGTAGAGTACATGAGGTAACCTCTCATCTACTTACGTTAAATAATATCTGAATAGCAACAATAATACATTTTAGAGTGCAATAATCATAAGCTGTGAGTATGATGTTGAGTTAGCTTAAAGAAGACTTTGAAGTATACTTGCAGTTTAAAAACAAAAAAACTTAGCTCCTTGAAAGTTTAAACCTAAATGTAAATTATAGAGAGCTTGAAGTTAAGAACTAGTGGACTAGTAGTGTACCTATAAGTTTACTCGCAGTGTACTTCAAAGTGTACTTTCATAAACTAAAAAGTTGGCTTGAAGTATATAACAACTAAAGTTGTAGTACATCTGAATTTACTTTTAGTATACTTCAAAGTATACTTTTATAAATTAGACATTGTGCTAGAAGTATATAACTAGTGAACTAATAGTTCATCTTTAAGTTTACTAGCAGTATACAGTACTTTACAGTATACTTTCATGAACTGAAATGTTTACTAGAAGTATATAGCTAATAAACAAGCAGTATATCTAAGTTTACTTGCAGTATACTTTAATGTATACTTTCATAAACTGAAAAGTATGCTAGAGGAATGCAACTAGTTAAGTCACAGTATACTTAAAAGTTCACTTGTAGTGTACTTGCAGTACAAAATAAAACTTAGATGTAAACTAGATGGGCTCTTTAAGTTTACACTGCTTAAACTTGAAAATATTGGCTCATTTTGAATTTGATGGCAGCAACACATCTCAAAAAAGTTGGGACAAGGGCAACAAAAGGCTGGAAAAGTAAAAGATACTAATAAAAAACAGCTGGAGGAGCATTTACCACGCTAATTCATTGGCAACAGGTCAGTAACATGACTGGGGTATAAAAGAGGCAGAGTCTCCAGAAGTAAAAATGGGCAAGGCTCACCACTCCTAGAAAAGCCCAGGTCTAAAAATTGTGGAACAATTTCAGAAAAATGTTCCTCAATGTAAATTGCGAAGATTTTGAATATCCCACCATCTACAGTACATAATATCATCAAAAGATTCAGAGAATTTGGAGAAATCTCTGTGCGCAAGGGACAAGGCCGAAGGTCAATATTGGATGCTCGTGATCTTCGGGCCCTCAGGCGGCACTGCATTAAAACAGGCATAATTCTGCACTGGGAGACTCCCTGCTAAAGGGCTCCACGGAACAATTCCAAGTCATTGTCTGTAGACACAGTTTGCTGTCGCGATCTACAAATGTAAGCTAAAGGCTGTGTCATGCAAGAAATATATGTGAAAGAACACAATCCAGAAAGCGCCCGCCCGTCTTCTCTGGGCCAAGAAGCTCATTTAAAATGGACTGAGGCAAAATGGAAAACTCGTTCTGTGGTCAGATGAATCAAAATTTGAAATTCTTTTTGGAAACCACGGACTTAGAATGTATAGACTAAAGGAGATGAACAAGTCAGCTTGTTATCGGCTCAGTTCAAGCTGGCGTGGCACCTCTGATGGTATGGGGTGCATTAGTGCCTATGGCAGGCAGCTTACACACATCTGGATAGGCATTATCAATGCTGGAAAGAATATAGAGGTTTTACAATGTCTCTTTCAGGGAAGGCCTTGCATATTTCAGCAAGACAATGCTAAACCCAGGCCTCAAATTAAGTTAATTTTAGGACAAGGCCACTTGGCCTTTTAAAACTGGGGCATCACGGCCAAAATGTTGGGCACCAAAGGCCAAAACCAAATTAATCAATATTGCGAGAAAAATAAGTGATAATGACATTGTATGTAGATAAAACACTATAAATCAATATTATATGAATTTTTTAAATAGTTAAATTTTTTATTCAATTTGCAGCAATTTATCGACAGAACAATCAATACAATACATGATATAATTAGAAATATGATATTAGAAAAAAGTGAATGCCTATTGTCAACATAATAATTGACATTGTAAGGATGATAATATAAATGCAAAAATCCAACTTTCGTTGACTTCGCGGCATTTATTTTCGCCATCGTCTCAGTTGTCACTCAGCTGTGCATCATGCCAGACAACGTCCTTTAGCCATGACTACATTCAGAATATAGAACGGATTCTCGGGGCTTATTGCTTAATGAGCCTCGCAAACTAACCTACGCAAATCTGTGCAGTTTCACGAGCTACACGAGCGCAGAAATTATGAAGACATATTGATATTTTACGTCGTCATTTATGTGTGGAAGAAAACACTTCAATTTTATGGTGCAATGTATAACAATTCTATCGAAAATAAATTAGAATGCCGTCGTTCTACAAATTAGTCTGAACAGCTGTTGCTACCCGGGAAAAGTAAACTGCGAGAGGTTTTTGTTATCAAGCCTTGAAAGATGAGGTTTTTGATGGCCTTTGTTACTGCCGACAGACCGCTACTGCTGAGCAGTCTGGCACAGCACTGGACGCTCTGCACACACTAACGTTGTTAGCGAATGCTCTCCCCAGCTCGGTCTCAAAATTTAGCTTCTGTTAAGGAAAGTTATACAGCCACCATTTTCACCCAGTCCAAAAACACATCTGTACTTGACACCAACAGTATTTAATTGCCTGTACTTAAAACATAATTAGAGCTGATTTTTCTCAAGCCGGAAGAATGTATGGGTGTAAGATACCAACCTCACACAGCGTTGCCGTATTCGTGAGTGAGTGAGCGTGTCATTGGTCTCACAAAGTGCTCAGAAGTCCAGCGCAGCGTGACTACGGGAGCCGCACAGCTCAACCACAATAGAAATTGCCACCTTGGGCAATTTTTGGGCACCGCAACCCGCAAGAAAAAGACAAGCCAAACTGGCACATTTGGTAATGGGGCATGCGGCCACACAGAGAGCAACCGTGGCAATTGCAGCTAGGCTGTGGTATAATTCGCCGCTGTAAACCACACTGCATCCATCACAACAGCATGGCTTCGCTGTAGAAGAGTCTGGGTGCTGAAATGGTCTGCCTGCAGTCCAGACCTTTCACCAAAAGAAAACATTTGGCGCATCATAAAACAAAAAATCTGGCTTAGAAGACCCAGGACTGTTGAGCAGCTAGAATCCTACATCAGACAAGATCCCTCTTCCAAAACTCCAGCAATTGGTCTCCTCACTTCCCAGACGTTTACAGACTGTTGTTAAAAGAAAGGATGCCACCAATGGTAAACATAGCCCTGTCCCAACTTTTTTGAGATGTGTTGCTGCCATCAAATTCAAAATGAGCTAATATTTTTCATGAAATGGTAAAATGTCTCACTTTCAACATCTGATGTTGTCAATGTTCTATCGTGAATAAAATGTGGGTTTTTCAGATTTTACACAACGTCCGAACTTCATGGGAATTGGGGTTTGTAAAAAATGAAAGTGGCCTATTTTATGATTTTACCTTTTTCTGCATATTGTTACCTTTCCAAAATGGTATAGATTGCATTTTTATGATAATTAGTTCAGAAGTTATGGACTAAAATATGATGAAAAGTAGTAGACTGTCCATGTGTTACTATTGTGACTTGGCCCATGGGCTTTCTTCTGGCAACCCTCCCGAACAATTTGTGGTGATGTAGGAGGCGTCTAAGTTTTGGGGGCTTTCTGACCCCCAAGACTAGCTTACCTCAGAAATCCTGCTGTGATTCTTTTGCCAGTCTAACATCCTCCTCACGGTGCGTGGGGTCAATATACCCACACCTCCTCTTCCAGGCTAACTTAAGCTTCTTACTTTTTTTTTTTTTTTTTTTTTTTAAATTTGACATCTCCAATCCCACCCGAATCTGGAATGCCCAATCCGAGAACTATGTACAAAATTTGCTCGTATACAACCCCTAATACAGCTCAGAAGAAGACAGTTCAGCTCTCCTCAAGCTCTGGCGCCTGTCGCCCCTGCATCTTTTACACTCATTGAGTGAAACTATCGCCAAGATCAGAGCGGCGGAGGATACCCAAACATGAGCAAGCTTATAATCTCACTGATGAGCGCCCGGCTGGCCAACAGGAGGCGCTTGAGCAACGAACAAGGCAATCATTTTAATTTCCCTTCCCAGCAGTCAATTCCCAATTTGCATCCCTACAGCGCTCAAAGGTGCACTATGCAAATTTGTTTACTTTCTGCGCGATTATATTTTTGTCTCAATTCGCTGACATCTCTCCATGATCTGCTAGCTGCCTGCCCCTAAATTCACTGTAAAAAAAAAAAAAAAAAAAAAAAAAACCCGGGCTCTGGAGACCCGCACAGGCGTCACAAACTGCAAATAAACACAAAGGGGCACAGGCTGTGCCCATAACATAACAAACCGTCGGCCAATCTGCCCGACAGGAGTTGACAGTTATGGAAGCATGGGAAGAGAAGGAACTATGGGAGGCGAGGGGCCGGGCTATCCGTTTTGTTTGAGGTTCAAATGTCAGCAAGTGAAAGTAAACAAACTTGCATAGTGCACCTTTAAGCCAATCGTCGCTGTTCACCAGAAAAAGCTGCCGACCACTGCTGGTTGAATGCGACCGAAGTTGAACCCGCGCCGTAGTAGTCACTACTGCACCGTAATTGCGGCGCCTTAATCGTGTGAGCTAACCCGGCAGCTTAAACTTCTTACTTTTTGGCCTAATCATGGAAATTAGTATTTTCAACTGTTTAGAGATGTTCGTATATTCATTTCCTAATTAGCGCAGCTCAACAACTTTTCGTAGCACATCGTCACTGTCAGTGTTGCAATACTCGAGTCCTGGACTCGGACTCGAGTTTGACTTGAGTCCCAATTTTCAGGACTCAGGACTCGACTCGGACTCGAGCACTGATGACTCAGACTCGAACACTGAATGCAGCTGGACTGGGAAGTTAGCGATGAGGACTCGGACACAGTTATATATATCTTTTATGTAAAATACTCTAATAATTTTGAATAAGATAATGATATTAATACCTTAAGACGTTTAGGCAGCAGCAGGGCACATGTGTCATCTATGCCTGCATGAGTTCAAAAAAAAAAAAAAACCCAGCGCGTATATCAATGACAGTCAGCTGGCTGCTGTCAAGATGTCAAGAGATGCCTCGGATCCTGTCCTTTTGGTTTTACATCGAAAAAGGCAGAGCAGGTAAATGTTCATTCTGCGAAAGGACTACTGAGAGAACACTGGGGGCAGCATCAAACTTTAACGAACACCTGCCACAGTTGCATCCAGAAAAGTAGTATCGTTAGCCAGCTAATGTTAGCCAAAATGGCGATTAGCCTCAAAAGGTGACCAAGAATTGCAATGTATTGATAAGGCAAATAAAGGTAACAAATTTAGGTAATTTAGAGGCTGACCCCAGGAAAGTCGCCGACAATGTTGCCACGGTCAGTGGGCAGCGAGAAATGATTCCAGTTTTGATGTTCTTAAGGAACGTAAAAATTACTGAGGCCCTCATGATTCCATGAAGAATTCTGAAATAAAGGATTTTATTGATGCAAACTTAGTGTTGTACTCGCGTTTTCAGCGACGTAGTAAACAAGAATATGTCACCTTTATATCCCTTTCCTCACTCCTCCAGAGTGAAATTCGTTGGCTATATTGCTAGCTGCATAGCTAGTTAATGCGATGTTCGACAATAAGAGAAATACAAAAGTCATCCGAGGAAGCCGACTTTCTCTGAAATTATGACAAACAAGCAGACTCATATATAATAAAAATATGTATATAGACCAAGCTATTGCTAGTCGCAGGAGTGGTGTTGGTTGTCAGTTGATTAGCGTAAACGAAATTTAATTACTTTACCCCATATGGTTTTGTCGTATTATCCCAGAGCTATAAATTTAAGCATTATTTAGCGTTATTCAACTTCATGTTACCTCTTGATTTGCCTGCTGTCGTCCCATAGGTCAATGTACTGTATTTTCAGATCAACTTCCTTAAGTACTTTTAAATGGCACTACAAATACAAATTAGAGCACTACAGCCCTGGAACTCAAATCACTGCTGGTCAGAGCAGCCCTAGTTACAGCCATACACATTTTTGCAAGCTTGAAACCGTTTGACATCAACAAGCTTAAGTGTATATCCTATCTTCCCTTGATCTATTAAAAAACCTTAGCCGTCATTTTGATTTGAGAAACATAACTTCAAGGTGCCTCCTCTTGGGAGGAGAGCTCCTATTGATGGCTCCAGGTAATAGCTCGACTCCTGACCTCTTTGGTGGCTTCGGACTCGAACACTGGGGACTCGAGACTCAACTCGGACTCGAGAGTTGGTGACTCGACTACAACACTGGCCACTGTGTTCTCGGGTCTTTCCCATAGTGATGAATGGCAAAATTTGGCCTGTGTCACCTCATATTATTTATTCTTCAGTGAAACAGGAAGTCATAGTTGACCACTTAAGAGTTCGTAATCAAACAGGTGAACATAAAAATGTACAGAATGATAGAAACAGGCTTTTCATTAGAAAGCCGGCGCAAATCGCCGCTTACTTTGAATGCTGCGCCAGTTATCTTTATTGCTGCAAGCATAAGATGTCATAAAAATACAAATCCGCGAATATAACTTGACAATTAACATCCAAACTCGTCGCGATATACCACAAACGTCTCGGCAAAATGCTTCTGGTTCTTTGTAGTGCACTCAGGCGCTGGCATGAACCAATCGGAACGTTGAATGGCATTGTTAGGAAGTAATTTTGGAAGTAGCACCACTAACCACATTTGAAGATTACGGTCGGCGAGACTTGGTGAATGAGTGGACTGCATGGCCAGACTCTGTAACTAGGAAGAGGGCCTGTGGAAGCAGAACATTTATGAAAGATTTCTTCACCAAAGAAACAGGTAAGTAGCCATTTGAAATTTAATGGATATCTAACTGATTGTGAGACTACTAAAAGAATATTCCAAACAACTGCATTATATGAACTAGAAACGGTCGGAGTCTTGCTTAATCCCGATAATCTAGCCTACAATTTGCACAAGTTTAGTTGACTGCGGAGGGTGAAACGGTAGATTCACTTTCAACAGGCTCATATTAACAGTTTCATCTGTGTCACTCCATCATATCATCATTCATTCTATTTAAATTTGATCATATCTGTCACGAATCAACATTGAGACAGTGTCGTGTGGCCATGGGAAACTCTGCAAAACATTGCGCTGTGCAAGCATAAGAAATTAAATCTGGCAGGTGTTGACTGCTTTATCGAGTAGAATAGCATTTGGATGGATGGAAACTTTTCAGCAAGTTGTACTGTCGAAGATATTCATTTCTTCAAGGGTCAATGACACTTAAGCCTTTTAAAAATGTTTTTTTTTTAATAAATCTTTAAAAATGTACAGAATACATTTATTTGAAGTTGGAAAAGTGTGTTTAAACAAGTCTTGTCGTTGCACAACATTTGCAGGGTTTAGTACAGTTTTAGACTGTATTTGCAATTTCACCAGCCAAAAAATGTCAGGTGGCGCAACCAAAAGTTTCTTGGAAAAAAACACACTTCCTCTTTTTTTTTCTAAGTGATTTTTTTAGTAAGTATACCTGAGAGTGTCTACTCTCAAGTAGAACATTTTGTAGTTGAGCTGGGTATTAAAAGTAACTTATGGATTCTTTATTAGCCGGGGTGAATTTTGTTTCCAAACAATTTAAGAACAATTAAATATTAAACTTTGTTTTATCTGAAAGGTTTTCAAAATAAAATTATGCCCCATATTATTATATTAATTAATATTTGAAATTACATATTTAATACATTTCACATAATTAACTTGCTTTCGGGCCGGTTAAGCCACCTGACATTTTGAGGGAGTTGAAATGGTAAACATATTTCCAGTTTATATAATTTTATGATAAACTGGAAATATGTTCAAATTAAACAGGGTTTATAGAATAAAATGATGCTTATTATGAATCATTTAAAATTATTTTAAACCAAAGTAGTGCGCTCGGACACAAAAATCTGCATGTCACGTCATTGACCCTCAAACTGGCTTCAGATTTCCCATTCAATGTAGCCATAACAAGGAACCGGTTTCATCATGGTAGCAAATCAATAGTGATCTATAAACTTCATTTTACATGCACAGCCTCTTACAGGTGGCATAGCATGTGCTGACTGCTTTATTGAGTAGAGTAGTATTTGGTCAGGTGAACACCTTTTAGACAATCGTATTGTCGTACATAGTAATTTATTAAAATAGCTCATCGAACCGGTTTCAGAATCCACGTTGGATGTTTATAGATATTTATATTTATAGATATTTAGACTATAACTATCTTTAACCTGTGAATTCTAGAAATGATGGCTCAGATTTAGGACTTGTGAACCATTGTTTCTGGAAGTCACAAGTTAATGAGTTGGTTCTTTTCACTGAATTTTAAAAGTCTCAAAATTGTTTTGTTAGTGTTGTTGATTCAGATTATTATTTTGACAGCTCCAAACTGGGGTTGAATTAATCAGTCCCAAATGGGAACTTTCAAAATTGTAATCTTGAACATTATAACTCACAAAGTGAAGCTGAAATCCATGGTTATTGATTGCAATATTGTCTGAAGTCAAAATAGGAACTCTATGTATAATTAACCAATTACAGGTTGTATATTCAAGGTGCCAAATGGTATTTACCTGTAACTTGTGTATTTTAGAAATGATGGCTTAAATGTTAGCCATTGTTTCCAGAATACATAGGTTGCTTTGAGTTGTTAGTTTCATTGTAATACTGTGACTGAGTCTTACATTTGATGTGTTTCATGAGTAGTTTTGTGGAGTGAAATACTTCTGTGTTCTTGATGGAAAGTACGTGCTGTCCACCTGTCTATCCTAGGCTTGGTGGCTCAGATTATGAAGCAGATTATTTTAACAATTGTTTCTAGAATACACAGGCTCATGAGTTGGTTACTTTCATTAAATGTTCAAATTTATTGTGTGACTATTGATTGTGTTAGAATTCAGATTACAATTATGAAAGCTCCAAACTGAGGTTGACTTGAGGATTAAAGCCAGTGTCTCCATCAATATCCTTGTAACCAGTGCATTCAAGAAATAATGACTCAAATTATGAAAATGTGAGTTTTTGTTTCCAGAACACATATTATAATATGATCTGTTTTCTTTGTAGCACTGTAAGTAGTTATGGTTGCATTCCTCAGATGGTTATGATACATTTTTTTCTTGTTATTGGATCAACATGATCAATTATGAAATTATTGCCCCATACTAACTTGATTAAACTGTGTTTGAACAGTGTATTGTAATTGAAATGTGGTTATCTTTATGGAATCAAGAAGAAGCAGGTGTCATTCAGTACACAGCAACAAATGTTTTCACCAAGGCAAATATTAAAATTCTAAAAGTGGGTTTGACAAACTAAAATGTCCTACAAAGCTGTCTCTCTCCCTCTGAATATTGAGGAGATTTTGAGCAAAAAAAAAGAAAAGAAAGAAAGCTCCAAATTCAGTGAATTTTTCAAAATTTGCGTTTACGCTGTCGGGATGGGCACTTCGGGTACATGCACCTCTTACTTCAGACGGTGTGCCTGTTCCTAATGGTTTCCAATGAAAAGCCTGTAGAAGTATGCTTCAGTTAGATTGCAGTCATAGGATTTTCTGTGGGGCCAATCATTGTGGCACATGATTTGGATAAAACTAATTAATGTCAACATTTTTTAACTTTCAGTAATGTTACTTCTGTGGAAAACAAAGATTTCTGTGAATACTTTAAGCGAAAGAGACCAAGAGGATAAACAAGATATTTCTTCACAGCTTGTTTTGCTGATATTCTTAAGAAGGCGCCAATAATTTTAGGGGCGCTGTTACTATCCAACGGGACGCGAGGGAGGGATGTCACAGAGTACCCAACAATTAACGGAAGTTAGGAACTCGCTGCCTAATCAGCGAACCGTTTAATTAAACTAAACTCGGGTCCAGAACACAGTACAATAAACGAGTGGTCGCCAACGCATCGCCCCATACTGCCCAACGTGTATTCAGTGCAGTACTTTGCTAAAATGGTCCGGACGGCGAGCATACCAGCTAGAATTCAATCTCACAAACCGCTAGCTAAAGGGTAGGGCCAATCTGCCGAAAATTCGCTTACTAATTCTTTTTTTTCACCCATCAACTCAACTAGATATTGACAGAAATACATCTCAAGAATAACGTGAAAATTTCATCACAATATATTAAAAATAAATAAATTATGAAGGAAAGTGTAGATGGTTGTAGTTTTTCAGCAGAATATTTTCAACAGGTCGCCCTACCCTATCAGACAGACTAACATCCCCGGCACCCAACCGCTGGCAAACAAACAAACACTTACAATACCCCGCCCAAACTGCCATGTCGCATCGTTAAATAAAGTAACATTCGCACGAAAATTGAATTTAGATCGCTATTGCTAAGATAACTACTAAAAATTCGACTTGAGAAGGATTGACACCTGGCAACTCGCTAATGCCTGGGAGAAAATGTATCGTTAAGCAAAAAGCAAGCAATCAATCAGAGATGCCTGTAACTACCTTTGTGTCCACGTCTCCCAGACAGTCTCTTCGAAATTCATCGAAAAGGCCACGGCTCTTCAGATGCTCCACGATTAAACCTATTAAATGCGGGTCTCCAGGCGGCAGATTCACCGCGTTGCCGCCTCCATCCGCCATCTCCAGTCCGGACAATCCGAATCTGGCTATGGCTTGAGTCAAAGAAGGCTTCTGTCTTAAATTTTGGAAAACGCCATCGATGCGATTAGGGTTAAGAAAAAGGGAAAACGGCTGTTGGGAAATAATAGCCTGCAGACCACGGACTGTAAATACAGATGGACAACCGAACTGCTCCTGAAAAGTGAAGCCAAAACGTCTCGATCGCCATCCAGTGGCTGGCTGCAGTACAAGTTATAAACCCG
Source organism: Gymnothorax javanicus (assembly GCA_029692085.1). Taxonomy (NCBI): domain Eukaryota; kingdom Metazoa; phylum Chordata; class Actinopteri; order Anguilliformes; family Muraenidae; genus Gymnothorax; species Gymnothorax javanicus. Next base: position 2,815,498 of record CM056204.1, on the reverse strand, counting down.
CCCCCTCCGTGTTCGAGGACTTTTAAGTCGCCCAGAGTTGCATCTCAAAGCCCTTGGCTGCAACCAGCCACTGGATGGCGATCGAGACGTTGTGGCTTCACTTTCAGGAGCAGTTAGGTTGTCCATCTTTCATTTACAGTCCGTGGTCACCAAAGGCTATTATTTCCCAACAGCCGTTTTCCTTTTTCTTAACCCTAATCGCATCGATAGCGTTTTCATTAAGACAAGAAGCCTTCTTTGACTCAAGCCATAGCCAGATTCAGTTGTCGGACTGGAGATGGCGGATGGGCCCAACAACGCGGTAGATCTGCCGCCTGGAGACCCGCATTAATAGGTTTAATCGTGGAGCACATCCTGAGAGCCAAGTAGCCTTTTCGATGAATTTCGAAGAACTGTCTGGAAGACGTGGACAAAGGTAGTTACAGGCATCTCTGATTGATTGCTTCCTTTTTGCTTAACGGTACATTTTCTCTCAGGCGTTAGCGAGTTGCAGGTGTCAATCCTTCTCCAGTCGAATTTTAGTAGTTATCTTAGCAATAGCGATCTGATTCAATTTTCGTGCGAATGTTACTTTATTTAACGATGCGACATGGCAGCTTTGGGCGGGGGTATTGTAAGTGTTTGTTTGCCTACAGTCGGCTGCGCCGGGGATGTTAGTCTGTTCGATAGGGGTAGGGCTTATCTGTTGAAAATATTCTGCTGAAAAACTACAACCATCTACACTTTCCTTCATAATTTATTTATTTCTTAATATATTGTGATGAAATTTTCACGTTATTCTTGAGATGTATTTCTGTCAATATCTAGTTGAGTTGATGGGTGAAAAAAAAAGAATTGGTAAGCGAATTTTCGGCAGATTATTTTACCTTTAGCTAACGGTTATGAAGTTAATTCTAGCTGGTATGCTCGTCCAGACCATTTTAGCAAAAGTACTGCACTGTACACGTTGGGCGGTATGGGGCGATGCGTTGGCGACCACTCATTTGTATGCATGTTCTGGACCCGAGTTTAGTTTAATTAAACGGTTCGCTGATTAGGCAACCTTTCGAATTGGTGTTGGGTACCCTGTGACATCCTCCCCTCGCGTCCCGTTGGATAACGAAAGCGCGCCCTAAGGTGTTGGCGCCTTCTTAAAGAATATCAGCAAAACAAGCTGTGAAGAAATATCTTGTTATCTCTTGGTCCTCTTTCGTAAAAGTATTCTGAAAATCTTTCGTTTTCACAAGTAACATTACTGAAAGTTAAAAATGTTGACGTTAGTGGTTTATCAAATCATATTGCCACAATGATTGGCCCTGAAAATCCTGACTGCAATCTAACTGAAGCATACTTCTACAGGCTTTCATTGGAAACCATTAGGAACAGCACCTGCCGTCTGAGTAAGAGGTGCATGTACCAGCTTATCCGACAGCGTTAACGCAAATTTTAAATTCACTGAATTTGGAGCTTTCTTTTTTTTTTTTTTTTTTTTTGCTCAAAATCTCCTCAATATTCAGAGGGAAGAGACAGCTTTGTAGGGACATTTTAGTTTGTCAAACCTAATTTTTAGAATTTTAATACTTGCCTTTGGTGAAACATTTGTTACTGTTTACTGAATGACACCAGCTTCTTCCTGATTCCATAAAGATAACCACATTTCAATTACAATACACTGTTCAAACACAGTCTGGCGCAATAATTTCATAAATGATCATGTTGATCCAATAACAGGTGGAAAAAAATGTATCATAACCATCTGAGGAATGCAACCATAACTACTTACAGTGCTACAAAGAAAACAGATCATATTAAAATATGTGTTCTGGAAACAAAAACTCACATTTTCATAATTTGAGTCATTATTTCTTGAATGCACTGGTTACAAGCAAATTGATGGAGACACTGGCTTTAATCCTCAAGTCAAACTCAGTTTGGAGCTTTCAAATAATAATCTGAATACTAACAAAATCAACAGTCACACAATAAATTTGGATATTTCAACTTTCAATGAAAGTAACCAACTCATGAGCCCACATATTCCAGAAACAACAGCTCACATAATCTGCTTCTAGGCCACCAAGCCTAGGATAGACAGGTGGACATACGCATTACTCATCAAGAACACAAAGTATTCCTCCACAAACTACTCATGAAACACATCAAATGTAAGCATCAGTCACAGTATTACAATGAAACTAACAACTGAAAGCAACCTATGTATTCTGGAAACAATGGCTAACATTTAAACCTTCATTTCTAAAATGCACAAGTTGGAGGTAAATACCATTTGGCAGCTTGAATATACAACCTGTAATTCGTTAATTTTACATAGAGTTCCTATTTTGACTTTAGACAGTATGTGCAATCAATAACCTTAGTTCAGCTTCACTTTAGCAGTTATAATGTTCAAGATTACAATTTGAAAGTTTCCATTTGGGACTGATTATTTCAACCCCAGTTTGGAGCTGTCAAAATAATCTGAATCAACAACACTAACAAAACAATTTTTAGACTTCTAACATTCAATGAAAAGAACCAACTCATTAACTTGTGACTTCCCGAAACGATGGTTCACAAGTCCTAAATCTGAGCCATTATTTGTAGAATTCACAGGCTAAAGATAGTTATACAGTCTAAATATCTATAAATATAAATATCTATAAACATCCAACGTGGATTCAGAAACCGCTTCGATGAGATATTTTAATAAATTACTATGTTCGACATTACAATTGGTTAAAAGGTGTTCACCTGACCAAATACTACTCTACTCGATAAAGCAGTCAGCACATGCTATGCCACCTGTAGAGGCTGTGCATGTAAGAGAGATTTATAGATCACTATTGATTTGCACCATGATGAAACGGTTCCTTGTTATGGCTACATTGAATGGGAAATCTGAAGCCAGTTTGAGGTCAATGGCGTGACATACCACTGTGTCGAGTGCACTACTTTGGTTTAAAATAATTTGATTCACCAATAAACATCATTTATTCTATAAAACCTGTTTAATTTGAACATATTTCCAGTTTATCATAAAAATGATATGTCCGAGCAAGTTAACACTATGTGAAATGTACTAAATATGTAATTAAAATATGAATTAATATAATATTAATATGGGGGCATAATTTTATTTTGAAAACCTTTCAGATAAACAAAGTTTAATAGTTTAATTGTTCTTAAATTGTTTGGAAAACAAAAATACCCGCCCCCTACAATAAAGAATCCATAAGTTACTTTTAATACCCAGCTCAACTACAAAATGTTCTCACATGAGTAGACACTCTCCCAGTATACTTACTAAAAAAAATCATAGAAAAAAAAGGGAAGTGTGTTTTTTTCCAGAAACTTTAGTTCGCCACCTGACATTTTGGCTGGTGAAATTACCATCTAATCTAAACTGTGTACTAAAACCCTGCAAATGTTGTTACCTTGATTAAGACTTGTTTAAACACACTCTTCCAACTTAAAATAAATGTATTCTGTACATTTTAAAGATTTTAATAAAAAAAAACATTTTTAAAAACTTAGTGTCATTGACCCTTGAAAATGAATATCTTCGACAATACGATTGGCTGAAAAGTTTCCATCCATCCAAATGCTATTCTACGCGATAAAGCAGTCAACGCCTGCCAGATCAAATTTCTTATGCTCACACAGCGCAATGTTTTGCTGAGTATCCCATGGCCATACGACACTGTCTCAGTAATAGATTCGTGACAGATATGATCCAAATTTAAATAGAATGAATGATGATATGATGGAGGTAGCACAGATGAAACTGTTAATATGAGCCTGTTGAAAGTGAATATCTCGTTTCACCCTCCGCAGTCAACTAAACTTGTGCAAATTGTAGGCTAGATTATCGGGATTAAGCAAGACTTCCGATCGGTTTCTCGGTTCATATACGTGTTGTTTGGAATATTCTTTTAGTAGTCTCACAATCAGTTAGATATCCATTAAATTTCAAATGGCCACTTACCTGTTTCTTTGGTGAAGAAATCTTTTTTATAATGTTCTTAGCTTCCACAGGCCACTCTTCTAGTTACAGAGTCTGGCCATACAGTCCACTCATTCACCAAGTCTACGCCACGTAATCTTCAAATGTGGTTGGTGGTGCTACTTCCAAAATTACTCGAACAATGCCATTCAACGGTTCCGATTGGTTCCATGCCAAAGGCCCGAGTGCACTACAAAGAACCAGAAGCATTTTGCCGAGACGTTTGTGGTATATCGTGACGAGTTTGGATGTTAATTGTCAAGTTATATTCGTGGATTTGTATTTTTTATGACATCTTATGCTGGCAATAAAGATAACTGGTAGCAGCATTCAAAAGTAAGCGGCGATTTAGCGCTTTTCTAATCAAAAAACCCTGTTTCTATCATTCTAATACATTTTATATTCACCTATTTGATTATAGGAACTCTTAAGTGGTCAACCATGACTTCCTGTTTCACTGGGGAATAAATATGAGGTGACAGAGGCCAAATTCCTTTGTCATTCATCACTATGGGAAGACCGAACACAGTGGCCACTGTTTGTAGTCAGTCCTGTCTAGAGTCGAGTTAGTCTCGAGTCCCCAGTGCTCGAGTCCGAGTCACCAAAGAAAGTGTCAGAGTCGAGTCATTGTTACCTGGAGCCATCAGAGCTCTCCCAAGAGGAGGCACCTCAGTTATATTTCAAATCAAATGATTTGGCTAAGGTTTTTTTTAATAGATCAAGGGGAAGATAGGATATACACTTAAGCTTGTTGATGTCAAACGGTTTCAAGCTTGCAAAAATGTGTATGGCTGTAACCTAGGGGCCTGCTCTGACCTTGATTTGAGTTCAGGGCTGTAGTGCTGCTCTAATTTGTATTTATCAGTGCCATCTTAAAGAATTAACAGGAAGTTGATCTGAAAATACAGTACATTGACCTATGGGACGACAGCAGGCAATATCGAGAGGTAACATGAAGTTGAATAATGCTAAATAATGCATAAATTTATCACTCTGCGATAATACGACAAAACCATCTAGGGTAAAGCGATAAATTTTTGTTTCATGCTAATCAACTGACAACCAACACCACTCCTGCGACTCAGCAATAGCTTGGTTCATATACATATTTCATTATATATGAGTCTGCTTGTTTGTCACAATTTCAGAGAAAGTCGGGTCTTTCCCTCGGATGACTTTGTATTTCTCTTTATTGTCGAACATCGCATTAACTAGCTATGCGGCTAGCAATATAATACTTGAATTTACTCTGGAGGAAAGGGACAAAGGTGGTAAATGATGGGATGAGGTGCCTGTGACTGGTTTCGGTAAAGTTTTTTTAAATTTTATTTTAAAGTTAGCTTTGACAATTTTGACATGCTCTTACCTAGCCTAGCTTGATCCGGTGTTTTAAGTTCAATCACGAACGGTTGCAGCGTTTCTAACTCAGTTTAGCTCTCAAGAACCATTTCGGATGAAAACCACACCACTTTTTATTCATAAAATTGAATGAAACCACAAGTTAGGACGTTGACGACCTAAGTGTCACCCATCATGTTTTAGCTAGCTATTATGAAATTGCACCTGTCAATTTGCATTTGTCATGCAAGGTGCTGTTAGCTTTCAAGCGATCTTGCTGTAGACGGCTAGCTGTATTAAATGCCATGTTGTATTTCGCAAAAAGATGGTCTTTTTAAATGATTTCCTCTTGAAGAGATGTGGTGGCTGCGGTTACTCTTTATTACTCTTCTGTGCTCATTTTATTGTGCCATGTACCGTTGATACAGGCAGAGGCTGCTGTTGGCGATGGAGGCTATAGGGTTCGTGGGAGGTTCTGAGATGTCTAAACTTAGCAAATCACATTTATTTTAATCCGAAATTAAATTTAAACCTTTTTAAAATAATGCAATGATTTTGTTAACTTTTGTAATTGCATGAGTGTCTTACATGTCAATTTTGGGAGACTTTGAAAAGGTCTTAAATTTAACTGACTGAAAACCTGCAGGTACCCTGTGCTGCTGGCAGTGGTGGAGGCAGGCGCTGGCGGAGGCGGGCAGAGGCTGCTGTTGGTGATGGAGGCTACAGGATTTGTGGGAAGTTCTGAGATGTCTAAAAGTTGCAAACCTCTTCCAACATTCCTGGCCCTTGTATTTGTAATGTCCCCTGCCCCTTTATTTAATTATATGTAATTCAACAAATGATCATGCTTCACAGTGTCGTTCTTGTTCCAAGAGTTTACTTGTCTGTTCTATTCAGTATATTCCTGTTAAATCCATTTAGTTGTTATAGTTCTATTCACAACCCTGTTCTGCCCTGTTCTGAAAACACGTACGCGCGCACACACACACACACACACACACACACACTCTAAGTAGTTCCACACATTGAGAAGGTTTATTAATTTGAAACTGATCACCCCCTCTCCCACACTGGAACCCACCACCATCCTGCCACATAACTATGTACAACGTTGTATTTCTTTTGTTCTTTGCTGTTCAAGGTTCACTCATGGTTCACTCACTCACTCACACTTGCACCCTTCCTTGTTTAATTTGTTTATCAACTTCAATTTCTATGCCTTCCTGTTGTCCACTGTTCAATAAAAATCTTTTTGTTGAAAACCTTTCCTTGCATCAGTCATTGTATTTAATCTCATTCAGTCTGCTGGTCTCACCAGCCGTAGGTTACATGTGTTTCGTTCATTTTATCAAAACATTAGAATTGAGAATATCAAGGGCTCTGAAATGAGCATGGTGGTGCACCTTTGCTTTAAGGAAGAACTGGCGTGACATTGAATGATATTACAGGTCAGCAGAACTTTAACATGGTAAGTTGTGGGTAAATCCAGAAGACGCAGGCAGACCCTGGTAATCCAATAATGTAACTTAATCAAGCTAAAATATGTAAACTTATCCATCCCCATGACAGTATAAGTGCAGGGTTAAATTTACTTGGAAATTATCGCGGATCAATGGTACCTATAAGTAGGCCTACTAGCTCACTGATGCTAACATGAATCTTTCCCTCCAAAAGCAATGACATAATCTTAGTAGTAAAAGCACGACCTCTATAAACATGTACGTAAATAATGTAATTCATAAAGAGAAATGTGCGGCAATTGTGTAAGGTTAAATTTAATATTTAACGTTCAGTAACGCAATGGCGGCTGTCTTTCCCAAGGGAGACAATGACAGCGCGGCGTTTGTTTGGAACTATAGCGCTTCCCCACGAACCACGTGATCACTCGAACAACGAAGTCAATGGGTGTCGCCACTCTGAGTTATCGGCTGCAGGGTGAAGTTGCCTTCAGACGTCGACTTCCAGGCTGCTCAGCCTGTCAGGCTGCGTAAACACCGCCCCCAAGTACAACCAATCAGATCGTGAGCTAGAGTAGAACCAATCCGCTCATGAGGCAGCGAATTCAATTCGGAAGCCTTTACTCGGAAAGTGGGCTGAAGAACATTAATATTGTTAAAAACGAATGCATTTAATCGTGAGTTTTCTCATTAAAGAAACTGATTAGGGAGGTAACGTTAGATATTTCGGCTATTTTGATTATATTAACCAATGCAAACAAGTGCTATTTTTTTTGTCTTCGAGTGAACTTGTAGACTTAATCTTAGCTAAACAGGTCATACTTGTTAACTTAAACACCTCTACAATATAACTTTAAGTATAACTGTGTGAAACATAAAATTGGCCTACTTGTGAGGTTTTTTTTTTTTCAATAAGCTGTCTAGTTGAGCTTCTTAAAAACTTCAACTGCAAGTTGCTGTAATGTTAACTGCCTTCAAGGCTGATTGTAGAGCTGGTTAGAAGGCTAATAATCTTCAGTAGTATTGCCTCAGATGCCTTCAAGGCTGATTGTACAGACTAGTGCCTTCCAGCCTGACAGTAGAGACTAGCGCCTTGCAGGCTGGTTAGAAGGCTAATATTGATTTGATATTGTATAATCTTCAACAATATTGCCTCAGATGCCTTCAAGGCTGATTGCAGAGCACTAGTGCCTTCAAGGCTGATTGTAGAGACTAGTGCCTTGCAGGCTGGTTGGTAGGCTGATGATTTAATATATATATATATATATATATATATATATGTGTGTGTGTGTGTGTGTGTGTGTTTACAATTCTGATGCCTTCAAGGCTGACAGTAGAGACTCCTCAGCATTACTGAGGGGGGGTCTCTACTGGGAGTCTCTACTGAGTTGGAGCCTTCCAAGGCTAATTTAAAATCTTCTATTTTTCAGCCCATAGATTTATTACCGTTCGAAACCAACCACGTTACCTCAGAAAACTGACCGAGGTGTTGTTGCATACTGATGTTGTCTTTACTTTTTACACTCTTTTTAGGAGTTGAAACGATGTCTCGGCGCCATCGTGGAGCCCTATCTACCCGCCCCGCTAAAAAGTTAAAAAAAAACGGCCCCGCACCCACCCCGGCCCTGATGCTCCTGCAGCAGGTCCCGCCCCAGCATCCACCCCGGGCCCTGATGCCTTGAAGGCATCTGACTGAATACTATGAAAGATCATACAATATGAAATCAACATTAGCCTTCTAACCAGCCTGCAAGGCACTAGTCTCTACTGTCAGCCATGAAGGCACTAGTGCTCTACAACCAGCCTTGAAGGCATCTGACTGAATACTATTTCATCTTATACAAGATGAAATCAACATTAGCCTTCTAACCAGCCTGCAAGGCACTAGTCTCTAAATCAGCCTTGAAGGCACTAGTGCTCTACAATCAGCCTTGAAGGCATCTGACTGAATACTATTAAAGATTATACAAGATGAAATCAACATTAGCCTTCTAACCAGCCTGCAAGGCACTAGTCTCTACAATCAGCCTTGAAGGCACTAGTGCTCTGCAATCAGCCTTGAAGGCATCTGACTGAATACTAAAAGATTATACAAGATGAAATCAACATTAGCCTTCTAACCAGCCTGCAAGGCACTAGTCTCTACAATCAGCCTTGAAGGCACTAGTGCTCTGCATCAGCCTTGAAGGCATCTGACTGAACACTATTAAAGATTATACAAGATGAAATCAATTGATTAAATATCTAACCAGCCTGCAAGGCACTAGTTCTAATCAGCCTTGAAGGCAGCTAACGTACAGAACATTGAAGGAAGGCCACTAAACAGCCCAAAATATCTCACAAGAAGCCAGAGTTATTTGAAGGTAGAATTGACCTGTTTAATCTAAAGTGAACTGTATGAAAAAAAAAGCTCATTGGTTAACATAATCAAAATAGCTGAAATATCTAACGTCACCTCCTAATCAGTTTCTTTAATGAGAAAAGACGATTAAATGCATTCGTTTTTAACAATATAGATGTTCTTAAGAGCAAGGCTGAATTGAATCCTCAAATTGGTCCGCTCCTTCACCTCACCTGACAGGCTGAGAGCAGCCTGGAAGTCGACGGCTGAAGGCAATTTCACCCTTTATCGACCGCTCAGGAAGTGAACATAAGGAAGGCCACGCCCACGGGAAGGGCATTCCAATCCAAAGTGTATGAAACTCATCCCTTCAAAGTGCCCAACAAATTGGTAATTTCCAAAGGGCAAGGCTGCCAAAAATCCGTCCTTCACCTCAATTGATCCAGTCCACAAGGGGCCTGTCCAAACCCACTTTCCAGTCCACAAGGGGCCTCAAGGGACTTTCTGCGGAGAGTCCGCTAGGGTGCAGACTTCACTACCGTAATTACCCACAATTCATTGCAATACGGACGTGACGTTTTAATTTTAACAAATTGCGGACGGAAAAAAGCACATTCACACACACACACACAAAACCACATAAACTTGTGATAAATTAATAATATTAAAACGTTACTTGAATATCGTAGGCCAGATATAAAATTCAACATCATGATACAGAAATATAGGCTGTAGAGGTAATCAATATGCATTTGCACGGAAACGAGTGAACCAGACTCGAAGCCTGTCTAGCAGCTCACATTATAACACTGCGGACTCCCGCTCTTGCAGACTTTACGTGTAGACGGTGAAAATGTCACATTACATACGCCTGAAGTCCGTGAGGGCTCAGTCTGCAAGTCCAGAGGGTGGAGATTTGGAATCAGCCCAAGTGCTGGTCACTTTGCTCCCATAATGCCTTGCGACGACCTGAGCCCAATGACGTGTCTGACTCCGCGACATACAGGAAAAAGACTACAACGCCCAGAAAGCTAACGAACATAGCCAGATTGCTTTCTAACGTCGACTGGCTGACTCTAGCTGACACTAGCGATATAAGGACGTTTTTATTTTTCATTGCAGGCAATTTCTTGACAAACTGGCCAGTGAAAGCAGTTCTCCGTGAACAGGCTGCTTTTGTTTACACTTGCTTAAACAGAATACGGCAGCCCCAAAATGTTTCCAAATTTTTCACTTCCGTGAAGACAGGCTGGTCTTTGGCCAGTGTTTCTCCGTGAACAGGCTGCTTTTGTTTACTTGCTTAAACAGAATGCAGGCAATTTAGGAATCTTGAGAGTTTACACTACAAAGACAAGTGACTGTGCAGGGTGAAACGTGAGAAATTACCCAGTGGCATGAAATACCCCATACAAAAACCACTATTGTTTACCATTAAATTTACCATAAATTTACCATCAAAAACTATAGTATTACTGTATTCCAAATGTATGTTATTTTGGAATCCACTATAGAGCCCTTGAGTGTTACTATTGAAATATTGTAGAAGAAACTATTGTAATACTATAGCTGATGAAACGTACTATAGAACACTACAACCACACTTTAGAACACTATACAATTCCTATAGTATACTATAGTAACTCTTTAGTTCATTTTCATAAGGGACAGACCTTGTGTGTGCCTGAAACTCTTCAATCAACCTGCCAGATTAGTTTTCTGTACGTTGTGGATATATATATATATATATATTTATATTTTAATTTCATTGAGTCACACACGTCACTAGGTTTGTGTCTTCACATGACATTATGAGAGCAAAGTGACCATCGCTTGCTCACTTCGGAATCGACCGTTTTGTAGGGCACTTTGAAGGGATCAGATTGACACACTTTGGACTGGAAAGCGCTTCAATATGGCTTCAGTGAGCGTGGCCTAGGGCTGCGCGATAAATTAATCGTGATAATTTTAAGCGCAATATAAGTAACTTCCGCCATGGGGCAAACAGACTAGCTTGCCTTTTATCTGTTCTATGACGCATACCTGATGCAGTGTTGAACAAATGACTGCCAAAAATCAGAGGATATAGGAAATGCTTCCGGAAAACAACTTCACAAACTTCAGCATTTATCAGAAACGTGCTGAACAGAGCAATATTACGGTCTGCAGAATCTTCACGTTCTAGCTGACAATTGCTCTCACCCCGCTCACATTTAGTTTGCTCAATTTCCAAACGAACAGTTGATTTTCCTCAATTCACAATTAAATTGGTAAACAGTCTAATTTATTTCTATAAAATTTTTGTTTGTCACATTTTGAAATTGAAATGACCTTGAAACATGGCAGATTTGCATGAATGCCCTCGCTAGATCATCTCTATTTTTACATATGGCCACTTCGTGCGAATGCGATAACTTAAATGACACGTTTGGTATGCCTCAACAAAATATATTCCACCTATAGTGCGGGCCATTTAGACGCTCAAAAGTAACCAAAATCAAGAGCTATGAATTCCTTTATTTTTAATCAATATTTTTCAATGATCAAATAAAAAATACTACAAATCTGCAGAACAGATTTGTCTGAATGCGTTTGCCAGGTTTTTGGTGCATCAGACCATTTCGTACAATACAAAAATAATTTCTCTCTCCCATTCACGTGTGACATGCTTCGCAAAAGGTTTTCCACTTTGTGTTTTAAATGCTTAAAACCAGGGCCATCTTATAAAAGATTTATCAAAAATAAATTCATTCTAATATGTAAAAATTCTACGATGAGAGGTGGAATTCAAAGAACGTGTCTTTTCCCTAATATTCAGATTATTGGCATTCTTTCAATCTAACACGGTAGCCTGGCTAGGTCTGTCTGCTTCTTTCATTATAGGCTACATATTGGTTTTGATTAGTCAGTAGGCTAAATAAATGGCTTGATTGTTAGTTAGGCAAACAACACGCGTACAGATTTAAGGTAGGGTAATTATGCCAAGGTGGGAGAAACATTTGCGGGAGCGTCGGCGTTAATTTTGGTATCAGTGACCAGAACAAGAATATTTCTCCGTGCTTTTTCTTGGGGAAGGAGGCATATTCCTAAAAGGGACAAGTACCGTAAGCGATCGCTCGCCTGCGCTGAAAATTGGAGGTCAATGTTAACTGAATGGGATGGCTAATTAGCTAACTAGCACACTAATGGGACTAATGGGAGCATGGCTACCTAGCTAGCAATAGTATAGCGAACGCGCCAATGTATTTAGCTACATAGCCAACTGGCTAGCGAGCTAAAAAGGCTGCAGTTCGCTTTCAATGCGTACACTGTCATACTTGTTAGCGAGCTAGTTGGCTTCCTAGCTAGCAAGCCAAAGTGATATCGAACTGTGTGTCATAGCTAGCACGCCAATATTTTCGTAGGGGTGTTGACAAGAGTCATGGTAGAATGGAGATAAACCTACCGTTTTTTTCCAGCACTCGGTATTTATCGTCGGCTAGATACCTGGAAATTTATATTTGAAACCTTGCGCTTCAAATGAAATTTCCAGGTATCTATGCTACGATAAATACCTCGTGTTCGGAAAAAACTGTGGGTTGATCTCCTAATTCTCTAACAGCCTGTGCTGCGCTCGGAATGTACTCTCACTCACTATAGGGCACGATGGAGAGTGAGCGAGCGAGTGGACAAGTGTGCGTTTCGAACGCAGCTGACGTTTGCGGCACGCAACACGCGCATCACCATCGATCCGTAAACAAAGTCTGACGATTTGGTCACATGGATAGCAACCTGTAAACAAACACAATTATTGATATGGGCATATACAGATGAGCGTAAAATAACATCACTGGTTCGATTCTCTGGACGCTGTTCAGTGTTTTGTTTTAAAACTTCGGACAAAAACTTGTCATGACGTTCACTTAGTTCATGAGAAAAGCAAGCTATATGATCAGCATTTGATAGTCCGGGTGGGATAGATTTGTCGAGACGTGAGATAACTCTCTGCTTCCTTCGAATTGAGTGTTGTGGTTTGCAAGATCAAAATGGGAATCTGCCCTTCATTCACTCTTTGTGTAAGTGCATCTTTCACAAGCTTACTCAGTTTACGCGGTTGCTACGGAAGGTACAGTAAAGGATATATCCTGTTTTCCTATCATTCCAGCCCACTTTCGTAAACTTTCCCAAAGTTCTTCCAATTTAGGGTTTGAATGAGCAATACATGTTGAAAGATCATATTTTGACTTTTCTCGTCTCTTACAAAGTGTTGATAAAGAATGAGAGACAGTGAAAGACACCCCTTTTTAGCAGATCTCATGTCTGTTGAAACTCTCCAAAAAAACCCCATTAAAATTTTTTTACCTATTATTGCAATAACGTATCCAAAACTCATATGGCAATATCTAAACATAATAAAAAATGAAAAATAGGCAAAAGTGTCACATTTTATTACATGACTTCTGACCTAGATACAGTTAACAGCATCCTACAGAAGTCACTTCATCATGCACTTTCAAAGTTAAAAACATAAACCTTGCCCTCTTCTAGGTTTCTAATCTTTGATATATGTTGTACATACTTATCATATCTAAAATGTATTTCAAGCAATAGAATCCTAGAAGAGGATGTCTTTCACTGTCTCTCATTCTTTATCAACGCTTTGTAAGAGACAAAAAAAGTCAAAATATGATCTTTCAACATGTATTGCTGATTCTAACTCAAAATTGGAAGAGCTTTGGGCAAGTTTACGAAAAGTGGGCGGAATGATAGGAGAACTGGACATATCCTTTGTGTTGAAACTAGGTCTCATCTCTTTCTGATGGATGACACCGCCTTCAAGGAACAGCTGATTTAGTTCAGTTTGAGGTTTTCTAAAAACGTCCAGTAACGGTGAAATCACCTTTCGTGGCTTAATTTGGTCACCAAGTTATGTAGGGGAGACAGGGCTCCAATGAGCCACGGGGACCAATGAACCATATCTCACATTTGTAATCAAAAGATGTCAGAGCTGCTTAAAATAAGCAAAATATTGATATGGCTCATTGGTTCCCATGGCTCATCAGGCCCCAGCCTCCACTATTATGCATTCAGGAATTATACCCTGCATCAAATTCGTATACATAATTCAGAATATTCTTTTTTTATGCTAGCTAGAAGTAAAACTTCAGTAACATTTTAATCATTTCCCACATAGGTGTGCGCAATGTAGTATTTGTGTGCTGTCAGACCATTTTTGAAGTGCTATAGAAACAGGGAAAAGGTGAAATTGCTTGAATGCACTTCTACCTTTCCAAGTAATCGGCATTGTCCGGTTACATGTCTATTGTGAGTCAAGAAGTGAAAAATAATTAGGGAAGAAGTCTGCTAATTTTCACATGGACTGAAGAAAACAACTTCTTTCAAATGCCCATTTATTTTGAAGAACAAATCATTTATTTAGGTTGAAAGTCACTAGCCATCATTATAGCTAATCTATTTGAAAACTACCAAGGAAAAACGATCAGAGTCCAAATTGTTCATGTTTTAATATTTCATATATTATATATTATTATAATATTTTATATATTTTATATTTTTTGCGTATTTTTTCAGTGCTTTGTTTCTAAGATCGTTTTGAATTTTTAATACATCATTTCTCCATATTGTGAAAATGTGACTGATCATTTTTCCATTGTGGTCTTCATTTGTAAAATACTCATTGCTGTCTCCTGCCATACCACAGAATTCATTCTCTAGACTTAAAAAGCCCGGCAGGAAGGCCAATTCAGAGCCCCCAGCTCACCGAAATGGGGGTCCAGTCTTTGGCATCTCTCTGGCAGAGCTCAGGGAATCCGGGCAGATGTTGTCTGGCATCCCCTGGGTCCTAAGAGACATGATGGACATCCTGGACAAACACGGTGTGTCTCACACTACTGAGCACTTTCGAACAATAATGGCACCATTCATTCCCCGAGAGCAGTGCAGCTTTTCTGTTTTTCCACGAGTGATTCACTGGTCAACAGGGTAAAAATATGATCAGTATTGATAAAATGGTAAGCCTGTAGTGTGTTGAGTTTGCATCGTGCCTTGGTTTTCTGCTGTGAATGAATGAAAAAACATACTTGCAGGAATGAAAGAGTGAATGAACATATAAATATTGATGGATGAATGAATGAATAAGTGTATAGTTATTTTTTTTATTTTTATTTGACCCATATTTTACCAGGTAGTCCAATTGAGATCAATGATCTCTTTTTCAAGGGAGACCTGGCCAAAATGGCAGCATAAAGTATTAGAGACAACATGACAATAACAAGAAAACATTAAATGTAAACACTAAGACGTAGACAACTTAATACACCGATTGTCAAAAAAGATATTCATTCAACTGCGGACTTACATTAAAATATCTATGGGAATAAACAAGTACCAACTGATTTATTGACCATTTTACTAATAAGAAATTTCAAATCAGACAACGAGACTAATTCCATCAGTTTCAAATCCTTTCTGAAGGTTATTCCAGGTGAGGGGAGCAGAGCACTTAAAAGCTTTCATTCCCAGATTGGTCTGTGCACTTGGGACAGACAATAAACAAAACATAAAACAATAAATAAAATCTTGAGATCTCAAACTACAGCTACTATCGGATCTTTGTGCAATCAACTGCAATAGTGAGTGGATGAATGAATTAATGAATGGATGGTGGGTGGATGGATGGATGGATGAATGCAGAGTGAATGAATGGATGGCTGGTGGCTGAGTGAAAATTTAAAAATGAATTAAAAAATGAATTTGAATGAATGCATGAATGGAAGGACTTTATTTATTTTATTTAACCCTTATTTAACCAGGGAAGTCCTGTTGAGATTGAAATCTCTTTTTCAAGGGAGGCCTGGGGGTTGAGGTGGGGAGGGAGAGGGCAATTTGCACAGCCAATTAGATCAGGGGATGATCAGGTGACAGGTCGAAAGAGCCAGGTTGGGACTTTAGCCATGACACCGGGGAACCTGCTACTCTTATCGATAAGTATCATAGGATCTTTAATGACCACAGTGAGTCAGGACCTCGGTTTACCGTCTCATCCGAAAGACGGCATCTCCTTCAGTACAGTGTCCCCGTCACTGTACTGGGGCATTGGGGATTATTCCACCAGAGGGAAGATCACAACCTACTGGCCCACCAACACCTCTTCCAGCAGCAACTTGGTTTTCCCAGGTGGTCTCCCATCCAAGTACTAACCGAGCCCACACCTGCTATCTTCAGCCACACGGCTGGAGCAGATCGAATAGTGGTATGGCTGCTGGCCAGGATAAATGCATGAGCGAGTGAGTTAGTTTCTGCCCCAGTGTGCGGTGCGGTGTGTGAGGTGTGTAATGTGTGTCTCCTTTGCCCGGCCCTGGCGCAGGTTTGCAGGAGGAGGGGTTGTTCAGAGTGTGTGGCTCTGCAGAGAAGACTGCGAAGCTGAAGGCTCGCTGTGATCGCGGGAAGCCTGTGGATGCTAGTGCTGGTGAGGACGTCCCTGGCCTCCCCTGCTCAAAAATGTTCTTGAGAGAACTGCCCCAGGCCGTCATCCCTGACCCCCAGCGTGGGAGATCACCTGCTTCAGGGGCAATCCCAACCTAAGTCAGTCACAGAAACAGCCTGTCGTAGCCGTTTAGCATTAATAGGTCAGGGATACGTAACCCAACCTGAGTCAGTCACAGAAACAGCCTGTTGTAGCCGTTTAGCATTAACAGGTCAGGGGTACGTATCCCAACCTGAGTCAGTCACAGAAACAGCCTGTTGTAGCCGTTTAGCATTAACAGGTCAGGGATACGTAACCCAACCTGAGTCAGTCACAGAAACAGCCCGTTGTAGCCATTTAGCATTAACAGGTCAGGGATACGTATCCCAACCTGAGTCAGTCACAGAAACAGCCTGTTGTAGCCGTTTAGCATTAACAGGTCAGGGGTACGTATCCCAACCTGAGTCAGTCACAGAAACAGTCTGCTGTAGCCGTTTAGCATTAACAGGTCAGGGATACGTATCCCAACCTGAGTCAGTCACAGAAACAGCCTGTTGTAGCCGTTTAGCATTATCAGGTCAGGGATACGTAACCCAACCCGAGTCAGTCACAGAAACAGCCTGTTGTAGCCGTTTAGCATTAACAGGTCAGGGATACGTCACCCAACCTGGGGTGCGTTTCCCAAATGCGCAGTTCATAACTAAGTTAGCAACTTATCTAGTTTGTGCATTCATAGTCAATGGTTCCAACTATGTACACTACAGGCCAAAAGTTTGGAAGCAAGATCAAATTTGTACAAAAAAGATCATAGTTTCATTGGCATACTTTGCAACAAAATAAACATGATTATTATAAAAAGTGTCACCTATCAGAATACATTTTTACTCAACTTATCAGGCCCATATTACTAGGCCCATGGTCCTAGTGCCCGCCGGATTGCTGTTGGCATCCGGTGGGTTGTAAACCATGACATAAAGTGAATAATGCAAACTGATTTGTCTTTTACTTTTTCACTGAAGTTGTGACTCTTGCAAATCGTCTCAACCCAAAAACTAAGCCCCTCCTTTCTTTTGTTAACATTTATTTAGCAATGGTCTGGTAACATCAATGTATACAGTACCTAAAGGTAAAAATAGAGGAAAATGGTGCATATCAATGAAAGAAAAGTCTAATCATGCAGTAAATACATCCCAAAATCCATAGATTTCATACTGGTTTTTAAGAAAGGCATTGTGAACAGAAACTTGAAGTTGCTTCCAAATTTTTGACCTGTATTGGCCTTGCTTCCAAACCTCTGGCCTGTAGTGTAAGTTAGCATCTGTGATTTTGGGAAACGCACCCCTGAGTCAGTCACAGAAACAGCCTGCTATTGCTATTCAGCATCAGTAGATTAGGTATAGGTAACCCAACATGAGTTAGTGACAGAAACAGCTGCCATAGCCCTTGAAGCATCAACAGGCCAAGTGTACAAAATAGATCATTAAATCTGAAAATGTTGTGTGTCACAGAGTTCACAGATGAGCTGACCCTGAATCACATGCTGAGGGAGCAGCTGACCAGTCTTCCTAAAGACAACTACAACATCCTGTCTTACCTATGTCACTTCCTGCTCAAGGTGGCCTCCTACAGCCAGGTCAATCACATGTCTGTGGAGAATCTTTGGCCCTTGCCTGTTCCAGTAAGTTTATATCTTACTATTTTCATCAGGGATTACATGATATATATATTAATTTTTGAAATAAATTGTGCAAGATGATCTAGTTATGGATAGAATTTGGCTAGGAAATGAATGGATTTATGTAAACTAATATCATTGGACTGCTCTAGTTTGATATTATGGCATATCCATATGTTGATCAAATTATTGACTGATTCTGAATACATTGCTGTGTCTTTTCATTCCTTTTGATTTCATGCAAACTTCAAAATGAGTTTTTTATCCCTCGCCGCGCGTTTAGCGCGAAGCGGGGATATAGTATTAGGCTCTGTCCGTCCGTCCGTCCGTACATACGTCCGTCTGTACGTGCGTACCAATTGGAATATCTTAAGAACTCTTGACTGGATTCTCTTCATATTTCACATCTAGGTTGATCATAGTAAGAGAAAGGTGCCAGTCATGTTTGGTGACCTTGACCTTCAATTCAAGGTCACAAGGTGACTTTAACATTTTTTTGACATTTAACCCTTGTCAGCGAGATATCTCAAGAAAGGTTCTCTGGAAATTCTTCATATTTGACACCAAGATTCATCTGTAGAAGGCACAGGGCCCAGCCAATTTTGGTGACCTTGGCATAATTTTCAAGGTCACAGCAACACATTGAATATTTCAGTATGTTTACCTGCATGTTAACCTTGTCAGCGAGATATCTCAAAAACCTTTTACAGGATAGTCTTCATATTTGACACCAAGCTTCATCTAGTGATGGTACAGGGCCCAGTCAATGTTGGTGACCTTGACATTATTTTCAAGGTCCCAACGACACATTGAATATTTCTGCATGTTTACCTGCATGTTAACCTTGTCAGCGAGATATCTCAAAAACCTTTTACAGGATAGTCTTCATATTTGACCAGTTCAGTAAATGCACAGGGCCCAGTCGATTTTGGTGACCTTGACATTATTTTCAAGGTCCCAACGACACATTGAATATTTCTGCATGTTTACCTGCATGCTAAACTTGTCAGCGAGATGTCTCAAGACCAGTTCACTGGACTTTCTTCATTATCGACACCAAGCTCCATCTGGGGAAGGCGCAGGGCCCAGTCAATTTTGGTGACCTTGGCATAATTTGCAAGGTCACGGTGACACATTGAATATTTCACAAGGTGACTTTAACGGTTTTTTTTGACATTTTACCCATGTCAGCGAGATATCTCAAGAAAGGTTCACTGGATTTTCTTCATATTTGACACTAAGCTTCATCTGAATTCTTTTGAATGTTTATTGATAAACAGTTTCTTTATTAGTATTTTTACCGTTCATACACTGTGATATTCGTGTCAAGGTCACAGTAAGTCTTGAAAATATTTTTGCGTTTCAACAACCACAGTGCAAAATATCAACGGATGTTGACTGGATCATGTTTCTGTTGACATTTAGCTTCATCTTAACCTATCACCATCACTTCATACCTCTTTAATTTTGAATTGATCATTTGCGGCGGGGGATGTTGTCACTATGTTTTGTTTTTTTTTTTACTCTATACATAAGAACATTGTGTTCTCGATGCTGTAGCTCCTCAGTTCACCCTGGGCCACACATTTTAAGGGTTCATTCCCTGTCAAAATAAAGTTCTCTTCACAGAAAGGCAATACTGTATAATACAGGGCCAGATTCCTTTTATAATGATGTTACTTCACAAGAGTTGAGAGTTTAGGTGGGAGTTTTGGCTGGAAGCCATTCATATTTTCTGGAATGTCAGTCACGCCTGTGATAATTGAAGGCAAATTTGTGATGTGCACTTGCTTATGGTGCTTAAAAAACTAGATAATTCATTTGAAACACTCAACAGCACCCAGAGAGCACACACCTCTGCCAAGGCAGCTCAATTCCCCTGAACAACATACTATTCCCAGCCATAATATAACCTTCTTTGCTGAGATAATGATTCACAACCGTTTCCGTTTATGAATTTTATCGCCATTTGCACAAACAACATGGTTGACAAAACTTAAAGGGGACCTATTATGCTGATCCTTCTTTTAATACATATTAGTAATGTTATAATGTTGGTTGTCCATGCTCAACCTCTGAAAAGTTTCTAAACATAAGATACAGGGGTTTTGCCGTAATCCAAGAACGTGATTTCGTGAGCCTGATTTCCTCTCTGAACAGCTCCTCCCGAGATCTTCACGAGATCTGGGTAAAACCTGACGTCAGGTTGTGCCATCCAATTAGTACAGACCTAGCCAGAGCCAATCATGGCGCTGGACCTGCCCACACCGGAAACTATTCTAGCAGGCACTAACAACGGCAGATCATATTATGCCTCAGTAGCGTTGACACTTTTGGAAATAAAAAGAAGAACCGCAGATCATTTGAGCTGCAATTTTGTTAGTATCTCCCCCAAAGCTACTTGTCCGTTTATTTTTGGACGCGAAGAAAAACAAATATTTCTTCTAAAAAGACGATGCCACCAGAAATCAGTGGGTAGCTTTTTTGTTTGCTGGCAGCAAACAGCCACGGCCAAATGGAGCGTTAGCTGTTTGTGCTCAGCATTTCACCAAAGACAGCTTTGCCAATAAAGGATAATTCCACACAGGATAAGCGCTTTCAGCTGCTTCTCAAACCTGAAGCAGCTGCATCGATCAAGCGCTCGAGCCACAAGCTGTAAGTAACCATATAACAGCAAATAATGTAAGTGAAGCTAACGTGTTACGGGTGGCTAGCAGGACCGCTAGCGATAGTTAGCACTAACAACTGGCCTCAAAGGCAAGCTTGGTAAAATATCTGAAGATAAAGCCTGTATCGGTCGCGACTGTCCATGACTCACAGACACGGAAGCTGTAAGTTGCTTTTACTGCATAAGCCAACCTGACGTGATAGCCAGTTGATTGTGGCTGTAGCACAGCGGCTAACGTAGCCAAGTTACTGTTGCTAATGCTTGTGTCCTAAATATGCAAGAGTGATATGGGGGAAATTCTACAGAAGGTGTGTGATCATAAACCTTATTTGAAGCTAACTTTTAATACTTGTTTGTAATCTGGATGCTTGGTACAACTGTTCACAGTCACAGAACTTGCTGTCTGTAAAACCTGTATTGCAAGGGTTTGTCTCTGTGGTTATGACCGCCGGTTACCAGCTACTGCATGTTAGTTTGGCGTGTCGTGCTTATTAAAAAATGCTCCTGGTTAACTTATATGCAGTAATTCTGATCGGTATGCTTGTGTTACTTCGGTAAGCATCAATGTGGCAGTTTCATCATAACGTTGCCCGATTGTAGGCTCTACAGTTCGTGATCGCTTCACTTATCCATGACCGGGATCAGCAGGATACTTCACAAATGTCTGAGCAAGCTCTCTGGTGCTACCGTGAAAGCAATGCGAAACGCAGAAGCTCTACCGGTTTACAAATGAATTCTCTGCACTACCTTGACATAATTTCATCCCCCTTTAGAAATTGTTGTGGCTAATAAAAAGCCGGAAAAGGCGGAGATTAAATAGGTAATTCTTTCCTGTAGAAGTGATCGATTCGCTAGCTCCACAGAAGCAACTTGTCCGCCCTAACGGAACGTACGGTTTGCAAAACCTGTATTATGTTCCTAACATAACCGGTTTCTCGAGCTGTCGCCAGATTATCCATAAAGCTGCTTTCACATCGGACACGAAACGAATTTTTCGCGCAACGGATTACATTCAAAGTCAATGCAAAGACGCGAATACGGGCATGTCAAGCCGCTTTCACACCGGACGCGAAACGAATTTTTCGCGCGACAGATTACATTCAAAGTCATGGCCACTTATCAGCTACTGCATGTTAGTTCCCCTGCTCTGCGAATTAAAAACGCTCCTGGTTAACTTACATGTAGCGATTCTGATCGGTATGCTTGTGTTACTTCGGTAAACATCAATGTGGCAGTTTCATCATAACGTTGCCTGATTGTAGCCTCTACAGTTGAAGCTAACCGGAGAGGTGCTGTATGTGTCTGCCGAGTTGGGCTGCAGTTAGACCAGACGTAGGTTTTGCAAAGCTTGGGGTGAGTTTTTGGGTGCTTGTGGAACGATCGCTTTACTTATCCATGACCGGGGTCAGCCTGATACATCCCCAATGTCTGAGCAAGCTCTCTGATGCTACCGGTGAAAGCAATAGGGAAAAGCACAGGCTATAACGTGTATCACAAACGATTTCTCTGCATTGCTGTCGATTGAATATTAAATCGGGCGACTGAATATTAAATTATTTCCTGTAAAAGTGATCGATTCGCTAGCTCCACATAAGCGACGGTTCACGAGACGGAACTTACGGTCTGTAAAACCTGTATTATGCTCATAACATAACTGGAGCTCTAGTTTGCTCTCGCGCAATCCATAACGCGCCCATTCTCCGCGAGGAAACGCTTTGTCATTCCGGCAGTAAGTAAACCATTACCACAGGCAATTTCGAAAAGGCCGTTTAGCCTGGAGCTTTAAGCCCCTCCGTCATATACCAGCGCAGAAGCTGTTCGTTGCTCCACGCTAACAACACACCACAGCTATGCACACGACCCAGCAGGTCCTAATACACACCGAAGCAGTCCATAAGCTGTTGGTCCACTTTAGCTGCTCCTCACTGTCCATGTTTCCCTCTAAACTCAGACCCACCAGATTTCTACGATCTCCGGTCTACACTTGGGCATGTCGACCCGTTCTACAAATGTGTCTATATGGGGTGGATTCTAGCTTCCCCTGCATCCTAGCTAGACTAGAAAAACCGCGGTACTCACCAACTGTTGCCGTAGCAAACTGTAGCCCATAGCAAATTTGAGCTTGCGCTGAGAGATATTCGCACTGCCTCCTCCACTTTCGCCCAAGTGCTTTGTTAGAACAAGATCATGTCATTAGATCTATATTCAAGTATAACGTTAGATTGCGGAATTTGCCCGCCGCTTCATTATCAGATTGCAGACCTGTCTCAGGTTTCACTCTGGGGAGCCGGACACGGAAAACTGCGTTCTGCAGCCTCGTCCCGCCTAACTCCGCCCTCCACAGAGCTGGCAAGTCAGAAGAAAGTGGGCACACGGGAGTGGGGGCCATAAGCGGAAGAGCCACCCCAGTGAGGCGTTTCAGGCAGAGACTACAATATACTACAAATGCAGTTTTTGAGGATGGCAGTATGAGCGAAATAAATACCCTTTTTTTTTTTTTACTTTGCGCGATCAGGAGTACTCTAGGGGAGTCAAAGACCAAAATATAAACTTGGAAAAATAGCAAAATAGGTCCCCTTTAATTTTCAGGATGCAATGTATTTGAACATTCTTGATCACCCAGGATGTTACTTATATATGGATTAAACTTTGATGTTGGGTAGATCTTATGGAGGTACTATCCTGTAATTTTTGTGCAAGTGTTGTAGACGGCATTTACCTAGTTGGAAGCAAAAATGTTGAAATTGCCCCAATCCCAAAATGGTGAAGAATCCTTAAAAAAAATTTCTGGATCATCAACCCCAAAATCTGATGGATTGTTCTTTGGGCCATACCATATCCCTGCAAAAAATTTTACCAAAATCCGTTCTAAACTTTTTGAGTAAAATTGCTAACATACAGAGAGAGAAACAGATGAAATTTTTCATGGAGCAATACTTGCAAAAACTCGCAAACACGAGACAAGACTGAACATTTTGGCGTTGGTTCATTTCTCCATCATTTTTTCGAAGCGAGATATTGGCCAAAATATGCATTTTTGACTTTTTGACGACCTTGACTTTGATCTTTAAAAATTATCCCCTTCTTCCTTGGACAAATGGTGTCTTGTGGTATAAATTTCAAATTGTTACCCCAAGAATCGCGGACACTAGAGTGAGCACAGGCAGACACACAAACATGACAATGAACATAATTGTGAAAACTCCTATTTTTTTTGCTGGTAACCAACAGAGGCAAAAACATAACCTCCTTGGTGGAGGTAATAAGTCATACCACTTGTTTCCTTTCACTAAACTGGGCTAATGAGCTTTTTGGGTGCCGTCAAACTGAACTTTTGTCCAGAGAATAAGTAATAAACCTTTGAAGGGCGCTGTAAGGTTATAGAAACAGATGGTATGATTAGACGTGGCAAAGCAGAGGCCACACACACGAACAATAGCCTGAGGTAGTGCAGTCCGTGCTTGATAAATATTCTAATTCTCCTATTATGTAGTGGAAAACAAATGCCATTTGATAAGCAAAACCATTAGGACTTAAGAAAGTGAACCAAAGACTGTAACCAGCAAAATATTGTCAGAATATTAGCAAATATTTTGTATTCATTGAGTAAACTGGATGCATCTTTTCTGTAGGGTTCCTTATGGCCCTAGTATGCTGGAGGAGCAGACACTGTGCAATGCTGTGGTGTGTCATATACTGAAGAACCAGTCCTTCCTCATGAGCAGTGGTCTGGACTCACCCTCCCCTCCTCCTGTGCTCACAGCCCTGTCAGACCCTGAGGTAAGGGTGTACAGTTGGGTTTTAGGTTGCTTGTACTGCTCTTAGGGGGAAGGTGATGTTCAAAACTCCACCTTCTGCCTGCCCAAACCGCTTTGATCCAGCCTGAACTGGAATAGCGAGGCCTCTGTCCTCGGTTATCGAAGGTCAAATGTAACGGCGAGTTTCTCGTTTTTGAAGACTTGAGTTTTCTGTGCTTTTAGAATGTTTATCTACACGCCCCATTCTCCTCATTCCTACTAGTTTTAGCTCTTTGCAGTTGCCCCGCCGTTCTTTTTACTAGACTCTTCTGATCAATTTTTTGATGAAGATGGTTATATTTGATCATTGTCAACCTTGGAAAAGGGCATAGGTTCCAAAAAAATTAAAAGTTCTCTTTTAAGGCCCCCCATCGTGTCACCAGGTGCGCAGCAAATTAACCATTAACTATTTAAAAATTGTTCCTTTGTGACATCACATGATCAAGTGACCGCCCAGAGGCAAGAAGGACTGATCAACTTGAGTGAACCAGTTAATCAGTTCCAGCATTATTGTGGGTGGTCTCTCCCCTTGTGATGTCACACTGGACAGATTTTGAAATGGCTTGTAATGGCGGATTGGCCATGTACTTGGTGGTATGATGGGGGGCCCTTTAAGCTTTGACCACCTTTGTCTGCCAAGAGACCAGTCATTAGCAGCAACTGACCAGCTTTAAGTATCAAAAATGCTGTTTAAAGCCATATTAAAGTTTAGAATTCTTAGAATGCCAGCTAAGATTTTAAGGAGGGTGAGCACAGGCTTTCTATGCTGTATCATTCACATTTTCTGAGCATGGAATGAGATGTTAGCAAAAACAAATGTGTCAAATTGGTGTGGTTTGTCTGTCTGTTGTCGTCATCCCTGTTTTTTGTTGCAGGAGAAAGCCATGGGCCGCATCACCTCAGTTTGGTCCTCTGTACATGAAAGCTCAGCTGAGACACAAGCACTCGACACAGCTGAGGCACTGTTACCAGCCATAGCTGAGACACAAGGGCAGTGCTCAGCCAGTCCATCCCTGACACACATCCAGCTAGCAGGGTATGTTCCTCAGTTCTTCCCTCACTTTATGTTTCTTTTTTTCTAATAAACCTTCTATTTCCCTTATTTTCCATTGTGTACTAATTTGGAGTGGCTTTTAATAACTGTGGACCTGTGCAATTATTACAGAACAGAATTTTTGAGAGACTGCAGGTCAGTAGATTGGTAGTGCTAAGGTCTTCAATTCGAAGCCAGGTTGATGACAACAAGACAGTTGTGTTACCCTTTATTACCCACTAGATGGTTCCCTTGAGCGAGCATACCCAATTTCACAGATCTCAGAGATTTAATATAGCATTCAAATCGTATCTTATCAACTCAGCCAATTCTGATATCATTTTGCTCAGAATGCTTTTTGATGCTCATATTTAGTTCTGTATTTCGGTAAAATGCTTTTGGTTTGAAATTATGCCTTCTGAAATGTAAGTATGGTGCCAGTATATGATGTGGGATGTGATTGGCTGGGATTGGTAGTCATGGTTACTCACATAGTGATTGAAATTTAATCTCCAGCTGCAATCGTTTTATTGGTTTATAGCTGTGTGCTTCAATGTGTAGTATCTCATCAGCAGGGCTCTCAAGTTTTGAATGCAGGCTAGAGTGAGATTTTCTTCGGCGGGTGGTATGTGCATGATACTCCCATTTTCAAAGGTGCATAGTAACGATGTACATGTACTTCGTTTCAGTATTTCAGTAGCATACTTTCACTTCGTTACTTTGACACTGGCAACTTAGTTACTCGTTTCAAATTAAAATATTAATTTAATTCATCATTTACGGATTATCTGGATTTGGCGTGTTCGAGAAGAACAACGGTGTATCTTTGTGCAGATGTGTCCGCCAGTGGACGTGGAGCTGCAAATTTATGCGCGCAGTTACAATATTCTATCACTAGATGGCACACCAGGATCAGTTATTGAATATTCACAACTGCCAGTAAACTGAAATAAGAAGTGACTCTTCATTCCCACCAATATCTGTGCTTTTTTAATTTCATTTGGACTCCCCAGTATAATAAAGGCTAAATTAAATAATTCTTTTTGTGTATTTGTATCGCTTTTGTCGGTCACAAACAAGAGATGTTATGTACCACCTCTGACACCGGATCGGAGCAGGGTTTGTTTTCAGCCAAAATACACTACATGGAAGGCAGAGAGCCCCCACTCTCCCCGTAACAAGTTACAAGTCAATTAATCCAACCATAACCGTCCAAAGCTGTTAAATTGAGGTAAAAAATGATCCATTAAGCAAATATCCTACATAGTTCCTCGACTTTAATAAGCAGTTATTGAAAAAAAAAAAAAAAAGATGAAGTGATTACCTGATTTCGGGCTTCCACTTCCAGCTCTTCTTTGTCCTGTGCGTACAATAGCGTTTGCGCGCGTGGGAAGACGTGATTACGGCGCTGCTATTTCACCTAGCAACAAAAAATACTATTTTCTGATTGGCTGATAGGTTGCTGATTCAAGCAGAGCCGTATGCCTTCGCCTCATCCATTCATAGATTATTAATCTCTTTTACAGTTTATGTTACTAATATGCGGCGAGTTTTATCACTTCTCAGCGTGAGAAATGTCATGTGTGGCGTGAGAGCGTGTGAACTTATTGAGATGTGTGAGTCTCACGCTCAATGCGTGAGACTTGAGAGCCCTGCATCAGCAAGGAAAATGGACAACTCCTGGCTATACTGCACAAACTGAGGTCATAATACGGGGAAATACATACAGTATATCATACACCAATGCCGTGGTTCCAAGCTTGAATATTAACGCGAACCGGGTTTTTGTCTTTTTCGCATTTTATTATCATCGAAGGGCTCTTCTGATTAAACACATTGCAAATTACGTTATCTTTGTATTTTCCTCCGGTTGCGGTGCCTTGATCAGCTGATTAAAGTTTAACTGCTTGTTTGAGTGCTCAGCGACAGCTTGTTGGGGAGGTACCGTGTTAAGTTAAGCTCACGAAGTAAACGACTTGTTTATTCGGTCCGTTTTAATTAAAGGAACCGAGGCTTAACTCTTATCTCGGTTACTCTTGGTTGTATTTGTGGCTGGCTAGCTAGATAGTTACTGTTTGCTTTTTGGCTGGGGATCTGAGATTTAGTATTTAGTCAATAGGACAGCAGTCACTTTAGTCGTCTGTTCGGTTACCCTTGAATTTAAACGAAAGCTTTACCGAGTGCTCCGCCTCCTCCCTCCTCCAGTTTCTCTTGGGCGTAGTATAGCCAGTCTTTTATCTGGGTTCTCAGCTAAGCCCTGTGAGACTTTTGGGTTAGTATATTAATAGTACCGGTTTAGATAAATTCAAGTTGGCTTATTAGGAGTGCTTATTATCGATAGAGTTTCTCAATTTGGTATTTCATTTCTGTTCACTAAAAACTAAGCCCCTGTTAAAAGAGGCTTATTATCCATTCACATAGTTTCCCCCACGGTTTCTATTGTGACTGCTGCTTAGGGCTTCTCAGGTTAATTAATTAATAAATTGTGGTTCCTGAGCTTCTGTCTCGCATTAGTAATTTTCTTTGTTATCTAGGGTGAGCGAGGTCATTAGGTAGGGGGTTCAAAATGTGGCCAAAACTATGTGACGGTTGCAGGATGATCGCACTTTTGGAAAGAGATTTCCAGGGTGGGTTTGTCTGTCACCGGTGCCAGCTAATTGAGCATCTGGAGAGCAAGATCCTTGTTCTTCAGGGCCAGTTAATGCACGACATAGTTCATAATCAGTAGAGTTCCTAGAGGAACTAAGTAGTATATCGTTTAGAGAAATGGTCTGTACGCCAAAGCAGGGTGGTGTGGGGACCCCAGAGCAGGCAGGGAGAGAAAGTTGGGTGACGGTAGGACGTCAGCGCAGGAAAGGGCGTGCACACCGTGACAGCGACAGCTCCTCCAGTGGTTGAGGTGTCCAACCGATTCCGCCCTTGCAGGAACTCGAATTGGCCCCTGACCCTGAGAGTGAGGGGACTGATGAGCAGCAGGGCACCCTGTTGGCCTCTACCCATCAGAAAAGAGAGTTATTGATAGTGGGGGACTCAATACTTAGAGGAATAGACAGTTTAGTCTGTTCAAGGCGACAAGGAGTCTCAAGACGGTGTGTTGCCTGCCTGGTGCCCAGGTAGGAGACCTCCTGGAGCGTCGGGACAAGCTCCTGGCCAGAGCGGGGGATCCAGTTGTCATGGTCCATGTTGGGACTAATGACATAGGTAAGGGTAGGTTTGAGGTTCTGCAAAGCAAATTTGTTGAATTAGCTGAAAAGCTTAGGAGCAGATCCTCCACGGTAGTGTTCTCCGGGATTCTACCGTACCACGTGCAAGCAGAGGGAAGCAGAATTTTATCTGGAGGTTTAACACGTGGCTCTGAACCTGGTGTAGGAAAGAGGGGTATAGGTTTATGGGGCACTGGAACTACTTCTGGGACAGGGGTGACCTGTTCAAGCCGGATGGGCTACACCTGAACCGAGGGGTACCTTTGCACTGGGTCAGCGTATGTTGAGGGTAGCAGAGAGTTATTTAAACTAGGGGCTTGGGGGGCAGGGAGGTTAGAGAGTGTTACACAGAGGGGAAATGCAGACTGCCCTGATGGAGGCTGACAGCGTTACATGCACTATTGATGATATATTTTTAAAGCAAAAAAGCATGGTGAGGGCTTTGACAGCAGCAGGCGATGGGAAATCGAAGGGGAAGAGCGTTCATGATAACCTGAAATGTTTTTATCTAAATGCAAGAAGCATTAAAAATAAATTTCAAGAACTTGAGGCCGTTATGATTAGTGAAGGCTATGACATAGTTGGGATTACAGAGACATGGCTTAGTGAAGAGGATGGAGATGAATATAATGTAGAAGGTTATAAGCTCTTTAGGAAGGATAGATGTAATAGGCGAGGAGGGGGTGTAGCACTCTATGTGAACGAAAACATAAATGTGCAGGAAATTCCTGAAATTGAACATTCCTTGCCCTGTGAAGATATCTGGGTCAGGCTCATTGGCAAACACGAGACTGGTTTAAACATAGGTGTATGCTATCGACCGCCAGCTTTGGACAGTATTGTCAATGAAATGCTTTTTAAGAGGATTATGCACGCTTGTAGAGGAGGAGGGACTATTATTATGGGAGACTTAAATTATCCTGGTATCGATTGGGAAATGGTGAAAGGACAGGGTTGGGGGGAGGAAGAATTTCTAGATGTTATAAATGATAATTTTTTGGTGCAGTATGTTAATAAACCTACAAGAGAGAAGGCAATTTTAGATTTGCTGCTCTGTAATGACCCAGATAGAATTAGCAATGTTGAGGTACTGGAGCCACTTGGGACAAGTGATCACTCTACTATTAATTTTGAGGTTTCATGGGAAGTTAAAAAGGTGTCTCCAAAAACAGAAATTTTTAATTTTAGGCGAGCAAACTTTGACAGGATGCGGTCATATCTAAGTGAAACAAAATGGGAGACACTCCTGGACTGTGAGTCTGTAAATGAGATGTGGGAAAGATTTAAGGGGGTTTTACTTGATTCACAATGTAAATTCATTCCAAAGGTGTCCAAAAGTAAGCTGAAAAAGCAGAATCCTCAGTGGATGACAGCAGCTATTCGTAGGAGTTTGAGGAAAAGAGGAATCTTTATAAGATGTACATAGAGGATAACAATGAGATTACTAAGGCCGAATTCTGTAAAATGCGGGCTGTGGTCAAAAAAGAGCTGAGGAATGCTAGAAGACTGTATGAAAGACAAATTGCAGAGGGGGCAAAAACTAACCCTAAGCGCTTCTTTCAGTACTGTAGCAGAAAAAGGAAAGTCAAAGAGCAGGTTAAGTGCATAAAGAATAAAAATGGATCGCTGTTATATGATAATAAGGATATTGCGGACACCTTAAACGGTTACTTTGTTGAGAATTTTACCTTAGAGCGGGTCTTTATTCGGCCAGAGGGCTTGTCCAATGCTCAAGATTATTTAGCGGAAATTGAGGTTAGGGATAACGTCAGATAAGACAAGTTGCATCAACTAAAGGCAGATAAGGCGGCGGGTCCTGATGGCTTATTTCCTAGAGTGCTCAGGGAAGTTAGTGAGATCATCTTTAAGCCGCTATCTGCCATCTTTAGACGGTCTTTAGAAACTGGAGAAATACCAAATGATTGGAAACAGGGCAATATAATACCAATATATAAAAAGGGGACCGTATTGAGCCAGGTAATTACAGGCCAGTCAGTTTAACTTGCATTGCGTGCAAAATATTGGAATCTATCATAAAAGATGAGCTGGACTTATTTCTTGAACGTAACAATATCTTGAGGATAGCCAACATGGTTTTTGTAAAGGAAGGTCATGCCTGACAAACCTTCTGGAATTTTTTTGAAGAGGCCACCAAGACTTATGACCAGAGCAGGGCTTATGACATCATATATTTGGATTTTCAGAAAGCATTTGACACAGTACCGCATAAGAGACTAATTTTTAAAATGAGCTCCACTGGAGTTACAGGTGGTATTCTGAAGTGGATTCATAACTGGTTGCAGGACAGAACACAAAGAGTGGTGGTCAGTGGTATATCATCTGAGCTAGGTAGGGTGGGGAGTGGCGTCCCCAGGGATCGGTGTTGGGACCCCTGCTGTTCCTCATCTACATTAATGACCTTGATAGGAATATTGAGAGCAGATTAGTGAAATTTGCAGATGATACTAAATTGGGGGGATTGGCAAATAGTTTAGAGTCCACTAAAGTGATTCAGGATGATTTGGATAGAATTCAGAATTGGGCAGAAATGTGGCAAATGAAATTTAATGTAGCGAAATGTAAAGTAGTACATGTAGGTAATAAAAACATTAGACGGGATTACTTCATGGGAGGTTTTAAACTGGAATGTGCTCCACAAGAGAAAGATCTGGGAGTGATTGTTGACCAAACCCTCACAGGCTCTAGCCATTGTGCCGTAGCTGTTCAAAAAGCCAATCAGATGCTGGGATACATTGCCAAAAGTATTGAGCTCAAATCCAAGGAGGTGATGCTTCTTTTGTACAACACATTCGTCAGACCACATCTAGAGTATTGTGTACAGTTCTGGGGACCATACTTTAAGAAAGACATAGAGGCTTTAGAGAAAGTTCAGAGAAGAGCCACAAAGCTAATTCCAGGTATTAAAGATGAAAGCTATGAGAAAAGGCTGAAGATCCTTAATCTCTTTAGTCTTAGGAAAAGGAGACTAAGGGGTGATTTGATTGAGGTCTTTAAATATGTTAAAGGGATTAACAAAGTGAATTATGTAGGATTCCTTCGACCAAGTGTTGTTAGCAGAACTCGGGGTCACAAATGGAAGCTGACTAAAGGTAAATTTAGCACTGATATTCGGAAATATTTCTTCACCCAAAGAGTAATTTCAGTGTGGAACAGCTTGCCTGACCATATTGTTGAGGCAGAGACCTTGGGAGTTTTCAAGAGCAGACTTGACTTAAAGCTAGATACCATTCAGTCATTGAGTATCTGAAGTGATATATTCACGACGGTACAAAGAAACTGGCGAGCCTAGTTGGGCTGAACGGCCTGTTCTCGCCATTCATGTTATGTTATGTTATGTTATGTTAGGGTGGTGGTGTATAAATCCAGCTGCATTCAGCTCTGGGCGCAGGTGGGGTGCGCCATGGACCTATAAGGAAATATAAATATAAATATAAAACATCCTTGGGTGCGCCCCCAACATGGCCCTATCTCTTGTATTGAAGAGGAGCTACTGCGATGTACAACTTTTTAACGAAAAATCTATGGGCAAGATTTTTTGCGCCCAGGGCGGAAACTGTCACCAATCAGACAACACAGATGAACGAAACAACTTTTCTCATCATTAACTATATAATATTGTTCTTGCTCATCTAAAAATAGATATACATGTATTCGAAATATTTTTATTTTATTTTTTCATTTTTATTTCTTTTTTTTTGTGTCTTATTCAAGGTAATGTGGTGAGTGGTGAGTGGTGGGGCGGCGCCCTAGCGCCATCTATTGGCCAGCCGCCACTGTTCGCAATAATCGTGACACAGCTCCCCCAACTTCTCCCTCACGAATAATTGGCTTTGTGGTTTCATTGAAGAAACGCCACATTTTTACCTTGAAGTGATTTTACTTTAGTGAAAATGGCAGTAATTATACTCGAGCAATGATTTGATATAAGCCAATGGCCATGTATGAATAGGCTATACTCCTCCCTTATTATAAATGATATAATATAGTCTAACATGCTGAGTATCATTAGCAAACTAATCTGAAGACCTCATTTCCCTGCTTGATGCAAAGCACCGGTGAAGCTCATTGGTTCTGTCATTGTTAAACTGTCTCTGACATTTATGCCAAACTCCACTGTCTCAGCAGGGATGAAACTCAGTCGCAGTGCAGGGTTTTACCCCTAGTTTTTATCAACTAAATGTTATAATGTTGCATTTCTTTGATTGTACTTAAGGTCATGAAGCTAGCTTCACTGTCAGAAGTACACTCACTGAGCTCTCAGTTAACCTGGCTATTCAATCAGCAAATGATGTGGCAGCAGTGTAATGCATAAGATCAGGCAGATACAGGTCCGCAGCTTCAGTTAATATTCACTTCAAGCATCAGGATGAGGGGAAAATGTGATTTCAGTGACTTTGACCACATGATTATTGGTTCCAAACGAGTCGATGAGTTTTTCTGGGAATGCCGATCTCCTGTGATTTTCACTCTCATCAGTATCATAGAGCTCACCGAGAATGGAGTGATAAACAAATGAAAAAAAAGATCCAGTGAGCATCATTTTTGCAGATGGAAATGCCTTGTTGAAGGGAGAGATCAAAGGAAAATGGTCAGACTGGTTTGTGCAGACTGAAGTGTAATGGTGATGCAGGTAAGCTCTCTGTACAGCTGTGGGGAGATGAGAAGTATCTCAGGATGCACAATACATTGAGCCTCGAGGAGGATGAGCTAATCGAGCAGAAGGGCTCCACTGCTGCCTGCTACAGAGGTAGGGTCAACAGAACTGGACTATAGAGGATTGGGAATTGGAGAGACTTAAGAGAAGTAGAAATATGGTACTGATTAGATCTCATTTAAGCGGACTCCTGCTTTAATTAGCTTGCCAATGTGTTATGCTGAGATAGAGGTTTCAAAGTTGCAGCCATTTTTTAGGGGTGCTTCTGATGATTTACCCAACCCCCTGTACATGTCACCACCTTATTCTGTTTTTCCCCAGATTTCAATTTTAGTCGCGCCATGGCATAGTATGCTTGCAGTATCTTTGTAGCGAATTTTGAAGTCTGATAGCATGAGTCAGTTCACTTGCAACTTAAGAAGGCATCTGAAATCAAACCTAGGTAAGTTCAATCAGTGGAATCTATTAATAACTTAAATTTGGTTGGTTGATGGAGTGACTTAGGGATACACAAGCACTGGGCCCTTGTCCAAAGTACCAGATGCTTCCGTGTGATTTGGGTGAAACGTGAATTTCCACTGTTGCTATAATGTATTTTCATTCATTATTTTTGGTAAAGTTCATTATTGTATGTAAAATGACTGTGTGCAGTAAAACACTTTATTCTAGGTTGGTGCAGCCTTTACTCACGTTGAAAACCAGCCCTTCAAAAAGTATTTGCATGGGACTGAGCAGCACAGCGGGGAGTATCAAATGGAGAGTTATTACCAACCTCTATGAGACGCAACATAAAATAGAATGGGACGCGAAACGGCTCGACCAATTGAGTGTGTCATTAACGCAAAATGTTTGGAAGAATGTAAAACATACATAATGAGGAGCATGGATATCTCAGCTGAAATTTATTATGGCCGCCCTAACCTCTGATTGGTTGTTATCTGCAAGGATGCATTTTCCAGCCCGGGATCTCGCGTCGGCTTAGCTCAGTGGTTACTTCGTTGAATCAAACTGTCTCACAGTTTTGCCTCAGCCCTACTCTCTCCGGAGAGTCGAACCACGGGCGCTGTCCGACGTTTTCCTCTCCGTTTCATAACAAACATGGAATTTCAGCTTTTGTTCAATGTGCAAAGTTATACCGTTTTGGCAGCTTTGTTGCCTTGTTTGGGTGCTTCCGTTTCCGTTACGGAGTGAGAAAAATGTTGCTTGAATAGCTAATTTCTCCCACGAAATCAATCGTACAATGTAAAATAAAATTAAATGAATACAGACAACGGACTGTTGGTCTCATTTCATTCATGTTACCTGAAAAATGCAGTTTTCAGACAACGAAACGCGCCTGTTTTATGACGAATTGTTTATGTATTCATAATAATTTAAATCAATTTATTTATTTTAGCCAAAGTTTGACCTCATTTTGGGGTTAAAGCTTTGGATTTGGTCGGAATATAACTTTTCGGTTTTATTGAAGAAATGTGATATTTCCGCGCTTTAAAATATATTCTTACTGTTGAAATATTAGTCGGTTTTGTCGGTTGTGTCGTAAAGAGCAAGGACTTAATACAGCCTGTGTCGATGTGTGAATATTACAGTCTGACATATTGATTGAGTGTCGTTAACAGACACCAACTCGAAAAACAGAACAAAAGTGGCTGGGGTCACTTTTAGGTTGCAAAACACTTGGAGAAGAAAGAAAGAAATAAAGAGAGAAAGAAATAATGGGAAGAACAGGATATGCAAGCTCCTAGCTTGCCGAATGGTAATAATAATCACATGATTTCCTTTTTTAACACGCAATGTAAAATAGTGAACGCCTGGGGTCACTTTCTTCACGGATGTTATTAACTAGGAGGCGCTTGCATGGGTAGTTTATCGTGTCGACTTAGTTCAGTGGTTACTACGTAGAATTAAAATGCCTTGCAAATTCGCTTCAGCCCCACTCTCTACAGGGGATCGAACCACGGGCGCTATCCGCCGTTTTCCTCTCCGTTCATAGCTTTGCGTCTGCGGCAACGGTGGCTTATTTGAGTGCTGTCGTTTCTGTTGTAAAGCCAGAAATAACAAGCATGAAATACTCACATCCCCCGCCACGGATATGTTTTTTTAAAGTAGGTCTATATATATGAAGATTGATTTGAGATATTATTGATGATGATAATGACATTATGATAATATTTGAAAGATTAGATTGTGATCAGTCAGTTTTTTGAATTTTGCAAAATTAAGATTTTTGTGGGATTGCTTCAAGATACTTGTCTCCTGAATGACCTCATGAAAAATTGATTAAAAAAAAATGAAAAATTTTCAAAAATACCAAAATATCAAAAGGCACCAGTTCACCACTAGACTAATATGCATGTGAAGTTTCGTGAAGATATCTTGAATGGTTTTTGAGATCTGCTCCGGAAACGAATGCAACCCTGAATTTTCAACCAAATTCCAACGTTTTTCCCCAAAAACGCAAAAAAAAAATTTTTTCAAAAAATACCAAACCATCAAAAGGTACCAGTTCACCACTAGACTGATATGCATGTGAAGTTTCATGAAGAAATCTTTAACGGTTTTCGAGTTCTGCTCCGGAAACGAACGCAACCCTGAATTTTCAACCAAATTCCAACTATGGGTAACACTGCACTGAAATTCAATGTAGCATTGCATCCTAAACATGAAACCATCAAAAGGCACCAGTTCACTACTAGACTGCAGTACATGTGAAGTTTCATGAAGATATCTTGAACGGTTTTGAAGATATCTTGTCTGCTCTGGAAATGAACGATACCCTGTATTTTCAAACAAATTCCGTTTTTCCCCAAAAAGTCAAAAATGAAAAATTTTAAAAAATACCAAAATATCAAAAGGCACCAGTTCACCACTAGACTAATATGCGTGTGAAGTTTCGTGAAGATATCTTGAATGGTTTTTGAGATCTGCTCCGGAAACGAATGCAACCCTGAATTTTCAACCAAAGTCCAACGGTTTTCCCCAAAAATGCAAAAATGAAAAATTTTCAAAAATACCAAAATATCAAAAGGCACCAGTTCACCACTAGACTAATATGCAAGTGAAGTTTCGTGAAGATATCTTGAATGGTTTTTGAGATCTGCTCCGGAAACAAATGCAACCCTGAATTTTCAACCAAATTCCAACGGTTTTCCCAAAAAACGCAAAAAAATTTTTTTTCAAAAATACAAAACCATCAAAAGGCACCAGTTCACCACTAGACTGATATGCATGTTAAGTTTCAGGAAGAAATCTTTAACGGTTTTCGAGTTGTGGTCCGGAAACGAACGCAACCCTGAATTTTCAACCAAATTCCAACGTTTTTCCCCAAAAAAGCAAAAAAAAATTTTTTCAAAAATACCAAACCATCAAAAGGCACCAGTTCACCACTAGACTGATATGCATGTGAAGTTTCATGAAGAAATCTTTAACGGTTTTCGAGTTGTGGTCCTGAAACGAAGCGTGACGGATTGACGGACGGACGGACGGACGGGCGGGCGGGCGGGCGGACTGACGGACGGGCGGACGGACAGCACCCATTACTATATCCCCCTTCCACTTCGTGGCGGGGGATAATAAAGGTATCGGAAAGATCAGCCCTTTGACAAAATCAACCGTGCAATGCAAGCTCAAGAACTACAGATCCCGTAAATCCGTTCAACTTCAAGTCACCTTTGTATTCGGGACACAGCTCTCATTACTTCTCACTCACAAACAATTAGCTATGCAGTTTTATTGAAGAAACGCCACATGTTTGCGTTGAAGTGATTTTATGATTTTACTTTAGTTAAAATAGTAGTAATTACATGCTACTCCAGCAATGAGTTGATATAAGCCAATTCCCACGTACGAATAGGCTGTACTCCTGCTTTACTATCGATGATATAATATAGTCTAACATACTGAGAGTCGTGAACATACTTATTTGAATACCTTTATTTCCTCCTTGTGGCGAAGGACGGGTAAAGCTCCGTGGTTTCGTCATTGTTAAACTGTCTCTGACATTTATGCCAAACTCCACCATCTCTGTAGGGATGAAACTCAGTCGCAGTGCAGTGTTTTACCCCTAGTTTTCAGCAAGTAAATGTTATAATGTAGCATTTCTTTGATTGTACTTGAGATTATGAAGCTAGCTTCACTGTCTGAAATACACTCACTGTGCTCTCAGTTAACCAGCTTATTCAAACAGTTAATGATGTGGCAGCAGTGTAATGCATAAGATCAGGCAGATACAGGTCCGCAGCTTCAGTTAATGCTCACTTCAAGCATCAGAATGGGGGGAAAATGTGATTTCAGTGAATTTGACCACATGATTATTGGTTCCAAACGAGTCGATGAGTTTTTCTGGGAATGCCGATCTCCTGAGATTTTCACTCTCATAGGTATCATAGAGATCACCGAGAATGGAGTGATGAACAAATGAAAAAAAAGATCCAGTGAGCATCATTTTTGCAGATGGAAATGCCGTGTTGAATGGAGAGGTCAAAGGAAAATGGTCAGACTGGTTTGTGCAGACTGAAGTGTAATGGTGATGCAGGTAAACTCTCTGTACAGCTGTGGGGAGATGAGAAGTATCTCAGGATGCACAATACATTGAGCCTCGAGGAGGATGAGCTAATCGAGCAGAAGGGCTCCACTGCTGCCTGCGACAGAGGTGGGGTCAACAGAACTGGACTATAGAGGATTGGGAATTGGAGAGACTTAAGAGAAGTAGAAATATGGTCCTGATTAGATCTCATTTAAGCGGACTCCTGCTTTAATTAGCTTGCAAATGTGTTATGCTGAGATAGAGTTTTCAAAGTTGCAGCCATTTTTTAGGGGTGCTTCTGATGATTTACCCAACCCCCTGTACATGTCACCACCTTATTCTGTTTCTCCCCAGATTTCAATGTTAGTCCTGCCATGGCATAGTGTGCTTGCAGCATCTTTGTTGCAAATTTTGAAGTCTGATAGCATGAGTCAGTGCAAGTGCAACTTAAGAAGGCATCT
Organism: Gymnothorax javanicus; assembly: GCA_029692085.1. Lineage (NCBI taxonomy): Eukaryota > Metazoa > Chordata > Actinopteri > Anguilliformes > Muraenidae > Gymnothorax > Gymnothorax javanicus. The sequence goes on along the minus strand of CM056204.1, from coordinate 2,776,881 downwards.
CAAATCAAAACTAGGTAAGTTCAATCAGTGGAATCTATTAATAACTTAAATTTGGTTGGTTGATGGAGTTACTTAGGGATACACAAGCACTGGGCCCTTGTCCAAAAAAACCAGATGCTTCCGTTTGATTTGGGTGAAACATGAATTTCCACTGTTGCTATAATGTATTTTCATTCATTATTTTTGGTAAAGTTCATTATTGTATGTAAAATAACTGTGTGCAGTAAAACATTTAATTCTAGGTTGGTGCAGCCTTTACTCAAGTTGAAAACCAGCCCTTCAAAAAGTATTTGCATGGCACTGAGCAGCACAGCGGGGAGTATCAAATGGAGAGTTATTACCAACCTCTATGAGACGCAACATAAAATAGAATGGGACGCAAAACTCCTCTATGAGAAGCAACATAAAATAGAATGGGACGCGAAACGGCTCGACGAATTGAGGGTGTCATTAACGCAAAATGTTTGGAATAATGTAAAACATACATAATGAGGAGCATGGATATCTCCGCTGAAATCCAATATGGCCGCCCTAATCTCTGATTGGTTGTTATCTACAAGGATGCATTTTCCGACCCGGGATCTCGCGTCGGCTTAGCTCAGTGGTTACTTCGTTGACTAAAACTGTCTCACAGTTTCGCCTCAGCCCCACTCTCTCTGGAGAGTCGAACCACGGGCGCTGTCCGACGTTTTCCTCTCAGTTTCATAACAAACAGAGAATTTCAGCTTTTGTTCAATGTGCAAAGTTATACCGTTTTGGCAGCTTTGTTGGCTTGCTTGGGTGCTTCCGTTTCCGTTACGGAGTGAGAAAAATGTTGCTTGAAAAGCTAATTTCTCCCACCAAATCAATCGTACAATGTAAAATAAAATAAAAACAGACAACGGACTGTTGGTCTCATTTCATTCGTGTTACCTGAAAAATGCAGTTTTCACACAACGAAACGCTGCCGGTTTTACGACAAATTGTTTATGTATTCATAATAATTTAAATCAATTTATTTATTTTAGCCAAAGTTTGACCTCATTTAGGGGTTAAAGCAGTGGATTTGGTCGGAATATAACTTTTTGGTTTTATTGAAGAAATGTGACATTTCAGCGTTTTAAAATATATTCTTACTGTTGAAATATTAATCGGTTTTGTCGGTTGTGTCGTAAAGAGCAAGGACTTAATGCAGCCTGCGTCGATGTGTGAATTTTGCAGTCTGACATATTGATTGAGTGTCGTTAACAGATACCAACTCAAAAAACAGAACTAAAGTGGCTGGGGTCACTCTTAGGTTGCTAAACACTTGGAGAAGAAAGAGAGAAATAAAGAGAGACAGAAACAGTGGGAAGAACAGGATATGCAAGCTCCTAGCTTGCCCACTGGTAATAATAATCACTTGATTGCCTTTTTTAACATGCAATGTAAAATAGAGAACGCCTGGGGCCACTTTCTTCACGGATGTTATTAACTAGGAAGCGCTTGCTTGGGTAGTTCATCGTGTCGACTTAGTTCAGTGGTTACTACGTTAAATTAAAATGCTTCGCAATTTCGCTTCAGCCCCACTCTCTACAGGGGATCGAACAACGGGCGCTATCCGCCGTTTTCCTCTCCGTTCCCTTAACCTCATGGGATATCATAGCTTTGCGTCTGCGGCAACGGTGGCTTATTTGAGTGCTGTCGTTTCTGTTGTAAAGCCAGAAATAATTAAGGTATCGGACAGATCAGCCCTTTCAAGAAATCAACCGTGCAATGCAAGCTCAAGAACTACGGATCCCGTAAATCCGTTCGACTTCAAGTCACCTTTGTAATCGTGACGCAGCTCTCATTACTTCTCACTCACAAACAATTAGCGTTGCAGTTTTATTGAAGAAACGCCACGTTTACCTTGAAGTGATTTTATGATTTTACTTAAGTTAAAATAGTAGTAATTACAGGCTACTCGAGCAATGAGTTGGTATAAGCCAATGTCCACGTACGAATAGGCTGTACTCCTCCTTTATTATAAATGATATAATAAAGTCTAACATACTGAGTGTCGTAAACCTACTTATGTGAATACCTCTTTTTCCTCCTTGTGGCGAAGGACGGGTAAAGCTCCGTGGTTTCGTCATTGTTAAACTGTCTCCGACATTTATGCCAAACTCCACCGTCTCTGTAGGGATGAAACTCAGTCGCAGTGCAGGGTTTTACCCCTAGTTTTTATCAACTAAATGTTATAATGTTACATTTCTTTGATTGCACTAGAGGTTATGAAGCTAGCTTCACTGTCTGAAATACACTCACTGTGCTCTCAGTTAACCAGCTTATTCAAACAGTTAATGATGTGGCAGCAGTGTAGTGCGTAAGATCAGGCAGATACAGGTCCGCAGCTTCATGTTCACTTCAAGCATCAGAATGAGGAGAAAATGTGATTTCAGTGACTTTGACCACATGATTATTGGTTCCAAACGAGTTGATGAGTTTTTCTGGGAATGCTGATCCCCTGGGATTTTCACTCTCATCAGTATCATAGAGCTCCCCGAGAATGGAGTGATGAACAAATGAAAAAAAGATCCAGTGAGCATCATTTTTGCAGATGGAAATGCCTTGTTGAATGGAGAGGTCAAAGGAGAATGGTAAGACTGGTTTGTGCAGAGTGAAGTGTAATGGTGATGCAGGTAAGCTCTCTGTGCTTCTGATGATTTACCCAACCCCCTGTACATATCACCACCTTATTCTAATTCTCCCCAGATTTCAATTTCAAGACCAGGGCTGCCATATTGGATTCCAAATCGAGCTATAAAAGAACAAGGCCATGTGGCCTGTATCTCTCACCTGGTGTGATATCATAGCAGTTCTTTTCGGTTGTGCGAAAGTCGGAAGTAAACTTCAGTGTACTGTATTGTGTGTTGACATAGTCATGTTATCATCATGTTATCATGTTAGCAAGCTAGCTAATTATTAATCCCACCGAGTTGAATAGACCTTCAGCTAGAAGCTAACGGTTTAATTTTCCAAATAATAAGATGCCGGCATTTATGGAATAAATAGGATCCCAAATTTGTGAGCCTGAGATATCAAATTTATGATACTCAAGCGGTAATTTTCGTTTATTCCTCGCCCAATGCTCAGAATATTCGAAAATTACTGCTCTCGTTTCATAAATTTGGTATCACGTGCTCACTCATCAGAGATCCTCCATCTATCAAACTATTTCAGATTCACCCAACCCCACTCTTTCAGAGCGCCGGACCACAGGCGCTGTTTGGTGTTTTTCTCTTCATCTAAAGGAAATTGGGTCACTTTGCGTGAATGAACAGGTTTGCAATCATTGTTCGGAAAGTTGTTTTCTTTTTTTGGGGGGGTTGGGGGTATGGTTTTGTTACAAAGCGAATAATAATTTATTTGATTTTTGGAGGTGTGCAAGCTGTGGCAGGCTGGAAGTGTGTGGGGTATAGCAGGCAGGCTGGAGATGTGCAAGGTGTAGCAGGCTGGAGGTGTGTGGGGTGAATAATATCAAGGTGCAGCCGAGGCTTTGAGGGAGTCCAGTATGGTGGCCTCAGAACTGGATCTCTGCTGTTTGCAGATGATGTGGTACTATCAGTTTATCAGGTCGTGACCTCTAACGCACACTAGAGCGGTTACAGCTGAACGTGAATGAGGATCAGCACCGACAAATCTGAGGCCAAGGTTTTCTGCCAGAAAAAGGTGGATTGTCCCCTCTGAGAGGGGGTTGAGTGGTTACCCCGAATGGAGGAGTTTAAGTATCTCGGGGTCTTGTCCATGAGTCAGTTAGAGATGGAGTGGGAGATTGACAGGCGGATCGGTGCAGCATCTGCAGTAAAGTGGATATTGTACCGGTCCCTTGTGGTGAAGAAGGAGCTGAGCTTAAAAGCGAAACTCTCACTTTACTGGTCAGTCTGTGTTCCAACCCTCACCTGTGGACAAAAGCTTTAAGTAGAGAATGAAAGCACAAGGTCGTGAATGCAAGCGGCTGAAGTGAGCTTTCTTCGCAGGGTGGCTGGGCTGACCCTTGGGGATGGGGTGAGGAGCTCGGACATCCAGGAGAGGCTCAGAGTAGAACCGCTGCTCCTGCTCATCTAGAGCAGTCAGTTGAGGTGGTTCGGGCATCTGGTTGGAATGCCTCCTTCTCGAGGTTTTTCGGACATGTCCAACTGAGAGGAGGCCCCAAACTAGACCCAGGACACGCTGGAGAAATTATATCTCTCGGCTGGCCTGGGGTCCCCTAGGAAGAGTTGGAGGAAGTGGCTGGGGAGGGGGACACATGGACCCCTCTGCTTGGTCTGCTACCCCTGCGACCTGACTCTGGATAAGCAGTGGGAAATAGATGGATGGATGGGTTGGTTAAGCTTATGCCTCCCAATTCACACATTAACATAGGCTCTACAAACTTCTTGCTTGTATAATTACAAAACCAATTAATTTTAGGACTGAAAGAACTATTAAAAACAGTGAAATGTTGCATTTCATTAAAACCAGACAGTTTAATGCCAACCACACCCAGTGATTTAACCTGTTAAAGAGGGTAAGGTTTGGCAATAAATAAATAAACCAGTTGCCCGGAAGCTGGTACGTTACTGAACAGTGAAAACTAAATTTTTTCAGGTAACAAAAGCGAATGTAGCGAGACCTGCAGTAGCTCGGTTGTTTTCAAGGAAGAGTTGTTCTTTTCAGCTTTAGCCTACTTGTTTCTCGTTCTATATCGGAAAAGACAGCACTGAAATATGCCACCTTTGCCGCCTAATCAATATATACGTCCACACTGAAGCAAAGAAAAGAAATTCTATTTTGGTTTGAGACACGGAAAAGAAAAACGTCGGACAGCGCCCGTGGTTCGACCCTCCGGAGAGAGTAGGGCTGAGGCGAAACTGTGAGACAGTTTGTTTCAACGAAGTAACCACTGAGCTAAGCCGACGCGAGCACCTAGGTAGGAAATATTCTACTTGTAGATGACAAAGTGATGACATCCGGGATCGCCCTCTGCCGTAAGTATTTTGAATTGCATGTCAGAAATAACGGAAATAAAGTAACCATATTATCATTATCATCATTATAATTATTATTATTTTCTGTAGTAGTAGTATTAGTATTAGCGGTAGTGCTAGTTGGAATGGTCGCTATCATGGTTGTAGGAGCTGTAGTGTGGTCACATATTTTTGTGTGGCCTAGTTCATTGAGTGGCAGGTCACTGTAAAACTGTTTTCAGAGGATCTGGCTGTTTTGGGTGCAGCTGTGCTTTCTCCTCATTCCTTTACTTTCTGCTGTTTATCATTCTCCAGTGTTTAATGCTGGTCCTTTGTTTGCCTCTCTCCCTATCTGAGTATGTGCGTGCGTGCATATGTGTGTGTGTGTGTGTGTGTGTCTGTGCATAGCTATCCATTACTCTCCTGCTGCCGTTCTACCTAAGAGTTGGAGGAAGTGGCTGGGGAGGGGGACGCATGGACCCCTCTGCTTCGTCTGCTACCCCTCCGACCTGACTCTGGATAAGCGGTGGGAAATAGATGGATGGATGGTGTTACGTCCCAAGCTCCGCCCATTATATTTGCGGGGCCGCATTAAGGAGACGCAACACAAAAAGTCCCTTAGGCCCCAAAAAATATAATACAAAAAAAAAAAAAAGATCTCCAAAAATAAGATTTAATAAATCACAACAAAAATACACACAAAACTCAAGTGGTGTTGGACTGGCCAAAGCAGGGCCCCTGAAGACTACACCCTAGATCTTACAAAATCAATCTGTCTCCCGACCAAAACAAAAATTAGGGTGAGTCTTCCGCAACCTCCTACTCTGGCCTAAATCTAAACTAAAAATGTGCACAAAACAAAACAAAAGCTGCCCAAACACCAAAGAAATACAGGAATCTAAGAAAGTATCAAACAAACTCAAAACCTCACAAAATAAGCCACAGTCTCTTCCAGCCACCTCCACACTTCAGATCCTTTTGTAGGTGCATCCAGGTGGAGTCAACGAGGTATAATCAGCTGCTCGTTAAGCTGAAGGGCCAGATTTCAGACAGGTGCAGAAGCTGGATGATCAGCAAATTTCCTGGCACGTAACAGATGGGTTAAGCTTATGCCTCCCAATTCACACATTAACATAGGCTATACGAACTTCTTGCTTGTATAATGACAAAAGCAATTAATTTTAGGACTGAAAAAACTATTAACAACAGTGAAATGTTGCATTTCATTAAAACCAGACAGCTTAATGCCAACCAGACCCAGTGATTTAACCTGTCAAAGAGGGTAAGGTTTGGCAATAAATAAATAAACCAATTGCCCGGAAGCTGGTACGTTACTGAACAGTGAAAACTACATTTTTTTTTTTTTTTCAGGTTATAAAAGCGAATGTAGCGAGACCTGCAGTAGTTCGGTTCTTTTCAAGGAGGGGTTGTTCTTTTCAACTTTAGCCTATTTGTTTCTCGTTCTACATCGGAAAAGACAGCACTGAAATATGCCACCGTTGCCGCCTAATCGATATTAACGTCCACACTGAAGCAAAGCAAAGAAATTCCATTTAGGTTTGAGACACGGAAAGGAAAACGTCGGACAGCGCCCGTGGTTCGACCTTCCGGAGAGAGTAGGGCTGAGGCGAAACTGTGAGACAGTTTGATTCAACGAAGTAACCACTGAGCTAAGCCGACGCGAGAAACAGGCTAGGGAATCTCATACTTGTAGAGAACGTCCCTGATCTCCCTCTGCCGTAAGTATTTTGAATTGCATGTTAGAAATATCGGAAATAAAGTAACCATATTATCATCATCATTATTCTTATTTGCTATAGTAGTAGTATTAGTACTAGCGGTAGTGGTAGTTGTAGTGGTCGTAATCATGGTTGTAGGAGTTGTAGTGTGGTCACATATTTTTGTGTGGCCTAGTTCATTGAGTGGCAGGTCACTGTAAAACTGTTTTCAGAGGATCTGGCTGTTATGGGTGCAGCTGTGCTTTCTCCTCATTCCTTTACCTTTTGCTGTTTTTCATTCTCCACTGTTTAATATTGGTCCTTTGTTTGCCTCTCTCCCTATCTGAGTATGTATGTGTGTGTGTGTGTGTGTGTGTGTGTGTGTGTATCTGTGCATAGCTATCCATTACTCTCCTGCTGCCGTTCTATCTGCTCACCTGAGGCCAGTGGAACTGTAGAGGAAGTGCTAAATGTGTCAGCCAATCAGAGACTAGGGCTGCCATATTGGATTCCAAATCGAGTTATAAAATAACAAAGCATTCCATGTGGCCTGTATCCCTCACCTGGTGTGATATCAAAGCAGCTCTTTTCAGTTGTGCAAAAGTCAGAAGTAAACTTCAGTGTACTGTATTGTGTGTTGACATAGTCATGTTATCATCTTCCACAAATTTTGAATTGTTTTTAAAATGATGCAGTCAATGCACTATTAACTTGGACTAAAGTTAGTATAAAATTAGTTCAGGTGAGTTCGTAAATCAATTGTGAAATTTCCACAGTAAATGTATGTACTTTATTTATATCAAGATTTTGACCACTGCAAGCAAGTTTGATCAAAATCTTGGCACTGCAACTTGCGAAGAAGTCGACAACATATCAGCCAATCAGATACCAGACAGCCATACTGGATTCTAAGTCAACCATATATAGTGGTCAGGGCTTTGAAGAAACATTTATAGCAAGTTTGATTCTAATGTACCAAGTCGCAAGAAATTTAAAATCTGTCAGCCAATCAGAGGCTAAGGTAGCTGTACTGGATCCTGCATCTACCTGAAAGCAACAGCACTTAAGGCCATGAGGCAAACGTGCATAAAATGAGATCAAAATCTGACCATTGGAACTGCAGAAAAAAACTTTTGCGTCATCCAGTCATTCGATTTTGAATTGAGCCGAAACTACACATGGTCACGGCTGTAAGACGAACATTTGTACCAAGTCTGACCCAAATCTACCTTGCAGAACTTGCATAGAAAATGTGTCGGCCAATCAGAGACCAGGGAGGCCATACTGAATTTCGAATCAAGCCAAAAAAAAAAAAAATAACAGCCCTTGCTCAGGTCCATAAGAGGACCGTTTGCTTCAAGTGTGATCCAAATCTGCTTGGAAGAACTTGAGGAGAAGTCGTTTAAAGAAAAAGTTGATGGACGTACGATGAAAAAACGAAAGGATGGACAACAGACGCTGCACCATGGTGAAAGCTCACCCTTGTTCCTTCAGATCAGGTAGGGTAAAAATATAAATACATAAAAATGGCACAATAAATTATGATAGTAAAGGAGGGCTGTGTAAAAAAAACAAAGAACTACAAATTCCATACAGCAAGGAAAAACTGTGGCCACAAGTCAAACCACTCTGACAAAGACAGACAACTCTTGTTTGGATATTTGCTACCACAGGTATCAGCGTCAAAATCAAATTGTGTTGGTCCAAATCTGAACCAGAATCAACAAATCATATCTCGTGAGCTTCCCAAAGCTTTACACCAACTTAACCACCGTGGAGTTAATTAATTTTCCTGCCAATAAAGCGCCAGAACTCCTTTTAAAATCAAAAACACATTTTGTTTTTTTAATTTAAGAAAGGTCTGTAGCTACGGAATCATTATGCCCTATAAATATTTTGACCCATGTCATAAACAGACTGTGAGTCTGCAGAAGAGCAGCAGATATGCACTGAACAAACATGCAACGATCTTATGAAACTAAAACTATATGACAGCGTGTATTTTTTTTTTTTTTTTTTTTTTCTTACTGGCCATTTAGGTAATAATAATAATAATAATAAGAAGAAGAAGAAGAAGAATTCTTCCTGCATCTCCGTTCTAACAAACATGCAATTTAATGTCATGAACACAAGAGAACACTTCATTCACGGACTTTACTAAGATGCCTTTTCCTGACAAGGTTTTCGCGTCGGCTTAGCTCAGTGGTTACTTCGTTGAATCAAACTGTCTCGCAGTTTCGTCTCAGCCCTACTCTCTCCGGAGGGTCGAACCACGGGCGCAGTCCGGCGTTTACTTTTCCGTAAGCTCAAGGCAATATCATTGCTTTGCTGCAATGTGCACGTTTATATCCATTTGGCGGCAACGGTGGCTTATTTGAGTGCTGTCGGTTCTGTTGTTAAGCCAGAAATAATAAAGGCACATTTGTATATCGACAAGATCTGCCTTTTCTTGATATCAAATGTGCACTGCAAGCTCGCGCACTACAGGTCCCGCTCCATTCATTGATGTAACCCATGAAATGAACTTTTCATTGCTCATTTGACACATCGACTTCCCAGCTGTTTATTTATTTGTTTATTTATTTATTGCTGAAAGGAGCTGTTTTACTGCGCAAGTGCGCATGCTCACTGTTTTGAAGAACATAAATCCGTCAACTTCAAGTCAAACAATCAAGAAGGCATTTTCCTTTTTCTGTGATTATTGTCGATGTCACCTGCTTACATCATTCATATCCCTTGGCTAAAGCATAACATAGCGAGTTGAAACCTCGAATTTCCGTTGAAAGCTCTTTATTATAAAAATCATAATGTTGGAGTAACTAAAATATATAAATATAATGCAAAAAGACTGATTGGCAAGGATGGAATCAGATTATGACTTGCAGTGAAGCAGATTCTCTTTCTTGGGTTGTGAGTTCTGAGTTTTTTTTAAATCAGGGGCGGATCCAGGAATTTTGGAATGGGGGGCGCAGCCCCATACGAGCGCCAAAAGGCGCCAAGCCTTTGAGGCGGGCTCTGGGGGCCCTCCCCAGAAAAAATCTTGGTCTAGTTCCTGAAATAGCCTGCTAATTCATGAACTAGCCAATTAGCCAGCTAGCCTATTTGTGTTCTGTCTTTATCAGAATGCACATTTCTCAATACCATTAATGCTCTATGATTAGCGTTGGAAAAATGTGAGCAAAAGTAAACCTGTCAGAATGTACAAAAGGTGCCGCCATCAGTTTTCGTGCTAGGTTATATACAAGGACAGTCCTTGGTGTTAACGAAACAACAGGAACGGGAGGTTGTCAGACTGCCACTAGACTCTAAATCCTTGCTCGCAAATGATGTTGTCGGCTGGTGGTTAACAACTCCAGATCCCTTAGAACTGACGAACTGTTGGGAGAATGAATCGTACATACACAATCGTACAATCTGCATAAAAATATAAAGTGGTTGGCTACTCAACAGAAAGCCGGGAGGGCGGAACGCATGCCTTTAAACATGAGATCTCATCCATTTTCAATTACTTTCATTGATTAAAAATTTGGTAACTCTTCGAACATTCGGCTACTTCACGTGTGGCTCACTCGCTTCTTTGAGGTAGCAGAAGTAAAGAAACGAAACGCTTCATTGGGATGTGAAATACATTTGCTAAATTGGTCATGAAGTGCAGGTTTGATAAACTGCTTTGCAGGACATGCAAAATTAACGCACATAATCCATAGTAGATTAGGGTATTTCATTTGGTATAGAGTAACCTATTTCGGAAAATGATTAAAACCTTTTTTTGCATTTATTATTTAGGCTACTTGTCTTAACATTGCACTGAGAGGGAGGCTGTGCATTTAACTGTCAGATTATTGATATCATTGGGAAAACGTGTTAAAGCCAGTGATTGGAAACGAGTCAATAATCAAATGCTTCAAGGGATATTTTCCGCTCTTTCTGTTTTCTGTTCGTTAGCCGCCGCTGATATTTTATATATAATACAGATGTCATAAATCACAGGTTAGCCCATTTACGCATTTACATCAAGCATGTACAGGCTAGGGATTTATAAATGGGTCACCAACACGTACAGCACTACTGACTACAGGCTTAGGAAATGGCACATGTAATACGCGTGGACTTATTAATATCCATTACAAATTGAATTACTGATTAGCAAAATAAAAGATTTTAAGTTTAACTTACTAATTAAATCAATTCTACGCATCTTTCTGGATCTTTTCTTTCGGAAGGAAAAGGGATGAGTAGATATGGTGGGTCGCATATACAGTGTGTTGCTCCTTTATTGCACTCGTGAATAGAGCAAAATTCCTCCATCCACTTCTTAAACCGTAAGGACAATCACAGACTGAACAATGTAAGCCCAGCATATTGCCTTATAACAACCTTAGGCAATGTAAAATAACTTAAATAATTATGCCTCGATGCGCATGCGCAAGCGAGGTATACGGTAGTTCGTTTGTGTGTCATTCATTCTGTCTGTTACTGGGATAGCCGCTACGCCGGTCAAAATCAAGTCCTAGAATATGGCTCTATGGGTTAAATGCCATGATCTCTTGGATTCAAATTTGCCTGATTTTTGAGATAAAGCTTTGTTTTCGAGTTATAGCACTATTTGATTACCACAATGGCTACTGCGAGCGATCAAGACTTCGAAGAAAAAGCTCTTCACAGACACACATTGTGCACTGTGTTAAATACAGCACTGCATGGATTTTCGAACTTACTGCTGAATGAACTTTATAAAACATCACAAATGATTTCTCCCCCCACACAGTAACAGTGCGCAAATGAACAATGCTTTCAGTTATTGCTGGGCTTCACTAAGCCTAACAACCACAGTCTCGCTAAAGCGGTCCTCTGGCTTCTTTTCAACTCATTATGTCAACCGGGGCTTTCCCGACCTATCTGCGTGTTCACATAACAGAGATGGCGTTTGTAGCATATGACCAATCGTCTACCGGCAGCAGACCAGCATATTTTACAGATGAAGAGCAAATGACCATATTACAAAAATATGAGGAATACAGGATCATACAGATCAAAGACAATGCTCAAGACAATAGGACACCCACCACCACTTGGACGGGGGTGTGAATTACATTCTGTCAAAATGACGGACGGCCTTCAAAATGTTCCGTCATTGTTAAAAAAAAATCTGTCAATGACGGAACATATTAGGTCAACACGACCTCTGTCCTGCATAGTATGAAAGGTGCTTCTCTCCAAAAGCCTATTGCTGTTCCCACAGAGTCTGAATTGCAATAATTATCGGCCAGTGTTAAATAGACCCTGAGTAGTGTGAAAGGTGTTTCCCTCCATAACTGTACATTGAAGTTCACCAGACGGCCACTGGTGGGTAAATTCTTGAGTATGTCAAGCATAGATGCACAGCTAGGGCACTCTGACATGTCCACACCCAATTTTATAGCTTCATTAAGGGACATACTCACTGCTGTAAGCACCGAGGTATCAGCACCCTCAGTGCTTTTATTACGATAAGTAGCCGGCTGTTCCGCTGGGATTGCTAGGCTTTATCGGCTTTGTTGACATCGTGGGTAGTCTTGAACTCTGACCAGAAAATTTTCGCGCATATGCAGTCATAATGCCGATTTAGTCCATTAGAGAATCCGAATGCACTTACACTAGGCAACGTGATCATAAGTCCCCTGCACATCGTATATACGTTTCTTTATGCAATTAGCCGGATGAATGGTCGCGGCTTTAAATATTGCTGCTGCGCAGAATTTTGGCATAGCGTTATCTCCTTACTTTTCGAAAAGCGTGGTTCTGTGTACCCACAGAGCTAAAGAACACACTACAGTGGACACGAGACCAGTTTTGGTGAGATTTGCGTCCACCCTCTTACCGAAGGATGGCGTCCTGCACGGAACCATAGGCTGCGTCCGAATAGTCTTTTTTTGCCTAGGAAAGTTCCTAACTTTAAATATAATGCAAATTTTTGAGATTTCCGCATCGGCCTCACTTTTCAGACCCCGGTGCTGCGGCCATCTTTTTATACAGTCTATGCACGAAACTGTGAGAAACCTTCGGCCAAGGTAATTTAGAGGTGGAATACAGAGATTATGTAGATGATTTTTACATGAAGTAAGATTCTAAGGGTATAGCCTATTAACCTAGGTGAAGTTCGTATATGAGCATATGTGAAAAATAGACCCGAAAGTGAACTTGATGCTGATGATACTAAAACAGATTTATCACTCATCATACAAAATATTTTTTACAGTGAAAGAAATTCAGTGTTTTTCATTGCATTTTATCTAGTCGCATATGCACATGTACAGTGTTTGAGAGCGAAATTCCCCTGCCGATACCTTACACAAGATGGGGGACGCGTCTCACGTTTTCTGGTTGGTTCAGCCAATGACGTTGTCCACTCTAGTGTTTTATTTAGCTCTGAGCTAAAGGAGGTAAATTAGGACACCTTTCCCCTGAGACACCTTTCCTTAACATTTAAAGAATTCAATCCACTTATCATGGCTGCCGGATCATTTTTTAGGAGTTGGTCTTTTTTTTTCTAGGAAAGTTCCTATTTGGACGCAGCCCGAGTTTGAGAACCACTGCTATATTGCAGTTCAGTTTCCGCTGACGCTTTCGCAATGGCCACAATAAGCAATCCAGACAAAACTTTTCACTTAATGGGTAAAAAGAAACACTATAATGGAATTAAAAAAAAAAAATCCTCTGGTCAAGATAAAGTGAGAGGAATGATAAGATCATGTTACCCATATACATTGAAATTTGGCTTTATTCATTTTACATTCTTCCATAAAACATTTTAACATTCATCAATAAATGCATTAAAATCCTGTTATCCAAGACAAAATGTTTATCAAACTGTGGCTTTCTGCGGTCCCAAGAGATCAGTGGGCACCATCAAGTCTGCTCTGATAATTTCATTTGGGCTAAGACAAGCTGTCATTCATTAGTGTTCTTCTCATGCTAAATTACCCAAGTTACAAATTTCTTTCCAAGCAACAGACATTTCCTTGTTTCATTGCTGTATTAAATGGGCAAAAATAGGTGGTTACCCAGTTAGCTAGCTAGCGTTGACGTGAAGTTCTCTGCGCTCACCCAGTTTGTGACCGAATTAGCCAGCTAGCTAGCTAAGTAGCTTGGCTATGGTATGATTTCCAGAGCTTGCTTTGGGTCCATCTAGCTGGGATTGCGATTCCAATTAAGTGAGTTAGCATTGCTGACTGGCAAGAAAGCATTCACAGGTCCTCTCTGTTTTAACCCGTGATAGCTCATGTGGAGCCTAAGCTGCAATATTTTTATAAGCGTGGCTGAAAATGGCTAGCTAGCTATATATGATGTCAGCCACTAGGGCTAATTATTGGCAACTAATGATACGGCTGTCATTCCCAGTGCGTTCAATAACTGCTCGTGCGGTTGTGTTTTCGATCTCTTGAGTGGCTGAATGATAGTGTAATACACCTGCGGTACTAATGGCCGGGCACACTCAGAATATTTATTTTTGGGTATGACCCTAACTGCAGGCAGCACCCAGAGGAACCAAAACGCATCAGACCACCACTAAGAAATCAGATACAGCTTTATTTCGTGATACATATATAGAAGACAAGCATATGCCGGAGCCGTAGCGATAACTTAAATAAGGGACACAGGAGGCTAAAGGAATACCGTCCCACAAATGTGCAACACAGCAAATCAATAAATAGTTATAGCAATATCACAGCACAAAAGGAAGTAGTTTTCAATAAGATTGCTAAACTACTACAGAGCCACCCACTCAAGTGCGTGAACACAGCAAGTATGTTCCCCAGCCCCTTTACCCAATTATTGCACAGGCCCGACTATCTAAAAAGACACACCCACTCAACACACACACACTCACACAAATGCATGCAAAATGTCAGTTGATTAAGAAGGGAACTTCCCTGCTTTCCCCCCTAAGACCCAGCCCTGGGGTCTAATGCCAGTCTGCAGTGAACAGTCCAAATGGCACAGCCCAAGTTCACGTGATCCCAGGAGTCAGTTCAGCGTCTTTAGTTTGACCAACCACAGGCACGACAGCGCAGTTCGTCTGCAATATTCCGGGACATGCTCGTCCCAGCGGCGGTCCTAATAGGTATGCACCAGGCCTATACTAAATTCCCCCCACTAAAACTATCCTCATCGGCGGCGACCCTAGTGACCGCGACCGGCACAATTCGAACCCCAAAAGTCCGACCGCTTCACCTGGCTTTCTCTTGTGCACTGGTGTCCGCTCTCTCCTTGATTTCCACCTGCAGGCTCCTGTATAGATTCTCACAGGTGGACACAATAATTATCCTGGGCACCGCCCATCCACTCCCCACAATAGTATGACTTGTACACGCCACTCGTGAACTGGGAGAAACTGAAGAGGCACGACTTTGTCACTTGGACCTCAGAAAGTACCAAATGGCGCGGTGAGAAGCAGAAAGGTAAATTAGCAAGCATCACATAAATTATAAGGAAACTGGTTATTATGGATTCTCCATCAAAACAGTTGGATCAAAACCATGCTGCTCCTTTCACTGCGGTGTGATTTGGTATTGGTGTAGGAGGGATTCAGGGTGATTTTATCCTTGTCAGGCAATAATGCGTATCTGAAAATGCGAACTTCTGGCAGTCTGCAGTAGTCTGGTGCACCAAATGGTCATTCTGAGGTATGTTCAAGACAGTAGGAGCCCGCATGAGCGTGCGTGCACACATCAACTGAACAGGGGTGCCCCACCGAGAGCCCGTGAGCTCACGCATTACCCATTTGCAGGTGTCTCTCTTAGTGATTGTGACATCAACTAATGACAGTTTGTCGACAAAATACACTTTGGCTGTATTTCAAAAGCAAGGGTTGTTCACTTCGAAGTGAACAGAGCCATTGATAATCTCACAGTTGCGACACTCCCATTGACTCTCGTGTACAAAAAATGGCGGCGAACTTCCGGGTAGTGGAACTTCTCATAGTTCCAAAGATGATTCTCGCAGCTTCAGACCAATTCACTTCCATTGGGACATCGACGGTAAGTAATAAAATATTGAAGTCTTATGATTCACGAAATGTATATATCTTATCAGTGGTCATGTAACATTTATAATCTCCAATTGTGTATGATCGGCACAATGATATATATGTATTTTAAGTCTGAAGAGGTTGTGATGATTTAAGCTCATGTTCGTTTGCTTCGTAGTTATCTTGGTCAGCTGTGGGAATGCAGTCATTAACTCTACGGAGTTTCTATTTCTATCTCTCACAAAACCGATATAAATTGCTACGGTAAATGATGGGATGAGGTGCCTGTGACTGGTTTCGGTAAAGTTTTTTAAAATTTTATTTTAAAGTTAGCTTTGACAATTTTGACATGCTCTTACCTAGTGTAGCTTGATCCGGTGTTTTAAGTTCAATCACGAACGGTTGCGGAATTTCTAACTCAGTTTAGCTCTCAAGAACCATTTTGGATGAAAACCACACCACTCGTTATTCATAAAATTGAATGAAACCACAAGTTAGGACGTTGACGACCTAAGTGTCACCCATCATGTTTTAGCTAGCATTATGAAATTGCATCTGTCAATTTACATTTGTCATGCAAGGTGCTGTTAGCTTTCAAGCGATCTTGCTGTAGACAGCTAGCTGTATTAAATGCCATGTTGTATTTCGCAAAAAGATGGTCTTTTTAAATGATTTCCTCTTGAAGAGATGTGGTGGCTGTGGTTAGTCTTTATCACTTTTCTGTGCTCATTTTATTGTGCCATGTAGGCTTACCGTTAATACGGGCAGAGGCTGCTGCTGGCGATGGAGGCTATAGGGTTCGTGAGAGGTTCTGAGATCAATAAACTTTGCAAATCACACATTTATTTTTATCCCAAATTTAATGTAAAACTCCTTTTAAATATAATGCAATGATTTTATTAGCTTTTGTAATTGCATGAGTGTCTTACATGTCAATTATGGGAGACTTTGAAAAGGTCTTAAATTTAACTGACTGAAAACCTGCAGGTACCCTGTGCTGCTGGCAGTGGTGGAGGCAGGCGCTGGCGGAGGCGGGCAGAGGCTGCTGTTGGCGATGGAGGCTACAGGATTCGCGGGAAGTTCTGAGATGTATAAAATTTGCAAACCTCTTCCAACATTCCTGGCCCTTGTATTTGTAATGTCCCCAGCTCCTTTATTTATTCATTTTCTATACCTGTTTATTCCTCACTAGGGTCGCGGGGCGAGCTGGAGTCTAACCCAGCTGACTACGGGCAAAGTCAGGGACCCACCCTGGACAGCTTGCCAATCCATCGCAGGGCGCACACACCATTCACAGACCATTCACTCTCACACTCATACCTTTGGGCAATTTAGTATCTCCAATTAACCTGATATGCATGTCTTTGGACTGTGGGAGGAAACCGGAGTACCCGGAGAAAACCCACGCGAACACGGGGAGAACATGCAAACTCCATATTTATTTATTTATTTATTTATTTATTTGTAATTCCACAAATGTTCATGCTTCACAGTATCGTTCTTGTTCTAAGAGTCTACTTGTCTGTTCTATTCAGTACATTCCTGTTAAAGCCATTTAGTTGTTGTAGTTCTATTCAGAACCCTGCCCTGTTCTGAAAACACACACACGCACACACACACACACTTAGTAGTTCCACACATCGAGAGGGTTTATTAATTTGACACTGATCACCCCCTCTCCCACACTGGAACCCACCACCATCCTGCCGCATTACTATGTACAGCATTGTATTTCTTTTGTTATTTGTTGTTCAAGGTTCACTCATGGTTCACTCACTCACACTTGCACCCCTCCTTGTTTAATTTGTTTATCAACTTCAATTTCTGTGCTGTCCTGTTGTTCACTGTTGAAGAAAAATCTTTTTGTTGAAAACCTTTCCTTGCATCAGTCATTGTATTTAATCTAATTCAGTCTCCTGGTGTCACCAG
This sequence comes from Gymnothorax javanicus, assembly GCA_029692085.1. NCBI lineage: Eukaryota > Metazoa > Chordata > Actinopteri > Anguilliformes > Muraenidae > Gymnothorax > Gymnothorax javanicus. The sequence goes on along the minus strand of CM056204.1, from coordinate 2,759,275 downwards.
CTCTAGGTTACATGTGTTTCGTTCATTTTATCTAAACATTAGAATTGAGAATATCAAGGGCTCTGAAATGAGCATGGTGGTGCACCTTTGCTTTAAGGAAGAACTGGCGTGACATTGAATGATATTACAGGTCAGCAGAACTTTAACATGGTAAGTTGTGGGTAAATCCAGAAGATAAAGGCAGACCCTAGTAATCCAATAATGTAACTTAATAAAGCTAAAATATGTAAACTTATCCATCCCCATGACAGTATAAATACAGGGTTAAATTTACTTAGAAATTATACCGGATCAATGTTACCTATAAGTAGGCCTACTAGCTCACTGATGCTAACATGAATCTTTCCTTCCAAAGACATGATCTTAGTAGTAAAAGCACGACCTCTATAAGCATGTATGTAAATAATGTAATTCATAAAGAGAAATGTGCGGCAATTGTGTAAGGTTGAATTTAATATTTAACGTTCAGTAACGCAATCGCAAATGACTGCCAAAAATCAGAGGCTATAGGAAATGCTTCCGGAAAACAACTTCACAAACTTCAGTATTTATCAGAAACGTGCTGAACAGAGCAATGTTACGGTCTGCAGAATCTTCACGTTCTAGCTGACAATTGCTCTCACCCCGCTCACATTTACTTTGCTCAATTTCCAAACGAACAGTTGATTTTCCTCAATTCACAATTAAATGGGTAAACAGTCTAATTTATTTCGATAAATTTTTTGTTTCTCACATTTTGAAATTGAAATGACCATGAAACATGGCAGATTTGCATTTGCATGAATCATCTCTATTTTTACATATCATCTCTATTTTATGACATTTGGTATGCCTCAACAAAATATATTCCACCTATCCCTTACGAAAATGAACTAAAGAGTTAATAGTATACTATAAGATGATAGTGTTCTAAAGTGTGGTTGTAGTGTTCTATAGTTTTCACCAGCTATAGTATTACAATAGCCAATATTTCAATAGTAACAAAAATATATTCCAAAAACTATTACTACAGTAATACTATAGTTTTTGATGGCCATTTTTTTTGTAAGGGATACTGCGGGCCATTTAGACGCTCAAAAGTAACCAAAATCAAGAGCTATGAATTCCTTTATTTTTAATTAATATTTTTCAATGATCAAATAAAAAATACTACAAATCTGCGGAACAGATTTGTCTGAATGCGTTTGCCAGGTTTTTGGTGCATCAGACCATTTCGTACAATACAAAAATAATTTCTCTCTCCCATTCACGTGTGACATGCTTCACAAAAGGTTTTCCACTTTGTGTTTTAGATGCTTAAAAACCAGGGCCATATCAAAAATAAATTCATTCTAATATGTAAAAATTCTACGATGAGAGGTGGAATTCAAAGAACGTGTCTTTTCCCTAATATTCAGATTATTGGCATTCTTTCAATCTAACACGGTAGCCTGGCTAGGTCTGTCTGCTTCTTTCATTATAGGCTACATATTGGTTTTGATTAGTCAGTAGGCTAAATAAATGGCTTGATTGTTAGTTAGGCAAACAACACGCTTACAGATTTAAGGTAGGGTAATTATGCCAAGGTGGGAGAAACATTTGCGGGAGCGTCGGCGTTAATTTTGGTATCAGTGACCAGAACAAAAATATTTCTCCGTGCTTTTTCTTGGGGAAAGAGGCATATTCCTAAAAGGGACAAGCACCGTAAGCGATCGCTCGCCTGCGCTGTAAATTGGAGGTCAATGTTAACTGAATGGGATGGCTAATTAGCTAACTAGCACACTAATGGGACTAATGGGAGCAAGTTGGCTACCTAGCTAGCAATAGTATAGCGAACGCGCCAATGTATTTAGCTACATAGCCAACTGGCTAGCGAGCTAAAAAGGCTGCAGTTCGCTTTCAATGCGTACACTGTCATACTTGTTAGCGAGCTAGTTGGCTTCCTAGCTAGCAAGCCAAAGTGATATCGAACTGTGTGTCATAGCTAGCACGCCAATATTTTCGTAGGGGTGTTGACAAGAGTCATGGTAGAATGGAGATAAACCAACCGTTTTTTTTCCAGCACTCGGTATTTATCGTAGACTAGATACCTGGAAATTTATATTTGAAACCTTGCGCTTCAAATGAAATTTCCAGGTATCTATGCTACGATAAATACCTCGTGTTCGGAAAAAAACTGTAGGTTGATCTCCTAATTCTCTAACAGCCTGTGCTGCGCTCGGAATGTACTCTCACTCACTATAGGGCACGATGGAGAGTGAGCGAGCGAGTGGACAAGTGTGCGTTTCGAACGCAGCTGACGTTTGCGGCACGCAACACGCGCATCACCATCGATCCGTAAACAAAGTCTGACGATTTGGTCACATGGATAGCAACCTGTAAACAAACACAATTATTGATATGGGCATATACAGATGAGCGTAAAAAAACATCTCTGGTTCGATTCTCTGGACGCTGTTCAGTGTTTTATTTTAAAACTTCGGACAAAAACTTGTCATGACGTTCACCTCCTAGTTCGTGAAAAAAGCAAGCTATATGATCAGTATTTGATACTCCGGGTGGGATAGATTTGTCGAGACGTGAGATAACTCTCTGCTTCCTTCGAATTGAGTGTTGTGGTTTGCAAGATCAAAATGGGAATCTGCCCTTCATTCACTCTTTGTGTAAGTGCATCTTTTACAAGCTTACTCAGTTTACGCGGTTGCTACGGAAGGTACAGTAAAGGATATGTCCTGTTTTCCTATCATTCCAGCCCACTTTCGTAAACTTGCCCAAAGTTCTTCCAATTTAGGGTTTGAATGAGCAATACATGTTGAAAGATCATATTTTGACTTTTTTCGTCTCTTACAAAGTGTTGATAAAGAATGAGAGACAGTGAAAGACACCCCTTTTTAGCAGATCTCATGTCTGTTGAAACTCTCCAAAAAAAACCCCATTAGAATTTTCTTACCTATTATTGCAATAACGTATCCAAAACTCATATGGCAATATCTAAACATAATAAAAAATGAAAAATAGGCAAAAGTGTCACATTTTATTACATGACTTCTGACCTAGATACAGTTAACAGCATCCTACAGAAGTCACTTCATCATGCACTTTCAAAGTTAAAAACATCAACCTTGCCCTCTTCTAGGTTTCTAATCTTTGATATATGTTGTACATACTTATCATATCTAAAATGTATTTCAAGCAATAGAATCCTAGAAGAGGATGTCTTTCACTGTCTCTCATTCTTTATCAACGCTTTGTAAGAGATGAAAAAAGTCAAAATATGATCTTTCAACATGTATTGCTGATTCTAACTCAAAATTGGAAGAGCTTTGGGCAAGTTTACGAAAGTGGGCCGGAATGATAGGAGAACTGGACATATCCTTTGTGTTGAAACTAGGTCTCATCTCTTTCTGATGGATGACACCGCCTTCAAGGAACAGCTGATTTAGTTCAGTTTGAGGTTTTCTAAAAACGTCCAGTAACGGTGAAATCACCTTTCGTGGCTTAATTTGGTCATCAAGTTATGTAGGGGAGACAGGGCTCCAATGAGCCACGGGGACCAATGAACCATATCTCACATTTGTAATCAAAAGATGTCAGAGCTGCTTAAAATAAGCAAAATATTGATATGGCTCATTGGTTCCCATGGCTCATCAGGCCCCAGCCTCCACTATTATGCATTCAGGAATTATACCCTGCATCAAATTTGTAAACATAATTCAGAATATTCTTTTTTTATGCTAGCTAGAAGTAAAACTTCATTAACATTTTAATCATTTCCCACATAGGTGTGCGCAATGTAGTATTTGTGTGCTGTCAGACCATTTTTGAAGTGCTACAGAAACAGGGAAAAGGTGAAATTGCTTGAATGCACTTCTACCTTTCCAAGTAATCGGCAATGTCCGGTTACATGTCTATTGTGAGTCAAGAAGTGAAAAATAATTAGGGAAGAAGTCTGCTAATTTACACATGGACTGAAGAAAACAACTTCTTTCAAATGCCCATTTATTTTGAAGAACAAATCATTTAGTTAGGTTGAAAGTCACTAGCCATCATTATAGCTAATCTATTTGAAAACTACCAAGGAAAAACAATCAGAGTCCAAATTGTTCATGTTTTAATATTTCATATATTATGTATTATTATAATATTTTATATATTTTATATTTTTTGCATATTTTTTCAGTGCTTTGTTTCTAAGATCGTTTTGAATTTTTAATACATCATTTCTCCATATTGTGAAAATGTGACTGATCATTTTTCCATTGTGGTCTTCATTTGTAAAATACTCATTACTGTCTCCTGCCATACCACAGAATTCATTCTCTAGACTAAAAAAGCCCGGCAGGAAGGCCAATTCAGAGCCCCCAGCTCGCCGAAATGGGGGTCCAGTCTTTGGCATCTCTCTGGCAGAGCTCAGGGAATCCGGGCAGATGTTGTCTGGCATCCCCTGGGTCCTAAGAGACATGATGGACATCCTGGACAAACACGGTGCGTCTCACACTACTGAGCACTTTCGAACAATAATGGCACCATTCATTCCCCGAGAGCAGTGCAGCTTTTCTGTTTTTCCACGAGTGATTCACTGGTCAACAGGGTAAAAATATGATCAGTATTGATAAAATGGTAAGCCTGTAGTGTGTTGAGTTTGCATCGTGCCTTGGTTTTCTGCTGTGAATGAATGAAAAAACATACTTGCAGGAATGAAAGAGTGAATGAACATGTAAATATTGATGGATGGATGAATGAATGAATAAGTGTATAGTTATTTTTTTTATTTTTATTTGACCCATATTTTACCAGGTAGTCCAATTGAGATCAATGATCTCTTTTTCAAGGGAGACCTGGCCAAAATGGCAGCATAAAGTATTACAGACAACATGACAATAACAAGAAAACATTAAATGTAAACACTAAGACGTAGACAACTTAATACACCGATGGTCAAAAAAGATATTCATTCAACTGTTAAAATATCTATGGGAATAAACAAGTACCAACCGATTTATTCACCATTTTACTAATAAGAAATTTCAAATCAGACAACGAGACTAATTCCATCAGTTTCAAATCTTTCTGAAGGTTATTCCAGGTGAGGGGAGCAGAGCACTTAAAAGCTTTCATTCCCAGATTGGTCTGTGCACTTGGGACAGACAATAAACAAAACATAAAACAATAAATAAAATCTTGAGATCTCAAACTACAGCTACTATCGGATCTCCGTGCAATCAACTGCAATAGTGAGTGGATGAATGAATTAATGAATGGATGGTGGGTGGATGGATGGATGGATGAATGCAGAGTGAATGAATGGATGGCTGGTGGCTGAGTGAAAATTTAAAAATGAATTAATAAATGAATTTGAATGAATGCATGAATGGAAGGACTTTATTTATTTTATTTAACCCTTATTTAACCAGGGAAGTCCTGTTGAGATTGAAATCTCTTTTTCAAGGGAGCCCTGGGGGTTGAGGTGGGGAGGGAGAGGGCAATTTGCACAGCCAATTAGATCAGGGGATGATCAGGTGGCAGGTCGAAAGAGCCAGGTTGGGACTTTAGCCATGACACCGGGGAACCTGCTACTCTTATCGATAAGTATCATAGGATCTTTAATGACCACAGTGAGTCAGGACCTCGGTTTAACGTCTCATCCGAAAGACGGCATCTCCTTCAGTACAGTGTCCCCGTCACTGTACTGGGGCATTGGGGATTATTCCACCAGAGGGAAGATTGCAACCTACTGGCCCACCAACACCTCTTCCAGCAGCAACTTGGTTTTCCCAGGTGGTCTCCCATCCAAGTACTAACCAAGCCCACATCTGCTAGCTTCAGCCACACGGCTGGAGCAGATCGAATAGTGGTATGGCTGCTGGCCAGGATAAATGCATGAGCGAGTGAGTTAGTTTCTGCCCCAGTGTGCGGTGCGGTGTGTGAGGTGTGTAATGTGTGTCTCCTTTGTGCCCCTGGCGCAGGCGCAGGTTTGCAGGAGGAGGGGTTGTTCAGAGTGTGTGGCTCTGCAGAGAAGACTCATCCCTGAAGCTGAAGGCTCGCTGTGATCGCGGGAAGCCTGTGGATGCTAGTGCTGGTGAGGACGTCCAGAACGTGGCCTCCCTGCTCAAAATGTTCTTGAGAGAACTGCCCCAGGCCGTCATCCCTGACCCCCAGCGTGTGGAGATCAGCCGCTGCTTCAGGGGTACGTATCCCAACCTGAGTCAGTCACAGAAACAGCCTGTTGTAGCCGTTTAGCATTAACAGGTCAGGATACGTATCCCAACCTGAGTCAGTCACAGAAACAGCCTGTTGTAGCCGTTTAGCATTAACAGGTCAGGGATACGTATCCCAACCTGAGTCAGTCACAGAAACAGCCTGTTGTAGCCGTTTAGCATTAACAGGTCAGGGATACGTATCCCAACCTGAGTCAGTCACAGAAACAGCCTGTTGTAGCCGTTTAGCATTAACAGGTCAGGGATACGTATCCCAACCTGAGTCAGTCACAGAAACAGCCTGTTGTAACAGGTCAGGGATACATATCCCAAACCAGGGAGCCCAACCTGAGTCAGTCACAGAAACAGTCTGTTGTAGCCGTTTAGCATTAACAGGTCAGGGATACATCCCAACCTGAGTCAGTCACAGAAACAGCCTGTTGTAGCCCAAAGGTCAGGGATACGTTCCCAACCTGGGCTAAGTTAACTAAGTTAGCAACTTATATAGTTTGTGCATTCATAGTCAATGGTTCCAACTATGTACACTACAGGCCAAAAGTTTGGAAGCAAGATCAAATTTGTACAAAAAAAATCATAGTTTCATTGGCATACTTTGCAACAAAATAAACATGATTATTATAAAAAGAGTCACTTATCAGAATACATTTTTAATCAACTTATCAGGCCCATATTACTAGGCCCATGGTCCTACTGCCTGCCGGATTGTTGTTGGCATCCGGTGGGTTGTAAACCATGACATAAAGTGAATAATGCAAACTGATTTGTCTTTTACTTTTTTACTGAAGTTGTGACTCTTGCAAATCGTCTCAACCCAAAAACTAAGCCCCTCCTTTCTTTTGTTAACATTTATTCAGCAATGGTCTGGTAACATCAATGTATACAGTACCTAAAGGTAAATAGAGGAAAATGGTGCATATCAATGAAAAAAAAGTCTAATCATGCAGTAAATACATCCCAAAATCCATAGATTTCATACTGGTTTTTAAGAAAGGCATTGTGAACAGAAACTTGATGTTGCTTCCAAATTTTTGACCTGTATTGGCCTTGCTTCCAAACCTCTGGCCTGTAGTGTAAGTTAGCATCTGTGATTTTGGGAAACGCACCCCTGAGTCAGTCACAGAAACAGCCTGCTATTGCTATTCAGCATCAGTAGATTAGGTATAGGTAACCCAACATGAGTTAGTGACAGAAACAGCTGCCATAGCCCTTGAAGCATCAACAGGCCAAGTGTACAAAATAGATCATTAAATCTGAAAATGTTGTGTGTCACAGAGTTCACAGATGAGCTGACCCTGAATCACATGCTGAGGGAGCAGCTGACCAGTCTTCCTAAAGACAACTACAACATCCTGTCTTACCTATGTCACTTCCTGCTCAAGGTGGCCTCCTACAGCCAGGTCAATCACATGTCTGTGGAGAATCTGGCTACAATCTTTGGCCCTTGCCTGTTCCAGTAAGTTTATATCTTACTATTTTCATCAGGGATTACATGATATATATATTAATTTTTGAAATAAATTGTGCAAGATGATCTAGTTATGGATAGAATTTGGCTAGGAAATGAATGGATTTATGTAAACTAATATCATTGGACTGCTCTAGTTTGATATTATGGCATATCCATATGTTGATCAAATTATTGACTGATTCTGAATACATTGCTGTGTCTTTTCATTCCTTTTGATTTCATGCAAACTTCAAAATGAGTTTTTTATCCCCCGCCGCGCATTTAGCGCAAAGCAGGGGATATAGTATTAGGCTCTGTCCGTCCGTCCGTACATTCGTCCGTCCGTACATACGTCCGTCTGTACGTGCGTACCAATTGGAATATCTTAAGAACCCTTGACTGGATTCTCTTCATATTTCACATCTAGGTTGATCATAGTAAGAGAAAGGTGCCAGTCATGTTTGGTGACCTTGACCTTCAATTCAAGGTCACAAGGTGACTTTAACGTTTTTTTGACATTTAACCCTTGTCAGCGAGATATCTCAAGAAAGGTTCACTGGATTTTCTTCATATTTGACACCAAGCTTCATCTGTAGAAGGCACAGGGCCCAGCCAATTTTGGTGACCTTGGCATAATTTTCAAGGTCACAGCGACACATTGAATATTTCAGTATGTTTACCTACATGTTAACCTTGTCAGCGAGATATCTCAAAAACCTTTTACAGGATAGTCTTCATATTTGACACCAAGCTTCATCTAGTGATGGTACAGGGCCCAGTCAATGTTGGTGACCTTGACATTATTTTCAAGGTCCCAACGACACATTGAATATTTCTGCATGTTTACCTGCATGTTAACCTTGTCTGCGAGATATCTCAAAAACCTTTCACAGGATAGTCTTCATATTTGACACCAAGCCTCATCTAGTAAAGGCACAGGGCCCAGTCGATTTTGGTGACCTTGACATTATTTTCAAGGTCCCAACGACACATTGAATATTTCTGCATGTTTACCTGCATGTTAAACTTGTCAGCGAGATATCTCAAGATCAGTTCACTGGACTTTCTTCATTATCAACACCAAGCTCCATCTAGGGAAGGCGCAGGGCCCAGTCGATTTTGGTGACCTTGGCATAATTTGCAAGGTCACGGTGACACATTGAATATTTCACAAGGTGACTTTAACGGTTTTTTTGACATTTTACCCATGTCAGCGAGATATCTCAAGAAAGGTTCACTGGATTTCTTCATATTTGACACTAAGCTTCATCTGAATTCTTTTGAATGTTTATTGATAAGCAGTTTCTTTATTAGTATTTTTACCGTTCATACACTGTGATATTCGTGTCAAGGTCACAGTAAGTCTTGAAAATATTTTTGCGTTTCAACAACCACAGTGCAAAATATCAACGGATGTTGACTGGATCATGTTTCTGTTGACATTTAGCTTCATCTTAACCTATCACCATCACTTCATACCTCTTTAATTTTGAATTGATCATTTGCGGCGGGGGATGTTGTCACTATGTTTTTTTTTTTTTTTTTTTTACTCTATACATAAGAACATTGTGTTCTCGATGCTGTAGCTCCTCAGTTCACCCTGGGCCACACATTTTAAGGGTTCATTCCCTGTCAAAATAAAGTTCTCTTCACAGAAAGGCAATACTGTATAATACAGGGCCAGATTCCTTTTATAATGATGTTACTTCACAAGAGTTGAGAGTTTAGGTGGGAGTTTTGGCTGGAAGCCATTCATATTTTCTGGAATGTCAGTCACGCCTGTAATAATTGAAGGCAAATTTGTGATGTGCACTTGCTTATGGTGCTTAAAAAACTAGATAATTCATTTGAAACACTCAACAGCACCCAGAGAGCACACACCTCTGCCAAGGCAGCTCAATTCCCCTGAACAACATACTATTCCCAGCCATAATATAACCTTCTTTGCTGAGATAATGATTCACAACCATTTCCATTTATGAATTTTATCACTATTTGCACAAACAACATGGTTGACAAAACTTAATTTTCAGGAAGCAATATATTTGAACATTCTTGATCACCCAGGATGTTACTTGTATATGGATTAAACTTTGATGTTGGGTAGATCTTATGGAGGTACTATCCTGTAATTTTTGTGCAAGTGTTGTAGACGGCATTTACCTAGTTGGAAGCAATAATGTTGAAATTGCCCCAATCCCAAAATGGTGAAGAATCCTTGAAAAAAATTTCTGGATCATCAACCCCAAAATCTGATGGATTGTTCTTTGGGCCATACCATATCCCTGCAAAAAATTTTACCAAAATCCGTTCTAAACTTTTTGAGTAAAATTGCTAACATACAGAGAGAGAAACAGATGAAATTTTTCATGGAGTAATACTTGCAAAAACTCGCAAACACGAGACAAGACTGAACATTTTGGCGTTGGTTCATTTCTCCATCATTTTTTCGAAGCGAGATATTGGCCAAAATATGCATTTTTGACTTTTTGACGACCTTGACTTTGATCTTTAAAAATTATCCCCTTCTTCCTTGGACATATGGTGTCTTGTGGTGTAAATTTCAAATTGATACCTCAAGAATCGCGGACACTAGAGTGAGCACAGGCAGACACACAAACATGACAATGAACATACTTGTGAAAACTCCTATTTTTTTGCTGGTAACCAACAGAGGCAAAAACATAACCTCCTTGGTGGAGGTAATAAGTCATACCACTTGCTTCCTTTCACTAAACTGGGCTAATGAGCTTTTTGGGTGCCGTCAAACTGAACTTTTGTCTAGAGAATAATTAATAAACCTTTGAAGGGCGCTGTAAGGTTATAGAAATAGATGGTATGATTAGACGTGGCAAAGCAGAGGCCACAACACACGAACAATAGCCTGAGGTAGTGCAGTCCATGCTTGATAAATATTCTAATTCTCCTATTATCTGGTGGAAAACAAATGCCATTTGATAAGCAAAACCATTAGGACTTAAGAAAGTGAACCAAAGACTGTAACCAGCAAAATATTGTCAGAATATTAGCAAATATTTTGTATTCATTGAGTAAACTGGATGCATCTTTTTTGTAGGGTTCCTTATGGCCCTAGTATGCTGGAGGAGCAGACACTGTGCAATGCTGTGGTGTGTCATATACTGAAGAACCAGTCCTTCCTCATGAGCAGTGGTCTGGACTCACCCTCCCCTCCTCCTGTGCTGACAGCCCTGTCACACCCTGAGGTAAGGGTGTACAGTTGGGTTTTAGGTTGCTTGTACTGCTCTTAGGGGGAAGGTGATGTTCAAAACTCCACCTTCTGCCTGCCCCAACCGCTTTGATCCAGCCTGAACTGGAATAGCGAGGCCTCTGTCCTCGGTTATCGAAGATCAAATGTAATGGCGAGTTTCTCGTTTTTGAAGACTTGAGTTTTCTGTGCTTTTAGAATGTTTATCTACACGCCCCATTCTCCTCATTCCTACTAGTTTTAGCTCTTTGCAGTTGCACCGCCGTTCTTTTTACTAGACTGTTCTGATCAATTTTTTGATGAAGATGGTTATATTTGATCATTGTCAACCTTGGAAAAGGGCATAGGTTCCAAAAAAATGAAAAGTTCTCTTTTAAGGCCCCCCATCGTGTCACCAGGTGCGCAGCAAATTAACCATTAACTATTTAAAAATTGTTCCTTTGTGACATCACATGATCAAGTGACCGCCCAGAGGCAAGAGGGACTGATCAACTTGAGCGAACCAGTTAATCAGTTCCAGCATTATTCTGGGTGGTCTCTCCCCTTGTGATGTCACACTGGACAGATTTTGAAATGGCTTGTAATGGCGGATTGGCCATGTACTTGGTGGTATGATGGGGGGCCCTTTAAGCTTTGACCACCTTTGTCTGCCAAGAGACCAGTTATTAGCAGCAACTGACCAGCTTTAAGTATCAAAAAATGCTGTTTAAAGCCATATTAAAGTTTAGAATTCTTAGAATGCCAGCTAAGATTTTAAGGAGGGTGAGCATAGGCTTTCTATGCTGTATCATTCATTTTCTGAGCATGGAATGAGATGTTAGCAAAAACAAATGTGTCAAATTGGTGTGGTTTGTCTGTCTGTTAACGTCATCCCTGTTTTTTGATGCAGGAGAAAGCCATGGGCTGCATCACCTCAGTTTGGTCCTCTGTACATGAAAGCTCAGCTGAGACACAAGCACTCGACACTGCTGAGACACAAGGGCAGTGCTCAGCCAGTCCATCCCTGACACACATCCAGCTAGCAGGGTATGTTCCTCAGTTCTTCCCTCACTTTATGTTTTTTTTTCTAATAAACCTTCTATTTCCCTTATTTTCCATTGTGTACTAATTTGGAGTGGCTTTTAATAACTGTGGACCTGTGCAATTATTACAGAACAGAATTTTTGAGAGACTGCAGGCCAGTAGATTGATAGTGCTAAGGTCTTCAATTCAAAGCCAGGTTGATGACAACAAGACAGTTGTGTTACCCTTTATTACCCACTAGATGGTTCCCTTGAGCGAGCATACCCAATTTCACAGATCTCAGAGATTTAATATAGCATTCAAATCGTATCTTATCAACTCAGCCAATTCTGATATCAATTTGCTCAGAATGCTTTTTGATGCTCATATTTATGGAAGCATATAGTTAACAAAATTAAAATGAAAATGCAATGTCAGAAATGCATTTTCATTTTTTCAAGATATTTGCTATTTGTATCATAATGAAAATTCAAAAGTAATTCATTTTCAAGTCCATGCATGCAATTTTTATAACAATTGGAAAATTAAAATACATTCCTTTTACATTTGTATTTTCGAAAGTGCCCTGAATATCACTAACAATGCCCTAATCTCATTAAGCAAATACATTCTCGAAATGCTTTTTTTTTTTTTCATAAGCTGTCTCATAATTAAATGCTGTTTTTTTTTTTCATTTTCGTGACAGACTGCCCTGCCTGACTTTGCATTTTCGAAGGTCCCAGTTTAGAATTCCTAACAAAACTAAAAAAAATACCCTCCCTAGTTGGGTGTGGCCTGTCGGTGAGAAGGCGGGACGTCCTCCAAATTTGATTGGATTTAACAAATACAAATGATCTCGGTGGTTATCAATCAGAGCTCCTGCAGTGCTTTTATGTCAAAGCACAAATGGCATTACATAGTTGGAGCCACTGACTGTGCATGGGCGCTCCCAAAATTGCGGAGTTTGATTTGAGAGTATAGCTAAGGTTTTCCCCGAAGACACTGCTCTCGCACTCAATTACCCCCACTTGCTTGGATTAGCGCTGCTTCCAACACTCAGATCTGCTGATGGACGGGTTATCTGCGCATCATCTGTTTAGTAGTTCAGTCGGTTACAAAGCAAGTTCATACGCCCTGCTCTCTTAAGCTCAGTTTGGGAGTCCTGGTACACCAGTGCCTATACGTTTCTTTAGCTGAGCTGGCTACATACAATGGTAGCTGAGACACTCCAGTTCTCTAGTATGCGCAGTCTGTGGGTGAATCCAGTTGGCATCCCAACACAGATTCATCTGTTCATCCTCCTGCTGCAGAAGAAAGGCTTATGTTCCATAGTTATTTTCTCTTATTATACCGTAAAAGTTTTTTTTAGCTAATATGGTGTCTGGCCATAGCCAGATGTCGACAGTGATATTTTCGCCAATCGATTGTTTTTTCATGAACAGTCACATCGTTAGACTAACGCGATTTAATTAGCTAGCTAACTACTTTCCCGGATGACGAACATGAATGTTGCATAAAACTTGAACCAGTCCATTTAACTTAACCAGATTGACTGCAGGCCTGTTTTTATGATTGACAGCAGGCTGCTCTCTCCGGTCAGTGCAATTCATCCACAAAATTGCAGTGAGGCACACCAACTGGAAGCCGATGTGTTTGTTATGACAAAGACCGTTGTATTAATAAGAGGCCCGTTTATTCCAAAATCGTGAAGAAAGCCACGGAAGTGGTTCCTGTGCAGCCCCGGTGGGCAGGACCATTTGAACCCGCTCAAAGATTTAATCTGTCCAACCATTGACTGAAGTGTAAGCACACGGTTTGTGTGGAAGCAGGTATAATCCAAGCGCACGCAGGGGCTAACTGATGCGAGAGCAGGATCACTGCAATTTTAGTCTAACTCAGCCGTTCATGAAAAACACATCGATTTGCTCAGAATGCATTTTGATGCTCATATTTAGTTCTTTACTTTCGGTATAATAAGAGAAATCTTTGGTTTGAAAAGCCTTTTTTCTGCAGCAGCATGCCTTCTTTCTTGGCTCAAACCTAAGTATCCACAGACTCGCATAATAGAGAACCAGAGACGTGTTACACGGCTACCATTGTATGTGTAGCCAGCTATTAAGGTTAAGAGACGTATTGGCACTGGTGTATTATACGGTGTCCTTTCAAATTCGCGAAGAAAGCAATGGAAGTTCAAGAAGCCCAAGAGAGCAGGAGGGTATGAACTTGCTTTGCAACCCACCGAACAACTAAACAGATGATGCGCATAACCCGTCCGAAGATCGACAGATCTGAGTGTAAGCATCACAATTTCAGTGGAAAGCGCTAATCCAAAAGCGCACTTTCATAAGTGTCAAAACCTTAGCTATAGTCTAATCAAACTCCAATGCTCCAACTATGTAAGTTGCCATTTGTGCTTTGAACCCTGTTCCTCTGATTGATAAACAACGAGATCGCTTTGTATTTGTTAATATCCAATCCCAATTTATGGAGGACGCAACCACACCCAACTAGGGAGGGCATTTTCTTTTTAATTTTGTTAGGAAAAGCGCGTGGGACCTCGAAATCCAAAATGCAAAGTCAGTCAGGCAGGGCAGTCTGTCACAAAATGAAAAAAAGAAAAGATGTAACATTTCAAAAGCGATTTAATTATGACACAGATATTGCGTCTGCTTCTTGAAAAGAAAAGGCATCTTTATGAGATTAGCGTTTTTAGATTTCAGTGCTATTGTCAAATGAAAACAGTGCCTACATGGACTTGATAATACTGTGGAGGATTATCATTTTCAGGAATGGGTGTCACTAAAACAAAAAGCATTTCCGAGAAATTGCACGATCCACTTCTTGCAAATGAGGATTGTTTTTTCCAATTGTTATAAAAATTGCATACATGGACTTGTGAAAATGCAAAGTGGAAATTACCGCTTTGATCTTGAATATGAAAATGCATTTCTGACATTGCATTTTCATTTTAATTTTGTTAACTATATGCTTTTTGTTTTTATTTCGGAAAATGCTTTTGGTTTGAAATGATGCCATCTGAAATGTTTCATTGGTAAACCTCATTGAAATTTAATTCCAGCTTCGTTTTATTGGTTTATAGCCCCAGTGCTTCAATGTGTAGTATCTCATCAGCAAGGTAAATGGACAAATCCTGGCTATACTACACAAACTGAGGTCATAATATGGGGAAATATATACAATTATCATACACCAATGCAGCCCCTGCTCATGGTAGTCAAACGTCTTGACCCCCAACCCAAGTTCAACACGTTTTAAGCAGCTCAATGGAGGTTTCAGTTGAAAAACACCCTACAAATACATTTCACAAACAGGAATAGTTTTGTTCCAGTTCAATACATTGAAACCTCATCTGAAATCTCATTGATTCATTACATGCAGAGGCGCTTTTTTTTTTTCTTAGCAACAAGAACTAACAAGAACTAATAATAATAATAATAATAATAATAATAATAATAATAATAATTCAAACAGTATGCCTCAAAAAAACACAGTAGTAAGTGCTCTCCATTGTAATTACATTTGTAATATTGGCCAATGAACATTTCTATTCAGACTATTCTTAGTCTCAACTACTGAGAAAGGTAAATCAAAGGTTTTATATAATTACCATGAAAATGCCTCACTCACTGTAGACACATCATAACCACAGATTTATCCAAATGATTTTACCCTGTAGCCATCCATTTCATTATCAAGGACACACTGATAAATTCACCTGCTGGTCCAGGGACAGGTTGGTAGGGGCTGGCCTAAATCTAGCTGAGTCTTCACCAGTCTCTGTGGCTGAGGCTGCGGTCTGTTCCACACTTTCGCACAAAGTTTCTGTCTCTTGTTGTTCCTCCCTTGTAGGGATGTAGTCTGGCTCTGAGTCTCATCTCCTCTCGTGTTATCTTGCTGCAATAGCTTCAATTACCGCTGCTTCGCCGCAAATGGATTCGTTCCATTTTCAGTGCGATTACCAATACGGTATCATTCTATATAAAGAGGCTAGCTCGTTTTATAGCTAATTAAACCTATCCTACGTTATCTAGCAAGCTAGCTAGCGGTCGCTAAATGTGTTTCTTCATAAAGTCCATCATCCACAAGCTCGCTAGCTACATTAACCTGATTAATAAGCCGAGTGGCAACAGAAAACAGTGTCACTAGCTGGCCACGTTCGGCTATATTCGGTGTCAAGTAACGCAACATTTACACGAAAAAAAAAAGCCGAAGTGAAAAGTGAAGCTAAGAGCAAAGCCTCTTTGTTGAGTTCAGTACCTTAATTTAGACGACGCGAAAGTAACGTTGCAAGTCACATTGGTATCGTTAGCTAATATAGAGGTCATAGATTAGCTGGGTAGCTGCTGAAATAACCATGGTTTAGCCTTGGAGCCAGATGCCCAGCTGCGCTAGCATTGATAACCCGCGCGTATGTTAGCCACAGAAGCCAATTAATTCGGCATTCACCGAATTCAAAATGTAGGGTGATAGATCAAAACTATGCCTGTGTGAGGAAGGAAAATAAAAGTCCACCAGGCATGCTAGTAAACTTACGTTATGCAATGTTCACGTTTGACTGTCCATACCACCATTAATGTGGCTAAGGTGCGTCAAATATCTGAGCTGAGCTGAGCGCCGCTCCTACTCCTAGAGGTGAGCCAGAGCGATAGATAACGGTTCTGGGGTGAGCCAACTGTCCCAACTTCCCAGAGGAGTACAGCGTTCGTCTCGCAACCGCTTCACGGATATAAACAGCGTTCGACCCGCCACCTCAGGCAACTTGGCGGCTCCTTCCCTTTATTAGGACAGATATGACCCAGCATCTCGGTCATAGCGAACCGTGTAACTGAATTGGCTTTATGCACAGCGAACTGAATTGGCTTCATTATTGGACAAACTGTTCAGGTGTGCCTGACCCCACAACAACAATGGTCAGGCACACCTGGATTAATCAGCTCCAAAAATGAAAGAGCTCTTAAGTTCAGGAAGGCGTGAAACCTTTGCTTCAATAGCTAAGTTAAATAAGCGGTTGCTTCGAGCTCGGGGGGCGTGTTTCAGCAAATTGGCTCCATTCGGCTCGCCTGAGCTCCAGCAACGGTCCACCTTTTTGCCCATTTTTGGATTAGCCGGGAGGTAGGCGGAGTCAGGTAAGTGCCAAATTGGCGACCAAATGAGCTTCACAGTGGATATTCAGAAACCTATGAGTAACGTCAGGGAGGCTGCGTCCATGTTTTATACAGTCAGTGCTCCGGGGGGGCCAGTGCCAGTGGGGTGGCCAGCAGTTTTCCAGGGATGGCCGTGGCCCCCCCCCTTGGGGGCGCCATTGATTACATGACTCATTTTATGACATAATAGTTGATGTTGGCATTTTAATTTGAGTTATTTGAAGCGTATTTTCTTGTTTTTGACTACGAACTTCCATTTTTTTTTACACCTGCATTGGCAAACCATCATTTTGAAAGAAAGAGCTTCAAATATCTACGTGTAGTTTATTGCGCATGAAAACCTGCCTGGATCAATAATGAACATTCACTAAATGCTGAAATATTTAAGATGTTGATGCAAATCCTGAAAATGGACTCCTCCTTGAAGATGGTGCATCATTAGCAGTTGGGAGCTCCATGACAGTCTTGCCATATTTCACTCAGTCGAAGGTCTCCCTCCACACATAAGTCTGTTTTTAGAACTGTGGTATGAATCATTTGAATTTGATTGGCTAGATCAAAATGAGCAATTTCCCAGGTGAATGGCCTTTGACCCCTCGGGGGGAAAAAGCAGTCTCTGATTCTAGTATCACAGCAGTGTCACATGACCAGACCACCCTTCCCTCCAGTTCAGAGTGGTGACGTGTTTTTATTGTTTGGATTAAGGGCTTTTCCCCTGCTGAATACGCCCTCTCTCTTTTGCTCTCTTTCTCTCTCAGGGATGAAGTGAGCAGGCAGTGTGTGTCTGCAGTGTTTGTCTCTAAAGGGCAGGATGATGCGGCTGAAACACACACCACCACGCCTCGTTCAGACCGAGCAGCGGTAAGCGAGGACCAGCTTGGCTCGGGTCAAAACCAGATCCTTAAGTCCGAGAAAACCACGTCCTTCTGCGACCCTGCCTGTGACCATCGACTGGACTTCCCTCAGGTACGCTAGCCGTGAAACACACAGTCCAGTCCAGAAGTAACAACCCCGGGTTATCAATGCAAAGCGCGGGCGCCTGGTCAAAGGCTAAACCATGGTTATTTCAGCAGCCCCCAGCAAATTTTCTACCGGCCCCATATTAACGTAAAAATGTGATGAGCGTTATTTGGCCTTAAATTTAAAGGTATTGAACCCCAACAAAAAAGGTTTTCCCTTTTTAAGCTTCATTTCCCCACCTTTTTTTTTTTTTTTGTAAATTTTTGGGATTTGACACAATTTTTTTTAACGTCCAAATACTTTTTTTTTTGTTGCCACTGCATTAATCAGGTTAATGTACCCACGAGTTTTGGGGAATGATGGACTTTTTGAAGAAAAAATTTAGCGACGTGGTTGGCTTGCTAAAAATTAGGATAGGTTTAATTAGCTAAAAAACGACTCCCCCTTTTTATATAGAAATACCGGGGTTGTAAGGGATTAAAAATTTTAAGAATCCTTTTTAAAAGAAAAACCAGCTGAAATTGAAGCCCGGGCAAGAAAAACCGGGGAGGAGAGGGAGACCCCAGACCCGGACTACATCCCTCCAAGGGGAGAAAAAACAAAGAAAAAAAGTGCAATTTTTGGGGAAAACAGCCCCGCAGCCTCAGCCACAGAGACTGGTAAAAGACCCCAGCTAGTTTTTGGGGCCACCCCCCTCCCAAACCTGTCCCGGGACCCAGCAGGTAAATTTATCGTGTGCCCTTTGAAAATGTGGATTTACAGGTAAAAATCATTTGGAAAAAAATCTGTGGTTAGGGGTGTTTTCCTACAGGGGATGGGGGCATTTTCTTGGAATTATATAAAACCTTTGATTTCCCTTTTTTGTCAGTAGTTGACCCCTTTGGGGAAGTAGTTTTGAATAAAATGTTCTTTTGGCCAATATTACAAATGTAATTACCCAAAGGGGAGCACTTTTTCCAAATATGCTGTTTTTAATTATTATTATTATTATTTTTTTTTTTTTATTATATTATTATAGTTCTTTTTGCTAAAAAAAAGGTATTTTTGGGAAAAAAAAATTTTTAAAAAGTTTGTTTTTTTCTGAAACTTGAGGCAAATGTGAAAAAAGGGGGGGCATTCGTAATTTACCACGGCTGGAACTAATCGGGTTACCAAAAGGGGGTTGGTTTTTGCCCCCCCTAAGATTTTTACTGGCCCATCTCCAAACCCCTGAAAAAAGGGTTTTTCTGGGGGCCCTGCATTACGAATCAATGGGGATTTCAGATGAGGTTTCAATGCACCCGACAAAAGGTAAAAATCTCCCCAAAAAAAAAAACCACTACCGGGGACCTTCCCTTATGCAAAAAACCCCGAATTAAATGGAACAATGTTCTAATGCCGGGGCCCATTCCTGTTTGTGATAATCCACAGTATATCCTGGGTTTTCCCCCCCTTCAAAAAAAACCATTTAACCAAATTTAATTACCCCATTGGGTTTTTAGAATTTTTTCCTTTTGAACTTGGGTTGGGTAAAGGGGAATTTTAACCGTTTGGAAATACCAAAAAACAGGGGGTTAAACCAAAAAACCCTTGGTGGAGATTTTAAAATTAATATAAAAATTTCCCCAATACCCCAATTTTATAAAACCGGATTTTATTTTCCTTTAGAAAAATCATTTAACCCCAAAAACTTTTAAAACCAAAAAAAAGCAAAAAAAGATAAAAATAAAATTTAAAAAATCCCAAAATAAACTATTAGCCCCCAAAAAATAGCCCGGAATCAAGGCCCCCGGGGGGCCAATCCCGGGAAAACTGCTGGCCACCCCACTCCCAAAAAAGGGACTGTAAAAAAACATGGACCGCCCCTGCCCTTCCCTTTTAGGTTTCTGAAACCCAATTGGAAGTTTTTGGGTCCCCAATTTTGGGCCCTTTACCTGACTCCCACCCCCGGCTAATCCAAAATGGGCAAAAGGGGGAACCTGCTGGAGCCGGGCCCCAAGGGAGCCTTTGCTGAAAAAAAACCGCCCGAAAGTTTTCCCGGCTAAATCTGCCCATTTAACTTGGTTTTGGAACCAATTTAAGTTCGGATCCCCCACACAAGTTCGCCAGGACCTTGGGATGCTGGTTCCAGGCCAATCGGGGCCCTTTTTTAATGGGAAAGGAGCCGGTTGCCGGGAGGTGGGGGGTCAAACGCTTTTATATCCGTGAAGGGGTTCGAGACAACGCTGAAATTCCTCTGGGAATTTGGGGAAGTTTTTTTCACCCCAAAACCGTTTTCATCCCCTCGGGCTCCCCTTTCGGAGTGGGGAGGGCCCCTAGCTCAGATATTTGCCCATTTTACCCAATTAATGGGGAATGGACAGTAAAACGTAACATTGCATAAGGGTTTATTAGAAACCCTTGGGGCCCTTTATTTTCCTTCCTCACAGGCATATTTTTTGATCTATCCCCTTACATTTTGAATTCGTGAATCCCAATTTAAATTTTTTTTCGTGGCTAACATACCCCGGGGTTATCAATCCCAAGTTTGGCTGGGCTCGGGCCCCCAAGGCTAAACCATGGTTATTTCAGCAGCTACCCAGCTAATCTATGACCTCTATATTAGCTAACGATACCAATGTGACTGCAACGTTCTTTCGCGTCTCTAAATTAAGGTACTGAACTCAACAAAGAGGCTTTGCTCTTAGCTTCACTTTTCACTTCGGCTTTTTTGTGGTAAATGTTGCGTTACTTGACACGAATATAGCGAACGTGGCCAGCTAGTGACACTGTTTTCTGTTGCCACTCGCTTATTAATCAGGTTAATGTAGCTAGCAGCTGTGGATGATGGACTTTATGAAGAACACATTTAGCGACCGCTAGCTGCTTGCTAGATAACGTAGGATAGGTTTAATTAGCTATAAACGAAGCTAGCCTCTTTATATAGAATGATATCAGATTGTAATCGCACTGAAAATGGAACGAATCCATTTGCGGCGAAGCAGCGTAATTGAAGCTATTGCAGCAAGATAACACGAGAGGAGAGAGACTCGAGCCAGACTACATCCCTACAGGGAGAACAACAAGAGACAGAAACTTTGTGCGAAAGTGTGGAACAGACCGCAGCCTCAGCCACAGAGACTGGTGAAGACTCAGCTAGATTTAGGCCAGCCCCTACCAACCTGTCCCTGGACCAGCAGGTGAATTTATCAGTGTGTCCTGATAATGAAATGGATGGCTACAGGGTAAAATCATTTGGATAAATCTGTGAGTTATGTGTGTCTACAGTGAGTGAGGCATTTTCATGGTAATTATATAAAACCTTTGATTTACCTTTTCAGTAGTTGAGACTAAGAATAGTCTGAATAGAAATGTTCACTGGCCAATATTACAAATGTAATTACAATGGAGAGCACTTACTACTCGTGTACTGTTTGAATTATTATTATTATAGTTCTTGTTTAAAAAAAGCTGTATTGAAAACTATTGGAAATGTTTGTGTGTTTTTCTGAAACTTGAGGCAAATGTGAGAGTGGGGGGGTCATGCCGTACATGAGCACGGGCTGGAACTGAATACACAAGGAGGACTGATTTGGTGTGCCACCCTAAGATTTTCACTGGCCCCATCTGGCCACCCCTATGAAAATTTTCTGGGGCCGCCACTGCATGTAATGAATCAATGAGATTTCAGATGAGGTTTCAATGCACAAACAAAATGGTAATATCTCCCAAACCAAAACCACTCACGGGCAACTTCCAACTTATGCAAATTAAACTTCATTCACAACTGGAACAATGTTCTAATGCAGTGACACCCATTCCTGTTTGTGATAATCCACAGTATATCCTGTAGGGTTTCACTCCAGCTCCAACAAAACCATTTCGATGCAACAGCTATACATTACCTCCATTGAGCTGCTTAATTAGTCACGTGTTGAACTTGGGTTGGCGTGAAAACCGTCAAGACGTTTGACTTCCAGGAACAGGGTTAGTTACCACGGCATTGGTGTATGATATACTGTATGTATTTCCCCATATTATGACCTCAGTTTGTGTAGTATAGCCAGGAGTTGTCCATTTTCCTTGCTGATGAGATACTACACATTGAAGCACACAGCTATAAACCAATAAAACGATTGAGCTGAGATTAAATTTCAATCGTGAGTAACCATGACTACAATCCAGCCAATCACATCCCCATCATATACTGGCACCATACTTCATTTCAGAAGGCATCATTTCAAACCAAAAGCATTTTACCGAAATAAAGAACTAAATATGTATGGAAGCATATAGTTAACAAAATTAAAATGAAAAATGAAAGTCAGAAATGCATTTTCATATTCAAGATTAGCGACTATTTATATCAAATGAAAATTCAAATAATACCTCCACTTTATTTCATTTTCAAGCCCTATGTATGAAATTTTAAACAATTGATAAAAAACAATCCTCATTTTATTTGCATTTTCAGAAAGTGCCCGATATCACCAACAAACAAAAGCTAATCGTTAAAGAATTTAATTCGGAAATGCTTTTTCGTTTAAAGACAAGGGTTTATTATCATCATGAAAATGCAAAGTAACCCTCCACTTTGCTTGATTTTCGCCCATGTGCACTTTTTCATTGAGTCCAAATAGCAAAAACCAAACAAAAAGTAATTTAGCAAGAATTAAAATGCCTGCAAGCAACCTATCCTCAACAAACGCAAACTGTGCCACTTTTCTTCATTTTCGTGACAGACTGCCCTGCCTGACTGACTTTGCATTTTGGATTTCGAGGTCCAGCGTTTTCTAACAAAATTAAAAGAAAATACTCCTAGTTGGTGGCCTGTCGGTGAGAAGGGGGACGCTCCTCCATAATTTGATACGGATTGATATTAACAAATAAGCATCTCGTTGTTATCAATCAGAGGGAAACTCCTGTTGCACGACTTTTATGTCAAAGCACAAATGGCAACTTACATAGTTGGAGCCACTGACTGTGCCTGGACGCCTCCTGGACATTGGAGTTTGATTGAGAGTATAGCTAAGGTTTTCCCGAAAGACACTGCTCTCCCAAATACTCGAGGCGCTTTTGATTAGCGCTAAGCCCACTGAAATTGTGTTACACTCAGATCTGTCGATCTTGGAGGTTATTCAGATCATCTGTTTAGTTGTTGGTCGGTTGCAAAGCAAGTTCATACCCTCCTGCTCTCTTGGGCTCTTGAACTTCCATTGCTTTTTCGCGAATTTGGAGTGAAAGGACAGTTCGATATATACACCAGTGCCTATACGCTTTTTAACCTTAATAGCTGGTACATACAATGGTGTAGCCGTGTAACACGCCTCTCGTTCTCTATTATGCGAGTCTGTGGATGAATCGCAGAGGTAGACTGAGCCAAGAAAGGACAGAGTCATCTGTTCGCTTGCATCCTGCTGCTGCAGAAAAGGCTTGCAAATCCTTAGATTTCTCTTATTATACCAAGTAGCTTGTAATAATATGCTGCCAGCCAGATGTCACACAGTAATATGTTTGCTAATCGATGTGTTTTTCATGAACGTCACATCGTTAGACAAAAATTTGCAGTGATCCTCTCGCGATTTCAGTTAGCCCCGCGTGGCGCTTGATTATACCTGCTTCCACACAAACCGTGCTTACACTGATCAGTCAATGGTTGGACAGATTATCTGCACGCTATCTTTTTGGTTCAAATGGTCCCATCACCGGGGCTGCAGGTAGCTACTTTTGTGGCTTTCTTCACGATTTTTGGAAAACGGCTCTATAATACATGGTGCTATACTTTAGTTGTTTCTACATATAAGAGTTGCCCGGGGAACAAACACATCGGGTTCCAGTTGGTGTGCCTCACTGCAATTTTGTGGATGAATGGCAGGGTGCACTGAGCTCGGAGAGAGACGAGCCTGTTTCAAGTAAGTGTTACCACATAAAACAGACGTAAAACTGATCGCAATCTGGTTAGTTAAATGGACTGGAAGCAAGTTTTATGCAACAGTTGTTCAATGTTCGTCATCTTGCGGGAAAGTAGTTAGCTAGCTAATTAACATCGCGTTGTCCCCATGTGGGCTGTTCATGAAAACACATCGATTGGCTGAAAATATCAGTGACATCTGTTATGGCCAGCTACACCATATTAGCTATTACAGGATTTTACGGTATAATAAGAGAAATACATCTATGGATTTCGCAAGCCTTCTTTTGCAGCAGGGGGATGCCACAGATGAATCTTCCCTCTTAGCTCAGCCAACCTCCCGATTCACCCACAGACCCCGGCATAATAGAGAACTGGGGGTCGACGTGTTACACGGCTCCATTGTATGTACCAGCTATTAAGGTAAAGAAACGTATAGCACTTTGTATTAAAAAACCGTCCCTTTTACCCAAATTCGTGAAGAAAGCAATGGAAGTATCGTGAAGCAAGAGAGCGGAGCGTATGAACTTGCTTTGTAACCGATGAACACTAAACAGATGATGCCAGATAACTCATCAAGATCGAGATTGGGGTGGCCACAATTTCAGTGGAAGCAGCGCAATCCAAGGCACACGGGTAATTGAGTGCGAGAGCAGTGTCTTCGGGGAAAACCTTAGCTATACTCTCAATCAAACTCCGCATTCCGGAGGCTTATGCACAGTCAGTGGCTCCAACTATTAAGTTGCCATTTTGCTTTGGGCATAAAAAGGGGATGCAGGAGTTTTCGATTGATAACCACGGACGCTTGTATTTGTAAAATCCAATCCCATCAAATTGGAGGACGCCCCTTTCTCACCGACAGGCCACCCAACTAGGGGGGGTATTTTTTTTAGTTTTGTTAGGAAAAGCGCGGGGACCTCGAACGAAAATGCAAAGTCGGCAGGGCAGTCTGTCACGAAAATGAAAAGAAAGTGGAACGGCGTAGCGATTTAATTATGAGACAGATATTGCGCTGCTTTTGAAAAAGAAAAAGCATTTCCAGAAAGTATTTGTTTTTTGAGATTAGCGTTTTGATTTCGTTTTTTTAGTGATATTGCAAGGACTTCTCGAAAAAAAAATGAAAAAATGTTTAAAATTTTATTTAAATTTTGCAAATGTTTTAATTTTATAATCAAAAATTGGGTTTGAAAATGAGCCTCTGCTTTGCCACGCCTAATCATACCATCTGTTTCTATAACCTACAGCTCTTCAAAAGGTTTTATTGATTTATTCTCTGGACAAAAGTTCAGTTTGACGGCACCCAAAAAAGCTCATTAGCCCAGTTTAGTGAAAGGAAACAAGTGGTATGACTCTGGTTACCTCCAATTAAGGAGGTTATGTTTTTGCCTCTGTTGGTTACCAGCAAAAAAAAATAGGAGTTTTCACAATTATGTCTTATTGTCATGTTTTGTGTGTCTGCCTGTGCTCACTCTTAGTAAGGTCCGATGCATTCTTGGGGGTAACAATTTGAAATTCTATACCACAAGACACCATTTGTCCAAGGAAGAAGGGGATAATTTTAAAGATCAAAGTCAAGGTCG
This sequence comes from Gymnothorax javanicus, assembly GCA_029692085.1. Taxonomy (NCBI): domain Eukaryota; kingdom Metazoa; phylum Chordata; class Actinopteri; order Anguilliformes; family Muraenidae; genus Gymnothorax; species Gymnothorax javanicus. The sequence goes on along the minus strand of CM056204.1, from coordinate 2,733,829 downwards.
CCAAAAAGTCAAAAATGCATATTTTGGGCTAATATCCGCTTCGAAAAATGATGGAGAAATGAACCAACGCCAAAATGTTCAGTCTTGTCTCTGTTTATGAAGCTTTTGCAAGTGGTTGCTCCATGAAAATTTCATCTGTTTCTCTCTCTGGGGATAAGTTAGCAATTTTACTCAAAAGTTTAGGAACGGATTTTGGTAAAAATTTTTGCAGGGATATGGTATGGCCCAAAAGAACAATCCATCAGGATTTAGTTGATGATCCAGAAATTTTTTTAAGGATTCTTCACCATTTTGGAATTGGGGCAATTTCAACATTTTGCTTCCAACTAGGTAAAATGCCGCTCACAACACTTGCACAAAATTACAGATAGTACCTCCATAAGATCTACCCAACATCAAAGTTTAACCATATAAGTAACATCCTGGGTGATCAAGAATGTTCAAATACATTGCATCCTGAAAATTAAAGGGGACCTATTTTGCTATTTTTCCAAGTTTATATTTTGGTCTTTGACTCCCCTAGAGTACTCCTGATCGCGCAAAGTAAAAAAAAAAAGGGTATTTATTTCATTGTTCGCCATCCTCAAAAAACTGCATTTGTAGTATATTGTAGTCTCTGCCTGAAACGCCACTGGGGTGGCTCACATGGCCCCACTCCCTGCAGCCCACTTTCTTCTGACTTGCCAGCTCTGTGGAGGGCGGAGCGGGCGGACGAGGCTGCAGAACGCAGTTTTCCGCGGGTCCTGCCCCAGAGGAAACCTGAGACACGGCCTGCAATCTGGATAATGAAGCTGCGGGCAATTCCAATCTAACGTTATAATGGAATATAGATCTAATGACATGATCTTTGTTCTAACAAACGAGCGGGGCGAAGTGGAGGAGGCAGTGCGCATTGATCTCTCAGCGCTAAAGCTCAAATTTGCTAAGGGCTACAGTTTGCTACGCAACAGTTGGTGAGTACCATGTTTTCTTAGTCCTAGCTAGGATGGCAGGGGAAGCTAGAATCCACCCCTATATAGACACATTTGTAGAACGGGTCGACATGCCTAAGTGTAGACCGGAGACCAGAGAAATCTGGTGGGTCTGAGTTTAGAGGGAACATGGACAGTGAGGAGCAGCTAAAAGTGGACCAACAGCTTATGGACTGCTTCGTGTGTATTAGGACCTGCTGGTCGCAGCATAGTTGTGGTGTGTTGTTAAAGGCGGAGCAACGAACAGCTTCTTCATGCGCTGGTATATGACGGAGGGGCTAGTTCCAGGGCTAAACGGCCTTTTCGGAAATTGCCTGTGGTACGAGCCATTTACTGCTCGAATGACAAGCGTCATGAGAATGGGCGCTGCTATGGATTGTGCGCCAGAGCAAGCTAGAGCTCCAGTTATGTTATGAGCATAATACAGGTTTTACAGACCGTAAGTCTGGCCTGCGAACCGTCAGCTATGTGAGCCAGCTTAATCGATCACTTTACAGGAAATAATTTAATATTCAGTCGCCATTTAATATTCAACGACAGCAATGCAGAGAAATCGCTTGTGATACACGCTATAGCCTGTGCTTTTTCCCTTATTGCTTTCACCGGGTAGCATCAGAGAGCTTGCTCAGACATTGGGGATGTATCAGGCCGGACCCCGGCCATGGATAAGTAGTTTATCGCTCCACAAGCACCAAAAACTCACCCCAAGCTTTTGCAAAACCTACGCCTGGTCTAATCCGCAGCCCACCAGACACATACAGCACCTCCGTTAGTCAACCAGAGGCTACAATCAGGCAACGTTATGATGAAACTGCCACATTGATGTTTAATAAGTAACACAAGCATACCGACAGAATCGCTACATGTGTTAACCAGGAGCGCTTTAATTCAAGAGAGCAGGGGAACTAACATGCAGTAGCTGATATGGCCATGACTTTGAATGTAATCTGTCGCTACGGTACCTGCTTGCCCGTGAAAGCGCTGACATGCCCGTGATTCGCTTGCATTGACTTTGAATGTAACCGCTGCGCCAAAAATTGCTTCGTGTCCGGCGAAAGCAGCTTTATGGATAGTACGATACCGAGAGTTCCGGTTATGTTAGGAATATAATACAGGTTTTGCAAACCAGACGCCCGTTAGGCGGACAAGTTGTTTGTGAGCTGAAGTAATCGACCACTTCTACAGGAAAGAATTACCGATGACCTCCGCCTTTTCCGCTTTTATTAGCCACAACAATTTCTAAAGGGGGATGAAATTATGTCAAGGTAGTGCAGAGAATCTATTTGTAAACCGGTAGAAAGTCATGCTGCATTGCTTTCACGGTAGCAATTCACAGAGAGCTTGCTCAGACATTTGTGAAGTATCCTGCTGATCCCGCTGTCATGGATAAGTGAAGCGATCAATAACTGTAGAGTTTGCCAATCGGGCAACGCATAGATGAAACTGCCACATTGATGCTTACCGAAGTAACACAAGACACCGATCAGAATTACTGCATATGTTAACCAGAGCATTTTTAATAAGCACCTACTTGTAAACCAACATGCAGTAGCTGGTAACCCAGCTGTCATAACCACAGAGACAAACCCCTGTAATACAGGTTTTACAGACAGCAAGTTCTGGGATCAGAACAGTTGTACCAAGCATCCAGATTACAAAACAAGTATTAAAAAAGTTAGCCCGATTATGGAATTCCCTTTGTTAGTTACACTCATTACCATTGGCTGTCCTCAGGTCACCCAGCACTGTATTTTTAGCCGTGAACGAGGCATGGGATTTCTAAAAACGCTAAATACGAGACTACTTCCCGGTCAAATTGGGGACATGTGAACATGGCATCGATAGTACAAATAGCCGCATTCTAGCCGTGTTTCTAAACGTAAATACAACGTGGATGAAGTTTTTGCTTTTATTGAATGACTTTTGACGATGAGTTTGAATATCCAGAGAGCGGAGTGACTTGATCCAAACGATTTTAGCGATTCTGAGAGGATTAAAAAATAAAAACATCAGTTATGGGAAACTCATTATGAGATTTGTGTTATTTTATTGTTATTTTGAATAACAATCATATTTTGGTAAAACCCAAAATTAATCCGTCCTGGGGGTATGCATCTGGGCCAAAATTTGCCTGAAAGGGTTAAGCTCCTTCAATTCGTTTTTAAGAAAGTCAAAGTCTGCAAGCTCTGACCTGATAACAGCGGAAATGTCCGTTCTCAACGAGGAGAGAATGTCCGTTTTCAGTTCCTCGGTATCCATTTCTTGCTCTGACCGCGATGTGGGTGCTTCATCTGGGCTAGCAGTATGAGCCCGTGCGGCTGGGAATCAGGCCTAGTACTCGCGGAACTTGTGTATTTATATTTGCGCAGTCTGTTCGCCATTCAGGTAGCGGATGTATGAACAACTTGTTCCCGGGTAACTCACAAACATTTAACAGCAATATTTATGTTTTATTTTCAAAAAATGTGCATTTAAGAAAGAGATTTTGTTGAAGCCAGGCAGGAGCCCGATTCACCACGTCCTACTCTATCACTGGTCCACAAGCGCCCCCCAAACTGATGTTCATTTTATCGGGACTCTCTTTACCCTGACGTTGAAAACATATCCATTTGACCGTCCCTCTGCGATAGTACGATATCAGCTCTGCGATATCTACGCCTAGTGCTGGCAGCTTATTATTTTTTTTCCTGCGGATGTTATGGGGAGCTAGCCATTTCGATGAGGGTGCTACCCACAAAGGGGTCATGTGTTGCATAATTTACTATCTCTGACACGAACGTTCATGTGCGCATACATAATCATTGTTGACATGCTGAATAAAACGAAATCTCAAATGCCAGGCTAATTTGGTGTTGCCTCAAACTTCATAGCTGATTCTTGGGAGTGCTGTGGTCTATCTGGGGGAGACATACCGAGAGAGAGAGAGAGCAGTAGTGTCCTTTGTCGCTATTTCTGTCAGGTGTTTGTGTGGTATCCCATGACATTAAGTGTACGAAAAATTTGGCCCTTCTGATGCGGACAAATTGAACTCACTGGCATAAAAATTTGTTAATTTTTGACAGGGAATGAATTAAAAATGTGTGGCCCAGGGTGAACTGAGGAGTTACCGCATCGAGAACACAATGTTCTTATGTATAGAGTGATAAAAAAAAAAAATATAGTGACAACATCCCCTGCACAAGAAATGATCAATTCAGAATTAAAGAGGTAGGAAGTGATGGTGATAGGTTAAGATGAAGCTAAATGTCAACAGAAACATGATCCAGTCAGCATCTTTTTGATATTTTGCACTGTGGTTGTTGAAACGCAAAAATATTTTTCAAGACTTACTGTGACCTTTGACATTTATCACAGTGTAAAGGAACGGTAAAAATACTAATAAAGAAACTGCTTATCAATAAACATTCAAAAGAATTCAGATGAAGCTTAGTGTCAAATATGAATAAATCCAGTGAACCTTTCTTGAGATATTCCTCGCTGACATGGGTAAAATGTCAAAAACATTTAAAGTCACCTTTGTGAAATATTTCAGTCACCGTGACCTTGCAAATTATGCCAAGGTCACCAAAATCGACTGGGCCCTGCGCCTTCCCTAGATGGAGCTTGGTGTCGATACGAACAAAGTCCAGTGAACTGATCTTGAGATATCTCCCTGACAAGTTTAACATGCAGGTAAACATGCAGAAATATTCAATGTCGGAACATTGGGACCCTTCACCATCATAGATGAAGGTGCCAACATTGACTGGGCCCTGTACCATCACTAGATGAAGCTTGGTGTAAAACATGAAGACTATCCTGTAAAAGGTTTTTGAGATATCTCGCTGACAAGGTTAACATGCAGGTAAACATACCGAAATATTCAATGTGTCGCCAGTGACCTTCAAAATTATGCCAAGGTCACCAAAATTGGCTGGGCCATGTGCCTTCTACAGATGAAGCTTGGTGTCAAATATGAAGAAAAATCCAGTGAACCGTTTTGAGATATCAATTTTGACAAGGGTTAAATGTCAAAAAACGCAGATGAACCTTTTGTGACCTTTTGAAATGAAGGTCAAGGTCACCAAACATGACTGGCACCTTTCTTACTATGATCAACCTAGATGTGAAATATGAAGAGAATCCAGTCAAGGGTTCTTAAGATATTCCAATTGGATGCACGCACGGACGGACGATGTACGGACGGACGGACAGAGCCAGAATACTATCCTATGATTTCGCGCTTAAACGCCACGCGGGGATAAAAACCATTTTGAAGTTTGCATGAAATCAAAAGGAATGAAAAGACACAGCAATGTATTCAGAATCAGTCAATAATTTGATCAACATATGGATATGCCATAATATCAAACTAGAGCAGTCCAATGATAGTAGTTTACATAAAATCCATTCATTTCTAGCCAAATTCTATCCATAACTAGATCATCTTGCACAATTTATTTCAAAAATTAATATATATATCATGTAATCCCTGATGAAAATAGTAAGATATAAACTTACTGAACAGGCAAGGGCCAAAGATTGTGGCCAGATTTTCCACAGACATGTGATTGACCTGGCTGTAGGAGGCCACCTGAGCAGGAAGTGACATAGGTAAGACAGGATGTTGTAGTTGTCTTAGAAGACTGGTCAGCTGGTCCCTCAGCATGTGATTCAGGTCAGCTCATCTGTGAAGACAGAGACACACAACATTTTCAGATTTAATGATCTATTTTGTACACTTGGCCTGGCCTGATGATGCTTCAAGGGCTATGGCAGCTGTTTCTGTCACTAACTCATGTTGGGTTACCTATACCTAATCTACTGATGCTGAATAGCAATAGCAGGCTGTTTCTGTGATTGACTCAGGTTGGGACTTTATCCCTGACCTGTTAATGTTAAACGGCTACAACAGGCTGTTTTTTGTGACTGACTCCAGGTTGGGATATTTATCCCTGACCTGTTAATGCTAAACGGCTACAACAGGCTGTTTCTGTGACTGAGACCAGGTTGGGAAATGCACCTTGACCTGTTAATGAGACAAACGGGCTACAGCAGACTGTTTCTGTGACGACCCAGGTTGGGATAACGCACTTCGAAGTGACCTGTTAATGCTAAACGGCATACAGCAGACTGTTGGGGTGACTGACTCAGGTTGGGATACGCACTCTGACCTGTTAATGCTAAACGGCTACAACAGGCTGTTTTGTGACTGACTCAAAATGGGATGACTGTATCCCCTGACCAGGTTACAGCAGACTGAAAACTGTGACTGACTCAGGTTGGGATACGCACTCTCGACCTGTTAATGCTAAACGGGCTACAACAGGCTGTTTCTGTGACTGACTCAGGTTGGGATACGCACCCCTTGAAGCAGCGGCTGATCTCCACACGCTGGGGGTCAGGGATGACGGCCTGGGGCAGTTCCTTCAAGAACATTTTGAGCAGGGAGGCCACGTTTCTGGACGCCCTCACCAGCACTAGCATCCACAGGCAAAAGTGATCACAGCCAGCCTTCAGCTTAAAGTCTCTGCAGAGCCACACACTCTGAACAACCCTCCTGCAAACCTGCGCCAGGGCCGGGCAAAGGAGACACACATAAACACACCTCACACACGCAGAAACACTGTCACACTGGGGGCAGAAACCAAGGGATCTGTTCATGCATTTATCCTGGCTAGCAGCCATACCTTGCTGGATCTGACCTGCCCAGCCGTGTGGCTGAAGCTAGCAGATGTGGGCTTGGTTAGTGCTTGATGGGAGACCACCTGGGGAAAACCAAGTTGCTGCTGGAAGAGGTGTTGGTGGGCCAGTAGGTTGCAATCTTCCCTCTGGTGAATAATCCTCACGCCCCAGCAACAGTGGACGCCGGGGCACTGTACTGAAGGAGATGCCGCCTTTCTCAGGATGAGACGCAAACCGAGGTCCTGACTCATTGTGGTCATTTAAGATCCTATGATACTTTATCGATAAGAGTAGCAAGTTCCCCGGTGTCATGGCTAAAGTCCCAACCTGGCTCTTTCGACCTGCCACCTGATCATCCCCTGATCTAACTGGCTGTGCAAATTGCCCTTCCTCACTCCCCACCTCAACCCCCAGGGCTCCCTTGAAAAGAAATAAATCAACAGGACTTCCCCTAGTTAAATAAGGGTTAAATAAAATAAAAGAAGTCCTTCCATTCATGCATTCATTCAAATTCATTTATTTATTAATTTCACCATCCATTCATTAATTCATTCATCCACTCACTATTGCAGTTGATTGCACAAAGATCCGATAGTAGCTGTAGTTTGAGATCTCAAGATTTTATTTATTGTTTTAGGTTTTGTTTATTGTCTGTCCCATGTGCACAGACCAATCTGGGAATGAAAGCTTTTAAGTGCTCTGCTCCCCTCACCTGGAATAACCTTCAGAAAGATTTGAAACTGATGGAATTAGTCTCGTTGTCTGATTTGAAATTTCTTATTAGTAAAATGGTGAATAAATCGGTTGGTACTTGTTTATTCCCATAGATATTTTAACAGTTGAATGAATATCTTTTTTGACCATCGGTGTATTAAGTTGTCTACGTCTTAGTGTTTACATTTAATGTTTTCTTGTTATTGTCATGTTGTCTGTAATACTTTATGCTGCCATTTTGGCCAGGTCTCCTTGAAAAAAGAGATCATTGATCTCAATTGGACTACCTGGTAAAATATGGGTCAAATAAAAATAAAAAAAATAACTATACACTTATTCATTCATTCATCCATCAATATTTACATGTTCATTCACTCTTTCATTCCTGCAAGTATGTTTTTTCATTCATTCACAGCAGAAAACCAAGGCACGATGCAAACTCAACACACTACAGGCTTACCATTTTATCAATACTGATCATATTTTTACCCTGTTGACCAGTGAATCACTCGTGGAAAAACAGAAAAGCTGCACTGCTCTCGGGGAATGAATGGTGCCATTATTGTTCGAAAGTGCTCAGTAGTGTGAGACGCACCGTGTTTGTCCAGGATGTCCATCATGTCTCTTAGGACCCAGGGGATGCCAGACAACATCTGCCCGGATTCCCTGAGCTCTGCCAGAGAGATGCCAAAGACTGGACCCCCATTTCGGTGAGCTGGGGGCTCTGAATTGGCCTTCCTGCCGGGCTTTTTTAGTCTAGAGAATGAATTCTGTGGTATGGCAGGAGACAGTAATGAGTATTTTACAAATGAAGACCACAATGGAAAAATTATCCGTCACATTTTGACAATATGGAGAAATGATGGATTAAAAATTCAAAACGATCTTAGAAACAAAGCGCTGAAAAAATATGCAAAAAATATAAAATATATAAAATATTATAATAATACATAATATATGAAATATTAAAACATGAACAATTTGGACTCTGATCGTTTTTCCTTGGTAGTTTTCAAATAGATTAGCTATAATGATGGCTAGTGACTTTCAACCTAACTAAATGATTTGTTCTTCAAAATAAATGGGCATTTGAAAGAAGTTGTTTTCTTCAGTCCATGTGTAAATTAGCAGACTTCTTCCCTAATTATTTTTCACTTCTTGACTCATTAATAGACATGTAACCGGACAATGCCGATTACTTGGAAAGGTAGAAGTGCATTCAAGCAATTTCACCTTTTCCCTGTTTCTGTAGCACTTCAAAAATGGTCTGACAGCACACAAATACTACATTGCGCACACCTATGTGGGAAATGATTAAAATGTTAATGAAGTTTTACTTCTACCTAGCATGATAAATTTGATGCAGGGTATAATTCCCGAATGCATAATAGTGGAGGCTGGGGTCTGATGAGCCATGGGAACCAATGAGCCATATCAATATTTTGCCTATTTTAAGCAGCTCTGACATCTTTTGATTACAAATGTGAGATGGTTCATTGGTCCCCGTGGCTCATTGGAGCCCTGTCTCCCCTACATAACTTGGTGACCAAATTAAGCCACGAAAGGTGATTTCACCGTTACTGGACGTTTTTAGAAAACCTCAAACTGAACTAAATCAGCTGTTCCTTGAAGGCGGTGTCATCCATCAGAAAGAGATGAGACCTAGTTTCAACACAAAGGATATGTCCAGTTCTCCTATCATTCCGGCCCACTTTCGTAAACTTGCCCAAAGCTCTTCCAATTTTGAGTTAGAATCAGCAATACATGTTGAAAGATCATATTTTGACTTTTTTCATCTCTTACAAAGCGTTGATAAAGAATGAGAGACAGTGAAAGACATCCTCTTCTCGGATTCTATTGCTTGAAATACATTTTAGATATGATAAGTATGTACAACATATATCAAAGATTAGAAACCTAGAAGAGGGCAAGGTTTATGTTTTTAACTTTGAAAGTGCATGATGAAGTGACTTCTGTAGGATGCTGTTAACTGTATCTAGGTCAGAAGTCATGTAATAAAATGTGACACTTTTGCCTATTTTTCATTTTTTATTATGTTTAGATATTGCCATATGAGTTTTGGATACGTTATTGCAATAATAGGTAAAAAATTTAATGGGGTTTTTTTGGAGAGTTTCAACAGACATGAGATCTGCTAAAAGGGGTGTCTTTCACTGTCTCTCATTCTTTATCAACACTTTGTAAGAGACGAAAAAAGTCAAAATATGATCTTTCAACATGTATTGCTCATTCAAACCCTAAATTGGAAGAACTTTGGGCAAGTTTACGAAAGTGGGCTGGAATGATAGGAAAACAGGATATATCCTTTACTGTACCTTCCGTAGCAACCGCGTTAACTGAGTAAGCTTGTAAAAGATGCACTTACACAAAGAGTGAATGAAGGGCAGATTCCCATTTTGATCTTGCAAACCACAACACTCAATTCGAAGGAAGCAGAGAGTTATCTAACGTCTCGACAAATCTATCCCACCCGGAGTATCAAATACTGATCATATAGCTTGCTTTTTTCACGAACTAGGAGGTGAACGTCATGACAAGTTTTTGTCCGAAGTTTTAAAACAAAACACTGAACAGCGTCCAGAGAATCGAACCAAAAATGTTTTTTTACGCTCATCTGTATATGCCCATATCAATAATTGTGTTTGTTTACAGGTTGCTATCCATGTGACCAAATCGTCAGACTTTGTTTACGGATCGATGGTGATGCGGCGTGTTGCGTGCGCAAAACGTCAGCTGCGTTCAAACGCACACTTGTCCACTCGCTCGCTCACTCTCCATCGTGCCCTATAGTGAGTGAGAGTACATTCCGAGCGCAGCACAGGCTGTTAGAGAATTAGGAGATCAACCCACAGTTTTTTCCGAACACGAGGTATTTATCGTAGCATAGATACCTGGAAATTTCATTTGAAGCGCAAGGTTTCAAATATAAATTTCCAGGTATCTAGTCTACGATAAATACCGAGTGCTGGGAAAAAACGGTGGGTTTATCTCCATTCTACCATGACTCTTGTCAACACCCCTACGAAAATATTGGCGTGCTAGCTATGACACACAGTTCGATATCACTTTGGCTTGCTAGCTAGGAAGCCAACTAGCTCGCTAACAAGTATGACAGTGTACGCATTGGAAGCGAACTGCAGCCTTTTTAGCTCGCTAGCCAGTTGGCTATGTAGCTAAATACATTGGCGCGTTCGCTATACTATTGCTAGCTGGGTAGCCATGCTCCCATTAGTGTGCTAGTTAGCTAATTAGCCATCCAATTCAGTTAACATTGACCTCCAATTTACAGCGCAGGCGAGCGATCGCTTACGGTAACTGTTACTTGTCCCTTTTAGGAATATGCCTCCTTCCCCAAGAAAAAGCACGGAGAAATATTTTTGTTCTGGTCACTGATACCAAAATTAACGCCGACGCTCCAGCAAATGTTTCTCCCACCTTGGCATAATTACCCTACCTTAAATCTGAACGCGTGTTGTTTGCCTAACTAACAATCAAGCCATTTATTTAGCCTACTGACTAATCAAAACCAATATGTAGCCTATAATGAAAGAAGCAGACAGACCTAGCCAGGCTACCGTGTTAGATTGAAAGAATGCCAATAATCTGAATATTAGGGAAAAGACACGTTCTTTGAATTCCACCTCTCATCGTAGAATTTTTACATATTAGAATGAATTTATTTTTGATAAATCTTTTATAAGATGGCCCTGGTTTTTAAGCATCTAAAACAAAGTGGAAAACCTTTTGTGAAGCATGTCACACGTGAATGGGAGAGAGAAATTATTTTTGTATTGTACGAAATGGTCTGATGCACCAAAAACCTGGCAAACGCATTCAGACAAATCTGTTCCGCAGATTTGTAGTATTTTTTATTTGATCATTGAAAAATATTGATTAAAAATAAAGGAATTCATAGCTCTTGATTTTGGTTACTTTTGAGCGTCTAAATGGCCCGCAGTATAGGTGGAATATATTTTGTTGAGGCATACCAAACGTGTCATTTAAGTTATCGCATTCGCACGAAGTGGCCATATGTAAAAATAGAGATGATCTAGCGAGGGCATTCATGCAAATCTGCCATGTTTCAAGGTCATTTCAATTTCAAAATGTGACAAACAAAAATTTTATAGAAATAAATTAGACTGTTTACCAATTTAATTGTGAATTGAGGAAAATCAACTGTTCGTTTGGAAATTGAGCAAAGTAAATGTGAGCGGGGTGAGAGCAATTGTCAGCTAGAACGTGAAGATTCTGCAGACCGTAACATTGCTCTGTTCAGCACGTTTCTGATAAATGCTGAAGTTTGTGAAGTTGTTTTCCGGAAGCATTTCCTATATCCTCTGATTTTTGGCAGTCATTTGTTCAACACTGCATCAGGTATGCGTCATAGAACAGATAAAAGGCAAGCTAGTCTGTTTGCCCCATGGCGGAAGTTACTTATATTGCGCTTAAAATTATCACGATTAATTTATCGCGCAGCCCTAGGCCACGCTCACTGAAGCCATATTGAAGGGCTTTCCAGTCCAAAGTGTGTCAATCTGATCCCTTCAAAGTGCCCTACAAAACGGTCGATTCGAAGTGAGCAAGCGATGGTCACTTTGCTCTCATAATGTCATGTGAAGACACAAACCTAGTGACGTGTGTGACTCAATGAAATAAAAATATATATATATATATATATATATATATATATATATATATATCCACAACGCACAGAAAACTAATCTGGCAGGTTGATTGAAGAGTTTCAGGCACACACAAAGTCTGTATTTCATGCCGAAGGGTAAATCCCTACGCCATACACCCTGCACAGTCACTTGCCTTTGTAGTGTAAACTCTCAAAGGCAGGAGAGAGTAGGATTCCTAAATAACAGTCATTTGGAATGCCCCTTAACACATTTTGGGGCTGCCGTATTCTGTTTAAGCAAGTGTAAACAAAAGCAGCCTGTTCACGGGAGAACTGCTTTCACTGGCCATTTCTCCGTTTCACTGCAGCTTTATGACCAACCGCATTGCTTTCGAAACGCAAGAAATTGCCTGCAGTGAAAAATAAAAACGTCCTTATATAGCTAGTGTCAGCTAGAGTCAGCCAGTCGACGTTAGAAAGCAATCTGGCTATGTTCGTTAGCTTTCTGGGCGTTGTAGTCATTTTCCTGTATGTCGCGGAGTCAGACACGTCATTGGGCTCAGGTCGTCGCAAGGCATTATGGGAGCAAAGTGACCAGCACTTGGGCTGATTCCAAATCTCCACCCTCTGGACTTGCAGACTGAGCCCTCACGGACTTCAGGCGTATGTAATGTGACGTTTTCACCGTCATCACGTAAAGTCTGCAAGAGCGGGAGTCTGCAGTATTATAATGTGAGCTGCTAGACAGGCTTCGAGTCTGTTTCACTCGTTTCCGTGCAAATGCATATTGATTACCTCTACAGCCTATATTTCTGTATCATGATGTTGAATTTTATATCTGGCCTACGATATTCAAGTAACGTTTTAATATTATTAATTTATAATAAGTTTATGTGGTTTTGTGTGTGTGTGAATGTGCGTTTTTTCCGTCCGCAATTTGTTAAAATTAAAACGTCACGTCCGTATTGCAATGAATTGTGGGTAATTACGCTAGTGAAGTCTGCACCCCTAGCGGACTCTCTGGAAGTCCGCAGAAAGTCCGCTTGAGGCCCCTTGTGGACTGGATCAATTGTGGGTTTGGACAGCCCTAAGCACTCCCGGGCTTCCCGTGAACGCGCCCGCAAAGTCCGCGAGTCTGCGAGTGAGGTGAAGGGCGGATATTTGGATGCAGCCTTGCTCACTTTGGAAATTACCAATTTGTTGGGCACTTTGAAGGGATGAGTTTCATACACTTTGGATTGGAATGCCCTTCAATATGGCTTCGGTGGGCGTGGCCTTCCTTATGTTCACTTCCAGAGCGGTCGATAACTCAGAGTGGCGACACCCATTGACTTCGTTGTTCGAGTGGTCACGTGGTTCGTGGGGAAGCGCTATAGTTCCAAACAAACGCCGCGCTGTCATTGTCTCCCTTGGGAAAGACAGCAGCCATTGCGTTACTGAACGTTAAATATTAAATTTAACCTTACACAATTGCCGCACATTTCTCTTTATGAATTACATTATTTACGTACATGTTTATAGAGGTCGTGCTTTTACTACTAAGATTATGTCATTGCTTTTGGAGGGAAAGATTCATGTTAGCATCAGTGAGCTAGTAGGCCTACTTATAGGTACCATTGATCCGCTATAATTTCTAAGTAAATTTAACCCTGCACTTATACTGTCATGGGGATGGATAAGTTTACATATTTTAGCTTTATTAAGTTACATTATTGGATTACCAGGGTCTGCCTTTATCTTCTGGATTTACCCACAACTTACCATGTTAAAGTTCTGCTGACCTGTAATATCATTCAATGTCACGCCAGTTCTTCCTTAAAGCAAAGGTGCACCACCATGCTCATTTCAGAGCCCTTGATATTCTCAATTCTAATGTTTTGATAAAATGAACGAAACACATGTAACCTACAGCTGGTGAGACCAGCAGACTGAATGAGATTAAATACAATGACTGATGCAAGGAAAGGTTTTCAACAAAAAGATTTTTATTGAACAGTGGACAACAGGACGGCACAGAAATTGAAGTTGATAAACAAATTAAACAAGGAGGGGTGCAAGTGTGAGTGAGTGAGTGAACCATGAGTGAACCTTGAACAGCAAAGAACAAAAGAAATACAACGTTGTACATAGTTATGTGGCAGGATGGTGGTGGGTTCCAGTGTGGGAGAGGGGGTGATCAGTGTCAAATTAATAAACCTTCTCAATGTGTGGAACTACTTAGAGTGTGTGTGTGTGTGTGTGTGTGTGTGTGCAGGGTTCTGAATAGCGTAACGTGTAAATTTTCAGAACAGGGCAGAACAGGGTTGTGAATAGAACTATAACAACTAAATGGATTTAACAGGAATATACTGAATAGAACAGACAAGTAAACTCTTGGAACAAGAACGACACTGTGAAGCATGATCATTTGTTGAATTACAAATAATTAAATAAAGGGGCGGGGGACATTACAAATACAAGGGCCAGGAATGTTGGAAGAGGTTTGCAACTTTTAGACATCTCAGAACTTCCCGCGAATCCTGTAGCCTCCATCGCCAACAGCAGCCTCTGCCCGCCTCTGCCAGCGCCTGCCTCCACCACTGCCAGCAGCACAGGGTACCTGCAGGTTTTCAGTCAGTTAAATTTAAGACCTTTTCAAAGTCTCCCATAATTGACATGTAAGACACTCATGCAATTACAAAAGTTAACAAAATCATTGCATTATTTTAAAAAGGTTTAAATTTAATTTGGGATTAAAATAAATGTGATTTGCAAAGTTTAGACATCTCAGAACCTCCCACGAACCCTATCGCCTCCATCGCCAACAGCAGCCTCTGCCCGTATTAACGGTAAGCCTACATGGCACAATAAAATGAGCACAGAAGAGTAATAAAGACTAACCACAGCCACCACATCTCTTCAAGAGGAAATCATTTAAAAAGACCATCTTTTTGCGAAATACAACATGGCATTTAATACAGCTAGCTGTCTACAGCAAAATCGCTTGAAAGCTAACAGCACCTTGCATGACAAATGCAAATCGACAGATGCAATTTCATAATAGCTAGCTAAAACATGATGGGTGACACTTAGGTCGTCAACGTCCTAACTTGTGGTTTCATTCAATTTTATGAATAACAAGTGGTGTGGTTTTCATCCAAAATGGTTCTTGAGAGCTAAACTGAGTTAGAAACTCCGCAACCGTTCATGATTGAACTTAAAACACCGGATCAAGCTAGGCTAGGTAAGAGCATGTCAAAATTGTCAAAGCTAACTTTAAAATAAAATTTTAAAAAACTTTACCGAAACCAGTCACAGGCACCTCATCCCATCATTTACCGTAGCGATTTATATCGGTTTTGTGAGAGATAGAAATAGAAACTCCGTAGAGTTAATGACTGCATTCCCACAGCTGACCAAGATAACTACAAAGCAAACGAACATGAGCTTAAATCATCACAACCTCTTCAGACTTAAAATATATATATATCATTGTGCCGATCATACACAATTGGAGATTATAAATGTTACATGACCACTGATATGATATATACATTTCGTGAATCATAAGACTTCAATATTTTATTACTTACTGTCGATGTTGTCCCAATGGAAGTGAATCGGTCTGAAGCTGCGAGAATCCTCTTTTGGAACTATGAGAAGTTCCACTACCCGGAAGTGCGCCGCCATTTTTTTTGTACACGAGAGTCAATGGGAGTGTTGCAACTCTGAGATTATCAATGGCTCTGTTCACTTCGAAGTGAACAACCCTTGCTTTTGAAATACAGCCAAAGTGTATTTTGTCGACAAACTGTCATTAGTTGATGTCACAACCACTAAGAGAGACACCTGCAAATGGGTAATGCGTGAGCTCACGGGCTCTTGGCAGGGCACCCCTGTTCAGTTGATGTGTGCACGCACGCTCATGCGGGCTCCTACTGTCTTGAACATACCTCAGAATGACCATTTGGTGCACCAGACTACTGCAGACTGCCAGAAGTTTGCATTATCAGATACGCATTATTGCCTGACAAGGATAAAATCACCCTGAATCCCTCCTACACCAATACCAAATCACACCGCAGTGAAAGGAGCAGCATGGTTTTGATCCAACTGTTTTGATGGAGAATCCATAATAACCAGTTTCCTTATAATTTATGTGATGCTTGCTAATTTACCTTTCTGCTTCTCACCGCGCCATTTGGTACTTTCTGAGGTCCAAGTGACAAAGTCGTGCCTCTTCAGTTTCTCCCAGTTCACGAGTGGCATGTACAAGTCATACTATTGTGGTGAGTGGATGGGCGGTGCCCATGATAATTATTGTGTCCACCTGTGAGAATCTATACAGGAGCCTGCAGGTGGAAATCAAGGAGAGAGCGGACACCAGTGCACAAGAGAATGCCAGGTGAAGCGGTTGGACTTTTGGGGTTCGAAATGTGCCGGTCGCGGTCACTAGGGTCGCCGCCGATGAAGATAGTTTTAGTGGGGGGAATTTAGTATAGGCCTGGTGCATACCTATTAGGACCGCCGCTGGGACGAGCATGTCCCGGAATACTGCAGACGAACTGCGCTGTCGTGCCTGTGGTTGGTCAAACTAAAGACGCTGAACTGACTCCTGGGATCACGTGAACTTGGGCTGTGCCATTTGGACTGTTCACTGCAGACTGGCATTAGACCCCAGGGCTGGGTCTTAGGGGGGAAAGCAGGGAAGTTCCCTTTTTAAGCAACTGACATTTTGCGTGCATTTGTGTGAGTGTGTGTGTGTTGAGTGGGTGTGTCTTTTTAGATAGTCGGGCCTGTGCAATAATTGGGTAAAGGGGCTGGGGAACATACTTGCTGTGTTCACGCACTTGAGTGGGTGGCTCTGTAGTAGTTTAGCAATCTTATTGAAAACTACTTCCTTTTGTGCTGTGATATTGCCATAACTATTTATTGATTTGCTGTGTTGCACATTTGTGGGACGGTATTCCTTTAGCCTCCTGTGTCCCTTATTTAAGTTATCGCTACGGCTCCGGCATACGCTTGTCTTCTATATATGTATCACGAAATAAAGCTGTATCTGATTTCTTAGTGGTGGTCTGATGCGTTTTGGTTCCTCTGGGTGCTGCCTGCGGTTAGGGTCATACCCAAAAATAAATATTCTGAGTGTGCCCGGCCATTAGTACCGCAGGTGTATTACACTATCATTCAGCCACTCGAGATCGAAAACACAACCGCACGAGCAGTTATTGAATGCACCGGGAGTGACAGCCGTATCATTAGTTGCCAATAATTAGCCCTAGTGGCTGACATCATATATAGCTAGCTAGCCATTTTCAGCCACGCTTATAAAAATATTGCAGCTTAGGCTCCACATGAGCTATCACGGGTTAAAACAGAGAGGACCTGTGAATGCTTTCTTGCCAGTCAGCAATGCTAACTCACTTAATTGGAATCACAATCCCAGCTAGATGGACCCAAAGCAAGCTCTGGAAATCATACCATAGCCAAGCTACTTAGCTAGCTAGCTGGCTAACTCGGTCACAAACTGGGTGAGCGCAGAGAACTTCACGTCAACGCTAGCTAGCTAACTGGGTAACCACCTATTTTTGCCCATTTACAACAGCAATGAAACAAGGAAATGTCTGTTGCTTGGAAAGAAATTTGTAATTTGGGTAATTTAGCATGAGAAAAACACTAATGAATGACAGCTTGTCTTAGCCCAAATGAAATGATCAGAGCAGACTTGATGGTGCCCACTGATCTCTTGGGACCACAGAAAGCCAGTTTGATAAACATTTTGTCTTGGATAACAGGATTTTAATGTATTTATTGATGAATGTTAAAATGTTTTATAGAAGAATGTAAAATGAATAAAGCCAAATTTCAATGTATATGGGTAACATGATCTTATCATTCCTCTCACTTTATCTTGACCAGAGGAATTTTTTTTTTTTTTTTAAATTCCATTATAGTGTTTCTTTTTACCCATTAAGTGGAAAGTTTTGTCTGGATTGCTTATTGTGGCCATTGCGAGTGTCAGCGGAAACTGAACTGCAATATAGCAGTGGGATTCCAAATAGGAACTTTCCTAGGCAAGAAAGACTAACTCCTACAAAATGATCCGGCAGCCATGATAAGTGGATTTGAATTCTTTAAATGTTAACGAAAGGTGTCTTAGTGCTTCCTAATTTACCTCCTTTAGCTCAGAGCTAAATAAAACACTAGAGTGGACAACGTCATTGGCTGAACCAACCAGAAAACGTGGGACGTGTCCCCCATCTTGTGTAAGGTATCGGCAGGGGAATTTCGCTCTCAAACGCTGTACATGTGCATATGCGACTAGATAAAATGCAATGAAAAACACTGAATTTCTTTCACTGTAAAAAATATTTTGTATGATAAGTGATAAATCTGTTTTAGTATCATCAGCATCAAGTTCACTTTCGGGTCTATTTTTCACATATGCTCATATACGAACTTCACCTAGGTTAATAGGCTATACCCTTAGAATCTTACTTCATGTGAAAATCATCTACATAATCTCTGTATTCCACCTCTAAATTACCTTGGTCGAAGGTTTCTCACAGTTTCGTGCATAGACTGTATAAAAAGATGGCCGCAGCACCGGGGTCTGAAAAGTGAGGCCGATGCGGAAATCTCAAAAATTTGCCTTATATTTAAAGTTAGGAACTTTCCTAGGCAAAAAAGACTATTCGGACGCAGCCTATGGTTCCGTGCAGGACGCTATCCTTCGGTAAGGATGGCGGATGCAAATCTCACCAAAACTGGTCTCGTGTCCACTGTAGTGTGTTCTTTAGCTCTGTGGGTACACAGAACCACGCTTTTCGAAAAGAAAGGAGATAACGGTATGCCAAAATTCTGCGCAGCAGCAATATTTAAAGCCGCGACCATTCATCCAGCTAATTGCATAAAGAAACGTATATATGATGTGCAGGGGACTTATGATCACGTTGCCTAGTGTAAGTGCATTCGGATTCTCTAATGGACTAAATCGGCATTATGACTGCGCATGCGCGAAAATTTTCTGGTCAGAGTTCAAGACTACTCACGATGTCAACAAAGTCGATAAAGCCTAGCGATCCCAGTGGAACAGCCGGCTACTTATCGTAATGAAAGCACTGAAGGTGCTGATACCTCGGTGCTTACAGCAGTGAGTATGTCCCTTAATGAAGCTATAAAATTGGGTGTGGACATGTCAGAGTGCCCTAGCTGTGCATCTATGCTTGACATACTCAAGAATTTACCCACCAGTGGCAGTCTGATGAACATCAATGTACAGTTATGGAGGGAAAAACCTTTCACACTACTCAGGGTCTATTTAACACTGGCCGATAATTAGTGCAATTCAGACTCTGTGGGAACAGCAATAGGCTTTTGGAGAGAAGCACCTTTCATACTATGCAGGACAGAGGTCGTGTTAACCTAATATGTTCCGTCATTGACGGATTTTTTTTAACAATGACGGAACATTTTGAAGGCCGTCCGTCATTTTGACAGAATGTAATTCACACCCCCGTCCAAGTGGTGGTGGGTGTCCTATTGTCTTGAGCATTGTCTTTGATCTGTATGATCCTGTATTCCTCATATTTTTGTAATATGATCATTTGCTCTTCATCTGTAAAATATGCTGGTCTGCTGCCGGTAGACGATTGGTCATATGCTACAAACGCCATCTCTGTTATGTGAACACGCAGATAGGTCGGGAAAGCCCGGTTGATATAATGAGTTGAAAAGTAGCTTCGTTGGACCGCTTAGCGAGACTGTGGTTGTTAGGCTTAGTAAAGCCCAGCAATAACTGAAAGCATTGTTCATTTGCGCACTGTTACTGTGTGGGGGGAGAAATCATTTGTGATGTTTTATAAAGTTCATACAGCAGTAAGTTCGAAAATCCATGCAGTGCTGTATTTAACACAGTGCGCAATGTGTGTCTGTGAAGAGCTTTTTCTTCGAAGTCTTGATCGCTCGCAGCAGCCATTGTGGTAATCAAATAGTGCTATAACTCGAAAACAAAGCTTTATCTCAAAAATCAGGCAAATTTGAATCCAAGAGATCATGGCATTTAACCCATAGAGCCATATTCTAGGACTTGATTTTGACCGGCGTAGCAGCTATCCCAGTAACAGACAGAATGAATGAATGACACACAAACGAACTACAGATATACCTCGCTTATGCATGCGCACCGAGGCATAATTATTTAAGTTATTTTACATTGCCTAAGGTTGTTATAAGGCAATATGCTGGGCTTACATTGTTCAGTCTGTGATTGTCCTTACGGTTTAAGAAGTGGATGGAGGAATTTTGCTCTATTCACGAGTGCAATAAAGGAACAACACACTGTATATGCGACCCACCATATCTACTCATCCCTTTTCCTTCCGAAAGAAAAGATCCAGAAAGATGCATAGAATTGATTTAATTAGTAAGTTAAACTTAAAATCTTTTATTTTGCTAATCAGTAATTCAATTTGTAATGGATATTAATAAGTCCACGCGTATTACATGTGCCATTTCCTAAGCCTGTAGTCAGTAGTGCTGTACGTGTCGGTGACCCATTTATAAATCCCTAGCCTGTACATGCTTGATGTAAATACGTAAATGGGCTAACCTGTGATTTATGACATCTGTATTATATATAAAATATCAGTGGCGGCTAACGAACAGAAAACAGAAAGAGCGGAAAATATCCCTTGAAGCATTTGATTATTGACTCGTTTCCAATCACTGGCTTTAACACGTTTTCCCAATGATATCAATAATCTGACAGTTAAATGCACAGCTTCCCTCTCAGTGCAATGTTAGGACAAGTAGCCTAAATAATAAATGCAAAAAAAGGTTTTAATCATTTTCCGAAATAGGTTACTCTATACCAAATGAAATACCCTAATCTACTATGGATTATGTGCGTTAATTTTGCATGTCCTGCAAAGCAGTTTATCAAACCTGCACTTCATGACCAATTTAGCAAATGTATTTCACATCCCAATGAAGCGTTTCGTTTCTTTACTTCTGCTACCTCAAAGAAGCGAGTTAGCCACACGTGAAGTAGCCGAATGTTCGAAGAGTTACCAAATCTTTAATCAATGAAAGTAATTGAAAATGGATGAGATCTCATGTTTAAAGGCATGCGTTCCGCCCTCCCGGCTTTCTGTTGAGTAGCCGCCACTTTATATTTTTATGCAGATTGTACGATTGTGTATGTACGATTCATTCTCCCAACAGTTCGTCAGTTCTAAGGGATCTGGAGTTGTTAACCACCAGCCGACAACATCATTTGCGAGCAAGGATTTATAGTCTAGTGGCAGTCTGACAACCTCCCGTTCCTGTTGTTTCGTTAACACCAAGGACTGTCCTTGTATATAACCTAGCACGAAAACTGATGGCGGCACCTTATGTACATTCTGACAGGTTTACTTTTGCTCACATTTTTCCAACGCTAATCATAGAGCATTAATGGTATCGAGAAATGTGCATTCTGATAAAGACAGAACACAAATAGGCTAGCTGGCTAATTGGCTAGTTCATGAATTAGCAGGCTATTTCAGGAACTAGACCAAGATTTTTCTGGGGGAGGGCCCCCAGAGCCCGCCTCAAGGCTTCGCGCCTTTCGGGGCTCGTATGGGGGCTGCGCCCCCCATTCCAAAATTCCTGGATCCGCCCCTGATTGCGAATACTCTGAACTCACAACCCAAGAAAGAGAATCTGCTTCACTGCAAGTCATAATCTGATTCCATCCTTGCCAATCAGTCTTTTTGCATTATATTTATATATTTTAGTTACTCCAACATTATGATTTTTATAATAAAGAGCTTTCAACGGAAATTCGAGGTTTCAACTCGCTATGTTATGCTTTAGCCAAGGGATATGAATAATGTAAGCAGGTGACATCGACAATAATCACAGAAAAAGGAAAATGCCTTCTTGATTGTTTGACTTGAAGTTGACGGATTTATGTTCTTCAAAACAGTGAGCATGCGCACTTGCGCAGTAAAACAGCTCCTTTCAGCAAAAATAAATAAATAAACAAATAAATAAACAGCTGGGAAGTCGATGTGTCAAATGAGCAATGAAAAGTTCATTTCATGGGTTACATCAATGAATGGAGCGGGACCTGTAGTGCGCGAGCTTGCAGTGCACATTTGATATCAAGAAAAGGCAGATCTTTTCGATATACAAATGTGCCTTTATTATTTCTGGCTTAACAACAGAACCGACAGCACTCAAATAAGCCACCATTGCCGCCAAATGGATATAAACGTGCACACTGCTGCAAAGCAATGATATTGCCTTGAGCTTACGGAAAAGTAAACGCCGGACAGCGCCCGTGGTTCGACCCTCCGGAGAGAGCAGGGCTGAGGCGAAACTGTGAGACAGTTTGATTCAACGAAGTAACCACTGAGCTAAGCCGACGCGAAAACCTTGTCAGGAAAAGGCATCTTAGTAGAGTCCGTGAATGAAGTGTTCTCTGGTGTTCATGACATTAAATTGCATGTTTGTTAGAACGGAGATGCAGGAAGAATTCATTTTCTTCTTCTTCTTCTTCTTCTTCTTCTTCTTTATTATTATTATTATTATTACCTAAATGGCCAGTAAGCTAAAAAAAAAAAAAAAAATACACGCTGTCATATAGTTTTAGTTTCATAAGATCGTTGCATGTTTGTTCAGTGCATATCTGCTGCTCTTCTGCAGACTCACAGTCTGTTTATGACATGGGTCAAAATATTTATAGGGCATAATGATTCCGTAGCTACAGACCTTTCTTAAATTAAAAAAACAAAATGTGTTTTTGATTTTAAAAGGAGTTCTGGCGCTTTATTGGCTGGAAAATTAATTAACTCCACGGTGGTTAAGTTGGTGTAAAGCTTTGGGAAGCTCACGAGATATGATTTGTTGATTCTGGTTCAGATTTTGGACCAACACAATTTGGTTTTGACGTTGATACCTGTGTTAGGAAATATCCAAACAAGAGTTGTCTGTCTTTGTCAGAGTGGTTTGACTTGTGGCCACAGTTTTTCCTTGCTGTATGGAATTTGTAGTATTTTTTTTTTTTTTTTTACACAGCCCTCCTTTACTATCATAATTTATTGTGCCATTTTTATGTATTTATATTTTTACCCTACCTGATCTGAAGGAACAAGGGTGAGCTTTCGCCACGGTGCAGCGTCTGTTGTCCATCCGTCCGTTTTTTTGTCGTACGTCCATCAACTTTTTCTTTGAACAACTTCTCCTCAAGTTCTTCCAAGCAGATTTGGATCACACTTGAAGCAAACGGTCCTCTTATGGACCTGAGCAAGGGCTGTTATTTTTTTTTTGGCTTGATTCGAAATTCAGTATGGCCTCCCTGGTCTCTGATTGGCCGACACATTTTCTATGCAAGTTCTGCAAGGTAGATTTGGGTCAGACTTGGTACAAATGTTCGTCTTACAGCCGTGACCATGTGTTGTTTCGGCTCAATTCAAAATCGAATGACTGGATGACGATAGTTTTTTTTTTCTGCAGTTCCAATGGTCAGATTTTGATCTCATTTTATGCACGTTTGCCTCATGGCCTTAAGTGCTGTTGCTTTCAGGTAGATGCAGGATCCAGTACAGCTACCTTAGCCTCTGATTGGCTGACAGATTTTAAATTTCTTGCGACTTGGTACCATTAGAATCAAACTTGCTATAAATGTTTCTTCAAAGCCCTGACCACTATATATGGTTGACTTAGAATCCAGTATGGCTGTCTGGTATCTGATTGGCTGATATGTTGTCGACTTCTTCGCAAGTTGCAGTGCGAAGATTTGGATCAAACTTGCTTGCAGTGGTCAAAATCTTGATATAAATTAAGTACATACATTTAATGTGGAAATTTCACAATTGATTTACTAACCCACCTGAACTAATTTCATACTAACTTTAGTCCAAGTTAATAGTGCATTTACTGCATCATTTTAACAACAATTCAAAATTTGTGGAAGATGATAACATGACTATGTCAATGCACAATACAGTACACTGAAGTTTACTTCTGACTTTTGCACAACTGAAAAGAACTGCTATGATATCACACCAGGTGAGGGATACAGGCCACATGGAATGCTTTGTTCTTTTATAGCTCGATTTGGAATCCAATATGGCAGCCCTGGTCTCTGATTGGTTGACACATTTAGCACTTCCTCTACAGTTCCACTGGCCTCAGGTGAGCAGATAGAACGGCACCAGGAGAGTAATGGATAGCTATGCACAGATACACACACACACACACACACACACACACACACACACATACATACATACACACATGCACGTACATACTCAGATAGGAGAGAGGCAAACAAAGGACCAGCATTAAACTCTGGAGAATGAAAAACAGCAGAAAGTAAAGGAATGAGGAGAAAGCACAGCTGCACCCATAACAGCCAGATCCTCTGAAAACAGTTTTACAGTGACCTGCCACTCAATGAACTAGGCCACATAAAAATATGTGACCACACTACAACTCCTACAACCATGATTACGACCACTACAACTACCACTACCGCTAATACTAATACTACTACTACAGCAAATAAGAATAATAATGATGATAATATGGTTACTTTATTTCCGATATTTCTAACATGCAATTCAAAATACTTACGGCAGAGGGCGATCACGGATGTTCTCTACAAGTATGAGATTTCTTAGCCTGTTTCTCGCGTCGGCTTAGCTCAGTGGTTACTTCGTTGAATCAAACTGTCTCACAGTTTCGCCTCAGCCCTACTTTCTCCGGAGGGTCGAACCACGGGCGCTGTCCGACGTTTTCCTTTCCGTGTCTCAAACCTAAATGGAATTTCTTTGCTTTGCTTCAGTGTGGACGTTTATATCGATTAGGCGGCAACGGTGGCATATTTCAGTGCTGTCTTTTCCGATGTAGACCGAGAAACAAATAGGCTAAAGTTGAAAAGAACAACCCTTCCTTGAAAACAATCGAACTACTGCAGGTCTCGCTACATTCGCTTTTGTAACCTAAAAAAAAAAAAAAAAAAAAAAATTAGTTTTCACTGTTCAGTAACGTACCAGCTTCCGGGCAATTGGTTCATTTATTTATTGCCAAACCTTACCCTCTTAAACAGGTTAAATCACTGTGTCTGGTTGGCATTAAGCTGTCTGGTTTTAATGAAATGCAACATTTCACTGTTGTTAATAGTTTTTTCAGTCCTAAAATGAATTGGTTTTGTCATTATACAAGCAAGAAGTTCGTATAGCCTATGTTAATGTGTGAATTGGGAGGCATAAGCTTAACCCATCTGTTACGTGCCAGGAAATTTGCTGATCATCCAGCTTCTGCACCTGTCTGAAATCTGGCCCTTCAGCTTAACGAGCAGCTGATTACCTCGTTGACTCCACCTGGATGCACCTACAAAAGGATCTGAAGTGTGGAGGTGGCTGGAAGAGACTGTGGCTTATTTTGTGTGGTTTTGAGTTTGTTTGATACTTTCTTAGATTCCTGTATTTCTTTGGTATTTGGACAGCTTTTGTTTTGTTTTTGTGCACATTTTCAGTTTAGATTTAGGCCAGAGTGGAGGCTGCGGAAGACTCACCCTAATTTTTGTTTTGGTCGGGAGACAGATTGATTTTGTAAGATCTAGGGTGTAGTCTTCAGGGGCCCTGCTTTGGCCAGTCCAACACCACTTGAGTTTTGTGTGTATTTTTGTTGTGATTTATTAAATCTTATTTTTGGAGATCTTTTTTTTGTATTACATTTTCTGGGGCCTTAGGGACTTTTTGTGTTGCGTCTCCATAATGCGGCCCTGCTGGGCGGAGCTTGGGATGTAACAAATGGGGGCTCGTCCGGAAGCTTGAATATGCATGAGGAGGCGTGGCTTCTGCTTGGTTGTCAATTGCGCCAAGTCCCTTTGATTGTGCTTCGTTTTTTTTTTTTTTTTTTTTTTTTTGCACTATATGGCCCTTGCAATTTTTCTGTAATTTTTTTGTTTGCATTTTTAGCTGGACACCTGTGGTTTGTGTTTTGCCATAATCATTTAACCAAAAAAAAAAAAAAAAAAAAAATGAAACATGGTTCATCTGGACCCGATATTCGTTTGCTAGCCACGTGGGCTAGCTTTGTGTGTGTCCGGGGATCTGGAATTCATTCGCTAGCCCCGTGAGCTAGCTTTGTGTGTGTCCGGGAAACTGGAATTCGTTCGCGAGCCACGTGGGCTAGCTTTATGTGTCTGGGGGTCTGGAATTCGTTCGCTATCCACGTGGGCTAGCTTTGTGTTGTCCAGGACCCGGAATTCCTTCGCTTGCCACGTGGTACAAGCTTTGTATTGTCAGAACTGGAGTTTAATTTCATATTCCTTCATCCCAAATATTTCTCCCTTCTGCATGTTGATGGCTCACTTTTCCCCTGTCCATGCAGTGGACTTAGTCTTTGTCCAGCTAAAGATGTATTTGTTGTTAAAAGATCAAGGTTTTTGTTTTTTTTTCTGTTTTGTGAAGCATTTGTTTTTTTTTTCATGAATTTGTGCATCACACTTAAGATTCTTCTGTCAGGCCCAGTCTTTTACAAGGTCTTTAGCACCTACTGCCCAGTTTGCTTTTATTTGAGGTTTAACTAGCAAACTGTACTTTGTGAGGAAATTTGAATGTTAATGATTCTGTGTGGTTTGAGTCCAGCTTTGGGGGGAGAGCTTGATTTTATTGCATTAAGCAGGTGTGGGAGAGGTTTAGTTCTACTGCTCTAGTATGTGCTACCCCGTTCAAGCTGGAGACCCTTGTTCCAGTTTTTAAATATTTTAAGCACTTGTATTTTTCTTGTGTTTTTTTTTTTTTCTTTGTATATGTTCTTGTGCTGCAGACCATGTTTTGAATCTTCTGTAAGTTCCACTGTTTGATATCAGGGACCCGCTCTCGTTATGGTGACGTGTGTTTATTAACCCAAATGTCAATGGATAAATTATTATTTTCATTTTTTTAATTGCCATCCAATTGTAAAACCACTTTGATTCTTGTATTCAGTTTTGTTAGGAATTTATCCATTGTCTTGATGTGTGGGGGTGTTACGTGCCAGGAAATTTGCTGATCATCCAGCTTCTGCACCTGTCTGAAATCTGGCCCTTCAGCTTAACGAGCAGCTGATTACCTCGTTGACTCCACCTGGATGCACCTACAAAAGGATCTGAAGTGTGGAGGTGGCTGGAAGAGACTGTGGCTTATTTTGTGTGGTTTTGAGTTTGTTTGATATTTTCTTAGATTCCTGTATTTCTTTGGTGTTTGGACAGCTTTTGTTTTGTTTTTGTGCACATTTTCAGTTTGATTTAGGCCAGAGTAGGAGGTTGCGGAAGACTTACCCTAATTTTTGTTTTGGTCGGGAGACAGATTGATTTTGTAAGATCTAGGGTGTAGTCTTCAGGGGCCCTGCTTTGGCCAGTCCAACACTGGTTTGAGTTTTGTGTGTATTTTTGTTTTTGATTTATTAAATCTTATTTTTGGAGATTGTTTTTTTTTTTTGTATTATATTTTTTTTGGGGCCTTAGGGACTTTTTTTGTTTGGTCTCCTTAATCGGCCCCGTTAAATATAATGGGCGGAGCTTGGGAGGCATAACACCATCCATCCATCTATTTCCCACTGCTTATCCAGAGTCAGGTCGTAGGGGTAGCAGACCAAGCAGAGGGGTCCATGCGTCCCCCTCCCCAGCCACTTCCTCCAACTCTTCCTAGGGGACCCCAGGCTCTTCCCAGGCCAGCCGAGAGATACAATCCCTCCAGCCTGTCCCGGGTCTAGCTCGGGGCCTCCTCCCAGTTGGACATGCCCGAAAAACCTCTAATGGGAGGCCTCCGAACCAGATGCCCGAACCACCTCAACTGACTGCTCTAGACAAGCAGGAGCAGCGGTTCTACTCTGAGCCTCTCCTGGATGTCTGAGCTCCTCACCTCATCCCTAAGGGTCAGCCCAGCCACCCTGTGGAGAAAGCTCATTTCGGCCGCTTGCATTCATGACCTCGTACTTTCAGTCTCTATCTAAAGTTTGTGACCACAGGTCAGGGTTGGAACACAGACTGACCAGTAAAGTGAGAGCTTCGCTTTTAAAGGAGGACCATCATCAAAAAATTTCTGCCCTCCTGTTATTTCAATTTGTTAATCTCCTGCTAGTTAAACTGCATTCAAATAGCTCAGTTGGCTAATTGACGAAGAAATCGAATTTAATTGAGCCCATTGGGCAGCGCCATCGTTTTCCGTAGCACCTGTCGCATCTGATTCTGGGGCGCGAGATCATGACGTCAGCGCGGAGGTCTGGCGCTTCCAGGCATCATGGCCATGAATTCGATTTAATGAGATTTTCTCGTCAGTGAACAGATACGAAATCGCTTTGAAAATGCTGCACTGTCAAGCATACGATTGTGTCAACGACACTGAACAGAAGATGGCCAGTGTGACAATGCACACGTCCTCAAAGGACAGGGATTTAATTCGCCGTTGGGTTATAAAATCGCACAATGGAACAATGCACATCACTGTTCAGAGATGCTTTGTTTACAGGCTTAGCCGCCGCATTCACGTCACGATTATGGCTTTCACTGGCTGAAACTCTGTCCCGCGAAGCTTGAGTTCAAAACAATGGCAGCCTCCGTTTTGGATTTTATCGTGGAAATTACGGGCAATTATCACCAATTACGTGGAAAGGACTAATTATCTTGCGGAAATACTTGAAGCAGGCGCTGTTGAACTTCAGTGCAGTTAATATAAGTCGAAACAGGTAAGTGTGATTATCCTCCTGAAAAGTGTGTATGTCAGGTTAATTTTCGAAAGATTTTGTACAACATTCTTGTGGGAAATAAATACCTGAACGATTATACATCATATTTTATGTTGCTGGTTATCAGAAAATGGAATAAAATTCGAAAAAGTAGGTACTTTTAACAGCGGTTTTCGACGCTCCCATAATGCAATGCCTACGTCACGAAAGGGAGAGAAGAGCCTGTCAGAGTACGACAGTCAATGAGCCTGCACTATACAGCAGCTTGCAATGGTGAATTATTGTGTTTGTGCGGGGTGTAGGAATTCATCCCAAACAGGGCACAGGGTCCATTCATTCTGTCAAAAATAAATTTTATGCTAGTGGGTTCAATTTGTCTGCGTCAGACGGGCAAACTTTTCGTACGCTAATGTCACACCGCAGTTTCCATGGGATGACACCGCCCACATGAGCACCTGTCAGAAATAGTGACAAAGGACACCTCTCTCTCTCTCTCTCTCTCTCTCTCTCTCTCTCTCTCTCACAGACAGACCATAGCATTTCCATGAATCAGCTATGAAGTTTGATCAACACCAGACTAAGCCTGGCATTTGAGATTTTGTTTATTCGGCATGTCGACAATGATTATGTATGCGCACATGAACGTTCACACCCGCAGAAAAAAAAACTGCTGCCACCGCTAGACTTAGATGTTGTAGAGCTAGTACCATACTATCAAAGCATGGGACAGTCAAGCGGATATGTTTACAACGTCAGGGTGAAGGGAGAATCCCGATAAAATAAACATCAGTTTGACAGTCGGGGTGGGCACTGACAAGCTACACCCAGGCTAGCTAGCATGATGCCTTCGCTATCATTTGGCTAGTACATGTTTAGTCAACGTCTTCATCTGAACATATCACATTATCACAGCAGCTAGATGTACAGAAAACGATGGCTTCTTCACTCAGTGTTATTCATACACCGTAAAATATGTGGTGGTGTTGTTACGGTTTTCACTGCTAATCGTAGACTAGCTCAAGCGCTAGTTGCTATATAGCTACTCTCCAGGACACCTCGCCAACCCTCCACTCGTTCGCCTCCGTTGAAGGATTAATCCGTCTCTGAGGGCCAGAATTTGTTGGATTTTCCTCCCCTCTCGCACGCCTGACCGGCTCGAAATTATATGGTTGCGACCCATCATAAATTTCTGCAGTGTTTCTTGCCACCTCCTCATGCTCCCAATCACTCGCCATAGTAAGCAGAGGCTACTTTCCTCCACGACTCCCTTACGTGACGTAGTTACCAAGTTACGTTAAAAAAAACCAGCTACTACAGAAACAGACAAAAAGTGTCATTTAACGGCATTTGTAGATAGTTTTATAAATACTGAAATACTGTATGTACATTATGAAGGCTTTACGTACACATTAGACGAAAGTAGTGTTTAACCTGACATATACACTTTAAGCTTAGCTCCTTCTTCACCACAAGGGACCGGTACAATATCCACTTTACTGCAGATGCTGCACCGATCCGCCTGTCGATCTCCCACTCCATCCCTAACTCACTCATGAACAAGACCCCGAGATACTTAAACTCCTCCATTCGGGGTAACAACTCACCCCCCACTCGGAGGGGACAATCCACCTTTTTCTGGCAGAGAACCTTGGCCTCAGATTTGGCGGTGCTGATCCTCATTCACTTTCAGCTGTGAACCGCTCTAGTGTGCGTTAGAGGTCACAACCTGATAAACTGAAAGGACCACATCATCTGCAAACAGCAGAGATCCAGTCCTGAAACTGAAAAGAACTGCTATGATATCACACCAGGTGAGAGATACAGGCCACATGGCTTTGTTCTTTTATAGCTTGATTTGGAATCCAGTATGGCAGCCCTGGTTTCTGATTGGCTGACACATTTAGCACTTCCTCTCCAGTTCCACTGGCCTCAGGTGAGTAGGTAGAATGGCAGCAGGAGAGTAATGGATAGCTATGCTCAGAGACACACACACACACACACACACATAGAAACTCAGATAGGGAGAGAGGCAAACAAAGGACCAGCATTAAACTCTGGAGAATGAAAGACAGCAGAAAGTAAAGGAATGAGGAGAAAGCACAGCTGCACCCAAAGCAGCCAGATCCTCTGAAAACAGTTTTACAGTGACCTGACACTCAATGAACTAGGCAACACAAAAATATGTGACCACACTACAACTCCTACAACCATGATTACGACCACTACAACTACCACTACCGCTAATACTAATACTTCTACTACAGCAAATAAGAATAATAATGATGATAGTATGGTTACATTATTTCCGACATTTCTAACATGCAATTCAAAATACTTACGGCGGAAGGCGTTCACGGATGTTCTCTACTAGTATGAGATTTCCTACCCTGTTTCTCGCGTCGGCTTAGCTCAGTGGTTACTTCGTTGAATCAAACTGTCTCACAGTTTCGCCTCAGCCCTACTCTCTCCGGAGGGTCGAACCACGGGCGCTGTCCGACGTTTTCCTTTCCGTGTCTCAAACCTAAATGGAATTTCTTTGCTTTGCCTCAGTGTGGACGTTAATATCGATTAGGCGGCAACGCCGGCATATTTCAGTGCTGTCTTTTCCGATGTAGAACGAGAGACAAATAGGCTAAAGTTGAAAAGAACAACCCTTCCTTGAAAAGAACCGAACTACTGCAGGTCTCGCTACATTCGCTTTTACAACCTGAAAAAAAAATGTAGTTTTCACTGTTCAGTAACGTACCAGCTTCCGGGTCTCTGGTTTGTTTGTTTCTTTATTCTTTTTTTTTTTTTTTTTATTGCCAAACCTTTACCCTCTTTAACAGGTTAAATCACTGCGTCTGGTTGGCATTAAGCTGTCTGGATTTAATGAAATGGAACATTTCACTGTTGTTAATACTTTCATCGGTCCTAAAATTAATTGGTTTTGTCATTATACAAGCGAGAAGTTTGTATAGCCTATGTTAATGTGTGGATTGGGAGGCATAAGCTAAACCAACCCATCCATCCATCTATTTCCCATTGCTTATCCAGAGTCAGGTCGTAGGGGTAGCAGACCAAGCAGAGGGTTCCATGCGTCCCCCTCCCCAGCCACTTCCTCCAACTCTTCCTAGGGGACCCCAGGCCGTTCCCAGGCCAGCCGGGAGATATAATCCCTCCAGCGTGTCCTGGGTCTAGCTTGGGGCCTCCTCTCAGTTGGACATGTCCGAAAAACCTTGAAAGGGAGGCATCCGAACCAGATGCCCGAAACACCTCAACTGACTGCTCTAGACGAGCAGGAGCAGCGATTCTACTCTGAGCCTCTCCTGGATGTCCGAGCTCCTCACCCCATCCCCAAGGGTCAGCCCAGCCACCCTGTGGAGAAAGCTCATTTCGGCCGCTTGCATTCACAACCTTGTGCTTTCTGTCTCTACTTAAAGCTTTTGACCACAGGTGAGGGTTGGAACACAGACTGACCAGTAAAGTGAGAGCTTCGCGTTTAAGCTCAGCTCCTTCTTCACCACAAGGGACCGTTACAATATCCACTTTACTGCAGATGCTGCACTGATCCGCCAGTCGATCTCCCGCTCCAACCCTAACTCACTCATGAACAAGACCCCGAGATACCTAAACTGCTTCACTCGGGGTAACAACTCACCCCCCACTCAGAGGGGACAACCCACCTTTTTCTGGCCGAGAACCTTGGCCTCAGATTTGGCGGTGCTGATCCTCATTCACATTCAGCTGTAACCGCTCTAGTGTGCGTTAGAGGTCACAACCTGATAAACTGACAGGACCACATCATCTGCAAACAGCAGAGATCCAGTCCTGAGTCCACCATACGGGAATCCCTCAAAGCCTCGGCTGCACCTTGATATAATTCACCCCACACACCTCCAGCCTGCTACACCCTGCACATCTCCAGCCTGCCTGCTAAACCCCACACACTTCCAGCCTGCCACACCTTGCACACCTCCAAAAATCAAATAAATTATTATTCGCCTTGTAACAAAACCATAACCCCCCCCCCTAAAAAAAAAGAACTTTCCGGACAATCGCTGCAAACCTGTTCATTCAAGCAAAGCGACCCGATTCCATTTAGATGAAGAGAAAAACGCCAGACAGCACCCCTAGTCCAGCGTTCTGAAAGAGTGGGGTTTGGTGAATCTGAAACAGTTTGATAGACAGAGGATCTCTGATGCGTGAGCACGTGATACCAAATGTATGAAACAAGAGCAGTAATTTTTTAATATTCCGAGCCTTGGGCTAGTAATAAACAAGAATTACCGCTTGAGTATCATAAATTTGATATCTTAGGCTCACAAATATGGGATCCTATTTATTCCACAAATGCCAGCATCCTATTATTTGGAAAATTAAACCGCTAGCTTTTAGTTGACGGTCTATTCAACTCGGTGGGATGAATAATTAGGTAGCTTGCTAACATGATGATAACATGATGATAACATGACTATGTCAACACACAATACAGTACACTGAAGTTTACTTCCGACTTTCGCACAACCAAAAAGAACTGCTATGATATCACATCAGGTGAGGGATACAGGCCACATGGCCTTGTTCTTTGATAGCTCGATTTGGAATCCAACATGGCAGCCCTGGTCTCTGATTGGCTGACACATTTAGCACTTCCTATCCAGTTCCACTGGCCTCAGGTGAGCAGGTAGAACGGCAGCAGGAGAGTAATGGGTAGCTATGCTCAGATACACACACACATGCACGCACGCACATACTGAGATAGGGAGAGAGGCAAACAAAGGACCAGCATTAAACAGTGGAGAATGAAAAACAGCAGAAAGTAAAGGAATGAGGAGAAAGCACAGCTGCACCCAAAACAGCCAGATCCTCTGAAAACAGTTTTACAATGACCTGCCACTCAATGAACTAGGCCACACAAAAATATGTGACCACACTACAACTCCTACAACCATGATAACGACCATTACAACTAGCACTACCGCTAATACTAATACTACTACAACAGAAAATAATAATAATGATAATGATAATATGGTTACTTTATTTCCGTTATTTCTGACATGCAATTCAAAATACTTACGGCAGAGGGCGTTCACGGATTTCATCACTTTGTCATCTACAAGTAGAATTTTTCCTACCATGATGTTCGCGTTGGCTTAGCTCAGTGGTTACTTCGTTGAATCAAACTGCCTCACAGTTTCGCCTCAGCCCTATTCTCTCCGGAGGGTCGAACCACGGGCGCTGTCCGACGTTTTCCTTTCCGTTGCTGAAACCTAAATGGAATTCTTTGCTTTGCTTCAGTGTGGACGTTAATATCGATTAGGCGGCAACGGTGGCATATTTCAGTGCTGTTTTTTCCAATTTAGAACGAGAAACAAGTAGGCTAAAGTTGAAAAGAACAACCCCCCCATGAAAATAACCGAACTACTGCAGGTCTCCCTACATTCGCTTTTATAACCTGAAAAAAAATGTAGTTTTCACTGTTCAGTAACGTACCAGCTTCCGGGCAACTGGTTTGTTTGTTTATTTATTTATTTATTTATTGCCAAACCTTAACCCTCTTTAACAGGTTAAATCACTGGGTCTGGTTGGCATTAATCTGTCTGGTTTTAATGAAATGCAACATTTCACTGTTGTTAACAATTTTATCAGTCCTAAAATTAATTGGTTTTGTAATTATACAAGCAAGAAGTTTGTATAGCCTATGTTAATGTGTGAATTGGGAGGCATAAGCTTAACCAACCCATCCATCCATCTATTTCCCACTGCTTATCCAGAGTCAGGTCGCAGGGGTAGCAGACCAAGCACAGGGGTCCATGCGTCCCCCTCCCCAGCCACTTCCTCCAACTCGTCCTAGGGGACCCCAGGCCGTTCCCAGGCCAGCCGAGAGATATAATCCAGCGTGTCCTGGGTCTAGCTCGGGGCTCCTCCCAGTTGGACATGCCCGAAAGACCTCGAAAGGGAGGCATCCGAACCAGATGCCCGAACCACCTCAACTGACTGCTCTAGATGAGCAGGAGCAGCGGTTCTACTCTGAGCCTCTCCTGGATGTCCGAGCTCCTCACCCCATCCCTAAGGGTCAGCCCAGCAACCCTGTGGAGAAAGCTCATTTCGGCCGCTTGCATTCATGACATTGTGCTTTCAGTCTCTACTTAAAGCTTTAGACCACAGGTGAGGGTTGGAACACAAGACTGACCAGTTAAGTGAGAGCTTCACGTTTAAGCTCAATTCCTTCTTCACCACAAGGGACTGGTGCAATATCCATTTTACTGCAGATGCTGCACCGATCCGCCTGTCGATCTCCCGCTCCATCCCTAACTCACTCATGAACAAGACCCCGAGATACTTAAACTCCTCCACTCGGGGTAACAACTCACCCCCCACTCAGAGGGGACAACCCACCTTTTTCTGGCCGAGAACCTTGGCCTCAGATTTGGCGGTGCTGATCCTCATTCACGTTCAGCTGTAACCGCTCTAGTGTGCGTTAGAGGTCACAACCTGATAAACTGACAGGACCGCATCATCTGCAAACAGCAGAGATCCAGTCCTGAGGCCACCATACCAGTGTTGCCAACTCTCCCAAATTTTTCAGGAGTTTTAGTGGCATATTCATGTTCCTGTGGCATACTCAGCAATTATTCAATTACCAAGATATTAAAAAGAGTCTCCCCACAGAATTGAAGTCCTTGTGCGAGGAGGTTTATCAGATTTCACGCAGCGTTAAGGTGGATTTCACCACTAGTATTACGGAAACCGATTATGACTCCAGACTTCTAACTCTTTTCTTTACTCAGGGGATGGAAGCAATTAAAGATGTTTCACACGGTCTTGTATCATTTAAACAATTTTAACAATCATTAAACACATGCTTTGCTTCCAACCCCTGAGAGCAAGAAAACCGCGAGAAGACAGGAGTTATAATCAGTTTCCATATTACTAGTGGTGAAATCCACCGTTACACACGTGAAGCTGATAAACCTCCATGCGCAAGGACTTCAGTTCCGCGTGAGAATCTTTTAAATACGCATTGGTTGAATAATTGCTTACTACAGTACGGGAACATGAATATGACACTAAAACTCCCGAAAAATTTGGGAGAGTTGGCAATACTGGCATACTGGACTCCCACAAAGCCTCGGCTGCACCTTGATATTATTCACCCCACACACCTCCAGCCTGCTACACCCTGCACATCTCCAGCCTGCCTGCTATACCCCACACACTTCCAGCCTGCCACTCCTTGCACGCCTCCAAAAATCAACTAAATTCTTACTCACTTTGTACCAAAAGCATACCCCCAAAAAAAAAAAAAAAAAAAACTTTCCTGCCAATCACTGCAAACCTGTTCATTCAAGCAAAGCGACCCGATTCCATGAAGAGAAAAACTCCAGACAGCGCCCGTTGGCCGGCGCGCCCAAAGAGTGGGGTTGGGTGAACCTGAAACAGTTTGCTAGATGGAAGATCTCAAAAGAGTGAGCACATGATACCAAATTTATGAAAGGAGAGCAGTAATTTTCAAATATTCCAAGCCTTGGGTGAGTAATACAGGAGAGTTACCACTTGAGT
Organism: Gymnothorax javanicus; assembly: GCA_029692085.1. Taxonomy (NCBI): domain Eukaryota; kingdom Metazoa; phylum Chordata; class Actinopteri; order Anguilliformes; family Muraenidae; genus Gymnothorax; species Gymnothorax javanicus. The sequence continues at coordinate 2,697,580 of CM056204.1, read as the reverse complement.
ATCGTAAATTTGATATCTCAGGCTAACGAATTTAGGATCCTGTTTTCCCATAAATGTCAGCATCCTATTATTCGGAAAATTAAAGTGTTAGCTTGTTGCTGGCAGTCTATTCAACTGAGTGGGATGAATCATTAACTATTTAGCATGCTATCACTTTTCATCATTAAATTAATAAATTTACGTTTCAACGATAACAGTGACTCATATATCTTATTACATTAATGGAAAAAAGTGCTATCATGCTAGCTAGCAAATTATTCATCCCATTGACTTGAATAAACTGCAAATTAAAAACTAATGTTAGCAATGGTAACTTACCAGCCGGTGAATTGTTAACGTTTCCGTGTTTGCCATGAACTGAATCTGACCAATAGCGACGCAAGAAAACTGTATTTCATGTGTCTATTTCCAAACCTGTATCTCATGGGTTGTGTCACATCAATTTTTCGTCATTTATGGGCAAAACAAATTATTACATTCACAAATTATCCGTGCCTTTTCATTGGTGAATAAAGGGTCATGTGATCTTCTTTAAAACACGGTATTGCCCTGAAAACCCTCCTGCCTTGCAGCGATCAATAGAAAATATCATATGGGCATTTTCATATCACATGCTGTGTCAACCCAAGACCCCAATATCAGCCCAAGAGCTTTAGCTTGAGGGTTGATACAAGGGTCAAGGGTTGATACAAGGTGTGATATGAAAATGCGAATATGATGTTCTATTTATCATCTACTCATTTTGACCATAATTAATGATGCATTTTATCCAAAGCATTTATTTCAGGTTATTATTGTCATCACTACAGGCCAGTTGCGCTAGCATTTACTTTTAGTCAGCGGTGTATTCCAGTCAATGAAATGGCTAATTAGCTTGCTAGCACGTAAACGCGATTTTTTTCCATTAAGGGAATAAATTTGCGTTTCTTTGATAACTTACTCATGAAACGTTTTACCACAGCCCTTCACATGAATATTGCTCCTAAAAGTGGCATTACGCATACTGTTTACAAATTATTCTGTATCAAGTTCCTTTTCTATAACAAAGTCCAGTTCCGAAATTTCAGCCGCTAAAGAATTCATGAGTCTCTCCGCCATGACAGCGTTTAATCAGCGTCTGCAGCGATGCTTTGCCAACGACGCTCGGGACGGTTGCTATGGCAATGGTTGCTGCCACTGCGAGATTTTGCCCACCGGGCAAATAGGGGTGATACAGGATTTTTCCCACCGGGCAAATAGGGGTGATACAGGATTTTTCCCAGCTGGCTGATACAGCATCGTGCCTCGCGCTTGTATCACAGGTGCAGATTCCCTGTATTTATAAGGAAGTATGATAAAATCTGATATTGCGTGGTCAATAATTGATAAATAACCACTCAGCTTAGCCAGAGAAGGAATTAAATGGTGAAAACATGCTATTAGAGCGAACATCAGTGAAAAAGCTGGAGAATGGACTCCTCGTACAACCATACTCCAGTTAGACCCTGCGTGCCACTGTGGGTTGGTAATTATAAATTTGACTTTCAGCGTACAATAATGGGAAGGCACTGCTCGATCCATGTGACTTCAGGCATACTTTTTGCTCCGTCTGTAACTTTTCCCCAACTCTTCGGATCGAAACAAATCAAACGAACATTCCTTCCTAGCTAAGACAGCTAGACTCAGCGAGGAAGATACACGCGGTAGATTGCCTTCGTCCGGAGATATGAGCAAAAATTCCTCGACGTAGAGCGGTTCAAACAATTGCGCCATGTCTAATAATGGGAATTCCCTGGGCGTAACGTTGAATGTCAAATTTAGAGGATAGCGACAAGTGTTTGAATCCGTTTGAAACGTCTCAGGAGGAATTTTTTGCTCAAAGCTCCACGGAACATCTACCGGCGTGTACTAGAGAGGCTGAGTCTAGCTGTCTAGCGAGGAAGGTATGTATGTGGTTTGATTTGTTTCGATCCCCTTTAGTTGGGGAAAAGTTACAGACGTAGAGCGAAAATATATGCCTGAAGTCAATGCATCGAGCTGTGCTTCTGTGGGTGTACGTTGAAAGTCAAATTTATAAATACCCAACCACAGTGGCACGCCGGGTCTAACTCCAGTACAATATATTAGCATGGCGTAAAGTGGGAACATTTTCTCGTTACGTAGAGAGCTTAAAATCTTCATTATGATAAACCTTTATAGACAAGTTATGGAGTGCTGTGGTTTCATTCACTTTATCTTGTGTTACCTCATTAATGTTTATAATTTTTTTGATCACATCACATCCCTCTGTCCGTGGTGGAATGTTTTGTTTTTTGTTTTTTTTTCACGAATCGGCAAGTCTTCTCAGCTCCTTCTCCCAGTAAATGCCTCCCAATTCGACTGGACACAGATCGCTGTTCAAGCCAGCAGAGACGCTGCGGACAGGTCTTCCGAGATTCACTTGTCGGCTTGGCAACTTCTGTTCTGTTTCGTGCATTGGTATCTCTTAACGACGCTCAGTATGTCTGCAAAATTCACTCATCAACACAGGCTATATTAAGTGTGCTCGTTATGACATAACCGATTAATATTAAAACAGAAAAAAATGTTTTTTTAAAAAACGCTGAAATGTCACATTTCTTTAATGAAGCCAAGAAGTTAAATTCCGATCAGAACCAATGATTTGACCCCTAAATGAGGCCAAAATTTGGCGACTACATTTCTCAGGTAACATCGGTGAATGCAACGAGATCAGTAGTCCGTTATCCGTTTTTTTTTTTTTTTCCACATTGTACGATTGATTTAATGGGAGAATTTAGCTTTTCAACCAACATTTTTCTCACTCCGTAAGGGAAACGAAAGCACCCAAACAAGACAACAAAGCCGCCAAATCGGTATCACTTTGCACATTGAATAAAAGCGAGGCAATTCCATGTTTGCTATGAAACGGAGAGGAAAACGTCGGACGGCGCCCGTGGTTCGACTCTCCGGAGAGAGTAGGGCTGAGGCGAAACTGTGAGACAGTTTGATTCAACGAAGTAACCACTGAGCTAAGCCGACGCGAGGTCCCGGGCTGGAAAATGCATCCTTGTAGATAACAACCATAAACGACACAGACATCTGGCCTGAGATTAGGGCGGCCATATAAATTTCAGCTGGGATATCCATGTTCCTCATTATGTATTTTTAACCTTCTTCCAAACATTTTGCGTTAATGACACACTCATTTCGTGAGGCCGTTTATCGTCCATTCTGTTTTATGTTGTATCTCACAGAAGATGGAAATAACTCTCCATTTGATTCTCCCCGCTGTGCTGCTCAGTGCCATGCAAATACTTTTTGAAGGGCTGGTTTTCAACGTGAGTAAAGGCTGCACCAACCTAGAATAAACTGTTTTACTGCACACAGTTATTTTACATACAATAATGAACTTTACCAAAAATAATGAATGAAAATGCATTATAGCAACAGTGGAAATTCACGTTTCACCCAAATCAAACGGAAGCATCTGGTACTTTGGACAAGGGCCCAGTGCTTGTGTATCCCTAAGTAACTCCATCAACCAACCAAATTTAAGATATTAATAGATTCCACTGATTGAACTTACCTAGGTTTGATTTGAGATGCCTTCTTAAGTTGCACTTGACCTGACTCATGCTATCAGACTTCAAAATTTGCAACAAAGATGCTGCAAGCACACTATGCCATGGCATGACTAAAATTGAAACCTGGGGAGAAATAGAATAAGGCGGTGACATGTACAGGGGGTTGGGTAAATCATCAGAAGCACCCCTAAAAAATGGCTGCAACTTTGAAACCTCTATCTCAGCATAACACATTGGCAAGCTAATTAAAGCAGGAGTCCGCTTAAATGAGATCTAATCAGGACCATATTTCTACTTCTCTTAAGTCTCTCCAATTCCCAATCCTCTATAGTCCAGTTCTGTTGGCCCTACCTCTGTCGCAGGCAGCAGTGGAGCCCTTCTGCTCGATTAGCTCATCCTCCTCGAGGCTCAATGTATTGTGCATCCTGAGATACTTCTCATCTCCCCACAGCTGTACAGAGAGCTTACCTGCATCACCATTACACTTCACTCTGCACAAACCAGTCTGACCATTTTCCTTTAACCTCTCCATTCAACAAGGCATTTCCATCTGCAGAAATGATGCTCACTGGATCTTTTTTTCATTTGTTCATCACTCCATTCTCGGTGAGGTCTATGATACCTATGAGAGTGAAAATCCCAGGAGATCGGCATTCCCAGAAAAACTCATTGACTCGTTTGGAACCAATAATCATGTGGTCAAAGTCACTGAAATCATATTTTCCCCTCATTCTGATGCTTGAAGTGAACATGAAGCTGCGGACCTGTATCTGCCTGATCTTATGCATTACACTGCTGCCACATCATTAACTGTTCAAATATGCTGCTTAACTGAGAGCACAGTGAGTGTATTTCAGACAGTGAAGCTAGCTTCATAACCTCAAGTACAATCAAAGAAATGCAACATTATAACATTTACTTGATAAAAACTAGGGGTAAAACCCTGCACTGCGACTGAGTTTCTTCCCTACAGAGACGGTGGAGTTTGGCATAAATGTCAGAGACAGTTTAACAATGAAGAAACCAAGGAGCTTTACCCGTCCTTCGCCACAAGGAGGAAAAAAAGGTATTCAAATAAGTATGTTTACGAAACTCACTATGTTAGACTATATTATATAATTTATAATAAAGGAGGAGTACAGCCTATTCGTACGTGGACATTGGCTTATATCAACTCATTGCTCGAGTATAATTACTATTTTAACTAAAGTAAAATCATAAAATCACTTCAACGTAAAAATGTGGCATTTCTTCAATAAAACTACAAAGCTAATTGTGAGTGAGAAGTAATGAGAGCTGTGACATGATTACAAAGGTGACTTGAAGTTGAACGGATTTACGGGATCTGTAGTTCATGAGCTTGCATTGCACGGTTGATTTTGTCAAAGGGCTGATCTTTCCGATACCTTTATTGTTTCTGGCTTTACAACAGAAATGACAGCACTCAAATAAGCCACTGTTGCCGCAGACGCAAATCTATGATATCCCTTTGAGGTTAATGGAACGGAGAGGAAAACGGCGGACAGCGCCCGTGGTTCAATCCTCTGTAGAGAGTGGGGCTGAAGCAAAATTATTAGGCAGTATAATTCAACGAAATTGAAATCTGGGGACAATTAGAGTGTGTTGTTGAAATGTACAGGGTGTGCAGTTAAAAAGCCAATAGGATGCGAGAATTTATAGCTAAAAGTATTGAGTACAGATCCAAGGAGGTCATACTTCTCTTGTGCAACACATTCGTCAGACCACATTTGGGGTGTTGGGTACAGTTCTGGGGACCATATTTTAAGAAAGATATAGAGGCTCTAGAAAAAGTTTGGAGAAGAGCCACTAAGCTAATTCCAGGTATAAAAGATGAAAGCCATGTGAAGAGGCTGAAAATCCTTTTCCCCTTAAGCCCCAACGCGCCTGGTACCGGGCTTGGCCGTTACGCATAATAAATACAGCATGTTTCCTAATCGCATCATGGGCATGCAGCTTATCCACCTTTTGCGAAGAAACTCGGCAAAAAGCTCATGTTGACCATTTTTACCTCAACCGAACACAATTCAAGCACCAAGCAAGTAAATAACCATGTAACAAAACATAGGATAAAATTTTATCAGCTCTGAGTCGCTAGCATTTCTACTGAATTTGTGCTATGCATACAAATGATATCTCAAATGAAAGAGGAAAGTCCACAGAATCCAACGATATAGCCCTCATCATTTTAAAACGACACCACACTCAAAGAACAGCAGGTATACACTTTACAGTCTGCAGAGGTGAGCAGAAAAAATTTCTTACTTTTGATATTTTGAAATAAAAAAACTGTTCGAGGGTAAATCTGCACTTGCAATTGTTAGCCCAATGTGACCGTGTTATCACGAAACTGGATCTGCCAGTCTCCGAGTATGCTTTTTTCCAGGGCATTGCTTTAAAGATCTCAGCTCCTTAGTATTCAGCTTGCTTGCAATGTATTTTCCTCTCTGTGATTGGCTTGTGATGCTGTAGTAAGACCTTGCCGGTAGCCATTTGATTCTATGGGTTCTGATGTTTCCAACGAACTCTAAACCACCTTAATCGCACAAACCTAGCCTGAGAAAGAGCCTTGCTTTCCCAGTGCATCCAACTGAGTCCATGGGCCATTCGCATGTACTTGAATAGCGCGATAATATAAATGCATAACTAGTTTATGGCATTTTTTCTGAATAATTATTAAAATTTTTTTTTTCCCGTAGGGTTTTTTCCCCCTTTTTGGGGAATTTCCCTTTTTGTTGCTTTTCCCCCTTTTGATATTTTAAATACAAAAACCCCAAAATTTTTTCATAGGCATCACAGACTCCTACCGAGAATGGAGTGATGAACAAATGAAAAAAAGATCCAGTGAGCATCATTTTTGCAGATGGAAATGCCTTGTTGAATGGAGAGGTCAAAGGAAAATGGTCAGACTGGTTTGTGCAGAGTGAAGTGTAATGGTGATGCAGGTAAGCTCTCTGTACAGCTGTGGGGAGATGAGAAGTATCTCAGGATGCACAATACATTGAGCCTCGAGGAGGATGAGCTAATCGAGCAGAAGGGCTCCACTGCTGCCTGCGACAGAGGTAGGGTCAACAGAACTGGACTATAGAGGATTGGGAATTGGAGAGACTTAAGAGAAGTAGAAATATGGTCCTGATTAGATCTCATTTAAGCGGACTCCTTGCTTTAATTAGCTTACAATGTGTTATGCTGGAGACAGAGGTTTCAAAGGTGTTTCATTTTTTAGGGGTGCTTCTGATGATTTACCCAACCCCCTGTACATGTCACCGCCTTATTCTATTTCTCCCCAGGTTTCAATTTTAGTCATGCCATGGCATAGTGTGCTTGCAGCATCTTTGTTGCAAATTTTGAAGTCTGATAGCATGAGTCAGGTCAAGTGCAACTTAAGAAGGCATCTCAAATCAAACCTAGGTAAGTTCAATCAGTGGAATCTATTAATATCTTAAATTTGGTTGGTTGATGGAGTTACTTAGGGATACACAAGCACTGGGCCCTTGTCCAAAGTACCAGATGATTCTGTTTGATTTGCGTGAAACGTGAATTTCCACTGTTGCTATAATGTATTTTCATTCATTATTTTTGGTAAAGTTCATTATTGTATGTAAAATAACTGTGTGCAGTAAAACAGTTTATTCTAGGTTGGTGCAGCCTTTACTCACGTTGAAAACCAGCCCTTCAAAAAGTATTTGCATGGCACTGAGCAGCACAGCGGGGAGAATCAAATGGAGAGTTATTTCCATCTTCTGTGAGGCAACATAAATAGAATGGGTCGCGAAACGGCTCGACGAATTGAGTGTGTCATTAACGCAAAATGTTTGGAAGAAGGTAAAAAATACATAATGAGGAGCATGGATATCTCAGCTGAAATCCAATATGGCCGCCCTAATTTCTTTTTGGCCAGATACCTCAATGTTTATGGTTGTTATCTATAAGGATGCATTTCCAGCCCGGACCTCAAGGCTGCTTAGCTTCATAGTGGTTACTTCGTTGAATCAAACTGTCTCACAGTTTCGCCTCAGCCCTACTCTCTCCGGAGAGTCGAACCACGGGCGCTGTCCGACGTTTTCCTCTCGGTTTCATAGCAAACATGGAATTGCCTAGCTTTTATTCAGTGTGCAAAGTGATACCGATTTGGCGGCTTTGTTGTCTTGTTTTGGGTGCTTTCGTTTCCCTACGGAGTGAGAAAATGTTGGTTGAAAAGCTAAATTCTCCCATGAAATCAATCGTACAATGTGGAAAAAAAAAGCGGATAACGGACTACTGATCTCGTTGCATTCACCGATGTTACCTGAGAAATGTAGTCGCCAAATTTTTGGCCTCATTTAGGGTCAAATCATTGGTTCTGATCGAATTTAACATCTTGGCTTCATGGAAGAAATGTGACATTTAAGCGTTTTTAAAAAACATTTTTTTTCTGTTTTAATATTAATCGGTTATGTCATAACGAGCACACTTAATATAACCTGTGTTGATGAGTGAATTTTGCAGACATACTGAGTGTCGTTAAGAGATACCAATGCACGAAACAAAACAGAAGTTGCCAAGCCGACAAGTGAATCTCGGAAGACCTGTCCGCAGCGTCTCTGCTGGCTTGAACAGCGATCTGTGTCCAGTCGAATTGGGAGGCATTTACTGGGAGAAGGAGCTGAGAAGACTTGCCGATTTGTAAAAAAAAAAAACCAAAACAAATCATTCCACCACGGACAGAGGGATGTGATGTGATCAAAAAAATTATAAACATTAATGAGGTAACACAAGATAAAGTGAATGAAACCACAGCACTCCATAACTTGTCTATAACTGTTTATCATAATGAAGATTTTAAGCTCTCTACGTAACGAGAAAATGTTCCCACATTACGCCATGCTAATATATTGTACTGGAGTTAGACCCTGCGTGCCACTGTGGGTGGGTATTTACAAATCTGACTTTCAACGTACACCCACAGAAGCACTGCTCGACCCATTGACTTCAGGCATACTTTTTCGCTCTACGTCTGTAACTTTTCCCGAAGTCTTCGGATCGAAACAAATAAAACGCACATACCTTTCTCACTTTGACAACTAGACTCAGCCGCGAGTACGCTCCGGTAGACGCCTTCCGTGCGGAGATGTGAGCAAAAAATTCCTCCGAAGAGACTAATGGTGAAACGTATTCCATGTGGACTCTGCTGCAGGTCTGCTAACACGGGCCCCCTCACTAAAATCCTACCTCATTGTTTATGATCGCGCTGCAGGGATGTTGGTATGTCCCGCCAACTGCACAGATACTCCTGTAACTTTTATTCGGCCTACCTAGACTACAACACACACTAAGGGTTACTACACTATTTCATTCTATAATATAAAGTTTCCTATTTATTTCTTAACATTATTATCTTAAAATTATTATCTTAATAATGGTCATCATCAAGAACAATCAGGCATAATGAGTAAATGAACGACACATTAACATAACTTTATTGGGATGATCTGAAATTTTGTGAACAGCAAGGAATTGTGGGAACAATAATCAGCGAGCGAGTGGACATCGTAAAAGCAGTTGATCTGCGCTCACGGTCATGCAGGAAAGGGGAGAGCGGCTTTTAAGGCTCTTTTAGCTATGAAACCAAATGTGTTTAATTTTGGCAGCTTGGCCAACCTTTCCTCCTGCTCCTTACGCTCTTGCTTTCCTGCATAAATACTTGTTTGTAGCCTATCTTGCATGCAAGATTAAACCACAGACTGTCCTTGGATTAAACGATCGGACCGTGACATCGCCACGCAGGTGGTCTACGGAATGTTGTACCCAGAAACACTTGCTGTCTCAATGATGATATCAACAGCAGAATAAACTTATCATTGTTTGTTTTACTAAGCATTTTCCAAAAAGAAATAAAAATAGTTTCATGTTATAACGACTTTTATTCAGTTAAAATGATGAATGTACCATGATGACATCGACTTGCCAGCACCATGACTGAGAAATGATTGCAGTTGCAGTGTTAAAAATATGCTGTAGCCCACTTTTTCTGTTCGATTAGAATCTACATTATTAAGATAACGGTGTGGCGACTATTTGAATGAGGATCCCACACCTTTTATGGCGTCATTTGGGCCCGGATGTGCCCATCAAGGGGCCCCCCTTGCCGCCGCGCCCCAGTGCAGTTGCACTCTCTGCACTCCCCATTGCTACGCCACTGGAAGAGACGCATTTCAAACGGGTTCAAACCAAACGGCAACCTGCGGGGCTGAAAAGTGAAGCAAATACCGAAGTGCAAAAAGCTGCAGTTCCTCGAATGGCCACTTGAGGCTGATTGCAGAAACGAGTCAATCCCCATTGACCCCTGTTATGGCCCCAATTTGTTATGGCGTCACGGACAGCAAGGAATGACAGACAAAATCCTTTAAGTTCAACAGATTTAATTAAACAAACACATAGAACTAATCTACACCCCCCACTACTGACCAAGATTGAAAAGAAAAATAAAAAAGGAGATATTTACAATTCCCTGTAATGGAGATGGGCTGCTCTGTTGTGATGTCCTGGGACAGGAAAATGCTCCAACACAGGCAAAAATCCACAAAAAGCTTAACAGGTCTTGAAAAGAGTGACAGGTCTGGTCAAATGTATCCTTCTTGCAATTTCTCCTACTACTCTTCACTCTCTCAATTTTTCTCCTTATATACTCTTGTCCAGCCCCCTCTGAGGCATGCCCAGGACATGCCCAACCTAGCTCCAGACTGGCTTAACAAAAAAAAATGTCAATACTGCCATCTAGTGGCCTTTTTTCCCCCCATTACACCTCCATTCCAAAAGGGAAAAATTTTGACTCATAAAGGCAAAATTTTTCTTGTCAATACAAAAATGGTTAAGTTGACACTTGTATATTTATACATATAATACAATATGCTAATAAACACATGTGATATATATACACATACTCAAACACGGGATAAGCAATCAGCAATTACATTGTCAGTACCCTTTACATGCTTAATTTCCAAGTCAAACTCCTGTAAAATCAAACTCCAAACTTGTTTTTCATCTTACTCAAAAACATTAATGGATTGTGGTCAGTATATACAATCATTGGCTTTTGCCCTGTACAAACATAAACCTCAAAGTGTTGTAAGGATAGAACCAGAGCCAACAGCTCCTTCTCAATTGTGGAATAGTTCTTTTGGTGGCGATTGAACTTCCTGGAGAAGTATGCCACGGGATGCTCAATGTCATCAGAGTCACTTCTCTGTAGGAGCACAGATCCACAAGCTTGGTCGCTAGCATCGACCGCCATGGAGAACGGTTTGTTGAAGTCAGGAGATTTGAGCACAGGGAAGTGACATAGCAGGGACTTCAGGCGATCGAAGGCTCTTTGGCATGCTTCATCCCAAGTGAACTTTTACGCCTTTCTTCAGTTGGTTGGTGAGACTGAGATATCTCAGCAAAAGTTCTTGCAGAACTTGCTGTAGTACCCGATCATTCCAAGGAAGCAGCGCAAAGCTTTTTTGTTGTCAGGAACTGGAAAGTCCATGATGGCTTGGACTTTTAGCATTTATGGGTGCCACCTTACCCCTGGCCTATGATGCAGCCAAGATACGTGACAGTAGCACAACCAAAGTCACTCTTGTTCAGGTTAACAGTCAGGTTAGCCTGGGTCAAGCGCTAGAACAATGTCTCTACATCTTTCAGATGTTCTTCCCCAGGAGTCACTCCATGTGATCAGGTCGTCGATGTGCACGCACCCATGTGTGGCAATCCGGCGATTGTAGACTGTATCATCCTTTGGAACGTGGCTGGGGCATTTTTCATGCCAAAGGGTAGGACTTCATACTGGTAAACCCAGATGGTGTGGCAAAAGCAGAGATGCTCTTGGCCCTCTCAGTTAAAGGCACACACCAATAACCCTTCAATAAATCAATCTTGGTCAGAAACTTTGCTTGCCCTACTCTATCGATACAATCATCAATCCTAGGTATTGGAAACACATCAGTTCTAGTTACAGCATTGACTTTATGATAATCTGTACAGAATCTAGTACTTCCATCAGGTTTTGGAACTAGAACACAGGGTGAACTCCAATCTGAGTTAGAGGGTCTGATAATATCATCTTCTAACATGTACTCAACCTCTTTCTCAGCAATCTTTCTCTTTTCAGGATTCATCCGCACGGATGCTGTTTTATTGGTTTGGCATCACCAACATCTACATCATGAGAGGCTATGGAAACTCTCTTTGGAACATCAGGAAATAGATCTTTATATTTCTTGATCAACCTCTCAAACTGATCTCTCTGTGAGGGTTCTAAGTGCTGAGTTTTACATCAAGATTTTGCAACACTTCAGAATTTTACAATTTACATGAAAGAACTTCAGCTTTAATTCTAGGTTCATCATCTTGAAACTCCCCTCATCTTCACAAGTCTCGCCATAGGAGGATCTGAAGTGACAGCTGCAACCCTAGCATTCCTATCATGATAAGGCTTCAGCATGTTAATGTGACACAACTGTTTTGGCTTTCTCCTATCTGGAGTCTTCACAATGTAATTGAGATCATTGAGTTTTGTCAGAATTTCATAAGGACCATGAAATCTAGCCTGCAATGGATTGGACTGCAAGGGAAACAACACAAGGACCTTGTCTCCTGGTTTAAACTCACGGCTTCTAGCCTTATGATCATACCAAGTTTTCATTTTTCCCTGACTTGATTTCAAGTTCTCTTTGGCTAGGTCACAAGCTGCACGCAGTCTTTCCTTGAACTTGCTAACATAGTCTAACAGACTGATATGCGGCTCTTTCTCTTGCCATTGTTCACTCAACAATAGCAAAGGTCCTCTCACTTCATGGCCAAACACTAACTCAAACGGACTGAATCCAGTAGACTCCTACACTGCTTCTCTAGCTGCAAACAACAGCAAATGAACACCTTCATCCCAGTCTTTCTCATGGTCATAACAATAAGTCCTCATTATTGTCTTGAGAGTGGAATGAAACCGCTCTAAGGCACCCTGACTCTCTGGATGATAGGCACTGGAAAGAATCTGCTTCGCACCTAGTTCATACACAACCTGCTGAAACAATCCGAAGTGAAATTGCTACCTTGATCTGACTGAATTTCCTGGGAAGGCCAAACAACGTGAAGAACTTTATCAAAGCCTTTGAAATTGCAGTTGCCTTGATGTTGCGTAGAGGGATGGCTTCAGGAATCTGGTAGATGCACACATGATTGTCAACAAGTACTGATTTCCAGATCTAGTCTTGGGTAATGGACCAACACAATCAACAATGACCCTGGAGAAGGGCTCCCCAAATGCTGGGATAGGCTGCAATGGAGCTACAGGTGGGTCTAACTGGTGTTTTCCAACTACCTGACAAGTGTGACAGGTTTTGCAAAAGTTGGAAACATCTTTCCGAAGTCCAGGCCAGAAGAAGTGTTTCATGATCTTGTCAACAGTCTTGTTAACACCAAGATGACCTCCTAAAGGCAAACTATGAGCCATTGTTAAGATCTCATTCCTGTAGACCTTCGAACAACAATTTGCTTGACCACTGCCCAATCTGCATTGGCAGGGATATCAGGAGGCGCCACTTCCACATCAACACTTCATCCTTGAGATAATACCCAACTGAACTGTGTCTATTTCTTCATCAGGAAGGGCTCTCTTCTTTAGTACACAAATTTCAGGATCATTGGTTTGCTCCTGAATCAACTGCTTTCTGGACAGAGACAAGTCTCCAGACACATCAGAATCACCAGACCCATCTGGCTGGCTGAATAGAGAACTGATAAAAGTGTCTGATAAGTCCTCAAACGGAGAAACCATAGTAGGCTGAACAGAGTCATGAGGGCGAACCACCTGAGTCATGACTATTCAAGGAGCTGGACGGCACCACATCTTCTTCTTCTTGAGCCTTCTTGGGCATAGCACGAGTCACTGCACAGGAAGGATACAGAGATGGGTCTTCATTGCCATCTTCAGTGCTCGGCTGTGAAGTAAGATGAACAGGGGGAACTACATTTCCCCCAGCCAGGTCATTGCCTAGCAACAGAGAAACACCCTTGATAGGTAGACTTGACATAAGTCCCACCTTTACCTGTCCTGTAACTAAATCTGACTTCAAGAATACAGAGCGCAGGGGTACAGATACAGTCCTCCCTTCAATACCTTGTACAAGTATGAAATCCCCAGAAGCGGTCTCATCACGAACTCCAAGGAGTCCATCAACAAAAGTGACTGAGAAGCCCCGGTATCCCTTAGGATATATATGGGGACAGGAGGAGAATGCTCATTCAGAGCCACAAATCCCTCTGACACAAATGGAAGAAATTCCTCCCTCACAAAGTCAGCAGTATCAGGCTTCTTAGCCTCACAAGGAGCAGGCAATTTAGCAGATCGGTCATCTACTACAGGGGTTTCTAACCTTGTCTTCACAAAGGCATTGGGTTTGGTATCCTTTTCTTGTTCTTTCTTAGCTTTAAGGAACCAACAGTTAGTTGTAACATGACCAGCTTTCTTGCAATAATTGCAAACTAGACCACTTTGTCACTGTCAGCTTTCACACTTTGATCAGACCTTTGACTGGATTTCTGAGCACCATCACCAGATTTGTCTTTGGGTGAGGAATCTTGGATATCACCGTTACCTTTCTTCTGAAATTTGGACCATCTATTGTTACTGCTCGACTGAAATTTGGACTTATGTGTGAGAACATATTCGTCTGCAAACTTGGCAGCTGATTGCAAATTCAGTGCTTGCTTCTCATTAAGGTAGGTCTTAATATCATACTTGACACAGTTCTTGAATTCTTCAACTAACACCATCTCTTTTAGTGAGTTGAAATCATCCTTGACCTCCATAGAAGTACACCAGCCAAAGCAAACCTTCTTCTCGTTAGCAAATTCAACATAAGTCTGATTGTCAGATTTCTTCAGACCTCTGAATTTCTGTCGGTAAGCCTCTGGAACCAACTCATAAGCTGTCAAAATAACCTTTTTGACAACCTCATAATCAGAGGAATCATCTGCAGACAAAGCCGAATAGGCTTGTTGAGCTTTTACCCTTGAGGACAGTTTGCAACATCAGAGGCCAGTGTTCCTTTGGCCACTGACAACTCTTAGCTACCTTCTCGAAGCACTGGAAATATTTATCAACCTCCTTCTCTGAGAATGGAGGCACCAGCTTTACCTCCTGGCTAGCCCGAAATTTGTTTTTGGCTTCTCTTTTTGATTTTTAGTAGCTCCATTTGGAGCCTTTCTTCTCTATCTAATTTTTCTAAATCGAAATTTCTCTGTCTCTGTCTCTCTTTTCTGCTCTTTTCCTCTTCTCTTGCTAATTTTTCTAACTCAAACTGCCTTTCTTTCTCTCTTTCTGCTCTCTCGAACTCTCTTTGTTTTGCTAATTTTTCTAACTCAAACTGCCTTTGTTTTTTTCTTTTTTTTCTTCAATTTCTAGCATTTTTTAATTTAAGTTCCAATTCTACATTTGGATTTTCCACCGAAACTGTTCCAGATCTCCTGGTGCAAACACATTTTCATCAATGTAATATTCAACAATCTCTCTCGCCAGTCTTGCTTTTACGCATGGCTGGTTTTACATCTGTCAGCTCTAACTGTCTGCATATTTCTAGCAGTTCTGTCTTTTTAAAAGACTTCAAAACCTCTACGGTTGGTGATGCCAAGAAATCATCCATTGCTGTTGATCTGCCAATATCTATCTAGGAAAATTCAAAAACAATTTCACTATTTGAAATTTTAGATTTTCAATAAATGACTCGCACAATGGTCTACCCCCGGACGAGCCCCCAATTTGTTATGGCCCCAATTTGTTATGGCCACGGACAGCAAGGGATGACAGACAAAATCCTTTAAGTTCAACAGATTTAATTAAACAAACACATAGAACTAATCTACACCCTACACTACTGACCAAGATTGAAAAGAAAATAAAAAAAAGAGATATTTACAATTCCCCTGTAATGGAGATGGGCTGCTCTGTTGTGATGTCCTGGGACAGGAAAATGCTCCAACACAGGCAAAAAATCCACAAAAAGCTTAACAGGTCTTGAAAAGAGTGACAGGTCTGGTCAAATGTATCCTTCTTGCAATTTCTCCTACTACTCTTCACTCTCTCTCAATTTTTTCTCCTTATATACTCTTGTCCAGCCCCTGAGGCATGCCCAGGACATGCCCAACCTAGCTCCAGACTGGCTTAACAAAAAAAAAAAAATGTCAATACTGCCATCTAGTGGCCTTTTTTCCCCCATTACACCCCCATGTTAAAAAAGCCCAATTTTACAGCAAAAATAAACATGTTTACAGCCTGGTTCAAAAATACGGTTTTGGTCTCCATGGCTAATTTTCCCTCCGTGAAAACTGTGGGGGGAGTGAATTTTTTTGTAACTCTACTATTTACATTATATAAAGGCTTAAAATTTCTGCACAATTAAGGGCGTGGCCACTTTGAGTGACAGAAC
This sequence comes from Gymnothorax javanicus, assembly GCA_029692085.1. Classification (NCBI taxonomy): domain Eukaryota; kingdom Metazoa; phylum Chordata; class Actinopteri; order Anguilliformes; family Muraenidae; genus Gymnothorax; species Gymnothorax javanicus. The sequence goes on along the minus strand of CM056204.1, from coordinate 2,681,547 downwards.
CTTGAATTCCACAGTCTCTGGGCAGGAGTCGTCTCATCCGGGTATGTTGTGGCTAGGCTAGAACACAGGCCTACATGGCCCCGGGTTGCGGAGTAGGAACGCCAATCCCTGCCGCTAACCACGGGCGTAGCCTGGCTGTCTGAAAGAGGGGGGTTACTACAGCTTCGCTAATCTAGCCACCAATCCTTGGCCTTTTCGAATCGCCTCTGAGCCGTTATCTTACCTAGGCTCACTCGAGTCAGGGAACTTGATCCATTAGTCGCGTCTCTGACTGGAGATATTTATTGAAATATCAGGATGGTAATGTCTTGCTGTGTGATTAGAAGTCTGTGGTCTACTTTCTAAGATGATGAAGTTCTAATATTATTTCATATAACATTATATGTCAACACGAAGTAACGTTAGTTCGCTCTCTAGCCAGAGAATGAATACAGTAACCCGCCCCCCGGTTAGTTTTTGCCCAAGATGTCCAGCTGTGCCAGCAGGAGTGTACGCCTGCCACAGTTATTATACGGGCATGCAGTGAAGTAATAGCGAAACAGAAAAGTGTTTGAATTTAGGGTTAACGTACTTTTGAAAAAAAGCTGTCAGTCAGGAGTTGGAAAACCGTCACGGTTTCCCTCACAGGTTGCCAACGTAACTGGCTGGTCAGCTACAACATTAGAACCACCATAGTACGCTACCAAATGACACGGCTCCTTAGCTGATTCCCCGGAGTATTTGGAGGGCTTGACCGGAGACTGCCATGGTTAGTTATACACTTAGTAGATTCACACAGCAGTATCTTATAGAACTGCATTTGCCACCAATGGATTCGTTCAATTTTCAGTGCGATTACTGAACGGTATCACTGTAAATAGAAAGGCTAGCTAGCTAGCTATATAGCTAATTTAACATATCCCATGTTATCTAGCAAGCTAGCTAGCTGTCGCTAAAAGTCTTTCAACATGAAGTCCATCATCCACAAACTAGCTAACCACATTAACGTAACTAAACCAGATGGCAACGAAAAAGTGCTATTAACCAGCCACGTTCGGCTATATTAGCTGTCGCTAGGAGTAAAGGTTTTTTCACGAAAGTAACATCAATTTTACGACGCGATAAAAAAAAGTTGCGCGTCGCAGTGGTATCGTTAACTAATATAAAGGACAGAGATTAGCTGGGCAGCTGATGAAATAACCATGGAGCCTTTGGGCCAGACGCCTAGCTGTGTTAGTATTGATGAGCCCACGTGGCTACAGTAACCAATTAATGCAGCATTCGCCGAAGTCAAAATGTAGGGTGGTAGTACTTCATATCAAAATGTGCGAGTGTGAGGTAGGAAAATAAAGGTTTGTCAGTCAGGTTATGTAGGGCAATGTTATCGTTTGGCTGGCCATACTGCCGTTAATGGGACCTGGCTAAGGTGCGTATAAGAGCTAAGCCGAGCACCCGCTCGCACTCTGGGGGATACTGATACTCTGTGAGCCAAGCGTCGCATCTTCGCAGCGGTGTACAGCGTTCGTCGCGCTACTGCCTCACGGATACAAACAACTTTCGTCCCGCAACCGCTTCACGAATATAAACAGCGTTCGACCCCCCTCCACAATCTACTTAGCAGGATCCATTGCTTTACTGGGACAGATATGACCCCGCATCTCGGCCTTAGCGAACCAGATAGTATCGAGCTGAGTTAGGTGTTTAGCCGAGTATGGAAGCCGAAGCTAGCTTGGTAGCTGCGAGCTGCGAGCTTAGAGGGCGTGTTTCAGCAAACGAAATTCCATTCGCCCGCCCACTGGGCTTGCGCTAGCTCCAACAACGGCCCGCCTTTTTTGCCCATTTTTGGATCATCTGGGAGGTAGGCGGAGTCAAGTAAGTGCCAAGATGGCGGCCAAATTTGCTTCAAAATGGATATTCAGAAACCTATGGGTGACGTCACGGAGGCTACGTCCATGTTTTATACAGTCAATGGTTCAAACAATCCCGACATGCAATGGTACGCCAGGGAATTCCCATTATTAGACATGGCGACAATTGTTTGAACCGCGTCGCTTTGGAGGAATTTTTGCTCATATCTCCGCGCGGAAGGCATCTACCGGCGTGTACTAGCGGCTGAGTCTAGCTGTCTTAGCTAGGAAGGAATGTGCGTTTGATTTGTTTCGATCCGAAGAGTTGGGGAAAAGTTACAGATATAGAGCGAAAAAGTATGCCTGAAGTCAGTGGATCGAGCAGTGCCTCTGTGGGTGTACATTGAAAGTCAAATTTATAAATACCCACCCACAGTGGCACGCAGGGTCTAACTGGAGTATGGTTGTACGAGCAGTCCATTCTCCAGCTTTTTCACTGATGTTCGCTCTAATAGCATGTTTTCACCATTTAATTCCTTCTCTGGGTAAGCTGAGTGGTGATTTATCAATTATTGACCACGCAATATCAGATTTTATCATACTTCCTTATAAATACAGGGAATCTGCACCTGTGATACAAGCGCGAGGCACGATGCTGTATCAGCCAGCTGGGAAAAATCCTGTATCACCCCTATTTGCCCACTGGGCAAAACCTCGCAGTGGCAGCAACCATTGCCATAGCAACTGTCACGAGCGTCGTTGGCAAAGCATCGCTGCAGACGCTGATTAAACGCTGTCATGGCAGAGAGACTCATGAATTCTTTAGCGGCTGAAATTTTGGAACTGGACTTTGTTATAGAAAAGGAACTTGATACAGAATAATTTGTAAACAGTATGCGTAATGCCACTTTTTTAGAGCAATATTCATGCGAAGGGCTGTGGTAAAACGTTTCAAGAGTAAGTTATCAAAGAAACGCAAATTTATTACCTTAATGGAAAAAAAAATCGCGTTTGCGTGCTAGCAAGCTAATTAGCCATTTCATTGACTGGAATACACCGCTGACTAAAAGTAAATGCTAGCACAACTGCCCTGTAGTGATGACAATAATAACCTGAAGTAAATGCTTTGGATAAAATGCATCATTAATTATGGTCAAAATGAGTAGATGATAAATAACACATCATATTCATTTTCATATCACACCTTGTATCAACCCTGACCCTTGTATCAAACCTCAAGCTAAAGCTCTTGGGCTGATATTGGGGTCTTGGGTTGACACAGCATGTGATATGAAAATGCCCATATGATATTTTCTATTGATCGCTGCAAGGCAGGAGGGTTCTCAGGGCAATACCGTGTTTTAAAGAAGATCACATGACCCTTTATTCACCAATGAAAAGGCACGGATAATTTGTAAATGTAATAATTTGTTTTGCCCATAAATGACGAAAAATTGATGTGATACAACCCATGAGATACAGGTTTGGAAATACACACATGAAATACAGTTTTCTTGCATCGCTATTGGTCAGATTCAGTTCATGGCAAACACGGAAACGTTAATAATTCGCCGGCTGGTAAGTTACCATTGCTAGCATTAGTTTTTAATTTGCAGTTTATTCAAGTCAATGGGATGAATAATTCGCTAGCTAGCATGACAGAACTTTTTTCCATTAATGTAATAAGATATATGAGTCACTGTTATCGTTGAAACGTAAATTTATTAATTTAATGGTGAAAAGTGATAGCATGCTAAATAGTTAATTATTCATTCCACTGAGTTGAATAGACCGCTAACTACAAGCTAACACTTTAATTTTCCGAATAATAGGATGCTGACATTTATGGGATAAACAGGATCCTAAATTCGTTAGCCTGAGATATCAAATTTATGATACTCAAGTGGTGATTCTCCTGTATTACTCACCCAAGGCTTGGAATATTTGAAAATTACTGCTCTCCTTTCATAAATTTGGTATCACGTGCTCACTCTTTTGAGATCTTCTATCTATCAAACTGTTTCAGGTTCACCCAACCCCACTCTTTCGGAGCACCGGCCAACGGGCGCTGTCTGGAGTTTTTCTCTTCATGGAATCGGGTCGCTTTGCTTGAATGAACAGGTTTGCAATGATTGTCCGGAAAGTTGTTAATTTTTTTTTGGGGGGGGGCGTATGGTTTTGGTACAAAGCGAGTAAGAATTTATTTGATTGTTGGAGGCGTGCAAGGAGTGGCAGCCTGGAAGTGTGTGGGGTATAGCAGGCAGGCTGGAGATGTGCAGGATGTAGCAGGCTGGAGGTGTGTGGGGTGAATAATATCAAGGTGCAGCCGAGGCTTTGAGGGAGTCCAGTATGGTGGCCTCAGGATTGGATCTCTGCTGTTTGCAGATGATGTGGTCCTGTCAGTTTATCAGGTTGTGTCTCTAACGCACACTAAAGCGGTTCACAGCTGAACGTGAATGAGGATCAGCACCGCCAAATCTGAGGCCAAGGTTCTCTGCCAGAAAAAGGTGGATTGTCCCCTCTGAGTGGGGGGTGAGTTGTTACCCCGAGTGGAGGAGTTTAAGTATCTCGGGGTCTTGTTCATGAGTGAGTTAGGGATGGAGCGGGAGATTGACAGGCGGAAACAGATGGATGGATGGGTTAAGCTTATGCCTTCCAATTCACACATTAACAAAGGCTATACGACCTTCTCGCTTGTATATTGACAAAACCAATTGATTTTAGGACTGATAAAACTGTTAACAACAGTGAAATGTTTCATTTCATTAAAACCAGACAGATTAATGCCAACCAGACCCAGTGATTTAACCTGTTAAAGAGAATTAAGGTTTGGCAATAAATAAATGAATAAACAAACAAACCAGTTGCCCGGAAGCTGGCACGTTACTGAACAGTGAAAATTAAATTTTTTTCAGGTTACAAAAGCGAATGTAGCGAAACCTGCAGTAGTTCGGTTGTTTTCAAGGAGGGGTTGTTCTTTTCAACTTTGGCCTACTTGTGTCTCGGTCTACATCGGAAAAGACAGCACTGAAATATGCCACCGTTGCCGCCTAATCGATATTAACGTCCACACTGAAGCAAAGCAAAGAATTCCATTTAGGTTTGAGAAACGGAAAGGAAAACGTCGGACAGCGCCCGTGGTTCGACCCTCCGGAGAGAGTAGGGCTGAGGCGAAACTGCGAGATAGTTTGATTCAACGAAGAAACCACTGAGCTAAGCCGACGTGAAAATTAAGGCAGGAAATCTCATACTTGGAGATATCATCCGTGATCGCCCTCTGCCGTAAGTATGTTGAATTGCATGCTAGAAATAACGGGAATAAAGTAACCATATTATCATTATTATTATTATTATTTGCAATAGTAGTAGTATTAGTATTAGCGGTAGTGGTATTTGTAGTGCTCGTAATCATGGTTGTAGGAGTTGTAGTGTGGTCACATATATTTGTGTGGCCTAGTTCATTGAGTGGCAGGTCACTGTAAAACTGTTTTCAGAGGATCTGGCCGTTATGTGTGCAGCTGTGCTTTCTCCTCATTCCTTTACTTTCTGCTGTTTTTCATTCTCCATTGTTTAATGCTGGTCCTATGTTTGCCTCCCTCCCTATCTGAGTATGTATGTGCGTGCATGTGTGTGTGTGTGTGTGTGTCTGAGCATAGCTATCCATTACTCTCCTGCTGCCGTTCTACCTGCTCACCTGAGGCCAGTGAAACTGGATAGGAAGTGCTAAATGTGTCAGCCAATCAGAGACCAGGGCTGCCATATTGGATTTGAAATCTAGCTATAAAAGAACAAGGCCATGTGGCCTGTATCCCTCACCTGGTGTGATATCATAGCAGTTCTTTTCAGTTGTGCAAAAGTCGGAAGTAAACTTCAGTGTACTGTATTATGGGTTCACATAGTCATGTTATCATCATGTTATCATGTTAGCAAGCTAGCTAATTATTCATCCCACCGAGTTGAATAGACCATCAGCTAGAAGCTAACGGTTTAATTTTCCAAATAATAGGATGCTGGCATTTATGGAATAAATAGGATCCCAAATTTGTGAGCCTGAGATATCAAATTTATGATACTCAAGCGGTAATTCTCGTTTATTACTCGCCCAAGGCTCGGAATATTCGAAAATTACTGCTCTCGTTTCATACATTTGGTATCACGTGCTCACGCATCAGAGATCCTCTGTCTATCAAACTGTTTCAGATTCACCAAACCCCACTCTTTCAGAGCGCCGGACTACGGGTGCTGTCTGGCGTTTTTCTCTTCATCTAAATGGAATCGGGTCGCTTTGCTTGAATGACCAGGTTTGCAGCGATTGTCCAGAAAGTTGTTCATTTTTTTTTGGGGGGGGGGGTGTATGGTTTTGTTACAAAGCGAAAAATTATTTATTTGATTTTTGGAGGTGTGCAAGGTGTGGCAGGCTGGAAGTGTGTGGGGTATAGCAGGCAGGCTGGAGATGTGCAGGGTGTAGCAGGCTGGAGGTGTGTGGGGTGAATCATATCAAGGTGCAGCCGAGGCTTTGAGGGAGTCCAGTATGGCAGTGTTGCCAACTCTCCCAAATTTTTCGGGAGTTTTAGTGTCATATTCATGTTCGTGTACTGTAGTAAGCAATTATTCAAGCAATGCGTATTTAAAAGATTCTCACGCGGAACTGAAGTCCTTGCGCATGGAGGTTTATCAGCTTCACGTGTGTAACGGTGGATTTCACCACTAGTAATATGGAAACTGATTATAACTCCTGTCTTCTCGCGGTTTTCTTGCTCTCAGGGGTTGGAAGCGAAGCATGTGTTTAATGATTGTTAAAATTGTTTAAATGGTACAAGACCGTGTGAAACATCTTTAATTGCTTCCATCCCCTGAGTAAAGAAAAGAGTTAGAAGTCTGGAGTCATAACCGGTTTCCGTAATACTAGTGGTGAAATCCACCTTAACGCGCGTGAATCTGATAAACCTCCTCGCACAAGGACTTCAATTCTGTGGGCGGACCTCTTTAATAAACGGTAATTGAATAATTGCTGAGTATGCCGCAGGAACGTGAATATGCCACTAAAACTCCCGAAAAATTCGGGAGAGTTGGCAACACTGGTATGGTGGCCTCAGGACTGGATCTCTGCTGTTTGCAGATGATGTGGTCCTGTCAGTTTATCAGGTTGTGACCTCTAACGCACACTAGAGCAGTTACAGCTGAACGTGAATGAGGATCAGCACCGCCAAAGCTGAGGCCAAGGTTCTCGGCCAGAAAAAGGTGGATTGTCCCCTCTGAGAGGGGGGTGAGTTATTACCCCAAGTGGAGGAGTTTAAGTATCTCGGGGTCTTGTTCATGAGTGAGTTAGGGATGGAGCGGGAGATTGACAGGCGGATCGGTGCAGCATCTGCAGGAAAGTGGATATTGTACCAGTCCCTTGTGGTGAAGAAGGAGTTGAGCTTAAACACGAAACTCTCACTTTACTGGTCTGTTCCAACCCTCACCTGTGGTCAAAAGCTTTAAGTAGAGAATGAAAGCACAAGGTCATGAATGCAAGCAGCTGAAATGAGCTTTCTCCTCAGGGTAGCTGGGCTGACCCTTAGGGATAGGGTAAGGAGCTCGGACATCCAGGAGAGGCTCAGAGTAGAACTGCTGCTCCTGCTCGTCTAGAGCAGTCGGTTGAGGTGGTTCGGGCATCTGGTTCGGATGCCTCCCTTTCGAGGTCTTTCGGATATGTCCAACTGGAAGGAGGCCCGGAGCTAGACCCAGGACACGCTGGAGGGATTATATCTCTCGGCTGGCCTGGGAAGGGCCTGGGGTCCCCTAGGAAGAGTTGGAGGAAGTGGCTGGGGAGGGGGACGCATGGACCCCTCTGCTTGGTCTGCTAACCCTACGACCTGACTCTGGACAAGCAGTGGGAAATAGATGGATGGATGGGTTAAGCTCATGCCTCCAAATTCACACATTAACATAGGCTATACAAACTTCTCGCTTGCATAATGACAAAACCAATTAATTTTAGGACCGATGAAACTGTTAACAACAGTGAAATGTTGCATTTTATTAAAACCAGTCAGAATGCCAACCAGACGCAGCGATTTAACCTATTAAAGAGGGTAAGGTTTGGCAATAAATAAAATGTAATTAAATAAATAAACAAACAAACAAACCAATTGCCCGGAAGGTGGTACGTTACTGAACAGTGAAAACTACATTTTTTTTTTCAGGTTACAAAAGCGAATGTAGCGAGACCTGCAGTAGTTCGGTTGTTTTCAAGGAGGGGTTGTTCTTTTCAACTTTAGCTTGCTTGTTTCTCGTTCTATATCGGAAAAGACAGCACTGAAATATGCCACCGTTGCCGCCTAATCGATATTAACGTCCACACTGAAGCAAAGCAAATAATTCCATTTAGGTTTGAGAAACGGTAAGGAAAGCGTCGGACAGCGCCCGTGGTTCGACCCTCCGGAGAGAGTAGGGCTGAGGCGAAACTGTGAGACAGTTTGATTCAACGAAGTAACCAGAGAGCTAAGCCGACGCGAAAATGAAGGCAGGAAATCTCATACTTGTAGAGAACATCCGTGATCGCCCTCTGCCGTAAGTATTTTGAATTGCATGTTAGAAATAACTGAAATAAAGTAACCGTAATATTATTATTATTATTATTATTATTATTATTATTATTATTATTATTATTTTGCTGTAGTAGTAGTGTTAGTATTAGCGGTCGTGGTAGTTGTATTGGTCGTAATCATGGTTGTAGGAGTTGCAGTGTGGTCACATATTTTTGTGTGGCCTAGTTCATTGAGTGGCAGGTCACTTTAAAACTGTTTTCAGAGGATCTGGCTGTTATGTGTGCAGCTGTACTTTCTCCTCATTCCTTTACTTTCTGCTGTATTTCATTCTCCAGTGTTTAATACTGGTCCTTTGTTTGCCTCTCTCCCTATCTGAGTATGTGCGTGCGTGCATGTGTGTATGTATGTGTCTGTGAGTGTAATTTGAGCATAGTTTTCCATTACTCACCTGCTGCCATTCTACCTGCTCACCTGAGGCCAGTGGAACTGGAGAGGAAGTGCTAAATGAGTCAGCCAATCAGAGACCAGAGCTGCCATATTGGATTCCAAATCTAGCTATAAAATAGGCATGGGCAACGCTCTGCATAAACTCTAATGGAATGCGTAACAGCTGAACTGGGACGGTAAACAAGCCTCAGAAAACTTATAAAAAAAAAATGATGTAAATACCATTTTCATACAAAAAGAACACCATGGTTTGATTAAAAGCAACCTTTTCAATAGGATACCCGCATTTCATACATGAACTCTGCGCATTACGGCCAATAACGCGATTTGAACTGAGCTATTATTCGCCTGTTGGATGAATGCGTGACCTCAATTTGCACTGTGTTTACAAACTGTCAAGTGCACGGCGTGGCAAAAATATCCATTTTGGAGGTAGATTTCAAACAGCCCGCGCTGATCTGATATCCCATCTACGGCCCTTATTGACTTACAGCCATCTAATTTGAGAAATTACGAGTCTATTCGTCCAAACTAGACCTCCAGGGGATGTGAAATAAGTTCGACAGAAGTTGTTGAAGTTCGTCATGAAGTTCGCCGTGAGTTCTTCTCAACAATAGCAAGAAAGGTGAGTGTATTTTTTTTTACTATTACCTACATAGTTAGTTGACAGAATATCCTGTGACCCTATTTGTGAAGTTTCAGTAAAATATACCAAGGAATAAACCAGCGCCAGGCGTTCAAAAACCTACCAGTGTTCTGACAAATTTTGCTACCTATCAAAATATGCCACCTCGCGAACACCGGTCACAAGATTCATTCACTTATACCCTTCAATTCGAGACTGCGAGGGTGGAAATCTGAATAATCAATTAGGAAAAATTCTCGGCTCTCAGTAATTCTGTATATCGTTTAAACATTTTGTTAATCGGATTATGAAAGAAGACTGAAAATAAGCGCCCGCTTTTTGTTTGGGTGTAACAGCGCGTATTTAAAGGAGAATACATTGTATATTGATTAAGCATTGAACTCTGCATTAGTCGAACTGTTTTAGTATTTGATGATGACATTGCTTCGGCTTCCTGGAAGCAAGTACGCGCAAATCTGCTGTCTAGTGAGCATTTCAGGTTCGATGTACTGAGTAATAACGCCACGGAAACTTAAACTAGCCCGTCATTCTGCCGAATAGTCTTACTAAACTAGTTAATCATCTGATTGCTAATCAAGCAAAGGGGAGGTTTCTGCCTCACCAAACTAACCTCCGACTGCACGTCACTGTGTTTTACTATGAATTATTCGCAGTATCTCATTGAAACTATCATGGGAGGAGGGTATATGGACATTATAAAAAACAGTGCAAAGGTTTTTTTTTTTTTTAATCACCACGGGTTATTGAAGGGGAACGTTTGATTCATTTCGTAGCAGTGGAGGGCAAACAACTGCCGGCATCAGCGACTTCACTGCATTTTATATTGTAATGGGCGAGTAGCGTTAATTTTTGCCCTCCCAACCGATAATTTTGACATTTTTGCAGGCCATTGATCCAAAAAAAAAAAAACTTCACAGGCAACCCATTCATACCATTTTTTAATATCAACGCAAAACCTAATGTTTGTTGAACATAATTGGGTGAAATTCAATGCATTTCCCATTAAAAAGGGCCTAGGGGGTGCTGCTGTACTTCAGAAAAGGGTTGATGACTTTAGCATCAATTATTTCTGTTAGGGTACCCTAATGGATAATTTGGCCAGGTTTATTTCTGAGTAGACTGCATTTTCGGAAATGCCCTCAGGCTTCACCCCCCAATTTTCACAATGGGTTTTGTTGATAAATGCCGAAATCAGCCATTTTTGGGACCCTGTGGCTCTGAGACCCTTTCCTGTAAAGGCGTTGGACTTGTGGCAAACTCTTCGTCTGTGTCTTCTGTACTTACCTGCAAAAAATCATTAGAAAATAATAAAAACTTTTTTCTCAGCAACTCAAGAAATGTTGTCATTTTATTCATTTGTATTGCCCATGCCTATATAAAAGAACAAGGCCATGTGGCCTGTATCCCTCACCTGGTGTGATATCATAGCAGTTCTTTTCAGTTGTGCTAAAGTCAGAAGTAAACTTCAGTGTACTGTATTGTGTGTCGACATAGTCATGCTATCATCATGTTATCATGTTAGCAAGCTAGCTAATTATTCATCCCACTGAGTTGAATAGACCACTATCTAGAAGCTAACGGTTTAATTTTCCAAATAATAGGATGCTGGCATTTATGGAATAAATAGGATCCCAAATTTGTGAGCCTGAGATATCAAATTTAGGATACTCAAGCAGTAATTGTCGTTTATTACTCACCCAAGGCTCGGAATATTCAAAAATTACTGCTCTTGTTTCATACATTTGGTATCACGTGCTCACGCATCAGAGATCCTCTGTCTATCAAACTGTTTCAGATTCACCCAACCCCACTCTGTCAGAGCGCCGGACTACGGGTGCTGTCTGGCGTTTTTCTCTTCATCTAAATGGAATCGGGTCGCTTTGCTTGAATGACCAGGTTTGCAATGATTGTCCGGAAAGTTGTTCATTTTTTTTTTTTGGGGTGGTTTGGTTTTGTTACAAAGCGAAAAATTATTTATTTGATTTTTGGAGGTGTGCAAGGAGTGGCAGGCTGGAAATGTGTGGGGTATAGCAGGCAGGCTGGAGATGTGCAGGGTGTAGCAGGCTGGAGGTGTGTGGGGTGAATAATATCAAGGTGCAACCAAGGCTTTGAGGGAGTCCAGTATGGTGGCCTCAGGATTGGATCTCTGCTGTTTGCAGATGATGTGGTCCTGTCAGTTTATCAGGTTGTAACCTCTAACGCACACTAGAGCGTTTCACAGCTGAACGTGAATGAGGATCAGCACCGCCAAATCTGAGGCCAATGTTCTCTGCCAGAAAAAGGTGGATTGTCCCCTCTGAGAGGGGGGGGTGAGTTGTTACCCCGAGTGGAGGAGTTTAAGTATCTCGGGGTCTTGTTCATGAGTCAGTTAGGGACGGAGCGGGAGATCGACAGGCGGATTGGTGCAGCATCTGCAGTAAAATGGATATTGAACCAGTCCCTTGTGGTGAAGAAGGAGTTGAGCTTAAACGTGAAGCTCTCACTTTACTGGTCAGTCTGTGTTCCAACCCTGACCTGTGGTCACAAGCTTTAGGTAGAGACTGAAAGTACGAGGTCGTGAATGCAAGCAGCCGAAATGAGCTTTCTCCACAGGATGGCTGGGCTGACCCTTACGGTTACGGTGAGGAACTCGGACATCCAGGAGAGGCTCAGAGTAGAACCACTACTCCTGCTCGTCTAGAGCAGTCAGTTGAGGTGGTTCGGGCATCTGGTTCGGAGGCCTCCCATTAGAGGTTTTTCGGGCATATCCAACTGGGAGGAGGCCCCGAGCTAGACCCAGGACACGCTGGAGGGATTATATCTCTCAGCTGGCCTGGGAACGGCCTGGGGTCCCCTAGGAAGAGTTGAAGGAAGTGGCTGGGGAGGGGGACGCATGGACCCCTCTGCTTGGTCTGCTACCCCTATGACCTGACTCTGGATAAGCAGTGGGAAATAGATGGATGGATGGTGTTACGTCCCAAGCTCCGCCCATTATATTTGTAGGGCCGGATTAAGGAGACACAACACATAAAGTCCCTAAGGCCCCAAAAAATATAATACAAAAAAAAAAAAAAAAAGATCTCCAAAAATAAGATTTAATAAATCACAACAAAAATACGCACAAAACTCAAGTGGTGTTGGACTGGCCAAAGCAGGACCCCTGAAGACTACACCCTAGATCTTACAAAATCAATCTGTCTCCCGACCAAAACAAAAATTAGGGTGAGTCTTCCGCAACCTCCTACTCTGGTCTAAATCTAAACTAAAAATGTGCACAAAAACAAAACAAAAGCTGTCCAAACACCAAAGAAATACAGGAATCTAAGAAAATATCAAACAAACTCAAAACCACACAAAATAAGCCACAGTCTCTTCCAGCCACCTCCACACTTCAGATCCTTTTGTAGGTGCATCCAGGTGGAGTCAGCGAGGTAATCAGCAGCTCGTTAAGCTGAAGGGCCAGATTTCAGACAGGTGCAGAAACTGGATGATCAGCAAATTTCCTGGCACGTAACACCCCCCCACATCAAGACAATGGATAAATTCCTAACAAAACTGAATACAAAAATCAAAGTGGTTTTACAATTGGATGGCAATTAAAGAAATAAAAATAATAATTTATCCATTGACATTTGGGTTAATAAACACACGTCACCATCACGACAGCGGGTCCCTGATATCAAACAGTGGAACTTACAGAAGATTCAAAACATGGTCTGCAGCACAAGAACATATACAAAGAAAAAAAAAGAAAACACAAGAAAAATACAAGTGCTTAAAATATTTAAGAACTGGAACAAGGGTCTCCAGCTTGAACGGGATAGCACATACTAGAGCAGTACAACTAAACCTCTCCCACACCTGCTTAATGCATAAAAATCAAGCTCTCCCCCCAAAGCGGGACTCAAACCGCACAGAATCATTAACATTCAAATTTCCTCACAAAGTACAGTTTGCTAGTTAAACCTCAAATAAAAGCAAACTGGGCAGTAGGTGCTAAAGACCTTGTAAAAGACTGGGCCTGACAGAAGAATCTTAAGTGTGATGCACAAATTCATGAAAAAAAAAAAAAAAAAACCAATGCTTCACAAAACAGAAAAAAAAAAAAAAAAAACCTTGATCTTGAAACAACAAATACTTCTTTAGCTGGACAAAGACTATGTCCACTACATGGACAGGGGAAAAGTGAGCCATCAACATCCAGAAGTGAGAAATATTTGGGACGAAGGAGTAGGAAATTAAACTCCAGTTCTGACAATACAAAGCTTGTACCACGTGGCAAGCGAAGGAATTCCGGGACACGGATGACACAAAGCTAGCCCACGTGGCAAGCAAACGAATTCCAGTTTCCCGGACACACACAAAGCTAGCTCACGGGGCTAGCGAACGAATTCCAGATCCTGGACAACATAAAGCAAGCCCACGTGGCAAGCGAACGAATTCCAGTTTCCCGGACACACACAAAGCTAGCTCACGGGGCTAGCGAATGAATTCCAGATCCCCGGACACACACAAAGCTAGCCCACGTGGCTAGCAAACGAATTCCGGGTCCAGATGAACCATAGTTTAATTTTTTTTTTTTTTTTTGGTTAAATGATTATGGCAAAACACAAACCACAGGTGTCCAGCTAAAAATGCAAACAAAAGAATTACAGAAAAATTGCAAGGGCCATATATTGCAAAAAAATAAATAAATTACGAAGCAAAATCAAAGGGACTTAGCACAATTGACAACCAAGCAGAAGCCACGCCTCCTCATGCATATTCAAGCTCCCGGACGAGCCCCCATTTGTTACATCCCAAGCTCCTCCCAGCAGGGCCGCATTAAGGAGACGCAACACAAAAAGTCCCTAAGGCCCCAAAAAATATAATACAAAAAAAAAATCTCCAAAAATAAGATTTAATAAATCACAACAAAAATACACACAAAACTCAAGTGGTGTTGGACTAGCCAAAGCAGAGCCCCTGAAGTCTACACCCTAGATCTTACAAAATCAATCTGTCTCCCGACCAAAACAAAAATTAGGGTGAGTCTTCCGCAGCTGCCAACTCTGGCCTAAATCTAAACTGAAAATGTGCACAAAAACAAAACAAAAGCTGTCCAAACACCAAAGACATACAGGAATCTAAGAAAATATCAAACAAACTCAAAACCACACAAAATAAGCCACAGTCTCTTCCAGCCATCTCCACTCTTCAGATCCTTTTGTAGGTGCATCCAGGTGGAGTCAACGAGGTAATCAGCTGCTCGTTAAGCTGAAGGGCCAGATTTCAGACAGGTGCAGAAGCTGGATGATCAGCAAATTTCCTGGCACGTAACAGATGGGTTAAGCTTATGCCTCCCAATTCACACATTAACATAGGCTATACGAACTTCTTGCGTGTATAATGACAAAACCAATTTATTTCAGGACTGAAAAAACTATTAACAACAGTGAAATGTTGCATTTCATTAAAACCAGACAGCTTAATGCCAACCAGACCCAGTGATTTAACCTGTCAAAGAGGGTAAGGTTTGGCAATAAATAAATAAACCAATTGCCCGGAAGCTGGTACGTTACTGAACAGTGAAAACTATTTTTTTTTTTTTTTTTTTACAAAAGGCGAATGTAGCGAGACCTGCAGTAGTTCGGTTGTTTTCAAGGAAGGGTTGTTCTTTTCAACTTTAGCCTATTTGTTTCTCGTTCTACATCGGAAAAAACAGCACTGAAATATGCCACCGTTGCCGCCTAATCGATATAAACGTCCACACTGAAGCAAAGCAAAGAAATTCCATTTAGGTTTGAGACACGGAAAGGAAAACGTCGGACAGCGCCCGTGGTTCGACACTCCGGAGAGAGTAGGGCTGAGGCGAAACTGTGAGACAGTTTGATTCAACGAAGTAACCACTGGGCTAAGCCAACGCGAGAAACAGGCTAGGGAATCTCATACTTGTAGAGAACATCCTTGATCGCCCTCTGCCGTAAGTATTTTGAATTGCATGTTAGAAATATCGGAAATAAAGTAACCATATTATCATTATTATTATTCTTATTTGCTGTAGTAGTAGTATTAGTATTAGCGGTAGTGGCAGTTGTAGTGGTCGTAATCATGGTTGTAGGAGTTGTAGTGTGGTCACATATTTTTGTGTGGCCTAGTTCATTGAGTGTCAGGTCACTGTAAAACTGTTTTCAGAGGATCTGGCTGTTATGGGTGCAGCTGTGCTTTCTCCTCATTCCTTTACCTTCTGCTGTTTTTCATTCTCCAGTGTTTAATACTGGTCCTTTGTTTGCCTCCTCCCTATCTGAGTATGTATGTGCGTGCATGTGTGTATGTATGTATGTGTGTGTGTGTGTGTGTGTGTGTATCTGTGCATAGCTATCCATTACTCTCCTGCTGCCGTTCTATCTGCTCACCTGAGGCCAGTGGAACTGTAGAGGAAGTGCTAAATGTGTCAGCCAATCAGAGACCAGGGCTGCCATATTGGATTCCAAATTGAGCTATAAAAGAACAAAGCATTCCATGTGGCCTGTATCCCTCGCCTGGTGTGATATCATAGCAGTTCTTTTCAGTTGTGCAAAAGTCAGAAGTAAACTTCAGTGTACTGTATTGTGTGTTGACATAGTCATGTTATCATCTTCCACAAATTTTGAATTGTTGTTAAAATGATGCAGTAAATGCACTATTAACTTGGACTAAAGTTAGTATAAAACAAGTGTTTGCCACTAACATGGCAATATCCCCCGCCGTCCGTACGATATGTGTTCGTACGGACGGACGTGACGGACGGACGGATGGAGCCCAATGCTATATCCCCCGCTTCGCGCTAAACGCGCGGCGGGGGATAATTAGTTCAGGTGGGTTAGTAAATCAATTGTGAAATTTCCAAATTAAATGTATGTACTTAATTTATATCAAGATTTTGACCACTGCAAGCAAGTTTGATCCAAATCTTCGCACTGCAACTTGCAAAGAAGTCGACAACATATCAGCCAATCAGATACCAGACAGCCATCCTGGATTCTAAGTCAACCATATATAGTGGTCAGGGCTTTGAAGAAACATTTATAGCAAGTTTGATTCTAATGTACCAAGTCGCAAGAAATTTAAAATCTGTCAGCCAATCAGAGGCTAAGGTAGCTGTACTGGATCCTGCATCTACCTGAAAGCAACAGCACTTAAGGCCATGAGGCAAACGTGCATAAAATGAGATCAAAATCTGACCATTGGAACTGCAGAAAAAAACTTAAGCGTCATCCAGTTATTCGATTTTGAATTGAGCCGAAAGAACACATGGTCGCGGCTATAGACGAACATTTGTACCAAGTCTGACCCAAATCTACCTTGCAGAACTTGCATAGAAAATGTGTCGGCCAATCAGAGACCAGGGAGGCCATACTGAATTTCGAATCAAGCCAAAAAAAAATAACAGCCCTTGCTCAGGTCCATAAGAGGACCGTTTGCTTCAAGTGTGATCCAAATCTGCTTGGAAGAACTTGAGGAGAAGTCGTTTAAAGAAAAAGTTGATGGACGTACGACGAAAAAACGGACGGATGGACAACAGACGCTGCACCGTGGCGAAAGCTCACCCTTGTTCCTTCAGATCAGGTAGGGTAAAAATATAAATACATAAAAATGGCACAATAAATTATGATAGTAAAGGAGGGCTGTGTAAAAAAAAAAAAATAACTACAAATTCCATACAGCAAGGAAAAACTGTGGCCACAAGTCAAACCACTCTGACAAAGACAGACAACTCTTGTTTGGATATTTGCTAACACAGGTATCAACATCAAAACCAAATTGTATTGGTCCAAATCTGAACCAGAATCAACAAATCATATCTCGTGAGCTTCCCAAAGCTTTACACCAACTTAACCACCGTGGAGTTAATTAATTTTCCAGCCAATAAAGCGCCAGAACTCCTTTTAAAATCAAAAACACATTTTGCTTTTTTAATTTAAGAAAGGTCTGTAGCTACGGAATCATTATGCCCTATAAATATTTTGACCCATGTCATAAACAGACTGTGAGTCTGCAGAAGAGCAGCAGATATGCACTGAACAAACATGCAACGATCTTATGAAACTAAAACTATATGACAGCGTGTATTTATTTATTTTTTTTAAGCTTACTGGCCATTTAGGTAATAAGAAGAAGAAGAAGAAGAAGAAGAAGAAGAATTTCTTCCTGCATCTCCGTTCTAACAACCACGCAATTTAATGTCATGAACACCAGAGAACACTTCATTCACGGACTCTACTAAGATGCCTTTTCCTGACAAGGTTTTCGCGTCGGCTTAGGTCAGTGGTTACTTCGTTGAATCAAACTGTCTCTCAGTTTCGCCTCAGCCCTACTCTCTCCGGAGGGTCGAACCACGGGCGCTGACCGGCGTTTACTTTTCCGTAAGCTCAAGGCAATATCATTGCTTTGCTGCAGTGTGCACGTTTATATCCATTTGGCGGCAACCGTAGCTTATTTGAGTGCTGTCAGTTCTGCTGTTAAGCCAGAAATAATAAAGGCACATTTGTATATCGAAAAGATCTGCCTTTTCTTGATATCAAATGTGCACTGCAAGCTCGCGAACTACAGGTCCCGCTCCATTCATTGATGTAACCCATGAAATGAACTTTTCATTGCTCATTTGACACATCGACTTCCCAGCTGTTTATTTATTTATTTATTTATTATTTATTTATTGCTGAAAGGAGCTGTTTTACTGCGCAAGTGCGCATGCTCACTGTTTTGAAGAACATAAATCCGTCAACTTCAAGTCAAACAATCAAGTAGGCATTTTCCTTTTTCTGTGATTATTGTCAATGTCACCTGCTTACATTATTCATATCCCTTGGTTAAAGCATAACATAGCGAGTTGAAACCTCGATTTTCCGTTGAAAGCTCTTTATTATAAAAATCATAATGTTGGAGTAACTAAAATATATAAATATAATGCAAGAAGACTGATTGGCAAGGATGGAATCAGATTATGACTTGCAGTGAAGCAGATTCTCTTTCTTGGGATGTGAGTTCTGAGTTTTCGCAATCAGGGGCGGATCCAGGAATTTTGGAATGGGGGCGCAGCCCCCATACGAGTGCTGAAGGCGCGAAGCCTTGAGGCGGGGTCTGGGGACCCTCCCCCAGAAAAATCTTGGTCTAGTTCCCGAAATAGCCTGCTAATTCATGAACTAGCCAATTAGCCAGCTAGCCTATTTGTGTTCTGTCTTTATCAGAATGCACATTTCTCGATACCATTAATGCTCTATGATCAGCGTTGGAAAAATGTGAGCAAAAGTAAACATGTCAGAATGTACATAAGGTGCCGCCATCAGTTTTCGTGCTAGGTTATATACAAGGACAGTCCTTGGTGTTAACGAAACAACAGGAACGGGAGGTTGTCAGACTGCCACTAGACTATAAATCCTTGCTCGCAAATGATGTTGTCGGCTGGTGGTTAACAACTCCAGATCCGTTAGAACTGACGAACTGTTGGGAGAATGAATCGTACATACACAATCGTACAATCTGCATAAAAAATATAAAGTGGCGGCTACTCAACAGAAAGCCGGAGGGCGGAACGCATGCCTTTAAACATGAGATCTCATCCATTTTCAATTACTTTCATTGATTAAAAATTTGGTAACTCTTCGAACATTCGGCTACTTCACGTGTGGCTCACTCGCTTCTTTGAGGTAGCAGAAGTAAAGAAACGAAACGCTTCATTGGGATGTGAAATACATTTGCTAAATTGGTCATGAAGTGCAGGTTTGATAAACTGCTTTGCAGGACATGCAAAATTAACGCACATAATCCATAGTAGATTAGGGTACTTCATTTGGTATAGAGTAACCTATTTCGGAAAATGAATAAAACCTTTTTTTTGCATTTATTATTTAGGCTACACTGTAAAAAATTTCAGTGTAAGATTACAGTAAATTACTGGCAGCAGTTTCGCCAGTAAGCTACTGTAAAATTTACAGTATCTCTACTGTAGAAAAGAAATACAGTAACTTATTGTAATCAAAATTTACAGGATTTTGCTGTAATAATTCAGAAATTACAGTAAATTACTGGCCAGTTTCGCCAGTAAGCTACTGTAAAATTTACAGTATCTCTACTGTATCATAGAAATGCAGTAACTTACTGTAGTCAAAATTTACAGGATTTTGCTGTAATTCAGAAATTACAGTAAATTACTGGCAGCAGTTTCGCCAGCAAACTACTGTAAAGTTTACAGCATCTCTACTGTATCCGAGAAATACAGTAATTTATTGTGATCAAAATTTACAGGATTTTGCTGTGATTAAGAAATTACAGTAAATTACTCGCAGAAATTTTACCAGCAGGCTACTGTAAAATTGACAGTGTCTCTTGTATCGGAGAAATACAGTTAATTATTGAAATAAACATGTACATGATTTTGCTGTAATTGAAAACCTGACTGCAATTTACTACTAGTTTCACCAGCAGGCTACTTTACAATTAACAGTATCTCTTCTATATCAGAGAAATATGGTATATTATAATCAAAATCTAAAGTCAGATGCTGAGTGAATTCAAAAATTACAGCATTTAACTGGCTGCAGTTTCTTTAGTTTACTAAATTCCCTCAAACATTTAAGAACCTGTACTGCAAGCATCTGAAATAAGTAACAAATGACAAGTAAAAATTGACAAGAATAAACAAGAGAGCATATTAATGATTCTTGTTTATTAAAATGAACCACAAGTTTGACAGGAATTAAGTCATCCAAATAGTTAAGCCCTTATGAAGACCACAAAGGAAAAACAATCAGAGTACAAATTTTGTATTTTTGCACATTTTATATATTATAATATTTATAATAAAATATAATAATACTGTATATTTTTTTTGTATATTTTTTCAGTGCTTTGTTTCTCAGATCGTTTTGAATTTTTAATTCATCATTTCTCCACAACGTGAAAATGTGACTGATCATTTTCCATTGTGGCCTTCAAATGATTGGATACGTTTTGTGTGTGTGTGTGTGTGTGTGTGTGTGTGTGTGTCTGTCTGTACATCTGAGTGCTAATGAGTGAGTGAATTTGAGAAACGGGCTTGAACATTTGTACTTCACAGACATAGTAAATACTTGGAACTTTTCACCTTTAAAAGGAAATAGCCACCCCAATTACACTAGGGTACTTCACTAAACTGAACAATGCAGTTGAACAATACTGTATTCTAGTATAATATATTCAATATTAAACAGAAATAATGCCAAGATGGACAATGTAAACAGAATTAAATAAAAACATTTTACCTAGCAGACAAAGTTAATACAACTTCTGAGTTTCGAAAGAAAATTGCCACCTCCAGTACGAGGGCTGCCCACTCTTAGTCGATTAGTTGAGTGATCAGTTATTTTGGTCTCAGTCGACTCGCATTTCTAGGGTCAAAAATAATTAAATTAAATAATTCGATTCAAAGCAGTGCTTTTACAGCAGTCTTTGGAAACAATCACATCTCGAGGACAGCCCTAACAATTACACTAGGGTACTTCACTAGACAGAACCATATGGTTGAACAATACGGAGTAGTGGCCCAATATATTCAATATTAAACATAAATAATGCCAGGTTGGGAATTGTGAACAGAATTGACCCAGAATTTGGCTTAAGAAGTGCGTTAGCTTTGCACTAGCGAAGACTGTGTATGTCGAAATTGAAGACCAGTAAAGCAGTGCAAACAGGGAGAAAGCAGCGTTTAAAGCAGCGAACTAATGTGAAGTTGAGATTGTAGTCATAGATTAAATTTCTATCTGTATCTCATATCATTGAACATTTTTGTTTTTGCTGTTGCAGACATAGTAAGATTAATGCTGAGCTTAGTTTGATCCCATTTGCTTCTTCAAAAACCCGGTGCACGATTAGAAAATATTAAACTAAACTTCTCTTTTTAAACTGGTTTGTACAACCCGCAACACGAATGCACCATTTTCAACTCTTGCCACACACACCGTCTGCGCAAGTGCCAAGCTATCCCGCTTCTTAAGCTGAGAGGGTCAATTAAATGAAAACGTTTACTTTACAGACAGTAAATGCTCAAACTTCTCAGTTTCAAAAAGGAAATATCCACACCTATTACGCAAGAGTACTTCAATGCTGTTGAACAATACTGTGTTGCTGGCCCAGTATCTTCAGTGTTAACCAGAATTCAAGCCAGGTTGGGCATGGACAGAAATAAAGGGGTTGTCTTTGAGAGTGTCAGTGTGTGTGTGTGTGTGTGTGTGTGTGTGTGTGTGTGTTCGCGTCTATGGACAGAGTCAGGGTAGTTATCGTCAAGCTCACAGAAAGTCCCACTCGAAATCCATAAGCTTCCTTAAGAGGGTGCACACGTGCGGATTCACGGTTGTCACTTTCTTCTGCACCATTTTCCCACTCTTCTTGCTGGTCATCTTCCCCTGTCGTGCCTTTGTCCCTCGCTCTGGGTTGATCCCCACGCAGCTTCTACAAGGCAGGGCAAGGTGAAACAAAATAATACAAAAACAATTAGGAAATCATGATTTACAACACCAACCCCTTGTACCATACTGCAGAGTTCCAAATAGTGGCTCGTCCCTTTATTTATATCAAATGCTGAGGGTAGCAGGCAGGCATTTGAAGCAAGATTATATTAAGCCAAAATGTACCACAAAAGGCATCTAGCTAGTGGTGCAGCTCAGCTGAGAAGGACGCTAATAATGTTCACATCTCATGCTCTCACAAGCAGGAACCTCCTATTCATGAGAGGATAAAAGCCTTCTTCTGCAACCTTATACCATTGGCAGGTGTAGTCCAGTCAACCTCATACCATTGGCAGGTGTAGTCCAGTCAACGTCATACCACTGGCAGGTGTAGTCCACTCAACGTCATACCACTGGCAGGTGTAGTCCATCAACGTCATACCATTGGCAGGTGTAGTCCAGTCAACGTCATACCATTGGCAGGTGTAGTCCAGTCAACGTCATACCATTGGCAGGAGTAGTCCACTCAACGTCATACCACTGGCAGGTGTAGTCCAGTCAACGTCATACCATTGGCAGGTGTAGCCCAGTAGAAATAAAATAGTTCAGACATGAAACTGCTCGCTGTGTAACTGGGTTATGATTTCTGGAACACCTGAAGTAGATAAAAATCGATCCAGTTTGATATGATTAACAGAATATCACTGCATTGCATTAAGAAAAAAAATCTCAGCATTCAAGCTGTCTCCTGAGGAACTGCGGCCCACCGGCGGTAGAGCACCATGCAGTGAGGTTGTCAGCAAAACGCAACTGACTCTCAAACTAAGCTGAAACAAGCACACGCTATGAAGTTAATAACATAAGTAAATGGTCTCATACTGCATTTTTTTGTAATTTGTAGCATGTGCTTTTTCGCCATTTCAACCTGCTCTAACACATGCACTGGTGCGGGCTGAGTCTGCTGGAGGGGAGAAGAAACACAGAGGTGATACAGAGAGCTGAAGGCAGCTGGGTAATTCTATATTAAGTCAACCAGAGGTCCCCGTGTCACCGACTCACATTTAGCTCAGATTTATTTTGCGAGTACTTCTATATTCATAATGAACACGTGCAAGATTTTAGGGTCCTACTTCAAGGGGTTTCCATGATATGGCCCCCCCAAAAATTGAGGGCCATGCCCGTGCGAATTGCAAACGTTGATTTATAGGGATTTTGGATGCCAATATTTTTTTTTTTTAAATCATAAGTATGGGCGAAATTTATTTTTCTCAATTTTTGGGGGGCCATATCTTGGAAACCCCTTGGAGTAGGAGCCTAAAATTTTGCATGTGTTAATTACGAATATAGAGGTACTCCCAAAATAAAATTGAACCAAATCTGAGTCAGTGACCGTGGAGGATTCTTGTACTTTGGTTGGGTTCATACAGAATGACCCAACTGTACTTGTTGCACTGCTGTACATGAAAGCTTCGGAGTAAAGACACCTGTGTGACACCACTGATTTGATAAGGGATTCAGTCTTACCTCTGTATGAATTCAAGTGTGCAGGACGCCTGATCCTGATATTGGAGGTTGAAGATATAGTAGCATGTGAAGAGAACAGTAAGGCCCAACACAAACGATGCTCCTTCGCACATCACTTGACCCTCGATGCTTACCATCCAACGCTGGTCAGAAATCATTGGACCTGAAACACAGTGCAGAAAGAGTAAGGCCGTCTGGGCAGACTTTGATGCTCAAAGCTCCTTATCCCTCAACTATGGAACAGACAGCCCTGAAATACTGCGAGGATTCTCCATACAATCTACACAAACTTACAAACTATTCAAATTTATTCATGTATTTTCTCATTCCTCCTGGATTACTGCTACCTATTGTTTCATTATTAGAAGTACTTTTCATCACAAAAATACATATTATCTTTATTAGGACATTTTTCCCCTCACACACACACATTTCTACACGTAATCATCTGTGCTGTACTTCAGACCAGTGTCTTCGAGACTCCCACTCCACAAAAATACTCTTATATTATATAAATGTGGGACTTGGTGCATACCCAGAATGATCAAACGTCGGCCATCAGGCAGGGCCAGGGATGTCTTCACAGATGCCGCTGTGGCTGACACCTGTATATAAATTTATGAGACAAAAAGGCACTGCAGTTGTAATTTATAGAGAAACTTTAACAATTTTCAACGGACTGTGTGTCACTGCGGCGTGCACATACTGCCCGCGCTGCAGTCATACAGAGTAAGCTGAATGGCTCCCACTCTCCCTCTATGTTGCCAGTGTCACAGAGTGAGCAGAGAGGTCCAAGCGCTAGCATTACTGAGCAGGAGTGAGAGCCATTCAACCAGCTGTGTGTCACTGCAGTGCGCATTTACTGCCTGCTGCTTCAGCCGGGTACAAACTGTCAAAGATTCACATAAATGTTATTAATGTTTTTACTGTAATTAAAACTTTAACAATAATGAGCAACAATTTCACTTTTAAAACATTTAAAAAATTACACTGAGCTCCATTCATTGCATTAAAATAATTTCAGTCTCCAAATCGGAAATAAAATTGTCTGCAGCAGTTATACTCACATCTGCCTCAAGGATGAGGGCATCTTTCTTCTCCTTGAAGTGTGCCATCAGTAGATCCAGAATGTATGGGAATGTTACACCGTTTTCCAGGGAGAGGACCCTCTTCACTTCGCTGTTGCTGGGATGTGCCTTGAAGTATTCTGCAATGATTCTTCCCTGGTCTTCAAGAAATGCCTCCATTGATTTCAGGATCTGAATGTCAGTGAGCATCTCAAAGTGCGCACACAAGCTCCTTGGCAGGAACAAGTAGGGCCACTGATTTCTGATGTCTTCCAGAGGGGCAGCTGGTGTGGCATTGATCGATTTACGTTGCAGATAATAAGTTTCCTCCATCAACTTGTGTATTTCCCCCCTTTCTGCTCCTGCCCAACCTTCATGTTTAAAAATATCGGTCATCTTTTGTCTCAGACTTTCAAGGCTATCTTCAGTTTCCTCAGGTGGTAGCTCTGGCTGCCATCGTGTGCACCCATAACTGTCTGCTGGTCCTCGGGCTGGTGTAGACCCAGTGGCATTCTTCAATGCTCTATGTCGAGCAAGAGTGTTGTTCCTGTTCAAGTGCTCTATGCGTGTTTTTACCTGGCTCAGAAGTGATTCATAGCCTCCGCCAATCATTGTCTTCCCATCATCCAAGGTATCAGCAAATGATTGTGGGTGCTGTCCAATCACATTTCTAGTGATGATGAGGCATTGTGCCCTCGTGGGGTTAGATTCATACTTTCTCATTTCATCAACAAGTACTCTGACAAACTGCCGTCTGTCAGAGGGAGAGGGCCTTTTACCACTCATAACGCAAGACAGTAACCCTGGGGGCATTTTGTTCCAGTTCACGAGAAAGGTTTCAGGCCAGTTTTTCTTTACATGTGGGCATTGGGATGGTTGAGGAGAGGACCTAGAGCTACTTGATCCTGATGGGCTAGTCACAGGCGAGGTGCTTGTAACAGGTGAAGAGCTTGTGGACAGCAGCCTCGGTGGGGTCCCAGCACTGCTCACTGGACCTGAGGAACAGAAGGGCACAAAATCTTACTTTCTCCAAGCGCTTCATTTTTTTGAAAGAAATAACCAGCTTAAATAAATTACATCAATTTCTCACCCTTTGATTTCCAACAATCTAGAAGTTTCCTACACTGGATGGGCCTGATCAAGTCCACCATGTCCTCCTCTCTCACATACTGCAGGTCTTCTCTGCCTTCTACTCCCTGCTGTAACAACTTTTCCACTAATAACTTAATTTTTTCACCGGGAAGGCTCGGGAGTGTGGCCTGGATGATCTCCCGGATCCGGGCACCGGCATCATCAGACACTACGCTAGGAATGGAACAGAATGATGCAATGCAATTACAGACAAGCCCAGCATACAGTACTCTGGCAAAGGGTAATAATCTGCCAGCTCTCCCTGTTCAACACAAAAGTACTGTGCCATTGTATTCTCTGTGTTAGACAGACAATGCACCCCTTGGTCAACTAAATGGACAGATTGGCATTTTTCAATAACAAAATATACCAGGGTATTTTTTGGTAATGAGAATCAACTTAATCTTGCCAAAGACCAGTCCCTCATCATTTTGTTCCAATACAACACACATGTTCTTTTTGTAAAGAGTACCTTTCACTTGAACTTCGAGTGCAGAAACTGTGTTACCTGGATGCAAACTAAGGTGGGCAACAGACTGTTTAATCTTGTCGTTGTAATCACTCACAAAGAAATCTGTGCTTCTTTCAACAACTACAGATGGTGGGAACACCGTACCAGCACTTAAGTAAGCTTGTAGTAGTTGATGCCTTTCACTGAGGGTGGAACACAAGTTCTTGAAGTTGTGCAACTTCCTTGCATTGCTTGAAGTATGTGTGCTTAGACTCAAAGCGTAGGGTCCACAAGCGAATAAGTGGCCCAAAACACATTATGAGGTCTGGATAATGTAATAGGTAATGGTGCTTTGGCTTTAGTGGATGACTGGGGAAAGTCTCATGTCTGCTGGCGATATATTCATCTATCAGTACTTTCAAGTAGGCTATCTGGCCTGTAGTGATGGCAGGTGCACATATCAGTTCGACGATTTGTCTGATCTGCAATATAAGCTGCCACACTTCATTTTCCACAGGGTTACGAATCTTATCCCCTATCAAGACTGGCAGGAGTCGGAGCAGAGTCCAGTTCTGGACAGCATGCCCACTTAACTTCTCACTTCCTGGATTAATGTCACATGGTTTATTGTTGGCATCACTGCCAAGATATCGAAAGCGATTTATGCACTGATTTAATTGCAAGTAAGTGAACTCCTGTTTGTCAACAAGATGATGGATAAACAGTGCCAGGTCAGATGATACAATACCTTCAAAAAGATCATGTCCCAAGCAAGGAGGTAGACCAGGGCTGCAAACATGAAAGAAAGCAAGTTCATTAAACTTGGAATCAGACTTTATACCAGCAGCTGAGTGTAGGTCACTTGCAATTATCTGCTGCACATTAATTTTGTAGGACTCCACTGTTCTGGGAGCCGACCTTGCCAGTGGTGTGGAAATGAAAGTTGTACGATCAATGTCACATTATCTGCAAAAGTAATTGCTCCTGCTGAAATTTTCTGTAAAACCTCCGATGCTGTGTGAACCAAGATTATCGCCAGCAATTGCACACAGCGTGCCTTTCACCTGCCCATCAAGCGTGGCTATCCCATTCACCTCCAGCTCTCTGAGATCAGTGACAAGTGTGCTGAAGACTTTTTCTTGGCCAAAGTACTTGAAATCCTGCTCCTGACATAACAGAACCAGCTGCATTTGCTCAACACTAGACCGGTTATGAGGTGCTATATCTGCAAGAGTAACATACACTGCAAGAACTTTATGCTTCTTCTTGCCTGAGCCAAGTGGATTGGCCACTTCAAATGCATCCTGATACAATATCAACCCCAAGGCCTTATCATCTGATTGAAACAGTGAATTACCTGCCATATTACTACCATCCCATACATCCTTCAAAAGATCTTTTAGTCTATTACAAGACCGCATGTCCTGCTTGTGTGAGTGAACTTGCTGTCTGACTGATTCACACTGAAGGAGTGCCAGGCATGTTTCTTTTATTGGCACGTATTGAACGAAGCATTCCTTTCCAGACTCATTCTGCCCAAGATACAAAGGCACTGGTTCAACATATCTGAACTCATTTTTAAAGAATGTTTTCCTTCGTTGATCTGTTTTTAAAGTACCAGTGTTGCTAGTTCTGAATAGATCCTCCGACTTCAAGGCATCGAATACATTCTTCACATCATCATCAGGAACCCCTAAAGTTGCCAAATTTTTACTCAGTTTATGAAACAAATGAGACTGGCTTATATCATGCACTGCCTGGAAATCTTCAATAATGCCCTGGATAACTGTAGATGGGAGCAAGAACTTAGCTTGAAGGTTAAGGTAAAATAAACCCAGATTCTTCAAGAAGAGTAGCTCATCTGTGCTTTCTGGGAACGCGTCTGCCTGCTCTCCCTCCATGTCAGAGTCCCCTGCTGGCTCAGCAGCGCCCGCTGTTAGCTCATTACAGCCCCCTGCTTGGTCATTATTATTCTCCTCGCATTCTCCACCAATTCTACCTGACGTTGTCTGACTCAAAAGATTACCAATGGGGCAACTTTTGTGTGTTCTTGACAAGTGTGATGAAAAAGTGGACACCACTGCAAAAACTTTACCACAATTTGTGAATGGACATGAGACTGGTCTCCCCTCCTTAATGTGCGTCTTCAAGTGAGAAAATAAGCGTGACAAACTGTCACATTTAACAGAACAAAAATCCAAGTGGCATGTAAATGAAAAGTCTAATGTCCTTCTGTCAGAAATTCCCCTCAAAAATCTTGCTTCCCTCTGATCTGGGTGATCTCTGTATACATGGCCTTTTAAAGCTAAAATCTTGCCAAATGAACGGTTACAATCATGGAAAGCGCATTTAAACCTGATATTGGGGGTGTTTCGGTGAACTTTCATGTGCCTGACAAAGGCAAATTTAGTACTACATGCATGGCTGCAAAAATGGCAACTGAACATACTGGAAATATAAACAGCAAGACTGCAGCCTATTCTCCTGTGTTATTTTTATCTATCGCGCATAGTATAAATAAATCGCACATGCTTGCTTAATAGTATTACGCATCAAAATGCTAACTAAGCTGAGAACGGCTCATGAATCGCAAGCTAGCTAGCTAACTAAGGTTCGGTGACCTACTCATTCGACCACATGGAGGAACATGTGCTCTGTTAGCATAGATGCTAAAAAAAAAAAACTTTAGCAAAAGTTGTGAACTTGACTTACCGCGACGTAGCAGTGTCCATCCTTTTCGTCTTGTCAAGTGCAGTAAACTGTGTTGAAATAAATCCACGAAGCTTTCCAAAACTTGCGATAGTAAAAACACGAACAAAATCGCGTTAGGTGCCCTCTCCCCTCCTCTTGCTCTTTTCGTCTGGTCTAGAATACATGAATGAAACAAAATAAATTAACTGAGCGCTCCAAAACGTAGGGTAGTAAAATAAAACTGAATCCAACTTTAACTGTTGTCTTTCCTCACCTCCACTGAGAAAGAAACGAGGCTCTAGCTTCTGCTGCCGCCGAGAAGCGTTCGCGATTGCTCTGATGAGCTGTGGCGCTCCAAGTAAAAATCCGAAGAAGGAAAAAAAATGGCTCAACTTTCAAAAGTATTTTCTTCATCTAGTGAATTATAATTTCGAACATTGCTGTCGACATGAAAGACTGTGAAATATCAAATTTAGATGACCAAAAGGCGTTCGAATCCCACCATTTAAGCTTTGATAATTATTATTCAGAAAACTTCGAAAAATGATACGTTATTTTCCCGAGATTCTCAGCGGTAACCAGTAAATTACTGTAATCAGGAAACATTTGACCGTTGGGATGCTTGAGCAAGCGTTATGACTCCCATAATGCATTGCTTTCACAGCAATATACAGTAAAATCATAATGCAGTATGTTACTGTTAGAATTTCACTGTAAATTTACATCAATTTGTTACAGTGTGTATACTTGTCCTAACATTGCATTGAAAGGGAAGCTGTGCATTTAACTATCAGATTATTGATATCATTGGGAAAACGTGTTAAAGCCAGTGATTGGAAACGGGTCAATAATCAAATGCTTCAAGGGATATTTTCCGCTCTTTCTGTTTTCTGTTCGTTAGCCGCCACTGATATTTTATACATAATACAGATGTCATAAATCACAGGTTAGCCCAATTACGTATTTACATCAAGCATGTACAGGCTAGGGATTTATAAATGGGTCACCGACAGGTACAGCACTACTGGCTACAGGCTTAGGAAATGGCACATGTAATACACGTGGACTTATTAATATCCATTACAAATTGAATTACTGATTCGCAAAATAAAAGATTTTAAGTTTAACTTACTAATTAAATCAATTCTACACATCTTTCTGGATCTTTTCTTTCGGAAGGAAAAGGGATGAGTAGATATGGTGGGTCGCATATACAGTGTGTTGTTCCTTTATTGCACTCGTGAATAGAGCAAAATTCCTCCATCCACTTCTTAAACCGTAAGGACAATCACAGACTGAACAATGTAAGCTCAGCATATTGCCTTATAACAACCTTTTAGGCAATGTAAAATAACTTAAATAATTATGCCTCGATGCGCATGCATAAAGCGAGGTATACGGTAGTTCGTTTGTGTGTCATTCAGCCTGTCTGTTACCGGGATAGCCGCTACGCCGGTCAAAATCAAGTCCTAGAATATGGCTCTATGGGTTAAATGCCATGATCTCTTGGATTCAAATTTGCCTGATTTCTGAGATAAAGCTTTGTTTTCGAGTTATAGCACTATTTGATTACCACAATGGGTGCTGCGAGCGATCAAGATTTCGAAGAAAAAGCTCTTCACAGACACACATTGCGCACTGTGTTAAATACAGCACTGCATGGATTTTCGAACTTACTGCTGAATGAACTTTATAAAACATCACAAATGATTTCTCCCCCCACACAGTAACAGTGCGCAAATGAACAATGCTTTCAGTTATTGCTGGGCTTCACTAAGCCTAACAACCACAGTCTCGCTAAGCAGTCCTACGAAGCTACTTTTCAACTCATTATGTCAACCGGGGCTTTCCCGACCTATCTGCGTGTTCACATAACAGAGACGGCGTTTGTAGCATATGACCAATCGTCTACCGGCAGCAGACCAGCATATTTTACAGATGAAGAGCAAATGACCATATTACAAAAATATGAGGAATACAGGATCATACAGATCAAAGATAATGCTCAAGACAATAGGACACCCACCAGCACTTGGACGGGGGTGTGAATTACATTCTGTCAAAATGATGGACGGCTTTCAAAATGTTCCGTCATTGTTAAAAAAAATCCGTCAATGACGGAACATTAGGTTAACACGACCTCTGTCCTGCATAGTATGAAAGGTGCTTCTCTCCAAAAGCCTATTGCTGTTCCCACAGAGTCTGAATTGCACTAATTATTGGCCAGTGTTAAATAGACCCTGAGTAGTGTGAAAGGTGTTTCCCTCCATAACTGTACATTGATGTTCATCAGACGGCCACTGGTGGGTAAATTCTTGAGTACGTCAAGTATAGATGCACAGCTAGGGCACTCTGACATGTCCACACCCAATTTTATAGCTTCATTAAGGGACATACTCACTGCTGTAAGCACCGAGGTATCAGCACCTTCAGTGTTTTTATTACGATAAGTAGCCGGCTGTTCCACTGGGATTGCTAGGCTTTATCGGCTTTGTTGACATCGTGGGTAGTCTTGAACTCTGACCAGAAAATTTTTGCGCATGCGCAGTCATAATGCCGGTTTAGTCCATTAGAGAATCTGAATGCACTTACACTAGGCAACGTGATCATAAGTCCCCTGCACATCATATATACGTTTCTTTATGCAATTAGCGGATGAATGGTCGCGCTTTAAATATTGCTGCTGCGCAGAATTTTGGCATAGCGTTATCTCCTTTCTTTTCAAAAAGCGTGGTTCTGTGTACCCACAGAGCTAAAGAACACACTACCGTGGACACGAGACCAGTTTTGGTGAGATTTGCGTCCGCCATCTCACCTAAGGATAGCGTCCTGCACGGAACCATAGGCTGCGTCCGAATAGTCTTTTTTGCCTAGGAAAGTTCCTAACTTTAAATATAATGCAAATTTTTGAGATTTCCGCATCGGCCTCACTTTTCAGACCCCGGTGCTGCGGCCATCTTTTTATACAGTCTATGCACGAAACTGTGAGAAACCTTCGACCAAGGTAATTTAGAGGTGGAATACAGAGATTATGTAGATAATTTTTACATGAAGTAAGATTCTAAGGGTATAGCCTATTAACCCAAGTGAAGTTCGTATATGAGCATATGTGAAAAATAGACCCGAAAGTGAACTTGATGCTGATGATACTAAAACAGATTTATCACTTATCATACAAAATATTTTTTACAGTGAAAGAAATTCAGTGTTTTTCATTGCATTTTATCTAGTCGCATATGCACATGTACAGCGTTTGAGAGCGAAATTCCCCTGCCGATACCTTACACAAGATGGGGGACGCGTCTCACGTTTTCTGGTTGGTTCAGCCAATGACGTTGTCCACTCTAGTGTTTTATTTAGCTCTGAGCTAAAGGAGGTAAATTAGGAAGCACTGGGACACCTTTCCTTAACATTTAAAGAATTCGAATCCACTTATCATGGCTGCCGGATCATTTTTTAGGAGTTAGTCTTTTTTGCCTAGGAAAGTTCCTATTTGGACGCAGCCCGAGTTTGAGAACCACTGCTATATTGCAGTTCAGTTTCCGGCTGACGCTCGCAATGGCCACAATAAGCAATCCAGACAAAACTTTTCACTTAATGGGTAAAAAGAAACACTATAATGGAATTAAAAAAAAAAAAAATTCCTCTGGTCAAGATAAAGTGAGAGGAATGATAAGATCATGTTACCCATATACATTGAAATTTGGCTTTATTCATTTTACATTCTTCTATAAAACATTTTAACATTCATCAATAAATGCATTAAAATCCTGTTATCCAAGACAAAATGTTTATCAAACTGTGGCTTTCTGCGGTCCCAAGAGATCAGTGGGCACCATCAAGTCTGCTCTGATCATTTCATTTGGGCTAAGACAAGCTGACATTCAATAGTGTTCTTCTCATGCTAAATTACCCAAGTTACAAATTTCTTTCCAAGCAACAGACATTTCCTTGTTTCATTGCTGTAGTAAATGGGCAAAAATAGGTGGTTACCCAGTTAGCTAGCTAGCGTTGACGTGAAGTTCTCTGCGCTCACCCAGTTTGTGACTGAATTAGCCAGCTAGCTAGCTAAGTAGCTTGGCTATGGTATGATTTCCAGAGCTTGCTTTGGGTCCATCTAGCTGGGATTGCGATTCAAATTAAGTGAGTTAGCATTGCTGACTGGCAAGAAAGCATTCACAGGTCCTCTCTGTTTTAACCCGTGATAGCTCATGTGGAGCCTAAGCTGCAATATTTTTATAAGCGTGGCTGAAAATGGCTAGCTAGCTATATATGATGTCAGCCACTAGGGCTAATTATTGGCAACTAATGATACGGCTGTCATTCCCAGTGCGTTCAATAACTGCTCGTGCGGTTGTGTTTTCAATCTCTTGAGTGGCTGAATGATAGTGTAATACACCTGCGGTACTAATGGCCGGGCACACTCAGAAAATTTATTTTTGGGTATGACCCTAACTGCAGGCAGCACCCAGAGGAACCAAAACGCATCAGACCACCACTAAGAAATCAGATACAGCTTTATTTCGTGATACATATATAGAAGACAAGCGTATGCCGGAGCCGTAGCGATAACTTAAATAAGGGACACAGGAGGCTAAAGGAATACCGTCCCACAAATGTGCAACACAGCAAATCAATAAATACTTATGGCAATATCACAGCACAAAAGGAAGTAGTTTTCAATAAGATTGCTAAACTACTACAGAGCCACCCACTCAAGTGCGTGAACACAGCAAGTATGTTCCCCAGCCCCTTTACCCAATTATTGCACAGGCCCGACTATCTAAAAAGACACACCCACTCAACACACACACACTCACACAAATGCACGCAAAATGTCAGTTGATTAAGAAGGGAACTTCCCTGCTTTCCCCCCTAAGACCCAGCCCTGGGGTCTAATGCCAGCCTGCAGTGAACAGTCCAAATGGCACAGCCCAAGTTCACGTGATCCCAGGAGTCAGTTCAGCGTCTTTAGTTTGACCAACCACAGGCACGACAGCGCAGTTCGTCTGCAGTATTCCGGGACATGCTCGTCCCAGCGGCGGTCCTAATAGGTATGCACCAGGCCTATACTAAATTCCCCCCACTAAAAACTATCCTCATCGGCGGCGACCCTAGTGACCGCGACCGGCACAATTCGAACCCCAAAAGTCCAACCGCTTCACCTGGCGTTCTCTTGTGCACTGGTGTCCGCTCTCTCCTTGATTTCCACCTGCAGGCTCCTGTATAGATTCTCACAGGTGGACACAATAATTATCATGTGCACCGCCCATCCACTCCCCACAATAGTATGACTTGTACACGCCACTCGTGAACTGAGTCAAACTGAAGGGGCACGACTTTGTCACTTGGACCTCAGAAAGTACCAAATGGCGCGGTGAGAAGCAGAAAGGTAAATTAGCAAGCATCACATAAATTATAAGGAAACTGGTTATTATGGATTCTCCATCAAAACAGTTGGATCAAAACCATGCTGCTCCTTTCACTGCGGTGTGATTTGGTATTGGTGTAGGAGGGATTCAGGGTGATTTTATCCTTGTCAGGCAATAATGCGTATCTGATAATGCGAATTTCTGGCAGTCTGCAGTAGTCTGGTGCACCAAATGGTCATTCTGAGGTATGTTCAAGACAGTAGGAGCCCGCATGAGCGTGCGTGCACACATCAACTGAACAGGGGTGCCCCGCCGAGAGCCCGTGAGCTCACGCATTACCCATTTGCAGGTGTCTCTCTTAGTGGTTGTGACATCAACTAATGACAGTTTGTCGACAAAATACACTTTGGCTGTATTTCAAAAGCAAGGGTTGTTCACTTCGAAGTGAACAGAGCCATTGATAATCTCAGAGTTGCAACACTCCCTTTGACTCTCGTGTACAAAAAATGGCAGCGCACTTTCGGGTAGTGGAACTTCTCATAGTTCCAAAAGAGGATTTTCGCAGCTTCAGACCGACTCACTTCCATTGGGACAACATTGACGGTAAGTAATAAAATATTGAAGTCTTATGATTCACGAAATGTATATATCATATCAGTTGTCATGTAACATTTATAATCTCCAATTGTGTATGATCGGCACAATGATATATATATATTTTTAAGTCTGAAGAGGTTGTGATGATTTAAGCTCATGTTCGTTTGCTTCGTAGTTATCTTGGTCAGCTGTGGGAATGCAGTCATTAACTCTACAGAGTTTCTATTTCTATCTCTCACAAAACCGATATAAATCGCTACGGTAAATGATGGGATGAGGTGCCTGTGACTGGTTTCGGTAAAGTTTTTTAAAATTTTATTTTAAAGTTAGCTTTGACAATTTTGACATGCTCTTACCTAGCCTAGCTTGATCCGGTGTTGTAAGTTCAATCACGAACGGTTGCGGAGTTTCTAACTCAGTTTAGCTCTCAAGAACCATTTCGGATGAAAACCACACCACTTGTTATTCATAAAATTGAATGAAACCACAAGTTAGGACGTTGGCGACCTAAGTGTCACCCATCATGTTTTAGCTAGCATTATGAAATTGCATCTGTCAATTTGCATTTGTCATGCCAGGCGCTGTTGGCTTTCTAGCGATCTTGCCGTAGACAGCTAGCTGTATTAAATGCCATGTTGTATTTCGCGAAAAGATGGTCTTTTTAAATGATTTCCTCTTGAAGAAATGTGGTGGCTGTGGTTAGTCTTTATTACTCTTCTGTGCTCATTTTATTGTGCCATGTAGGCTTACCGTTAATACAGGCAGAGGCTGCTGCTGGCGATGGAGGCTATAGGGTTTGTGAGAGGTTCTGAGATGTATAAACTTTGCAAATCAACCATTTATTTTTATCCCAAATTAAATGTAAAACTCCTTTTAAATATAATGCAATGATTTTGTTAACTTTTGTAATTGCATGAGTGTCTTACTTGTCAATTATGGGAGACTTTGAAAAGGTCTTAAATTTAACTGACTGAAAACCTGCAGGTACCCTGTGCTGCTGGCAGTGGTGGGGGCAGGCGCTAGCGGAGGCGGGCAGAGGCTGCTGTTGGCGATGGAGGCTACAGGATTCGTGGGAAGTTCTGAGATGTATAAAATTTGCAAACCTCTTCCAACATTCCTGGCCCTTGTATTTGTAATGTCCCCAACTCCTTTATTTATTCATTTTCTATACCTGCTTATGATTGTGGCAAATGATTGTGCAGGGTGTATGGCGTAGGGATTTACCCTTCGGCATGAAATACAGACTTTGTGTGTGCCTGAAACTCTTCAATCAACCTGCCAGATTAGTTTTCTGTGCGTTGTGGATATATTTTTTTTTTTTTTTCATTGAGTCACACACGTCACTAGGTTTGTGTCTTCACATGACATTATGAGAGCAAAGTGACCATCGCTTGCTCACTTCGGAGTCGACCGTTTTGTAGGGCACTTTGAAGGGATCAGATTGACACACTTTGGACTGGAAAGCCCTTCAATATGGCTTCAGTGAGCGTGGCCTAGGGCTGCGCGATAAATTAATAGTGATAATTTTAAGCGCAATATAAGTAACTGTCGCCATGGGGCAAACAGACTAGCTTGCCTTTTATCTGTTCTATGACGCATGCCTGATGCAGTGTTGAACAAATGACTGCCAAAAATCAGAGGCTATAGGAAATGCTTCCGGAAAACAACTTCACAAACTTCAGCATTTATCAGAAACGTGCTGAACAGAGCAATGTTACGGTCTGCAGAATCTTCACGTTCTAGCTGACAATTGCTCTCACCCCGCTCGCATTTACTTTGCTCAATTTCCAAACGAACAGTTGATTTTCCTCAATTCACAATTAAATTGGTAAACAGTCTAATTTATTTCTATAAAATTTTTGTTTGTCACATTTTGAAATTGAAATGACCTTGAAACATGGCAGATTTGCATGAATGCCCTCGCTAGATCATCTCTATTTTTACATATGGCCACTTCGTGCGAATGCGATAACTTATATGACACGTTTGGTATGCCTCAACAAAATATATTCCACCTATAGTGCGGGCCATTTAGACGCTCAAAAGTAAGCAAAATCAAGAGCTATGAACTCCTTTATTTTTAATCAATATTTTTCAATGATCAAATAAAAAATACTACAAATCTGCGGAACAGATTTGTCTGAATGCGTTTACCAGGTTTTTGGTGCATCAGACCATTTCGTACAATACAAAAATAATTTCTCTCTCCCATTCACCTGTGACATGCTTCACAAAAGGTTTTCCACTTTGTGTTTTAGATGCTTAAAAACCAGGGCCATCTTATAAAAGATTTATCAAAAATAAATTCATTCTAATATGTAAAAATTCTACGATGAGAGGTGGAATTCAAAGAACGTGTCTTTTCCCTAATACTCAGATTATTGGCATTCTTTCAATCTAACACGGTAGCCTGGCTAGGTCTGTCTGCTTCTTTCATTATAGGCTACATATTGGTTTTGATAAGTCAGTAGGCTAAATAAATGGCTTGATTGTTAGTTAGGCAAACAACACGCCTACAGATTTAAGGTAGGGTAATTATGCCAAGGTGGGAGAAACATTTGCGGGAGCGTCGGCGTTCATTTTGGTATCAGTGACCAGAACAAAAATGTTTCTCCGTGCTTTTTCTTGGGGAAGGAGGCATATGCCTAAAAGGGACAAGTACCGTAAGCGATCGCTCGCCTGCGCTGTAAATTGGAGGTCAATGTTAACTGAATGGGATGGCTAATTAGCTAACTAGCACACTAATGGGACTAATGGGAGCATGGCTACCTAGCTAGCAAAAGTATAGCGAACGCGCCAATGTATTTAGCTACATAGCCAACTGGCTAGCGAGCTAAAAAGGCTGCAGTTCGCTTTCAATGCGTACACTGTCATACTTGTTAGCGAGCTAGTTGGCTTCCTAGCTAGCAAGCCAAAGTGATATCGAACTGTGTGTCATAGCTAGCACGCCAATATTTTCGTAGGGGTGTTGACAAGAGTCATGGTAGAATGGAGATAAACCTACCGTTTTTTCCCAGCACTCGGTATTTATCGTAGACGAGATACTTGGAAATTTATATTTGAAACCTTGCGCTTCAAATGAAATTTCCAGGTATCTATGCTACGATAAATACCTCGTGTTCGGAAAAAACTGTAGGTTGATCTCCTAATTCTCTAACAGCCTGGGCTGCGCTCGGAATGTACTCTCACTCACTATAGGGCACGATGGAGAGTGAGCGAGCGAGTGGACAAGTGTGCGTTTCGAGCGCAGCTGACGTTTGCGGCACGCAACGCGCGCATCACCATCGATCCGTAAACAAAGTCTGACGATTTGGTCACATGGATAGCAACCTGTAAACAAACACAATTATTGATATGGGCATATACAGATGAGCGTAAAAAAACATCTCTGGTTCGATTCTCTGGACGCTGTTCAGTGTTTTGTTTTAAAACTTCGGACAAAAACTTGTCATGACGTTCACCTCCTAGTTCGTGAAAAAAGCAAGCTATATGATCAGTATTTGATACTCCGGGTGGGATAGATTTGTCGAGACGTGAGATAACTCTCTGCTTCCTTCGAATTGAGTGTTGGGGTTTGCAAGATCAAAATGGGAATCTGCCCTTCATTCACTCTTTGTGTAAGTGCATCT
Source organism: Gymnothorax javanicus (assembly GCA_029692085.1). Classification (NCBI taxonomy): domain Eukaryota; kingdom Metazoa; phylum Chordata; class Actinopteri; order Anguilliformes; family Muraenidae; genus Gymnothorax; species Gymnothorax javanicus. Next base: position 2,643,211 of record CM056204.1, on the reverse strand, counting down.
TTCACAAGCTTACTCAGTTTACGCGGTTGCTACGGAAGGTACAGTAAAGGATATATCCTGTTTTCCTATCATTCCAGCCCACTTTCTTAAACTTGCCCAAAGTTCTTCCAATTTAGGGTTTGAATGAGCAATACATGTTGAAAGATCATATTTTGACTTTTTTCGTCTCTTACAAAGTGTTGATAAAGAATGAGAGACAGTGAAAGACACCACTTTTTAGCAGATCTCATGTCTGTTGAAACTCTCCAAAAAAACCCCATTAGAATTTTCTTACCTATTATTGCAATAACGTATCCAAAACTCATATGGCAATATCTAAACATAATAAAAAATGAAAAATAGGCAAAAGTGTCACATTTTATTACATGACTTCTGACCTAGATACAGTTAACAGCATCCTACAGAAGTCACTTCATCATGCACTTTCAAAGTTAAAAACATAAACCTTGCCCTCTTCTAGGTTTCTAATCTTTGATATATATTGTACATACTTATCATATCTAAAATGTATTTCAAGCAATAGAATCCGAGAAGAGGATGTCTTTCACTGTCTCTCATTCTTTATCAACGCTTTGTAAGAGACAAAAAAAGTCAAAATATGATCTTTCAACATGTATTGCTGATTCTAACTCAAAATTGGAAGAGCTTTGGGCAAGTTTATGAAAGTGGGCCGGAATGATAGGAGAACTGGACATATCCTTTGTGTTGAAACTAGGTCTCATCTCTTTCTGATGGATGACACCGCCTTCAAGGAACAGCTGATTTAGTTCAGTTTGAGGTTTTCTAAAAACGTCCAGTAACGGTGAAATCACCTTTCGTGGCTTAATTTGGTCACCAAGTTATGTAGGGGAGACAGGGCTCCAATGAGCCACGGGGACCAATGAACCATATCTCACATTTGTAATCAAAAGATGTCAGAGCTGCTTAAAATAAGCAAAATATTGATATGGCTCATTGGTTCCCATGGCTCATCAGGCCCCAGCCTCCACTATTATGCATTCAGGAATTATACCCTGCATCAAATTCGTATACATAATTCAGAATATTCTTTTTTTATGCTAGCAAGAAGTAAAACTTCAGTAACATTTTAATCATTTCCCACATAGGTGTGCGCAATGTAGTATTGTGTGCTGTCAGACCATTTTTGAAGTGCTATAGAAACAGGGAAAAGGTGAAATTGCTTGAATGCACTTCTACCTTTCCAAGTAATCGGCAATGTCCGGTTACATGTCTATAGTGAGTCAAGAAGTGAAAAATAATTAGGGAAGAAGTCTGCTGATTTACACGTGGACTGAAGAAAACAACTTCTTTCAAATGCCCATTTATTTTGAAGAACAAATCATTTAGTTAGGTTGAAAGTCACTAGCCATCATTATAGCTAATCTATTTGAAAACTACCAAGGAAAAACGATCAGAGTCCAAATTGTTCATGTTTTAATATTTCATATATTATATATTATTATAATATTTTATATATTTTATATTTTTTGCGTATTTTTTCAGTGCTTTGTTTCTAAGATCGTTTTGAATTTTTAATACATCATTTCTCCATATTGTGAAAATGTGACTGATCATTTTTCCATTGTGGTCTTCATTTGTAAAATACTCATTACTGTCTCCTGCCATACCACAGAATTCATTCTCTAGACTAAAAAAGCCCGGCAGGAAGGCCAATTCAGAGCCCCCAGCTCACCGAAATGGGGGTCCAGTCTTTGGCATCTCTCTGGCAGAGCTCAGGGAATCCGGGCAGATGTTGTCTGGCATCCCCTGGGTCCTAAGAGACATGATGGACATCCTGGACAAATACGGTGCGTCTCACACTACTGAGCACTTTTTCAACAATAATGGCACCATTCATTCCCCGAGCAGTGCAGCTTTTCTGTTTTTCCACGAGTGATTCACTGGTCAACAGGGTAAAAATATGATCAGTATTGATAAAATGGTAAGCCTGTAGTGTGTTGAGTTTGCATCGTGCCTTGGTTTTCTGCTGTGAATGAATGAAAAAACATATTTGCAGGAATGAAAGAGTGAATGAACATATAAATATTGATGGATGAATGAATGAATAAGTGTATAGTTATTTTTTTTATTTTTATTTGACCCATATTTTACCAGGTAGTCCAATTGAGATCAATGATCTCTTTTTCAAGGGAGACCTGGCCAAAATGGCAGCATAAAGTATTACAGACAACATGACAATAACAAGAAAACATTAAATGTAAACACTAAGACGTAGACAACTTAATACACCGATTGTCAAAAAGATATTCATTCAACTGCGGACTTACGTTAAAATATCTATGGGAATAAACAAGTACCAACTGATTTATTGACCATTTTACTAATAAGAAATTTCAAATCAGACAACGAGACTAATTCCATCAGTTTCAAATCTTTCTGAAGGTTATTCCAGGTGAGGGGAGCAGAGCACTTAAAAGCTTTCATTCCCAGATTGGTCTGTGCACTTGGGACAGACAATAAACAAAACATAAAACAATAAATAAAATCTTGAGATCTCAAACTACAGCTACTATCGGATCTCCGTGCAATCAACTGCAATAGTGAGTGGATGAATGAATTAATGAATGGATGGTGGGTGGATGGATGGATGGATGAATGCAGAGTGAGTGAATGGATGGCTGGTGGCTGAGTGAAAATTTAAAAATGAATAAAAAAATGAATTTGAATGAATGCATGAATGGAAGGACTTTATTTATTTTATTTAACCCTTATTTAACCAGGGATGTCCTGTTGAGATTGAAATCTCTTTTTCAAGGGAGCCCTGGGGGTTGAGGTGGGGAGGGAGAGGGCAATTTGCACAGCCAATTAGATCAGGAGATGATCAGGTGGCAGGTCGAAAGAGCCAGGTTGGGACTTTAGCCATGACACCGGGGAACCTGCTACTCTTATCGATAAGTATCATAGGATCTTTAATGACCACAGTGAGTCAGGACCTCGGTTTACCGTCTCATCCGAAAGACGGCATCTCCTTCAGTACAGTGTCCCCGTCACTGTACTGGGGCATTGGGGATTATTCCACCAGAGGGAAGATCACAACCTACTGGCCCACCAACACCTCTTCCAGCAGCAACTTGGTTTTCCCAGGTGGTCTCCCATCCAAGTACTAACCAGAGCCCACACTGCTATCTTCAGCCACACGGCTGGAGCAGATTGAATAGTGGTATGGCTGCTGGCCAGGATAAATGCATGAGCCTGTTGTAGCCGTTTGCAGTGAGTTAGTTTCTGCCCCAGTGTGCGGTCCCAACCTGCGGTGTGTGAGGTGTGTAATGTGTGTCTCCTTTGCCCGGTTTTGTTCAGGAGCTTGCGAGGAGGGGTTGTTCAGGTGTGTGGCTCTGCAGAGAGACTCAGAAACAGCCTGAAGGCTCGCTGTTGTTCAACCTGGAAGCCTGTGGATGCTAGTGCTGGTGAGGACATCCAGAATGTGGCCTCCCTGCTCAAAAATGTTCTTGAGAGAACTGCCCCAGGCCAGCCTGTCATCCCTGACCCCCCTGAGCGTGTGGAGATCAGTTGTAGCGCTGCTTCAGGGGGGATACGTATCCCAACCTGAGTCAGTCACAGAAACAGCCTGTTGTAGCCGTTTAGCATTAACAGGTCAGGGGAACTGATCCCAACCTAAGTCAGTCACAGAAACAGCCTGTTGTAGCCGTTTGAGTCAGCATTAACAGGTCAGGGACACGTCAACCCCAACCTGAGTCAGTCACAGAAACAGCCTGTTGTAGCCATTTAGCATTAACAGGTCAGGGATCGTGATCCCAACCTGAGTCAGTCACAGAAACAGCCTGTTGTAGCCGTTTAGCATTAACAGGTCAGGGGTACGTATCCCAACCTGAGTCAGTCACAGAAACAGTCTGCTGTAGCCGTTTAGCATTAACAGGTCAGGGATACGTATCCCAACCTGAGTCAGTCACAGAAACAGCCTGTTGTAGCCGTTTAGCATTATCAGGTCAGGGATAACCTGAACCCAACCTGTTGCAGTCAGTCACAGAAACAGCCTGTTGCATTAACAGGTCGTTTAACCTGATTAACAGGCCTGTTGTAGGGCATTAACAGGTCAGGGATACGTATCACCCAACCTGGGGTGCGTTTCCCAAATGCGCAGTTCATAACTAAGTTAGCAACTTATCTAGTTTGTGCATTCATAGTCAATGGTTCCAACTATGTACACTACAGGCCAAAAGTTTGGAAGCAAGATCAAATTTGTACAAAAAAGATCATAGTTTCATTGGCATACTTTGCAACAAAATAAACATGATTATTATAAAAAGTGTCACCTATCAGAATACATTTTTACTCAACTTATCAGGCCCATATTACTAGGCCCATGGTCCTAGTGCCCGCCGGATTGCTGTTGGCATCCGGTGGGTTGTAAACCATGACATAAAGTGAATAATGCAAACTGATTTGTCTTTTACTTTTTCACTGAAGTTGTGACTCTTGCAAATCATCTCAACCCAAAAACTAAGCCCCTCCTTTCTTTTGTTAACATTTATTCAGCAATGGTCTGGTAACATCAATGTATACAGTACCTAAAGGCAAATAGAGGAAAATGGTGCATATCAATGAAAGAAAAGTCTAATCATGCAGTAAATACATCCCAAAATCCATAGATTTCATACTGGTTTTTAAGAAAGGCATTGTGAACAGAAACTTGAAGTTGCTTCCAAATTTTTGACCTGTATTGGCCTTGCTTCCAAACCTCTGGCCTGTAGTGTAAGTTAGCACCTGTGATTTTGGGAAACGCACCCCTGAGTCAGTCACAGAAACAGCCTGCTATTGCTATTCAGCATCAGTAGATTAGGTATAGGTAACCCAACATGAGTTAGTGACAGAAACAGCTGCCATAGCCCTTGAAGCATCAACAGGCCAAGTGTACAAAATAGATCATTAAATCTGAAAATGTTGTGTGTCACAGAGTTCACAGATGAGCTGACCCTGAATCACATGCTGAGGGAGCAGCTGACCAGTCTTCCTAAAGACAACTACAACATCCTGTCTTACCTATGTCACTTCCTGCTCAAGGTGGCCTCCTACAGCCAGGTCAATCACATGTCTGTGGAAAATCTGGCCACAATCTTTGGCCCTTGCCTGTTCCAGTAAGTTTATATCTTACTATTTTCATCAGGGATTACATGATATATATATTAATTTTTGAAATAAATTGTGCAAGATGATCTAGTTATGGATAGAATTTGGCTAGGAAATGAATGGATTTATGTAAACTACTATCATTGGACTGCTCTAGTTTGATATTATGGCATATCCATATGTTGATCAAATTATTGACTGATTCTGAATACATTGCTGTGTCTTTTCATTCCTTTTGATTTCATGCAAACTTCAAAATGAGTTTTTTATCCCCCGCCGCGCATTTAGCGCGAAGCAGGGGATATAGTATTAGGCTCTGTCCGTCCGTCCGTACATACGTCCGTCCGTCCGTACGTACCAATTGGAATATCTTAAGAACCCTTGACTGGATTCTCTTCATATTTCACATCTAGGTTGATCATAGTAAGAGAAAGGTGCCAGTCATGTTTGGTGACCTTGACCTTCATTTCAAGGTCACAAGGTGACTTTAACGTTTTTTTGACATTTAACCCTTGTCAGCGAGATATCTCAAGAAAGGTTCTCTGGATTTTCTTCATATTTGACACCAAGCTTCATCTGTAGAAGGCACAGGGCCCAGCCAATTTTGGTGACCTTGGCATAATTTTCAAGGTCACAGCGACACATTGAATATTTCAGTATGTTTACCTGCATGTTAACCTTGTCATTGAGATATCTCAAAAACCTTTTACAGGATAGTCTTCATATTTGACACCAAGCTTCATCTAGTGATGGTACAGGGCCCAGTCAATGTTGGTGACCTTGACATTATTTTCAAGGTCCCAACGACACATTGAATATTTCTGCATGTTTACCTGCATGCTAAACTTGTCAGCGAGATGTCTCAAGACCAGTTCACTGGACTTTCTTCATTATCGACACCAAGCTCCATCTAGGGAAGCGTAGGGCCCAGTCAATTTTGGTGACCTTGGCATAATTTGCAAGGTCACGGTGACACATTGAAGATTTCACAAGGTGACTTTAACGGTTTTTTTTGACATTTTACCCATGTCAGCGAGATATCTCAAGAAAGGTTCACTGGATTTTCTTCATATTTGACACTAAGCTTCATCTGAATTCTTTTGAATGTTTATTGATAAACAGTTTCTTTATTAGTATTTTTACCGTTCATACACTGTGATATTCGTGTCAAGGTCACAGTAAGTCTTGAAAATATTTTTGCGTTTCAACAACCACAGTGCAAAATATCAACGGATGTTGACTGGATCATGTTTCTGTTGACATTTAGCTTCATCTTAACCTATCACCATCACTTCCTACCTCTTTAATTTTGAATTGATCATTTGCGGCGGGGGATGTTGTCACTATGTTTTTTTTTTTTTTTTTACTATACATAAGAACATTGTGTTCTCGATGCTGTAGCTCCTCAGTTCACCCAGGGCCACACATTTTAAGGGTTTATTCCCTGTCAAAATAAAGTTCTCTTCACAGAAAGGCAATACTGTATAATACAGGGCCAGATTCCTTTTATAATGATGTTACTTCACAAGAGTTGAGAGTTTAGGTGGGAGTTTTGGCTGGAAGCCATTCATATTTTCTGGAATGTCAGTCACGCCTGTAATAATTGAAGGCAAATTTGTGATGTGCACTTGCTTATGGTGCTTAAAAACTAGATAATTCATTTGAAACACTCAACAGCACCCAGAGAGCACACACCTCTGCCAAGGCAGCTCAATTCCCCTGAACAACATACTATTCCCAGCCATAATATAACCTTCTTTGCTGAGATAATGATTCACAACCATTTCCGTTTATGAATTTTATCACTATTTGCACAAACAACATGGTTGACAAAACTTAATTTTCAGGAAGCAATATATTTGAACATTCTTGATCACCCAGGATGTTACTTGTATATGGATTAAACTTTGATGTTGGGTAGATCTTATGGAGGTACTATCCTGTAATTTTTGTGCAAGTGTTGTAGACGGCATTTACCTAGTTGGAAGCAAAAATGTTGAAATTGCCCCAATCCCAAAATGGTGAAGAATCCTTGAAAAAAATTTCTGGATCATCAACCCCAAAATCTGATGGATTGTTCTTTGGGCCATACCATACCCCTGCAAAAAATTTTACCAAAATCCGTTCTAAAATTTTTGAGTAAAATTGCTAACATACAGAGAAAGAAACAGATGAAATTTTTCATGGAGTAATACTTGCAAAAACTCGCAAACACGAGACAAGACTGAACATTTTGGCGTTGGTTCATTTCTCCATCATTTTTTCGAAGCGAGATATTGGCCAAAATATGCATTTTTGACTTTTTGACGACCTTGACTTTGATCTTTAAAAATTATCCCCTTCTTCCTTGGACATATGGTGTCTTGTGGTATAAATTTCAAATTGTTACCCCAAGAATCGTGGACACTAGAGTGAGCACAGGCAGACACACAAACATGACAATGAACATAATTGTGAAAACTCCTATTTTTTTGCTCGTAACCAACAGAGGCAAAAACATAACCTCCTTGGTGGAGGTAATAAGTCATACCACTTGCTTCCATTCACTAAACTGGGCTAATGAGCTTTTTGGGTGCCGTCAAACTGAACTTTTGTCTAGAGAATAAGTAATAAACCTTTGAAGGGCGCTGTAAGGTTATAGAAATAGATGGTATGATTAGACGTGGCAAAGCAGAGGCCACACACACGAACAATAGCCTGAGGTAGTGCAGTCCGTGCTTGATAAATATTCTAATTCTCCTATTATGTAGTGGAAAACAAATGCCATTTGATAAGCAAAACCATTAGGACTTAAGAAAGTGAACCAAAGACTGTAACCAGCAAAATATTGTCAGAATATTAGCAAATATTTTGTATTCATTGAGTAAACTGGATGCATCTTTTTTGTAGGGTTCCTTATGGCCCTAGTATGCTGGAGGAGCAGACACTGTGCAATGCTGTGGTGTGTCATATACTGAAGAACCAGTCCTTCCTCATGAGCAGTGGTCTGGACTCACCCTCCCCTCCTCCTGTGCTGACAGCCCTGTCACACCCTGAGGTTAGGGTGTACAGTTGGGTTTTAGGTTGCTTGTACTGCTCTTAGGGGGAAGGTGATGTTCAAAACTCCACCTTCTGCCTGCCCAAACCGCTTTGATCTAGCCTGAACTGGAATAGCGAGGCCTCTGTCCTCGGTTATCGAAGGTCAAATGTAACGGCGAGTTTCTCGTTTTTGAAGACTTGAGTTTTCTGTGCTTTTAGAATGTTTATCTACACGCCCCATTCTCCTCATTCCTACTAGTTTTAGCTCTTTGCAGTTTCACCGCCGTTCTTTTTACTGGACTGTTCTGATCAATTGATCATTGTTAACCTTGGAAAAGGGCATAGGTTCCAAAAAAATGAGAAGTTCTCTTTCAAGGCCCCCCATCGTGTCACCAGGTGCGCAGCGAATTAACCATTAACTATTTAAAAATATGTTCCTTTGTGACATCACATGATCAAGTGACCGCCCAGAGGCAAGAGGGACTGATCAACTTGAGCGAACCAGTTAATCAGTTCCAGCATTATTGTGGGTGGTCTCTCCCCTTGTGATGTCACACTGGACAGATTTTGAAATGGCTTGTTATGGCGGATTGGCTATGTACTTGGTGGTATGATGGGGGTAGCTTCAAGACTTTGGGATTCCAATTCAGTGTGTTGCGTGCTTTGACCACCTTTGTCTGCCAAGAGACCAGTTATTAGCAAGAGGGACAATCAACTTGAGCTAACCAGACCAGCTTTAAGTGACAAAAATGCTGTTTAAAGCCATATTAAAGTTTAGAATTTTAGACAGTGGGACTTACGTTAAAAGAAATTGTCACGACTGTTGGCAGAAAAAATTGAAAATAATTTAGCTGTTCCCTCACATAAATTGCAACTCCTCCATTTTTGCGTTTGTCACAACCACCCCAATCCCCATCTCTACCAGAAATCCTGTTCCCCTCAACAGCAACCACCGAGTCTGGAACTTTCTCGTTCAAGTGCGACTTCAAGATAACAGACATCAACATCATGAGTTCTCACATCTGCAGCAAGTGCTACAGGTGCTGGAATCTTATTTTTCGTTTTCTTGAGACCGCAAATATTTAGGAATAGACATTTGGGTACCGCAAAGAGCCAGTTCCTATGAATATTACCTCCTTTGTCTGCCAGTGTTTGTTCCTGGGCAGCAGGTACTTCAATTAGTGTTCAGTGAGCTTTTTTTCCAATCTGTGCGGCCCGAATTTTCATGCCTGTTGGAAATATACACTGGTATCCTACGATGACGACCGCCCCTACCGCCCCTAAGTTTGATGATACCGCAGGATTTGACTGTCTCAAAAACCATAGGACCAGGATGACATCGGTACCAACGACAAATACTGAAAAGACATTCACGCGAGTATGCTGTTGCTGCTTTAGCATTGTTCGTGTGCAAAGCCTTGGCGTTCCGCTGGAATCCATTCCCTTCATTAAAAATGCAATTCTGGGGTCCTGGTCGTCGTTGGATATCCATCCAGATAGTAATATCTATAGGCGGGTCGTGGCCCTGTACTAACAATTCTGTCTGGCTGTGTTTTGTCCATTTTACCAGCGAGGTCTTCGTATGGTAGAATCGTATGGTAGCGACATAAAGTGAAACTTGGAAGGTACAATTCAGTTGGAAATTAGGAAAACGTCCAAAACACAGCATCTTATCCCAGTGAGCGAAAGATGGTCACAGTTAGCAAACTTGTAGCTTCTAAAAACGATAAGTAACTAATTGGAGCTTTAGAAGTACCAAAATGATGAAAATAAAGTGGATGGGTCTTTACTCTGCTTTTAACATGGTTGTGTGTGTTCCCTCTTTCCTCAGGACACTCTGATACCAGCGTTCACCATCAGCAACCTGCCCGGCACCACCAGTGGTTCCGCCCCTGCCACCTCCACCTCAATGCAAGCCAGTAGCTCCGCTTCTTTCACCATCACCAACTACATGGCCTCTAACCCCACCCCCAGCGCTGGCCCCGCCCCTACAAGCTCCAGCAGCATTAGCAGCAGCGCTAACAGCACTGTGCTAAAGACCAGCTCTTCTGCAGGACTCATGCAGCTGCCTAGTGGATTCACCTTTGTGTCCAGTGAGTATGAGGAGCTGCCTGGTTACTTCATCAAAATCTGCTCATCCCCACCTGTTTTGGAGACAGGGGCCCACATACGCGCGCATTCACTGCCAGTCTACTCTCCCACTCATAAACAAACTTTGGAGCACACACACTCTTCCATACTTTAACACAGATGCTTGTGCAGTGATGTCTTTTCTCTCCTATAGAAGGTGCATTGACATCCCCCCTTTGTCCTTTAGACAGTGTGGTCATTTCCCTCCCTCCTGTAGATAATGCATGCAGTGATCTTCTCTCCTGTAGGTAATGAAGTGAATTTCCCGCTCACCTGTTGGTAATGCAGTGATGTCCTGTTTCTCCTGTTGGTAATGCAGTGATGTCCTGTTTCTCCTGTAGGTAATGCAGTGATTTCCTGATCTCCTGTAGGTAATGCAGTGATTTCCCCACTCTCCTGTTGATAATACAGTAATTTCCCCTCTCTTGTGTAGGTAATGCAGTGATTTCCTGATCTCCTGTAGGTAATGCAGTGATTTCCCCTCTCTCTCCTGTAGGTAATGCAGTGATTTTCCTTCTCTCTCTCCTGTAGGTAATGCAGTGATTTCCCCTCTCTCTGCTATAGGTAATGCAGTGATTTCCCCTCTCTCTCTGTCTGCAGTGATTTCCCCTGTCTGCTGTAGGTAATGCAGTGATTTCCCCTGCTCTCCTGTAGGTAATGCAGTGATTTCCCCTCTCTCTCTGTAGGTAATGCAGTGATTTCCTCTCTCTCCTGTAGGTAATGCAGTGATTTCCCCTCTCTCTCTGTAGGAAATGCAGTAGGTAGGTAATGCAGTGATTTCCCCTCTCTCTCCTGATTTACCCTCTCTGCTTTAGGTAATGCAGTGATTTCCCCTCTCTGCTGTAGGAAATGCAGTGATTTCCTCTCTCTGCTGTAGGTAATGCAGTGATTTCCCCTCTCTGCTGTAGGAAATGCAGTGATTTACCCTCTCTGCTTTAGGTAATGCAGTGATTTCCCCTCTCTGCTGTAGAAACTGCAGTGATTTCCCCTCTCTCTGTTGTAGGAAATGCAGTGATTTCCCTCTCTCTGCTGTAGGAAATGCAGTGATTTACCCTCTCTGCTTTAGGTAATGCAGTTTTTCCTCTCTGCTGTAGGAAATGCAGTGATTTACCCTCTCTCTGCTGTAGGTAATGCAGTGATTTCCCCTCTCTGCTGTAGGAAATGCAGTGATTTCCACTCTCTCGACTGTATGTAATGCAGTGAATTACCCTCTCTCTGCTGTAGGTAATGCAGTGATTTCCCCCAGTCCCTCTGCTGTAGGCCCCTGCTCTTCCACTCACTCTGCAACTCCAGTGAGGCTCTAGCTGCAAATGCCAGTGCAGGAATGCAGTGATTTCAGTTTACTCTGCTGCTGTAGGTAATGCAGTGATTTCCCTCTCTCTGCAGCCTGCCCCTCCCCAGTGCAGGACATCTTCCTCTTCCCAGCCACAGTCTCGCTCACAGGTGTGTGTTTGTGAGCAATAGATGGAGTGTGTGAGTGTGCCTTTGCAATCTGTGGATATATGCAGTGTTTGTCGGAGTTGCAGAAAGTTCATGCGATGATGTCACACGGTTGTAGTTTTTATGCTGGTGTAACACTAAAGCTCCATTACGTTGCCTCAGCATTGTGACGACATTGTTTCTGCATTTTCTCTCTCAGGGGCAGGAGTCCCCCAGCAGCTGCAGGCGATCCAGGTGCCGCTGCCCGCCCAGCAGGGCTCTGTTTCCAGCAGCGATAGCAGCTCTGGGACGCCCCAGGCCTCCAGCGCCTCTGAAGGTATCAGTCCCCGTTATGCACCCTGTGAGTCTCCTGCTGCTTAAATTGCACAATGGCTTCAAAATTCATGATGTGTGGGGATGTTAATGCCCTCACTGAACAGAGGGTGTAACTCTCTATGGCTTACATACGCCGCAGTCCTAGCGTGGAAAGTTGGTATTCTGTACACTCAGAGTATACTGTATGGTACAGTACACCACACATTTTTGTAATAATTATTAATGACCTGAAATGGTTTATTAAGTAAGAAATTTTACTTATGTCTTTGCCTTAATGTCCCCAAAACTGCATTTTCGTGGATTTTATGGATTTGCCTCAAATTTTGTTGTTGCCATGGCCACAGATCTTTTGTTAAAGTCCGATAACTAGAACAGTTCTTGTGTTCTTTTCTGGTGAATTGAGGACAAACCCTATTGGTTTGTGTGACCCTTCGGCCTTTCCTGTAGCGCCTCCACCGAGACTTTCCATTTCCAAATGCTGTAAAGGTTTTTATTTGAATCATGTCAATTTTCTTATGATATTTTCTGGTGCTCAACGGAGGGCTCTTATTGCTGTTGGTCACCCAATGACCTTGGCTGTTGTATCATCAAGACTTACCACTTCCAAATGCAATTACAGACAGTTTTAATGGGAATCATGTCAAACTGTTGGTAATTGTTTCCAGGTTATGTAGGTGATGTTGATGACCCTTGGACCTTCCCTGTCGCATCACCATCAGGCCAAACTTCTCATTTTTAAAAATGCATGAGTAGTTTTAATCAGAATCCTGTCAAATCTGCTGCCAACATTCCTGGTGCAGAGAGGAGGAACCTTAATGATTCTGATGGCTCAATTATTTTTACTGTCACTCTGTCATTTGGTGAAACCACCATCAGGTGAAACTAGATTTTTATATTCAGTTCAGTCAGGAAAACTCACGTTTCAATAAAATAGAACAATTTATTCCTGGGTATAAGCATTACATTGTATATTGGCGGCGGTTCTGCTCTGGAGGAATGTACTACCTAGGCACAGCGAACATACAAACATAGTCATGAACAGAAATCAAAATCCCCCCCCGATGTGAGCAGAACCAAACAGGTGGAGGCTGGGGTGGAGGAGGCAAGCAAAGAACCAAAGAGCGTGTTGCATAGCATGAAAAGTCATTGCAAACAGCAGCAGAAGTGAGCGAGCTTGACGTCTTTCAAATAGACCGCTGTCTGACCTCGTGATGTGTATCCTCCAATTGTTGTGTGCCTGCTGATGCTGACGTGGCTGGTAGCTTACCAGGCTGCTGTCAGCTGATGTAGCTCTTCTCGAGTTTCCTGCCTGAACTAGTTACACTCATTAAGTGGAACTGGTCTAATGGAAATCTGATCGACTTTATTGTGAACATCTTATGCTATTGTCACACCAAAGTAGTTCTCAAAACGTCCTGCCCTGTCCTAAAATAATCGTAAAACGGGATGTGGTCGGGGTAGAACATGTAACTTTGGCCAAATAATGTCTAATGCACACTTCCTGTCCGAGCCCGTCCACGAAGTTCGTAAGGAGACCGTAAAAAGTTGCTACAACGTCCACTCCGTTCGCACACAATTTGAGCCTGTTTGGCAACATTTTCAAGAACGTAGTAAGAACTAGTTTGATGTGATGGGGGTATTAGTGCATAATAGAGCAATCCTATTTTTCTGAGGACACTGTGATTGGTTCTGCACCACCACTGGAAGTCTAAAAATGCAGTCGGTTTTTATTGGAATCAGGTTGAATTTGCACTCACGCATAAGTGTGCATGCGCAGTTGGTTTGTCTTCTGGATTTATAACAGGCTGTGGGATTTTTATGAGTTTGGTTCTGGTGAAAATGTATTTACTTTAAAGTGTTGTGGTGCGAAGTTTTGCGGGAATGTAGCATGTTTTCGATTTCTTGTTGCTGGTCATTTGAAAAGGGTAGGCATCTGAAAACTTTTGTTGCAGCTTGGCTTTCTTTGGTAGGCCTGTACAGGATGCCAGAGAAGCTCTTGAATATCTGTCTAGCAACGGGGGGTCTAAAATGGCCACCTGGGGAAGAACTGGCCAACCTTGTGCTAATGAGATGGGGTAGAGGAAACTTTTTTGATTTATTTAAGTCTGTTTTAACACATTTTCATCTGGTATTTTGTGTTCAGATCAACAATAATTATCCAAGGAACTCCGAGACATCATGATCAAAATCAAATGAGTAATTTGTTTGTTTACCTTGTCAACATACTGGTCACTTGCAATGAGCACGAGAGCAGAGAACACTGAGTGGAGCTGGCTGTTTGCAGTGTGTGGAGACATGAGGAGTTTACTTGTTTAAAACCACCAGTAAACCAGTGAGTGACTCCTGTGCAGACTTGGCAGCATTGTCCCATCTGCTTTTTTGACAAAAAAAAAAAAAAGACAACAGAGTGTATGGAATGCTAACGTTGAACACAACTCCACTGACAACGAAATCCCCATTGGCACAAAGCAGCGTAAATCTGAGTTTAGGTCCCCTTACTGAGGCAAATGTTTGGGTTGGCCTCCAATCAGACATTATCTTTGTGAAACTAGCACTGACTGCTAGTTGCACAAGTAGCAGTGTAACAGAATGCTTCATCCGCAAGTGCGCATGGAGTGTGGCTTTGGTCTCTAATAAGAATGATGTACGTTACGAGTGAACACCCAGTGCCACCTGCTGGAGCGCTTGGTGCAGCCTCATTTTTACTGGTGAAGCAGCGCCACCCGGAGGATGCAGGTGGAAATGCATTGGCATCCCACACTCAATGCTGCTGTGTCCCGTTTAGAGTCTGGCTATGTGACAAATGGCCATTTGCAGCAATAAGATGTGCAGTAAGACTGTCTTTTTCTGTTCTGTCCATCTCCCTCTGTGTCTCTTTGTCACCAACCCTGGTTCAGAAAGTATGTTTCCTTGCCACCAGTTTATTTCAATCTCCTAGATCCTCTGAATTATCTGAACTTTTCAGTAAGGTAGTGGATCAAATTTGTGACATCAGTTGGCTAGGTTTAGCAGTGAATTCATACACTTTTGATTCTAAATCTTAGAATTGTGTTCATTGTACTCCCCCTGGTTAAAGGTTATTTTTTAATTTTACTTGAATTGTGGATAACGCCTGTGTGGAGGGCTAAAGCTGATCTCTTATGCACAGATGTGTTGTATCATGTTTATGATTGAGTCAAAAGGTGAAGCTGGTGTCTCTTGTACAGATGCTTTGAGCGGTCATAATTCTGTTGAAAGTTGAGCGTGGTTGCATGTACAAATGCGTCGAGCAGTCATCATTTTTTTGTTGAAGATTATGGCTGGTCTCATGCGCTGGTTTGTAGAGCAGTTTTAATCTTGAAAGTTTAGGCTTCTCTCATATTCAGATGCATTGATCAGTCTTTGTTTTTGTCGGAAGGTAAAGCTGGTTTCTAATGCACAGATGTGTTAAGTTGTGTTTTTGATTGAGTGGATAGTTAAAGCTGATGTCCTCTACAGCGAGCGTCCCCGCCACCATCGTCACCTCGTCCGTCCCCTCCTCCATCGGAGCTCAGATGGTGTACCCGAGCCCGCACACGGTGATGTACGCCTCTGCCCCCTCTCTGGCCGACGGCGGGCTGGCGGTGCTCAATGCCTTCTCCCAGACCCCAGCCGCCATGCAGGTGTCCCACACGCAGGGCCCCGACGCAGGTGAGCCAATCACACACCAGCCGCAGCAGTGCTGATTCACATGGGTGTTTTGTGATTGGTTGCAAAGTGACAGCGCGGTGTTGTGATTTGCTGCTGACTAACATGGCTCTGTTGCGATTAGTAACGGAGACATTTAGCTCTATTGTGATTAGTAGCCAAGTCACAGAGCCCTGTTGTGATTATTCGCTGTTCTCAGAGCTCCATTGTGATTAGTTGCAGAGGCACTGAGCTCTGTGGTGATTACTTGCTGAGTCATACAGCTCTGTTTTGATTATTTTGCTGAGTCTAAGAGCTCTGTTGTGATTAATTGCTGAATTGCAGAGCCCTGTTGTGATCATTTTTTCCCTGTTGTGATTAGTAGCTGAGTCACAGAGCTTGTTGTGATTAGTAGCTGAGTCACAGAGCTTTGTTGTGATTAGTAGCTGAGTCACAGACAGAGCTCTGTTATGATTAGTAGCTGAGTTTCAGACAGAGCTCTGTTATGATTAGTAGCTGAGTCACAGAGCTTTGTTGTGATTATTTGCGGAGTCACAGAGCTCTGTTGTCATTACTTGCCGAGTCACAAAACACTGTTGTGATTGGTGTTTTTCTCTGTCTCTCAGGAGCTGTACCTCAGGTGTTCCTCACAGCTCCTTCTGGGACGGTCCAGTTTCCCGTTTCTGCAGTGTAGCTGCACCCGGTAAAGTAGCTACTCATAACCTTCCTTCCTCCCTCTCACTATCTACTCCACTACTCAGTATATACTATAACACTAATCACTTCCCACTCTTATACTACACAGTCGTGCACACTCCGATAGCTTAGTAGCTGGCCTTGTGGCCTGAAGGTTGCAGCTTTATTTCTCTGTCATTTTTTTCTGTTGCTGTCAACATCTCGTAGGTTTTAAGTGTATTTACTGACTGGTCTTTGCCCAACTGTAGATGGTGATTGGTCAGCAGGCTTTGGGGGGTGGTTCCAATAACTTGACTGAGTTGCAAGATGTCAACCTGGACTCCGTCTAATCCACCAAGGCTGACTGAGATGGTCTAACCCATCTGTGCACGGACACTACTGCCACCTGCTGGACATTTGGACTTGAGCACACACAGATGCTTCTTACAGTGTTTTTTATATATATACAAAACAGGCCAGCTCCTCTGGGCTCATACTCTGTGGATAACTGTGTGCTCTGTGCTTTTAAATGTACACACACTGCGAGTGCTACAAATTCACTCGACAGTCAGAGAGGTGTTTGTGCGTGCTTTTTAATTTTTGAACGTGTCTATGTGCATGCATGCATGCATGTATGTATGTGTGTGTGTGTGTGTGTGTGTGTGTGTGTGTGTCTGTGTGTGTGTGTGTGTGAGCAAGCAGCTCTGAGTGTGTGTGTGTGTGTGTGTGTGTGTGTGTGTGTGTGTGTGTGTGTGTGTGTGTGTGTGTGTGTGTGTGTGTGTGTGGGTGTGTGTGTGTGTGTGTGTGTGGATGGGGTGGGTGGGGTGGGGTGGGTGGGGTAGATTTGAGGTTGAGTGAGGTCTTGTGGAAATGTACGCAAATGTTTTTAAAATAAAATGGGAAATGATATTTTTCACCTGTTTGTGCTAAAAGCTGCCCGAGGCAGTTTTTTTTATTGTATGAGTTTTGTATATTCATATGATTGATAACTGTCAGAGATGTGTTTTCATGATGTATGTAAATATCCTGTATATACTTGTATATAGCTATAGGAATCAGAGCCACGAGCCAAAGCACTTTGGTTATGGTTTTACTCTGACAGAATCTTGCGCCAATAAAGGAAGAGTTTTGCGTGTGTGAGGCAGATGTGTTTCTTTTCTGCTGGGTTCTGATTGGGCCTGGTAGTGTGGGCAGTGCCACCTGCCTTTATGACATCATATCTGGATTTCTCCAATGTTAAGATGCTTGATTATTACCCAGCAGGTTTGTGGCTCAGGCCACAGTTTGGCCTGAGCAAGATCACTGTAACATACCCTTCAGCATGGCCCCCACAGCGCCCCTGGGCTCCGGCTGCATCTAATCAAATGTCAGTTTAGATAGTTGGCATCAGCTGACTAGCTGTGATGTTTCTAACCATATGTTCATGGCTACTAATGCCCTCTGCTGGTCTATGATTTCTGTTTAAGTACTGTCAGCATGCACATTCTGCAGAGCTTTAAGCATGTATATTCTGTCAAGCTTCAGTGCAGCAAGTATGCAGATTCTGCAGAGCTGCAGTGCTGTTAGCATGCACATTTTTCCAAGCTGCTGCTTGTTACCATGTACATTCTGCAGAGCTGCAGTGCTGTAAGCATGTACATTCTGTCAGAGCTGCAATGCTGTTAGCATGCAGTGCTGTTAGCATGCGCAATGGCAGAGCTGCAGTGCTGTTAGCATGCGCAATGGCAGAGCTGCAGTGCTGTTAGCATGCGCAATGGCAGAGCTGCAGTGCTGTTAGCATGCACATATTGAAGGGCTGCAGTTTTGCACTGTTATAAACTTAAATCTGGTCCTACCAGCAGTGATGATTCCATTCTGTGAGTATATCTACACAGCACAGCGTATAACTTGGAATGTGAAATCACTCCACAAAGTAACTGCAGGCTAATGCCTTAATCCAGCCTCAGAGTCCCGGGTTACCCCTGTTCCTCTGCTATTGCGGCATTTTGTTTGTTCAAGTCAATGATTCGGAAATTTGCTACATGTGAGCATTTGAAATAGGTTGAAATTGAATTGTGCTACTTCATAATGGCCAGTCGAACCCAAACTAATTCTGTACCTAGTGTTCCACAGAGTTGGCGATTTTATCTTGGGCAGTATTCAGTGTGATTAAATAAGTGAAACAAAATGAATTTATTGGGGATTTGCTGTCAGGTGTGTCACTGTTATGATGTCCCGTATGAAGAATCTGTGTAAAACTGTACATAAATTTCTTATCTAATAAAAAAGTAATGGTGTAACCATCAATCAAACCATCAGCGCATGTGTTTAATTGTGGAATTGTCCAAATACCCATACTGCATGCGCCTACTACTCCACCTTAGATGTAGGCCGTAGGTACAGGGCATGCATCAGTACAGTATGTGTTGCTCCCCAATGAGGCGGCTCTTCGAACAGGTAGCCTGAGAAACTGCGCTACCCCTTCATATGACCCACCGACACCGTGTGCGTATGTACAACGTGATAAAGGAATAAAAAGTATTTTGGAGAACATGCCAATAATGCTGAGCTACCTGGAGTCACAGAGTACTGACTGAGCAGGAGAGATCAGTAAAGTTGGCTCAGAATGATGAAACTCTTGCATTATACCATTAATTTACTATTCTGAAGATACAGGAAGTCCAAATTCAAAATTGTGTTTGTGTTATGGTAAGGATATGGCATGAAAAAAGTAAGTTTTAAATCTCTCCTGATGGCACTGCCAAATCTTGGTCAGATATGACCGGCGAGAAAGGCCATCACTTTTATACGATGGTATTTCTTTGGTATTACACTGGATTACTTCTCTTTCTGATTATACCCAAGTATGGAAATGTTTGGCTTAGTTTGGCTGCTTGAAGCACAAGATGTCATATTGTTTGTCTTCTACACACTTCAAAGTATGTTTTGTCCCATTTTGATTACTTTTGGTGCAACATTTCTGGCGGACATAAATCAAGGAAATGAATTTTTGCTTTTTTTTCACCCATTATCTCATCAATATTCATGACCGCAAATTTGCATAACGTGTTACATCTTGGGCACATTTTTTAATAACCAAACCCAAAAAGAAAGCCCAAGTTACAAGCGTCTTATAAGGTTTCATGGAGACATCGGACATAACTAAATAAAAGAACATGAAATATTTTTATGATTTTTTGGCAGTATTTTTCCTTTGCCATTTTGTCCTCATAGCTATTATTATTATTATTATTATTATTATTATCATACAACAAATGCCTTGCTGAGCTCATAGCAATGAAAAAGGGCGAGAACTATGCGAAAATCGTTTTCGTGGATCAGAGCCAAAGTATTCTTTGCACTAATACGCTCTGCTCTACTATGTCTGAGAGATCACGATCCATTAGGAGAACTGTGGACATAACTAATGTAGACAATACAACGGTGGCGGCTGGTGGAGTTTAAAGTGGGGGGGGGGCTATAATTCCGAAATAGACATATTCCAAAAAGCAAGCAAATATGTACTAAGGTATCACACCAGTGTATTTACATAAATGAAAACAACAAAAGCAACATTATAATGTCATGTAGTGTTCTACTTTTGTACATGAATTTTGCAGCCAATCAGCGACCTTGTGCCGGACTTCTGAAGGAGTGTCCCGAGACAGTTAAATTTTTTCTCTCTTCACTGGCCTTGCACTAATATTGTCAAAATAACTGAGATTGCGTCAGCTTATTCTAGAAAATATGAATGCTCTGAACAGATGATTTTATCAATCCCAGCTGGAAACATTAAAAATGATTGGCAGGTTTGGAAACGGCCACCGCATTTTCAAATGAAGGACATGAAGATTTAATGATTCAAAACCTCAGAGTCAGAGTGAGAATCAGAGTCAGTTTATTTGCCATTTGCAGTTGAGAAAACCACATTGGAAAACGGTTGCGAGAGTTTACAAAACATGAAAGACCGCAGACACAATTTAGAATAGGTAAAATAAATAATAGAAACAGGTAGGTACAAAAAAAGAAACAAAAGGGACAATACCACCAGAGATAGACCCACAGTCATCTAAAATATATATACATATATATATATATATATATATATATATATATATATATATATATATATAAAACCTCTTTCAAAGTATAAAATCATTGAGCTGTACCACACCCCTCTGCCTGAGTATAGCTATGGCCGTCTACTTAAAATTATGTTTCTATGATGCAGAAAGAAAGCACCAAAATCAACCTATATTAACAGCCGACAGCAAAGTGCGAATACAATTCATTAACACCACTTGCCAAACCTGCCGATATGTTTATAACGTTCAGTAGCGCGGCTAGAGAAAAATAACCTACAGGGCATTCATATTTTCGAGAATAAGCTGACGCAATCCCGGTTATTTCTACTTTACTTTCATTGGATTTTGTTCGGTGTCACGAACTAGTTTATTGTTAATATGCCAGATCAGTGTAGGATAAAAAAGCGGCGAGCTTGGTATTGCTAGACTACATTGATTGTAACCAGCTCATTTTACCAGCTTCACTATTTGAACAAATACATTCATAACAATTCATTTATCTAAATGGCAGGCTACGCGAATGATTTGGCCAACAGTTATGCTGAGGGTAAGGCAGGCATGTAAGATGTAACTGCAGTATTCTGGGCTTGAACTGTGCAGTCAGTGGTTCCGAGACCGTACCTGAGTAGGGTGTCTCTGCAGGCAGCAGTTTCAGGACCGCACTTTCAGGACCGCAGTTCTAGGACCCTATCCCTATCTCTATCCCTATCCCTAACCCTAACCCTAACCCTAACCCTAACCCTCAATAGGTGGCGCTGTCGCAGAAAACCTAAGGTCCTAGAAATGCGGTCCCAGAACTGCGGGTGGGTCTGAATCTACAGCCTCGGGGTCTGCAGAGATATACTATAGCCGTACCTCGGTGCAAGGCTCGTAAAGACAGAAAAATTTCACGGTCTCACGACACTCCTTCAGTGGTCCGGAACAAGGTTGCTGATTGGCTGTATGCAAATGAGTTTCTGTTGGTGTCCGCAACTCTAGTGGGGAAAAAAATTTCGCTGGCGGGAGGGTGGTGGTGTATAAATCCAGCTGCATTCAGCTCTGGGCGCAGGTGGGGTGCGCCATGGACCTATAAGGAAATATAAATATAAATATAAAACATCCTTGGGGTGCGCCCCAACATGGCCCTATCTCTTGTATTGAAGAGGAGCTACTGCACATGTACAACTTTAACGAGAATCTATGGGCAAAGATTTTTGCGCCCCAGGGCGGAAACTGTCACCAATCAGACAACACAGATGAACGAAACAACTTTACTCATCATTAACTATATAATATTTATCTTGCTCATCTAAAAATAGATATACATGTATTTCGAAATATTTGTATTTTATTTTTTCATTTTTATTTCTTTTTTTTTGTCTTATTCAAGGTAATGTGGTGAGTGGTGAGTGGTGGGGCGGCGCCCTAGCGCCCTCTATTGGCCAGCCGCCACTGTTCGCAATAATCGTGACAGCTCCCCCAACTTCTCCCTCACAAATAATTGGCTTTGTGGTTTCATTGAAGAAACGCCACATTTTTACCTTGAATTGATTTTACTTTAGTGAAAATAGCAGTAATTATACTCGAGCAATGATT
Source organism: Gymnothorax javanicus (assembly GCA_029692085.1). Classification (NCBI taxonomy): domain Eukaryota; kingdom Metazoa; phylum Chordata; class Actinopteri; order Anguilliformes; family Muraenidae; genus Gymnothorax; species Gymnothorax javanicus. Next base: position 2,621,243 of record CM056204.1, on the reverse strand, counting down.
TGATATAAGCCAATGGCCATGTATGAATAGGCTATACTCCTCCCTTATTATAAATGATATAATATAGTCTAACATGCTGAGTATCGTTAGCAAACTAATCTGAAGACCTCTTTTCCCTGCTTGATGCAAAGCACCGGTGAAGCTCATTGGTTCTGTCATTGTTAAACTGTCTCTGACATTTATGCCAAACTCCACTGTCTCAGCAGGGATGAACCTCAGTTGCAGTGCAGGGTTTTACCCCTAGTTTTTATCAACTAAATGTTATAATGTTGCATTTCTTTGATTGTACTTAAGGTCATGAAGCTAGCTTCACTGTCTGAAATACACTCACTGAGCTCTCAGTTAACCTGCTTATTCAATCAGCTAGTGACGTGGCAGCAGTGTAATGCATAAGATCAGGCAGATACAGGTCCGCAGCTTCAGTTAATGTTCACTTCAAGCATCAGGATGAGGGGAAAATGTGATTTCAGTGACTTTGACCACATGATTATTGGTTCCTAACAAGTTGATGAGTTTTTCTGAGAATGTCGATCTCCTGGGTTTTTCACTCAATCAGATCACCCCTAAGTCTCTTTTTAAGAGATTAAAACCTCTTAAGCCCTGGGCCTCTTTTTCAAAAATGGCATGCCCAAAATGAAATGAGTATATATCTGCAACTACTTGGTCCATTTGAATAATCTTGGTATCATAATAGAGGTAAAACCATTCGGGATTTCTGCCATGGTGTAAACATCAGTTTATATGTCAGTGAGTCAGAGTAAATGGAGATGGAAAACAGTATAAATGAAAGATCTCATTTTGCACCTAACAAAGTTTTACTTCTGTCCCTTGTGAACTTATTTAGTTGCAGTCTGAAACCTCTAAAAAATTACAGCACAGAATCGCATTATTATCTGTGCCAAAGTATATTCTGATCAAGTAAATCAGAGCAAAATTAGAGAGGAATGTCTAGGTGGCTTCTCCAAATTGGCAATTCAGGTACCTTGTGTGCCATTTCAGATTTCTCAGATACAAAACTGTAAAACTCATTTAATTTCACTTATATGTTGCTACAGGCATACATTCCATCCAAATACAACCACTTTTTAATTTTTAGAATTTTTAAATATATTTTTGTATTATTATTTCTGCCAGTCCTGTAGCCTATACAATTTGCCATTGAAAGATAATACATGCAAAGAAAATGAAGTTTGACTCCACTGGAGCAGATTTATTAAAAAAAAAAAAAAAAAAAAATGAAATTATAAATACAAAGGCAATGTAAAGAAAATGGTAAAGATAAGTAAAAAGAACAAAAACCCCAGCAATTATTTATAGAAGAAAAATGCAATGATAGCCCTGGGAAACATACTTCAAGGCTGGGTTTTGAACCCTGGCAGTCTGGACTGCAGCACTGCATCCTAATCACAAGGCTACAACAGCTAACTGACAATTACAGGTCAAATTGCCCATATAAGGAATGGGTCAAGAAAACACGAACTGTACTGTTGTACTCTCAGTATTTGTGCGGAATGGCACAAAGATTCTGTCAGAAAACGACTGAAAAATGACTGTTGAATATTTAGCGGATAATTATTCAGAAAATGCCATAAACTAGTTATGCGTTTATATTGTCGCGCTATTCAAGTACATGCGAATGGCCCATGGACTCAGTTTGATGCACTGGGAAAGCAAGGCTCTTTCTCAGGCTAGGTTTGTGCGATTAAGGTGGTTTAGAGTTCGTTGGAAACATCAGAACCCATAGAATCAAATGGCTACCGGCAAGGTCCTACTACAGCATCACAAGCCAATCACAGAGAGGAAAATACATTGCAAGCAAGCTGAATGCTAAGGAGCTGAGATCTTTAAAGCAATGCCCTGGAAAAAAGCATACTCGGAGACTGGCAGATCCAGTTTCGTTATAACACGGTCACATTGGGCTAACAATTGCAAGTGCAGATTTACCCTCGAACAGTTTTTTTATTACAAAATATCAAAGGTAAGAAATTTTTTCTGCTCACCTCTGCAGACTGTAAAGTGTATACCTGCTGTTCTTTGAGTGTGGTGTCGTTTTAAAATGACGAGGGCTATATCGTTGGATTCTGTGGACTTTCCTCTTTCATTTGAGGAATCATTTGTATGCATAGCACAAATTCAGTAGAAATGCTAGCGACTCAGCGCTGATAAAATTTTATCCTATGTTTTGTTACATGGTTATTTACTTGCTTGGTGCTTGAATTGTGTTCGGTTGAGGTAAAAATGGTCAACATGAGCTTTTTGCCGAGTTTCTTCGCGAAAGGTGGATAAGCTGCATGCCGATGATGCGATTAGGAAACATGTTGTATTTATTATGCGTAACGGCCAAGACCGGTACCAGGCGCGTTGGGGCTTAAGGGGTAAAGGATCTTCAGCCTCTTCACATAGCTTTCATCTTTTATACCTGGAATTAGCTTAGTGGCTCTTCTCCAAACTTTTTCTAGAGCCTCTATATCTTTCTTAAAATATGGTCCCCAGAACTGTACCCAACACCCCAGATGTGGTCTGACGAATGTGTTGCACAAGAGAAGTATGACCTCCTTGGATTTGTACTCAATACTTTTAGCTATAAATCCTCGCATCCTATTGGCTTTTTAACTGCTACAATTGATGTGTTATTCTGGGATAGAGGTTTCCAAGTTGAAGCCATTTTTTAGGGGTGCTTCTGATGATTTACCCAACACCCTGTACATTTCAACAACACACTCTAATTCTCCCCAGATTTCAATTTCGTTGAATTATACTGCCTTATAATTTTGCTTCAGCCCCACTCTCTACAGAGGATTGAACCACGGGCGCTGTCCGCCGTTTTCCTCTCCGTTCCATTAACCTCAAAGGGATATCATAGATTTGCGTCTGCGGCAACAGTGGCTTATTTGAGGCTGTCATTTCTGTTGTAAAGCCAGAAATAATAAAGGTATCGGAAAGATCAGCCCTTTGACGAAATCAACCGTGCAATGCAAGCTCATGAACTACAGATCCCGTAAATCCGTTCAACTTCAAGTCACCTTTGTAATCGTGACACAGCTTTCATTACTTCTCACTCACAAACAATTAGCTTTGCAGTTTTATTGAAGAAACGCCACATTTTTACGTTGAAGTGATTTTATGATTTTACTTTTGGTAAAATAGTAGTAGGCTAATTATACTCGAGCAATGAGTTGATATAAGCCAATGTCCATGTATACGAATAGGCTGTACTCCTCCTTTTTTATAAATTATATAATATAGTCTAACATACTGAGTGTCGTAAACATACTTATTTGAATACTTTTTTTCTCCTTGTGGCGAAGGACGGGTAAAGCTCCTTGGTTTCGTCATTGTTAAACTGTCTCTGACATTTATGCCAAACTCCACCATCTCTGTAGGGATGAAACTCAGTCGCAGTGCAGGGTTTTACCCCTAGTTTTTATCAAGTAAATGTTATAATGTTGCATTTCTTTGATTGTACTTGAGGTTATGAAGCTAGCTTCACTGTCTGAAATACAATCACTGTGCTCTCAGTTAACCAGCTTATTCGAACAGTTAATGATGTGGCAGCAGTGTAATGCATAAGATCAGGCAGATACAGGTCCGCAGCTTCATGTTCACTTCAAGCATCAGAATGAGGGGAAAATATGATTTCAGTGACTTTGACCACATGATTATTGGTTCCAAACGAGTTGATGAGTTTTTCTGGGAATGCCGATCTCCTGGGATTTTCACTCTCATCAGTATCATAGAGCCCACAGAGAATGGAGTGATGAACAAATGAAAAAAAAGATCCAGTGAGCATCATTTCTGCAGATGGAAATGCCTTGTTGAATGGAGAGGTCAAAGGAAAATGGTCAGACTGGTTTGTGCAGAGTGAAGTGTAATGGTGACGCAGGTAAGCTCTCTGTACAGCTGTGGGGAGATGAGAAGTATCTCAGGATGCACAATACATTGAGCCTCGAGGAGGATGAGCTAATCGAGCAGAAGGGCTCCACTGCTGCCTGCTACAGAGGTAGGGTCAACAGAACTGGACTATAGAGGATTGGGAATTGGAGAGACTTAAGAGAAGTAGAAATATGGTACTGATTAGATCTCATTTAAGCGGACTCCTGCTTTAATTAGCTTGCCAATGTGTTATTCTGAGATAGAGGTTTCAAAGTTGCAGCCATTTTTTAGGGGTGCTTCTGATGATTTACCCAACCCCCTGTACATGTCACCACCTTATTCTATTTCTCCCCAGATTTCAATTTTAGTCATGCCATGGCATAGTGTGCTTGCAGCATCTTTGTTGCAAATTTTGAAGTCTGATAGCATGAGTCAGTTCAAGTGCAACTTAAGAAGACATCTCAAATCAAACCTAGGTAAGTTCAATCAGTGGAATCTATTAATAACTTAAATTTGGTTGGTTGATGGAGTTACTTAGGGATACACAAGCACTGGGCCCTTGTCCAAAGTACCAGATGCTTCCGTTTGATTTGGGTGAAACGTGAATTTCCACTGTTGCTATAATGTATTTTCATTCATTATTTTTGGTAAAGTTCATTATTGTATGTAAAATAACTGTGTGCAGTAAAACAGTTTATTCTAGGTTGATGAAGCCTTTACTCACGTTGAAAACCAGCCCTTCAAAAAGTATTTGCATGGCACTGAGCAGCGGGGAGTATCAAATGGAGAGTTATTACCAACCTCTATGAGACGCAACATAAAATAGAATGGGACGCGAAACGGCTCGACGAATTGAGTGTGTCATTAACGCAAAATGTTTGGAAGAATGTAAAACATACATAATGAGGAGCATGGATATCTCAGCTGAAATCCATTATGGCCGCCCTAATCTCTGATTGGCCAGATGTCATGTCGTTTATGGTTGTTATCTACAAGGATGCAATTTCCAGCCCGGGATTTCGCGTCGGCTTAGCTCAGTGGTTACTTCGTTGAATCAAACTGTCTCACAGTTTCGCCTCAGCCCTACTGTCTCCGGAGAGTCGAACCACGGGCGCTGTCCGACGTTTTCCTCTCCGTTTCATAACAAACATGGAATTTCAGCTTTTGTTCAATGTGCAAAGTTATACCGTTTTGGCAGCTTTGTTGGCTTGTTTGGGTGCTGCCGTTTCCGTTACGGAGTGAGAAAAATGTTGCTTGGAAAGCTAATTTCTCCCACGAAATCAATCGTACAATGTAAAATAAAATAAAATAAAAACAAACAACGGACTGTTGGTCTCATTTCATTCAAGTTATCTGAAAAATGCAGTTTTCAGACAACGAAACGCGCCGGTTTTACGACAAATTGTTTATGTTTTCATTATAATTTAAATCAATTTATTTATTTTAGCCAAAGTTTGACCTCATTTAGGGGTTAAAGCATTGGATTTGGTCGGAATATAACTTTTCGGTTTTATTGAAGAAATGTGACATTTCAGCGTTTTAAAATATATTCTTACTGTTGAAATATTAATCGGTTTTGTCGGTTGTGTCGTAAAGAGCAAGGACTTAATACAGCCTGTGTCGATGTGTGAATTTTGCAGTTTGACATATTGATTGAGTGTCGTTAACAGATACCAACTCAAAAAACAGAACAAAAGTGGCTGGGGTCACTTTTAGGTTGCAAAACACTTGGAGAAGAAAGAAAGAAATAAAGAGAGACAGAAATAGTGGGAAGAACAGGATATGCAAGCTCCTAGCTTGCCCACTGGTAATAATAATCACTTGATTTCCTTTTTTAACATGCAATGTAAAATAGTGAACGCCTGGGGTCACTTTCTTCACAGATGTTATTAACTAGGATGCGCTTGCCTGGGTAGTTTATTGTGTCGACTTAGTTCAGTGGTTACTACGTTGAATTAAAATGCCTCGCAATTTCGCTTCAGCCCCACTCTCTACAGAGGATCGAACCACGGGCGCTATCCGCCGTTTTCCTCTCCGTTCCTTTAACATTATGGGTTATCATATCTTTGCGTCTGCGGCAACGGTGGCTTATTTGAGTGCTGCCGTTTCTGTTGTAAAGCCAGAAGTAATAAAGGTATCGGAAAGATCAGCCCTTTGACGAAATCAACCGTGCAATGCAAGCTCAAGAACTACTACAGATCCCGTAAACCCGTTCAACTTCAAGTCACCTTTGTAATCGTGACACAGCTCTCATTACTTCTCACTCACAAACAATTAGCTTTGCAGTTTTATTGAAGAAACGCCACATGTTTACGCTGAAGTGATTTTATGATTTTACTTTAGTTAAAATAGTAGTAATTATACTTGAGCAATGAGTTGATATAAGCCAATGTCCACGTACGAATAGGCTGTTCTCCTCCTTTCTTATAAATGATATAATATAGTCTAACATACTGAGTGTCGTAAACATACTTATGTGAATACCTCTTTTTCCTCCTTGTGGCGAAGGACGGGTAAAGCTCCGTGGTTTCGTCATTGTTAAACTGTCTCTGACATTTATGCCAAACTCCACCGTCTCTGTAGGGATGAAACTCAGTCGCAGTGCAGGGTTTTACCCCTAGTTTTTATCAACTAAATGTTATAATGTTACATTTCTTTGATTGTACTTAAGGTTATGAAGCTAGCTTCACTGTCTGAAATACACTCACTGTGCTCTCAGTTAACCAGCTTATTCGAACAGTGAATGATGTGGCAGCAGTGTAATGCATAAGATCAGGCAGATACAGGTCCGCAGCTTCAGTTAATGTTCACTTCAAGCATCAGAATGAGGGGAAAATATGATTTCAGTGACTTTGACCACATGATTATTGGTTCCAAACAAGTTGATGAGTTTTTCTGGGAATGCCGATCTCCTGGGATTTTCACTCTCATCAGTATCATAGAGCTCACCGAGAATGGAGTGATAAACAAATGAAAAAGATCCACTGAGCATCATTTCTGCAGATGGAAATGCCTTGTTGAATGGAGAGGTCAAAGGAAAATGGTCAGACTGGTTTGTGCAGACTGAAACAAATGAAAAAGAAGCTCTCCAGCTGAGATGAGAAGTATCTCATTTCATTGAGCCTCGAGATGATGAGCTAAATGAGCAGAAGGGCTCCACTGCTGCCTGGACAGAGGTCAGGGGAGAACTGGTCAGGATTGGGAATTGTGAGACTTAAGAGAAGTAGAAATATGGTCCTGATGATCTCATTTAAGTAACTCCTGCTTTAATTAGCTTGCCAATGTGTTATGCTGAGATAGAGGTTTCAAAGTTGCCGCCATTTTTTTAGGGGTGCTTCTGATGATTTACCCAACCCCCTGTACATGTCACCACCTTATTCTATTTCTCCCCAGATTTCAATTTTAGTCGCGCCATGGCATAGTGTGCTTGCAGCATCTTTTAGCAAGTTTTGAAGTCTGATAGCATGAGTCAGTTCAAGTGCAACTTAAGAAGACATCTCAAATCAAACCTAGGTAAGTTCAATCAGTGGAATCTATTAATAACTTAAATTTGGTTGGTTGATGGAGTTACTTAGGGATACACAAGCACTGGGCCCTTGGCCAAAGTACCAGATGCTTCTGTTTGATTTGGGTGAAACATGAAATTCCACTGTTGCTGTTATGTATTTTCATTCATTTTTTTTTTGGTAAAGTTCATTATTGTATGTAAAATAACTATGTGTAGAAAAAAACAGTTTATTCTAGGTTGGCGTAGCCTTTACTCACATTGCAAACCTGCCCTTCAAAAAGTATCTGAATGGCACTGAGCAGCACAGCGGGGAGTATCAAATGGAGAGTTATTACCATCCTCTATGAGATGCAACATAAAATAGAACAGGGACGATAAACGGCCTCGACGAAATGAGTGTCATTAACGCAAATGTTTGGAAGAATGTTAAACATACATATGAGGAACATGGATATCTCAGCTGAAATCCAATATTGCCGCCTTAATCTCTGATTGGTTGTTATCTACAAGGATGCATTTTCCAGCCCAGGATGTCGCGTCGGCTTAGCTCAGTGGTTACTTCGTTGACTAAAACTGTCTCACAGTTTCGCCTCAGCCCTACTCTCTCCGGAGAGTCGAACCACGGGCGCTGTCCGACGTTTTCCTCTCCGTTTCATAACAAACATGGAATTTCAGCTTTTGTTCAATGTGCAAAGTTATACCGTTTTGGCAGCTTTGTTGCCTTGTTTGGGTGCTTCCGTTTCCGTTACGGAGTGAGAAAAATGTTGCTTGAAAAGCTAATTTCTCCCACCAAATCAATCGTACAATGTAAAATAAAATAAAAACAGACAACGGACTGTTGGTCTCATTTCATTCGTGTTACCTGAAAAATGCAGTTTTCAGACAACGAAACGCGCCGGTTTTACGACAAATTGTTTATGTATTCATTATAATTTAAATCAATTTATTTATTTTAGCCAAAGTTTGACCTCATTTAGGGGTTAAAGCATTGGATTTGGTCGGAATATAACTTTTCGGTTTTATTGAAGAAATGTGACATTTCAGCGTTTTAAAATATATCGCCGACATGGCGGCCAAGCTTCCGGACCCACGCGACATGCGCTGTGTGACTTTTGCTCACACATGCGTAGTGTGGGGCTCATGAACGCGCTGGTATCCGAGGTGTCCATGACAACGGCTCGCGCTCGTGGAACTCCGACCCAGCTGCGTGTTCACGATCACTTTACTCCGGAAATGGAATTCTGACCACTGCAGACAGCACCCTGATATAAGTGTGAGCGGAACGAAAAAAAAAAAAAAAAAAAACATAGCCGCCGGCAATGGTTTAATCATAGTTTGAGATACAAGTTTAAAACACAAATGCAATATCAAATGTTTAAAAAGATTGTTATTTAAGATTGATTTCAACTCAAAAATGTCGGCAAAAAAGTTGACTTGCAGTTGTGTAACGTGATATTGCTCAGGAGTGCCTTTCCCGAAATCACAGATGCTAACTTCCATAGTTGGAACCATTGACTGTGAATGGACGAACTACCTAAGTTGCTGCAGCTATGCTTTTGGGAAACGCGCCCCAGGCTCGTGTCCTCTTTAGTTCAACGATGAATAACCACATTAATGGAGCCAGACGATTCTTGCTCGTCTGCGTGCGGATTCCATTGTCTTCCCCGGGTTCAAGACAATAAACCTAAACAAACCGAACACACAACGCACTGCAAGTGCCTTATAAACCGATATGTCTTAAAGTCAGGAGCCTTAAACTTTCGTCAATTCTGACAAGCTAATTTACTTTTAGGTAACGTAACTTAGCTTCGCGCTACTTATAACCATCCTGTGGAGTATAGTAAAATGTGGGTCTAACGTGAAACGTTAGGCACATTGGACTGCGTTATTTTTACCTTTTTTTAGCTCCTTTTTTCTGTCTTTCCCCAGAGATATCTGAGCCTCTTGGAGTGCATTGAACAGTTCATCCATGAATTTCTGCATGTCAGCAAACCGCTTTCAATTCCCTTTCCAATAAAGTCTGTCTTGATTATAATTTGAATACTGTCTCATTGCATTTCTAGGTGCGAGTTAACATCGATTGTAGTTGTGGTACTCAATTTTAGGATAGTGGCCGGCTCTGCGTAATTTAGGCTAGTTTTTTCAGGCCTTTTTTGCCTGTGTCCCAACTTTTTTGAGACCTGTTGCAGCCATAAAATTTGAAAGAAGCTCATTTTGCGGATAAGAATGTAAAATGTCTCAGTTTCAACGTTTGAAATGTTATCTATGTTCTATTGTGAGTAACATTGGCTCATGTGATCTGAAAGTCATTGCATTTTGATTTTATTCACAATTTACACTTCGTCCCAACTATTTCGGAATTGGGGTTGTACATCTATTCGATCTTCGTCTCATGCTCAACTGTTGCATTTTTTTGGACTCGTATTATCTTCGTTCAGATGAAAATCAGCCACACCGTCGAATCTACCTGCATCACTCCCGTTGATCTCAGATGCTGCTCACGAACATTAGATGTTCGGATTTCATATACTCTGACGTTTCCACCTACCAAAAACTTCGATTTAAGAAAGGCTGTACCACAAATAATGAGAATGTATGTTCAGTGCTTGTTCGGATCATGCACAAAAAGTTATCATTTTGGATCTCATCTGTCAAGTTACTGAAAAGTGTCGCCATCAAGCATGAAGGTCAGTAATTTAAGAATGAAGAATGGTTAATAAATGGTTTGCTAAGCAGTGCTCGAACTGAATTTATGTAGTGCTATAAATGCTCTCATATGGACATTACGTTAGATGCTACTCAGCTGACACATTATGCATAACGCATCGAAATAAAGTAATATGAATTGGTGCTATTCAAAGTAATGGAAGTATACAACTCAGTTCATGGATATATCCGTATCATTTTAATAAGAAAAAGTAAGGTGAGTGTTGGCTGCGTACACGGTTCTAGGATGTCAAAACAGCGGCCTTAGCTTACAGTACATTTTGCCGCGCTACATGAAGTGTGGCAATCGAGTTGCTACATATTGCGGCCATTCATCAATTAAAATAAAATGGCAAAAATATACTGAGCAACAAAAGAAACGCAAGTTAGCTAGTAAGTTAATGTGCTCTTATGGTTACTAAAAGTGACCGCAAAACAAAAGTTTGATGAAACGAGTGTAAATGTGCACACGCGAGTAATAAATTTGATTTTCAATAATTACGCGCAAATTTATTCTCCGGTCTGCCTTTAATTAACTTGCCTTTCTTTTGTTGCTCAGTATATTTGCACCATAACGCCAGCTCACATTACTGGCTTGGCGACGTCCAGAATGTCGATCACAGACGGACGGCAAGGAATGCCCATTTCTGGTCTCCCCATATCCAGCGGCATGTGATGCGCAACATAAGGCTTATCATTAGCAAGTGGCCGCACTACCTAGCCTCTCACATGCCGAAGACCGCATGCTGTGGCTCTTAGCGCCGCCCCTAGCATTGCAAAACACAGCGGATCTATGGGAGTAAACCCTGAAAAAAAATCAGGATCAGCCCCTGCTTGGGTTAGCCCACTGGTCCTTTTCTTCCTCTCTGGTGTTAGTACAGGTGATTTGTGTTTCTATATGATTCCACTCCAGAAGCTACCCACTGAGGAACGCAAGTACGGAAGAGGGCAGCCTGCTTGCCCACTGCACAGGGCCAGCAACCCTTAGTAGTGGTATTTAACCCGCTACGGACCCAGAAACATCTTACAAGCAATCAAATCAACATCTGCGTCAATCTGGGCAGCATAATAACAAGCATGACAGACCACGGGTAAAGCCTCGAGGGCCCCGCGGTTCTGATCAGCCCAGATCTGCTCGCAAGTAGTAAATTTGATTTTCTATGATAATTACGCGCAAACTTATTTTCCGGTCTGTCTTTAATTAACTTGCGTTTCTTTTGTTGCTCAATATATTTGCACCGAAACGTCGCCAGCTCACTTTACCGACTTGGCTACGTCTTTAATGTTGAATACAGACAGACGGCAAGGAATGCCCATTGCTCCACCCACTCACATCCGCTGCAGTGCTAAATTCGGGGGAGACGAGAACGCGCTTACATATGAGGACCCGTTGGTGTTCGCATAGCCTGAATATAAATAAAACATTAAGTCTTTGCCGAGAAACGAGGCGTCAATGATTTAAAAGAGAAAAATAAACCGTTTCGGTATCGATAATTTGTGACTGTCAAAAAAATTTATTCACGGATTTATCAGCGTGTCTTTTTCAATTATTACCTCTGAAGAAATTTCTTTTTAGCCCCCATGACATCACGTGACCTGCAATATCAGGTTCACCGCTACGCCCATGTCGGTGTGTGTTCCAGCCTTCGTTGTCTGTCCAGTTCTCCTCATAGGTTCATGGTGGGTGTACGTTGAAAGTCAAATTTATAAATACCCACCCACACTGGCACGCAGGGTCTAACTGGAGTATGGTTATACGAGCAGTCCATTCTCCAGCTTTTTCACTGATGTTCGCTCGAATAGCATGTTTTCACAATTTAATTCCTTCTCTGGCTGAGTGGTTATTTATCAATTATTGACCACGCAATATCAGATTTTATCATACTTCCTTATAAATACAGGGAATCTGCACCTGTGATACGAATCGCGAGGCGCGATGGGAAAAATCTGTATCACCCTATTTGCCCGGTGGGCAAAATCTGTATCACCCCTAGTGGCAAAATCTCGCAACCATTGCCATAGCAACCGTCCACGGCGTCGTTGGCAAAAGCATCGCTGCAGACGCTGATGAAACGCTGTCATGGCGGAGAGACTCATGAATTCTTTAGCGGCTGAAATTTCGGAACTGGACTTTGTTATAGAAAAGGAACTTGATACAGAATAATTTGTAAACAGTATGCGTAATGCCACTTTTAGGAGCAATATTCATGCGAAGGGCTGTGGTAAAACGTTTCATGAGTAAGTTATCAAAGAAACGCAAATTTATTACCTTAATGGAAAAAAATCGCGTTTACGTGCTAGCAAGCTAATTAGCCATTTCATTGACTGGAATACACCGCTGACTAAAAGTAAATGCTAGCGCAACTGGCCTGTAGTGATGACAATAATAACCTGAAATAAATGCTTTGGATAAAATGCATCATTAATTATGGTCAAAATAAGTAGATGATAAATAGAACATCATATTCGCATTTTCATATCACACCTTGTATCAACCCTTGACCCTTGTATCAACCCTCAAGCTAAAGCTCTTGGGCTGACATTGGGGTCTTGGGTTGACACAGCATGTGATATGAAAATGCCCATATGATATTTTCTATTGATCGCCGCAAGGCAGGAGGGTTTTCAGGGCAATACCGTGTTTTAAAGAAGATCACATGACCCTTTATTCACCAATGAAAAGCCACGGATAATTTGTAAATGTAATAATTTGTTTTGCCCATAAATGACGAAAAATTGATGTGATACAACCCATGAGATACAGGTTTGGAAATACACACATGAAATACAGTTTTCTTGCGTCGCTATTGGTCAGATTCAGTTCATGGCAAACACGGAAACGTTAACAATTCGCCGGCTGGTAAGTTACCATTGCTAGCATTAGTTTTTAATTTGCAGTTTATTCAAGTCAATGGGATGAATAATTCGCTAGCTAGCATGATAGCACTTTTTTCCATTAATGTAATAAGATACATGAGTCAGTTATCGTTGAAACGTGAACTTATTAATTTAATGGTGAAGAGTGATAGCATGCTAAATAGTTAATTATTCATCCCAATGAGTTGAATAGACCGCCAACAACAAGCTAACACATTAATTTTCCAAATAATAGGATGCTGACATTTATGGGATCCTAAATTCGTTAGCCTGAGATATCAAATTTATGATACTCAAGTGGTAATTGTCGTTTATTACTCGCCCAAGGCTTGGAATATTCAAAAATTACTGCTCTCCTTTCATAAAGTTGGTATCACGTGCTCACTCTTTTGAGATCTTCTATCTAGCAAACTGTTTCAGGTTCACCCAACCCCACTCTTTCGGAGCGCCGGCCAACGGGCGCTGGCTGGAGTTTTTCTCTTCATGGAATCGGGTCGCTTTGCTTGAATGACCAGGTTTGCAACGATTGTCTAGAAAGTTGTTGATTTTTTTTTTTGGGGGGGGGGGGGGTGTATGGTTTTGTAACAAAGCGAAAAATTATTTATTTGATTTTTGGAGGCGTGCAAGGTGTGGCAGGCTGGAAGTGTGTGGGGTATAGCAGGCAGGCTGGAGATGTGCAGGGTGTAGCAGGCTGGAGGTGTGTGGGGTGAATAATATCAAGGTGCAGCCGAGGCTTTGAGGGAGTCCAGTATGGCAGTGTTGCCAACTCTCCCAAATTTTTCGGGAGTTTTAGTGTCATATTCATGTTCCCGTACTGTAGTAAGCAATTATTCAACCAATGCGTATTTAAAAGATTCTCACGCGGAACTGAAGTCCTTGCGCATGGAGGTTTATCAGCTTCACGTGTGTAACGGTGGATTTCACCACTAGTAATATGGAAACTGATTATAACTCCTGTCTTCTCGCGGTTTTCTTGCTCTCAGGGGTTGGAAGCAAAGCATGAGTTTAATGATTGTTAAAATTGTTTAAATGATACAAGACTGTGTGAAACATCTTTAATTGCTTCCATCCCCTGAGTAAAGAAAAGATCTGGCAGCCCTTAATGACAAAACCAATTGATTTTAGGACTGATAAAACTGTTAACAACAGTGAAATGTTGCATTTCATTAAAACCAGACAGATTAATGCCAACCAGACCCAGTGATTTCACCTGTTAAAGAGGGTCAAGGTTTGGCAATAAATAAATAAATAAACAAACAAACCAGTTGCCCGGAAGCTGGTACGTTACTGAACAGTGAAAACTACATTTTTTTTCAGGTTTTAAAGGCGAATGGAGCGAGACCTGCAGCAGTTCCGTTGTTTTCAAGGAAGGGTTGTTCTTTTCAACTTTAGCCTATTTGTTTCTCGGTCTACATCGGAAAAGACAGCACTGAAATATGCCACCGTTGCCGCCTAATCGATAGCGTCACACTGAAGCAAAGCAAAGAAATTCCATTTAGGTTTGAGAAACGGAAAGGAAAACGTCGGACAGCGCCCGTGGTTCGACCCTCCGGAGAAAGTGGGGCTGAGGCGAAACTGTGAGACAGTTTGATTCAACGAAGTAACCACTGAGCTATGCCGACGCGAAAATTAAGGCTTGAAATCTCATACTTGTAGAGAACATCCGTGATCGCCCTCTGCCGTAAGTATTTTGAATTGCATGCTAGAAATAACGGAAATAAAGTAACCATATTATTATTATTATTATTATTATTATTATTATTTGCTATAGTTGTAGTATTAGTATTAGCGGTAGTGGTATTTATAGTGCTCGTAATCATGGTTTGGCAAGGTTGTAGTGTGGTCACATATATTTTATTTATGGCCTAGTTCATTTGAATGGCAGGTCACTGTAAAACTGTTTTCAGAGAATCTGGCTATTATGGGTGCAACTGTGCTTTCTCCTCATTCCTTTACTTTCTGCTGTTTCATTCTCCATTGAATGCTGGTCCTTTGTTTGCCTCCTCCTATCTGAGTATGTGTAATGCGTGCATGTGTGTGTGTGTGTCTGAGCATAGCTATCTGTGCCTCTCCTGCTGCCCGTTCTACCTGCTCACCTGGGAATAGTGAGAGCTGGATAAAGAGTGCTAAATGTGTCAGCCAATCAGAGACCAGGGCACTCATATTAGATTAGAAATCTGGCTTTTAAAAGAACAAGGGCATGTGGCCTGTTTCCCTCACCTAGTGTGATATCATAGCAGTTCTTTTCAGTTGTGCAAAAGTCGGAAGTAAACTTCAGTGTACTGTATTATGTGTTGACGTAGTCATGTTATCATCATGTTATCATGTTAGCAAGCTAGCTAATTATTCATCCCACCGAGTTGAATAGACCGTCAGCTAGAAGCTAACGGTTTAATTTTCCAAATAATAGGATGCCGGCATTTATGGAATAAATAGGATCCCAAATTTGTGAGCCTGAGATATCAAATTTATGATACTCAAGCGGTAATTTTCGTTTATTCCTCGCCCAATGCTCAGAATATTCGAAAATTACTGCTCTCGTTTCATAAATTTGGTATCACGTGCTTACTCATCAGAGATCCTCCATCTATCAAACTATTTCAGATTCACCCAACCCCACTCTTTCAGAGCGCCCGGACTATAGGTGCTTTCTGGGCGTTTTCTCTTCATCTAAATGGAGATACGAATTCGCTTTGCTTGAATGAACAGGTTTGCAGTGATTGTCCCAGAAAGAAGTTGTTCATTTTTTTTTTGGGGGGGTTATGGTTTTTTTGTTACCATGATAGAATTTAGTTGATTTTGGAGGTGTACAGAGTGTGGCAGGCTGGAAGTAATGTGGGAGTATAAGCAGGCAGGCTGGAGATGTGCAGGGTGTAGCAGGCTGGAGGTGTGTGGGGTGAATAATATCAAGGTGCAGCCGAGGCTTTGTGGGAGTCCAGTATGCCAGTATTGCCAACTCTCCCGAATTTTTCGGGAGTTTTAGTGTCATATTCATGTTCCCGTACTGTAGTAAGCAATTATTCAACCAGTGCGTGTTGTAAAAGATTCTCCACGTGGAACTGAGATCATAGCGCGCAGAGTTTATAGCTTCCGACGTGTGTAACGGTAGATTTCACCACTAGTAATATGAAACTGATTATAACTCACCATCTTCGCGGTTTCTTTGCTCTCCGCGGGTTGGAAGCAAAGCATGTGTTTAATAGGTGTTAAATTGTTTAAATAAGTACAAGACCGTGTGAAACATCTTTAATTGCTTCCATCCCCTGAGTAAAGAAAAGAGTTAGAAGTCTGGAGTCATAATCGGTTTCCGTAATACTAGTGGTGAAATCCACCTTAACACACGTGAATCTGATAAACCTCCTCGCACAAGGACTTCAATTCTGTGGGCGGACCTCTTTAATATGTCGTTAATTGAGTAATTGCTGAGTATGCCACAAGGAACGTGAATATGCCACTAAAACTCCCGGAAAATTCAGGAGAGTTGGCAACACTGGTATGGTGGCCTCAGGACTGGATCTCTGCTGTTTGCAGATGATGTGGTCCTGTCAGTTTATCAGGTCGTGACCTCTAACGCACACTAGAGCGGTTACAGCTGAACGTGAATGAGGATCAGCACCAAATCTGAGGCCATGGTTCTCCGCCGAGAAAAAGGTGGATTGTCCCCTCCGAGTGGGGGGTGAGTTGTTACCCCAAGTGGAGGAGTTTAAGTATCTCGGGGTCTTGTTCACGAGTGAGGGTAGGATGGAGTGGGAGATCGACAGGCGGATCGGTGCAGCATCTGCAGTGATGTGGATATTGTACTGGTCCATTGTGGTGAAAGGAGTTGAGCTTATCAGGCCACAGTTTGGTCTGAGCAAGATCACTGTAGCATGCCCTTGAGCATGGCCCCCACAGCGCCCCTGGGCTCCGGCTGCATCTAATCAAATGTCAGTTTAGATAGTTGGCATCAGCTGACTAGCTGTGATGTTTGTAACCATATGTTCATGGCTACTAATGCCCTCTGCTGGTCTATGATTTCTGTTTAAGTACTGTCAGCATGCACATTCTGCAGAGCTGCAGTGCTTTAAGCATGTATATTCTGTCAAGCTTCAGTGCAGCAAGTATGCAGATTCTGCAGAGCTGCAGTGCTGTTAGCATGCACATTTTGCAGGGCTGCAGCTCTGCACTGTTATAAACTTAAATCTGGCCCTACCAGCAGTGATGATTCCATTCTGTGAGTATATCTACACAGCACAGCGTATAACTTGGAATGTGAAATCACTCCACAAAGTAACTGCAGGCCAATGCCTTCATCCAGCCTCAGAGTCCAGGGTTACCCCTGTTCCTCTGCTATTGCGGCATTTTAACATAACATGAACATGAATGGCGAGAACAGGCCGTTCAGCCCAACTAGGCTCGCCAGTTTCTTTGTACCATCGTGAATATATCACTTCAGATACTCAATGACTCAATGGTATCTAGCTTTAAGTCAAGTCTGCTCTTGAAAACTCCCAAGGTCTCTGCCTCAACAATATGGTCAGGCAAGCTGTTCCACAACGAAATTACTCTTTGGGTGAAGAAATATTTCCGAATATCAGTGCTAAATTTACCTTTAGTCAGCTTCCATTTGTGACCCCGAGTTCTGCTAACAACACTTGGTTGAAGGAATCCTACATAATTCACTTTGTTAATCCCTTTAACATATTTAAAGACCTCAATCAAATCACCCCTTAGTCTCCTTTTCCTAAGACTAAAGAGATTAAGGATCTTCAGCCTTTTCTCATAGCTTTCATCTTTAATACCGGAATTAGCTTCGTGGCTCTTCTCTGAACTTTCTCTAAAGCCTCTATGTCTTTCTTAAAGTATGGTCCCCAGAACTGTACACAATACTCTAAATGTGGTCTGACGATGTGTTGTACAAAAGAATCATCACCTCCTTGGATTTGAACTCAATACTTTTGGCAATGTATCCCAGCATCCGATTGGCTTTTTTTAACAGCTACGGCATTAATGGCTAGAGCCTGTGAGGGTTTGGTCAACAATCACTCCCAGATCTTTCTCTTGTGGAGCACATTCCAGTTTAAAACCTCCCATGAAGTAATCCCGTCTAATGTTTTTATTACCTACATGTACTACTTTACATTTAAGCTACATTAAATTTCATTTGCCACATTTCTGCCCAATTCTGAATTCTATCCAAATCATCCTGAATCACTTTAGTGGACTCTAAACTATTTGCCAAGCCCCCCCAATTTAGTATCATCTGCAAATTTCACTAATCTGCTCTCAATATTCCTATCAAGGTCATTAATGTAGATGAGGAACAGCAGGGGTCCCAACACCGATCCCTGGGGGACGCCACTCCCCACCCTACCTAGCTCTGATGATATACCACTGACCACCACTCTTTGTGTTCTGTCCTGCAACCAGTTATGAATCCACTTCAGAATACCACCTGTAACTCCAATGGAGCTCATTTTAAAAATTAGTCTCTTATGCGGTACTGTGTCAAATGCTTTCTGAAAATCCAAATATATGATGTCATAAGCCCTGCTCTGGTCATAAGTCTTGGTGGCCTCTTCAAAAAATTCTAGAAGGTTTGTCAGGCATGACCTTCCTTTACAAAAACCATGTTGGCTATCCCTCAAGATATTGTTTCGTTCAAGAAATAAGTCCAGCTTATCTTTTATGATAGATTCCAATATTTTGCACGCAATGCAAGTTAAATTGACTGGCCTGTAATTACCTGGCTCAGTACGGTCCCCTTTTTTATATATTGGTATTATATTGCCCTGTTTCCAATCATTTGGTATTTCTCCAGTTTCTAAAGACCGTCTAAAGATGGCAGATAGCGGCTTAAAGATGATCTCACTAACTTCCCTGAGCACTCTAGGATATAAGCCATCAGGACCCGCCGCCTTATCTGCCTTTAGTTGATGCAACTTGTCTAATCTGACGTTATCCCTAACCTCAATTTCCGCTAAATAATCTTGAGCATTGGACAAGCCCTCTGGCGAATAAAGACCCGCTCTAAGGTAAAATTCTCAACAAAGTAACCGTTTAAGGTGTCCGCAATATCCTTATTATCATATAGCAGCAATCCATTTTTATTCTTTATGCACTTAACCTGCTCTTTGACTTTCCTTTTTCTGCTACAGTACTGAAAGAAGCGCTTAGGGTAAGTTTTTGCCCCCCTCTGCAATTTGTCTTTCATACAGTCTTCTAGCATTCCTTAGCTCTTTTTTTGACCACAGCCCGCATTTTACAGAATTCGCCTTAGTAATCTCATTGTTATCCTCTATGTACATCTTATAAAGATTCCTCTTTTCCTCAAACTCCTACGAATAGCTGCTGTCATCCACTGAGGATTCTGCTTTTTCAGCTTACTTTTGGACACCTTTGGAATGAATTTACATTGTGAATCAAGTAAAACCCCCTTAAATCTTTCCCACATCTCATTTACAGACTCACAGTCCAGGAGTGTCTCCCATTTTGTTTCACTTAGATATGACCGCATCCTGTCAAAGTTTGCTCGCCTAAAATTAAAAATTTTTTTTTTGGAGACACCTTTTAACTTCCCATGAAACCTCAAAATTAATAGTAGAGTGATCACTTGTCCCAAGTGGCTCCAGTACCTCAACATTGCTAATTCTATCTGGGTCATTACAGAGCAGCAAATCTAAAATTGCCTTCTCTCTTGTAGGTTTATTAACATACTGCACCAAAAAATTATCATTTATGACATCTAGAAATTCTTCCTCCCCCCTACCCTGTCCTTTCACCATTTCCCAATCAATACCAGGATAATTTAAGTCTCCCATAATAATAGTCCCTCCTCCTCTACAAGCTTGTGTAATCCTCTTAAGGAGCATTTCATTGACTGTACTGTCCAAAGCTGGTGGTCGATAGCATACACCTATGTTTAAACCAGTCTCGTGTTTGCCAGTGAGCCTGACCCAGATATCTTCACAGTGCACGGAATATTCAATTTCAGGAATTTCCTGCACATTTATGTTTTCGTTCACATAGAGTGCTACACCCCCTCCTCGCCTATTACATCTATCCTTCCTAAAGAGCTTATAACCTTCTACATTTTGTTTGTTCAAGTCAATGATTCGGAAATTTGCTACATGTGAGCATTTGAAATAGGTAGAAATTGAATTGTGCTACTTCATAATGGCCAGTCGAACCCAAACTAATTCTGTACCTAGTGTTCCACAGAGTTCGCGATTTTATCTTGGGCAGTATTCAGTGTGATTAAATAAGTGAAACAAAATGAATTTATTGGGGATTTGCTGTCAGGTGTGTCACTGTTATGATGTCCCGTATGCAGAATCTGTGTAAAACTGTACATAAATTTCTTATCTAATAAAAAAGTAATGGTGTAACCATCAATCAAACCATCAGCGCATGTGTTTAATTGTGGAATTGTCCAAATACCCATACTGCACGCGCCTACTACTCCACCTTAGATGTAGGCCGTAGGTACAGGGCATGCATCAGTACAGTATGTGTTGCTCCCCAATGAGGCGGCTCTTCGAACAGGTAGCCTGAGAAACTGCGCTACCCCTTCATATGACCCACCGACACCGTGAGCGTATGTACAACGTGATAAAGGAATAAAAAGTATTTTGGAGACCATGCCAATGATACTGAGCTGCCTGGAGTCACAGAGTACTGACTGAGCAGGAGAGATCAGTAAAGTTGGCTCAGAATGATGAAACTCTTGCATTATACCATTAATTTACTATTCTGAAGATACAGGAAGTCCAAATTCAAAATTGTGTTTGTGTTATGGTAAGGATATGGCATGAAAAAAGTAAGTTTTAAATCTCTCCTGATGGCACTGCCAAATCTTGGTCAGATATGACCGGCGAGAAAGGCCATCACTTTTATACGATGGTATTTCTTTGGTATTACACTGGATTGCTTCTCTTTCTGATTATACCCAAGCATGGAAATGTTTGGCTTAGTTTGGCTGCTTGAAGCACAAGATGTCATATTGCATGTCTTCTACACACTTCAAAGTATGTTTTGTCCCATTTTGATTACTTTTGGTGCAACATTTCTGGCGGACATAAATCAAGGAAATGAATTTTTTTTTTTTTTTTCACCCATTATCTCATCAATTTTCATGACCGCAAATTTGCATACCGTGTTACATCTTGGGCACATTTTTTAATAACCAAACCCAAAAAGAAAGCCCAAGTTACAAGCGTCTTACAAGGTTTCATGGAGACATCGGACATAACTAAATAAAAGAACATGAAATATTTTTATGATTTTTTGGCAGTATTTTTCCTTTGCCATTTTGTCCTCATAGCTATTATTATTATTATTATTATTATCATACAACAAATGCCTTGCTGAGCTCATAGCAATGAAAAAGGGCGAGAACTATGCGAAAACGTTTTCGTGGATCAGAGCCAAAGTATTCTTCGCACTAATACGCTCTGCTCTACTATGTCTGAGAGGATCACGATCCATTAGGAGAACTGTGGACATAACTAATGTAGACAATACAACGGTGGCGGCTGGTGGAGTTTAAAGTGGGGGGCTATAATTCCGAAATAGACATATTCAAAAAGCAAGCAAATATGTACTAAGGTATCACACCAGTGTATTTAAATAAATGAAAACAACAAAAGCAACATTATAATGTCATGTAGTGTTCTACTTTTGTACATGAATTTTGCAGCCAATCAGCGACCTTGTGCCGGACTTCTGAAGGAGTGTCTTGAGACAGTTAAATTTTTTCTCTCTTCACTGGCCTTGCACTAATATTGTCAAAATAACTGAGATTGCGTCAGCTTATTCTAGAAAATATGAATGCTCTGAACAGATGATTTTATCAATCCCAGCTGGAAACATTAAAAATGATTGGCAGGTTTGGAAACGGCCACCGCATTTTCAAATGAAGGACATGAAGATTTAATGATTCAAAACCTCAGAGTCAGAGTGAGAATCAGAGTCAGTTTATTTGCCATTTGCAGTTGAGAAAACCACATTGGAAAACGGTTGCGAGAGTTTACAAAACATGAAAGACCGCAGACACAATTTAGAATAGGTAAAATAAATAATAGAAACAGGTAGGTACAAAAAAAGAACAAAAGGGACAATACCACCAGAGATAGACCCACAGTCATCTATTTTATATATAAAACCTCTTTCAAAGTATAAAATCATTGAGCTGTACCACACCCCTCTGCCTGAGTATAGCTATGGCCGTCTACTTAAAATTATGTTTCTATGATGCAGAAAGAAAGCACCAAAATCAACCCACATTAACAGCCGACAGCAAAGTGCGAATGCAATTCATTAACACCACTTGCCAAACCTGCCGATATGTTTATAACGTTCAGTAGCGCGGCTAGAGAAAAATAACCTACAGGGCATTCGTATTTTCGAGAATAAGCTGACGCAATCCCGGTTATTTCTACTTTACTTTCATTGGATTTTGTTCGGTGTCACGAACTAGTTTATTGTTAATATGCCAGATCAGTGTAGGATAAAAAAGCGGCGAGCTTGGTATTGCTAGACTACATTGATTGTAACTAGCTCATTTTACCAGCTTCACTATTTGAACAAATAGATTCATAACAATTCATTTATCTAAATGGCAGGCTACACGAATGATTTGGCCAACAGTTATGCTGAGGGTAAGGCAGGCATGTAAGATGTAACTGCAGTATTCTGGGCTTGAACTGTGCAGTCAGTGGTTCCGAGACCATACCTGAGTAGGGTGTCTCTGCAGGCAGCAGTTTCAGGACCGCACTTTCAGGACCGCAGTTCTAGGACCCTATCCTTATCCCTATCCCTATCCCTAACCCTAACCCTAACCCTAACCCTCAATAGGTGGCGCTGTCGCAGAAAACCTAAGGTCCTAGAAATGCAGTCCCAGAACTGCGGGTGGGTCTGAATCTACAGCCTCGGGGTCTGCAGAGATATACTATAGCCGTACCTCGGTGCAAGGCTCGTAAAGACAGAAAAATTTCACGGTCTCACGACACTCCTTCAGTGGTCCGGAACAAGGTTGCTGATTGGCTGCATGCAAATGAGTTTCTGTTGGTGTCCGCAACTCTAGTGGGGAAAAAAATTGCGCTGGCGGGAGGGTGGCGGTGTATAAATCCAGCTGCATTCAGCTCTGGGCGCAGGTGGGGTGCGCCATGGACCTATAAGGAAATATAAATATAAATATAAAACATCCTTGGGGTGCGCCCCAACATGGCCCTATCTCTTGTATTGAAGAGGAGCTACTGCGCATGTACAACTTTAACGAGAATCTATGGGCAAAGATTTTTGCGCCCCAGGGCGGAAACTGTCACCAATCAGACAACACAGATGAACGAAACAACTTTACTCATCATTAACTATATAATATTTATCTTGCTCATCCAAAAATAGATATACATGTATTTCGAAATATTTTTATTTTATTTTTTCATTTTTATTTTTTTTTTTTTTTTTTTTGTGTGTCTTATTCAAGGTAATGTGGTGAGTTGTAGGTGGTGGGGCGGCGCCCTAGCGCCCTCTATTGGCCAGCCACCACTGTTCGCAATAATCGTGACACAGCTCCCCCAACTTCTCCCTCACAAATAATTGGCTTTGTGGTTTCATTGAAGAAACGCCACATTTTTACCTTGAAGTGATTTTACTTTAGTGAAAATAGCAATCATTATACTCGAGCAATAATTTGATATAAGCCAATGGCCATGTATGAATAGGCTATACTCCTCCCTTATTATAAATGATATAATATAGTCTAACATGCTGAGTATCGTTAGCAAACTAATCTGAAGACCTCTTTTCCCTGCTTGATGCAAAGCACCGTTGAAGCTCATTGGTTCTGTCATTGTTAAACTGTCTCTGACATTTATGCCAAACTCCACTGTCTCAGCAGGGATGAACCTCAGTCGCAGTGCAGGGTTTTACCCCTAGTTTTTATCAACTAAATGTTATAATGTTGCATTTCTTTGATTGTACTTAAGGTCATGAAGCTAGCTTCACTGTCTGAAGTACACTCACTGTGCTCTCAGTTAACCAGCTTATTCGAACAGTTAATGATGTGGCAGCAGTGTAATGCATAAGATCAGGCAGAAACAGGTCCGCAGCTTCATGTTCACTTCAAGCATCAGAATGAGGTTAAAATGTGATTTCAGTGACTTTGACCACATGATTATTGGTTCCAAACGAGTTGATGAGTTTTTCTGGGAATGCCGATCTCCTGGGATTTTCACTCTCATCAGTATCATAGAGCTCACAGAGAATAGAGTGATGAACAAATGAAGAAAAAGATCCAGAGAACATCATTTCTGCAGATGGAAATGCATTGTTGAATGGAGAGGTCAGAGGAGAATGGTCAGACTGGTTTGTGCAGAGTGAAGTGTAATGGTGACGCAGGTAAGCTCTCTGTACAGCTGTGGGGAGATGAGAAGTATCTCAGGATGCACAATACATTGAGCTTCGAGGAGGATGAGCTAATCGAGCAGAAGGGCTCCACTGCTGCCTGCGACAGAGGTAGGGTCAACAGAACTGGACTATAGAGGATTGGGAATTGGAGAGACTTAAGAGAAGTAGAAATATGGTACTGATTAGATCTCATTTAAGCGGACTCCTGCTTTAATTAGCTTGCCAATGTGTTATTCTGAGATAGAGGTTTCAAAGTTGCAGCCATTTTTTAGGGGTGCTTCTGATGATTTACCCAACCCCCTGTACATGTCACCACCTTATTCTATTTCTCCCCAGATTTCAATTTTAGTCACGCCATGGCATAGTGTGCTTGCAGTATCTTTGTAGCGAATTTTGAAGTCTGATAGCATGAGTCAGTTCAAGTGCAACTTAAGAAGACATCTCAAATCAAACCTAGGTAAGTTCAATCAGTGGAATCTATTAATAACTTAAATTTGGTTGGTTGATGGAGTTACTTAGGGATACACAAGCACTGGGCCCTTGTCCAAAGTACCAGATGCTTCTGTTTGATTTGGGTGAAACGTGAATTTCCACTGTTGCTATAATGTATTTTCATTCATTATTTTTGGTAAAGTTCATTATTGTATGTAAAATAACTGTGTGCAGTAAAACAGTTTATTCTAGGTTGGTGCAGCCTTTACTCACGTTGAAAACCAGCCCTTCAAAAAGTATTTGCATGGGACTGAGCAGCACAGCGGGGAGTATCAAACGGAGAGTTATTACCAACCTCTCTGAGACGCAACATAAAATAGAATTGGACGCGAAACGGCTCGACGAATTGAGTGTGTCATTAACGCAAAATGTTTGGAAGAATGTAAAACATACATAATGAGGAGCATGGATATCTCAGCTGAAATCCATTATGGCCGCCCTAATCTCTGATTGCTTGTTATCTACAAGGATGCATTTTCCAGCCCGGGATCTCGCGTCGGCTTAGCTCAGTGGTTACTTCGTTGACTAAAACTGTCTCGCAGTTTCGCCTCAGCCCTACTCTCTCCGGAGAGTCGAACCACGGGCGCTGTCCGACGTTTTCCTCTCCGTTTCATAACAAACATGGAATTTCAGCTTTTGTTCTATGTGCAAAGTTATACCGTTTTGGCAGCTTTGTTGGCTTGTTTGGGTGCTTCCGTTTCCGTTACGGAGTGAGAAAAATGTTGCTTGAATAGCTAATTTCTCCCACGAAATCAATCGTACAATGTAAAATAAAATTAAATGAAAACAGACAACGGACTGTTGGTCTCATTTCATTCATGTTACCTGAAAAATGCAGTTTTCAGACAACGAAACGCGCCGGTTTTACGACGAATTGTTTATGTATTCATAATAATTTAAATCAATTTATTTATTTTAGCCAAAGTTTGACCTCATTTAGGCGTTAAAGCTTTGGATTTGGTCGGAATATAACTTTTCGGTTTTATTGAAGAAATGTGATATTTCAGCGCTTTAAAATATATTCTTACTGTTGAAATATTAATCGGTTTTGTCGGTTGTGTCGTAAAGAGCAAGGACTTAATACAGCCTGTGTCGATGTGTGAATATTACAGTCTGACATATTGATTGAGTGTCGTTAACAGATACCAACTCAAAAAAACAGAACAAAAGTGGCTGGGGTCACTTTTAGGTTGCAAAACACTTGGAGAAGAAAGAAAGAAATAAAGAGAGACAGAAATAGTGGGAAGAACAGGATATGCAAGCTCCTAGCTTGCCGAATGGTAATAATAATCACTTGATTTCCTTTTTTAACATGCAATGTAAAATAGTGAACGCCTGGGGTCACTTTCTTCACGGATGTTATTAACTAGGATGCGCTTGCCTGGGTAGTTCATCGTGTCGACTTAGTTCAGTGGTTACTACGTAAAATTAAAATGCCTTGCAATTTCGCTTCAGCCCCACTCTCTACAGGGGATCGAACCACGGGCGCTATCCGCCGTTTTCCTCTCCGTTCATAGCTTTGCGTCTGCGGCAACGGTGGCTTATTTGAGTGCTGTTGTAAAGCCAGAAATAATAAAGGTATCGGAAAGATCAGCCCTTTGACGAAATCAACCGTGCAATGCAAGCTCAAGAACGACAGATCCCGTAAATCCGTTCAACTTCAAGTCACCTTTGTAATCGGGACACAGCTCTCATTACTTCTCACTCAAAAAAAATTAGCTTTGCAGTTTTATTGAAGAAACGCCACATGTTTGCGTTGAAGTGATTTTATGAATTTACTTAAGTTAAAATAGTAGTAATTACAGCCTACTCCAGCAATGAGTTGATATAAGCCAATGCCCACGTACGAATAGGCTGTACTCCTCCTTTACTATAAATGATATAATATAGTCTAACATACTGAGTGTCGTAAACATACTTATTTGAATACCTTTTTTTCCTCCTTGTGGCGAAGGACGGGTAAAGCTCCTTGGTTTCGTCATTGTTAAACTGTCTCTGACATTTATGCCAAACTCCA
Organism: Gymnothorax javanicus; assembly: GCA_029692085.1. NCBI lineage: Eukaryota > Metazoa > Chordata > Actinopteri > Anguilliformes > Muraenidae > Gymnothorax > Gymnothorax javanicus. The sequence goes on along the minus strand of CM056204.1, from coordinate 2,594,382 downwards.
CCGTCTCTGTAGGGAAGAAACTCAGTCGCAGTGCAGGGTTTTACCCCTAGTTTTTATCAAGTAAATGTTATAATGTTGCATTTCTTTGATTGTACTTGAGGTTATGAAGCTACCTTCACTGTCTGAAATACACTCACTGTGCTTTCAGTTAACCAGCTTATTCGAACAGTTAATGATGTGGCAGCAGTGTAATGCATAAGATCAGGCAGATACAGGTCCGCAGCTTCATGTTCACTTCAAGCATCAGAATGAGGGGAAAATATGATTTCAGTGACTTTGACCACATGATTATTGGTCCCAAATGAGTTGATGAGTTTTTCTGGGAATGCCGATCTCCTGGGATTTTCACTCTCATCAGTATCATAGACCTCACCGAGAATGGAGTGATGAACAAATGAAAAAAAAAAAAGATCCAGTGAGCATCATTTCTGCAGATGGAAATGCCTTGTTGAATGGAGAGGTCAAAGGAAAATGGTCAGACTGGTTTGTGCAGACTGAAGTGTAATGGTGACGCAGGTAAGCTCTCTGTACAGCTGTGGGGAGATGAGAAGTATCTCAGGATGCACAATACATTGAGCCTCGAGGAGGATGAGCTAATCGAGCAGAAGGGCTCCACTGCTGCCTGCTACAGAGGTAGGGTCAACAGAACTGCACTATAGAGGATTGGGAATTGGAGAGACTTAAGAGAAGTAGAAATATGGTACTGACTAAATCTCATTTAAGCGGACTCCTGCTTTAATTAGCTTGCCAATGTGTTATGCTGAGATAGAGGTTTCAAAGTTGCAGCCATTATTTAGGGGTGCTTCTGATGATTTACCCAACCCCCTGTACATTTCACCACCTTATTCTATTTCTCCCCAGATTTCAATTTTAGTCACGCCATGGCATAGTGTGCTTGCAGTATCTTTGTAGCGAATTTTGAAGTCTGATAGCATGAGTCAGTTCAAGTGCAACTTAAGAAGACATCTCAAATCAAACCTAGGTAAGTTCAATCAGTGGAATCTATTAATAACTTAAATTTGGTTGGTTGATGGAGTTACTTAGGGATACACAAGCACTGAGCCCTTGTCCAAAGTACCAGATGCTTCTGTTTGATTTGGGTGAAACGTGAATTTCCACTGTTGCTATAATGTATTTTCATTCATTATTTTTGGTAAAGTTCATTATTGTATGTAAAATAACTGTGTGCAGTAAAACAGTTTATTCTAGGTTGGCGTAGCCTTTACTCACGTTGAAAACCAGCCCTTCAAAAAGTATTTGCATGGCACTGAGCAGCACAGCGGGTAGTATCAAATGGAGAGTTATTACCAACCTCTATGAGACGCAACATAAAATAGAATGGGACGCGAAACGGCTCGACGAATTGAGGGTGTCATTAACGCAAAATGTTTGGAAGAATGTAAAACATACATAATGAGGAGCATGGATATCTCAGTTGAAATCCAATATGGCCGCCTTAATCTCTGATTGGTTGTTATCTACAAGGATGCATTTTCCAGCTTGGGATCTCGCGTCGGCTTAGCTCAGTGGTTACTTCGTTGACTAAAACTGTCTCGCATTTTCACCTCAGCCCTACTCTCTCCGGAGAGTCGAACCACGGGCGCTGTCCGACGTTTTCCTTCGTTTCATAACAAACATGGAATTTCAGCTTTTGTTCAATGTGCAAAGTTATACCGTTTTGGCAGCTTTGTTGGCTTGTTTGGGTGCTTCCGTTTCCGTTACGGAGTTAGAAAAATGTTGCTTGAAAAGCTAATTTCTCCCACGAAATCAATCGTACAACGTAAAATAAAATAAAAACAGACAACGGACTGTTGGTTTCATTTCATTCATGTTACCTGAAAAATGCAGTTTTCAGACAACGAAACGCGCCGGTTTTACGACAAATTGTTTATGTTTTCATTATAATTTAAATCAATTTATTTATTTTAGCCAAAGTTTGACCTCATTTAGGGGTGAAAGCATTGGATTTGGTCGGAATATAACTTTTCAGTTTTATTGAAGAAATGTGACATTTCAGCGTTTTAAAATATATTCTTACAGTTGAAATATTAATCGGTTTTGTCGGTTGTGTCGCAAAGAGCAAGGGCTTAATACAGCCAGTGTCGATGTGTGAATTTTGCAGTCTGACATATTGATTGAGTATCGTTAACAGGCACCAACTCAAAAAACAGAACAAAAGTGGCTGGGGTCACTTTTAGGTTACAAAACACTTGGAGAAGAAAGAAAGAAATAAAGAGAGACAGAAATAGTGGGAAGAACAGGATATGCAAGCTCCTATAGCTTGCCCACTGGTAATAATTATCACTTGATTTCCTTTTTTAACATGTAATGTAAAATATAGTAAATGCCTGTGGTCACTTTCTTCACGGATGTTATGAACTAGGATGCGCTTGCCTGGGTAGTTTATCCTGTCGACTAAGTACTGTGGTTACTACGTTAAATTAAAATGCCTTGCAATTTCGCTTCAGCCCCACTCTCTACAGAGGATCGAACCACGAGCGCTATCCACCGTTTTCCCATTCGTTAATAGCTTTGCGTCCGCGGCAACGGCGGCTTATTTGAGTGCTGTCGTTTCTGTTGTAAAGCCAGAGATAATTAAGGTATCGGAAAGATCAGCCCTTTGACGAAATCAACCGTGCAATGCAAGCTCAAGAACGACAGATCCCGTAAATCCGTTCAACTTCAAGTCACCTTTGTAATCGTGACACAGCTCTCATTACTTCTCACTCACAAACAATTAGCTTTGCAGTTTTATTGAAGAAACGCCACGTTTACCTTGAAGTGATTTTATGATTTTACTTTAGTTAAAATAGTAGTAATTACAGGCTACTCCAGCAATGAGTTGATACAAGCCAATGTCGACGTACGAATAGGCTGTACTCCTCCTTCATCATAAATGATATAATATAGTCTAACATACTGATTGTCGTAAACATACTTATTTGAATACCTCTTTTTCCTCCCTGTGGCGAAGGACGGGTAAAGCTCCTTGGTTTCTTCATTGTTAAACTGTCTCTGACATTTATGCCAAACTCCACCGTCTCTGTAGGGAAGAAATACAGTCGCAGTGCAGGGTTTTACCCCTAGTTTTTATCAAGTAAATGTTATAATGTTGCATTTCTTTGATTGTACTTGAGGTTATGAAGCTACCTTCACTGTCTGAAATACACTTACTGTGCTCCCAGTTAATTAGCTTATTCGAACAGTTAATGATGTGGCAGCAGTGTAATGAATAAGATCAGGCAGATACAGGTCCGCAGCTTCAGTTAATGTTCACTTTACGCATCAGAATGGGGGGAAAATGTGATTTCAGTGACTTTGACCACATGATTATTGGTTCCAAACGAGTCGATGAGTTTTTCTGGGAATGCCGATCTCCTGGGATTTTCACTCTCATCAGTATCATGGAGCTCACCGAGAATGGAGTGATGAACAAATGAAAAAAAAGATCCAGTGAGCATCATTTTTGCAGATGGAAATGCCTTGTTGAATGGAGAGGTCAAAGGAAAATGGTCAGACTGGTTTGTGCAGACTGAAGTGTAATGGTGATGCAGGTAAGCTCTCTGTACAGCTGTGGGGAGATGAGAAGTATCTCAGGATGCACAATACATTGAGCCTCGAGGAGGATGAGCTAATCGAGCAGAAGGGCTCCACTGCTGCCTGCGACAGAGGTAGGGTCAACAGAACTGGACTATAGAGGATTGGGAATTGGAGAGACTTAAGAGAAGTAGAAATATGGTACTGATTAGATCTCATTTAAGCGGACTCCTGCTTTAATTAGCTTGCCAATGTGTTATGCTGAGATAGATGTTTCCAAGTTACAGCCATTTTTTTAGAGGTGCTTCTGATGATTTACCCAACCCCCTGTACATGTCACCACCTTATTCTATTTCTCCCCAGATTTCAATTTTAGTCGCGCCATGGCATAGTGTGCTTGCAGCATCTTTGTAGCGAATTTTGAAGTCTGATAGCATGAGTCAGTTCAAGTGCAACTTAAGAAGACATCTCAAATCAAACCTAGGTAAGTTCAATCAGTGGAATCTATTAATAACTTAAATTTGGTTGGTTGATGGAGTTACTTAGGGATACAGAAGCACTGGGCCCTTGTCCAAAGTATCAGATGCTTCCGTTTGATTTGGGTGAAACGTGAATTTCCACTGTTGATATAATGTATTTTCATTCATTATTTTTGGTGAAGTTCATTATTGTATGTAAAATAACTGTGTTCAGTAAAACAGTTTATTCTAGGTTGGTGCAGCCTTTACTCACTTTGAAAACCTGCCCTTCAAAAAGTATTTGCATGGCACTGAGCAGCACAGCGGGGAGTATCAAATGGAGAGTTATTACCATCCTCTATGAGGCAACATAAAATAGAATGGGACGCGAAACGGCTCGACGAATTGAGTGTGTCATTAATGCAAAATGTTTGGAAGAATGTAAAACATACATAATGAGGAGCATGGATATCTCAGCTGAAATCCATTATGGCCGCCCTAATCTCTGATTGGTTGTTATCTACAAGGATGAATTTTCCAGCCCAATTTTTCGCGTCGGCTTAGCTCAGAGGTTACTTCGTTGAATCAAACTGTCTCACAGTTTCGCCTCAGCCCTACTCTCTCCGGAGAGTCGAACCACGGGCGCTGTCTGACGTTTTCCTCCGTTTCATAGCAAACATGGAATTGCCGAGCTTTTATTCAATGTGCAAAGTGATACCGATTTGGCGGCTTTGTTGTCTTGTTTGGGTGCTTTCGTTTCCCTTACGGAGTGAGAAAAATGTTGGTTGAAAAGCTAAATTCTCCCATGAAATCAATCGTACAATGTGGAAAAAAAAAAAAAAAAAAGCGGATAACGGACTACTGATCTCGTTGCATTCACCGATGTTACCTGAGAAATGTAGTCGCCAAATTTTGGCCTCATTTAGGGGTCAAATCATTGGTTCTGATCGGAATTTAACTTCTTTGCTTCATGGAAGAAATGTGACATTTCAGCGTTTTTTAAAAGAACATTTTTTTCTGTTTTAATATTAATCGGTTATGTCATAACGAGCACACTTAATATAGCCTGTGTTGATGAGTGAATTTTGCAGACATACTGAGTGTCGTTAAGAGATACCAATGCACGAAACAGAACAGAAGTTGCCAAGCCGACAAGTGAATCTCGGAAGACCTGTCCGCAGCGTCTCTGCTGGCTTGAACAGCGATCTGTGTCCAGTCGAATTGGGAGGCATTTACTGGGAGAAGGAGCTGAGAAGACTTGCCGATTTGTGAAAAAAAAACAAACAAAAAAAAAACAAAACATTCCACCACCGACAGAGGGATGTGATGTGCTCAAAAAATTATAAACATTAATGAGGTAACACAAGATAAAGTGAATGAAACCACAGCACTCCATAACTTGTCTATAACTGTTTATCATAATGAAGATTTTAAGCTCTCTACGTAACGAGAAAATGTTGCCACTTCACGCCATGCTAATATATTGTACTGGAGTTAGACCCTGCGTGCCACTGTGGTTGGGTATTTATAAATCTGACTTTCAACGTACACCCACAGAGGCACTGCTCGATCCATTGACTTCAGGCATACTTTTTCGCTGTACGTCTGTAACTTTTCCCCAACTCTTCGGATCGAAACAAATCAAACGCACATACCTTTCTCACTTAGAACAATAGACTCAGCCGCGAGTACACGCCGGTAGATGCTTTCCGTGTGGAGCCTTGAACTAAAATTTTCTCCGAAGGTACTAGTGGCGTAATGCAACAACAAGGAACCATGTGCAAACGGGCCTCCTCACTTCGACTTCACATGATCATTTCGCGTTCTCTGTAGAAATGATGGAGTTTCACAGCATTAATTGACCTTGTAAATTTTATTCGGCCCACCTATGCTACAACACTCACTAAGGGTTACTACACTATTTCATTCTATAATATAAAGTTTCCTATTTATTTCTTAACATTATTATCTTAAAATTATTATCTTAATAATGGTCATCATCAAGAACAATCAGGCATAATGAGTAAATGAACGACACTTTAACATAACTTTATTGGGATGATTTGAAATTTTGTGAACAGCACGGAATTGTGGGAATAATAATCAGCGAGCGAGTGGACATCGTAAAAACAGTTGATCTGCGCTCACGGTTACACAGGAAAGGGGAGAGCGGCTTTTAAGACTCTTTTAGCTATGAAACCAAATGTGCTTAATTTCGGCAGCTTGGCCAACCTTTCCTCCTGCTCCTTACGCTCTTGCCGCTTCCTGCATAAATACTTTGTTTGTAGCCTGTCGTGCATGCAAGATTAAACCACAGACTGTCCTTGGATTAAACGATCGGACCGTGACATCGTCACATGGGTGGTCTACGGAATGTTGTACCCAGAAACACTTGCTGTCTCAATGATGATATCAACAGCAGAATAAACTTATCATTGTTTGTCTTACTAAGCATTTTCCAAAAAGAAATCAAAATTATTTCATGTTATAACGACTTTTATTCAGTTAAAATGATGAATGTACCATGATGACATCGACTTGCCAGCACCATGACTGAGAAATGAATGCAGTTGTAGTGTTATAAATATGCAGTAGCACACATTAGTGCATTAAATTTGATTATCGTAGAGAAGAGGACGTTCAAATTCATATCTACATGATGATAATAAATCGCAAAGGTGTCTTTTAGGGCCCGGATGTGCCTGTCAAGGGCCCCCCCTTGCCGCCGGGCCCCAGTGCCGTTACACTCCCTGCACCCCCTATTGTTACCCCACTGGAAGAGACGCATTTCAAACGGGTTCAGACCAAGCGGCAACCTGCGGGGCTGAAAAGTGAAGCAAATACCGAAGTGCAAAAACCTGCAGTTCCTCGAATGGCCACTTGAGGCTGACTGCAGAAACGAGTCAATCCCCATTGACCCCCATGTTAAAAAGCCCAATTTTACAGCAAAAATAAACATGTTTACAGCCTGGTTCAAAATACGGTTTTGGTCTCCATGGCTAATTTTCCCCTCCGTGAAAACTGTGGGGGGAGTGAGTTTTTTTGTAACTCTACTATTTACATTATATAAAGGCTTAAAATTTCTGCATAATTAAGGGCGTGGCCACTTTGAGTGACAGAACCTTGAAATCCACAGTCTCTGGGCAGGAGTCGTCTCATCCGGGTATGTTGTGGCTAGGCTAGAGCACAGGCCTACACGGCCCCGGGTGGCAGAGTAGGAACGCCAATCCCTGCCGCTAACCACGGGCCTAGCCTGGCTGTCTGAGAGAGGGGGGTTACTACAGCTCAGCTAGCCTAGCCACCAATCCTTGGCCTTTTCTAGTCACCTCTGGGCCATTATCCTACCTAGGCTCACCCAAGTCAGGGAACTTGATCCATTAGTCACGTCTCTGACTGGAGATATTTATCGAAATATCAGGATGATAATGTCTTGCTGTGTGGTTAGGAGTCTGTGGTCTACTTTCTAAGATGATGAAGTTCTAATATTGTTTCATATAACATTATATGTCAACACAAAGTAACGTTAGTTTGCTCTCTAGCCAACTAGCCAGAGAATGAATACAGTAACCCGCCCCCCGGTTAATTTTTGCCCAAGATGTCCAGCTGTGCCAGCAGGAGTGTACGCCTGCCACAGTTATTATACGGGCATGCAGCGAAGTAATAGCGAAACAGAAAAGTGTTTGAATTTAGGGTTAACATACTTTTGAAAAAAAGCTGTCAGTCAGGAGTTGGAAAACCGTCACGGCTTCCCTAACAGGTTGCCAACGTAACTGGCTGGTCAGCTACAACATTAGAACCACCATAGTACGCTACCAAATGACATGGTTCCTTAGCTGATTCCCTGGAGTATTTGGAAGGCTTGACCGGAGATTGCCGTGGTTATACACTCAGTGGATTCACACAGCAGTATCTTATAGAACTGCATTTGTCACCAATGGATTCGTTCAATTTTCAGTGCGATAACGGAACGGTATCACTGTAAATAGAAAGGCTAGCTAGCTAGCTATATAGCTAATTTAACATATCCCATGTTATCTAGCAAGCTAGCTAGCTGTCGCTAAAAGTGTTTCAACATGAAGTCCATCAGCCACAAACTAGCTAACCACATTAACGTAACTAAACCAGATGGCAACGAAAAAGTGCTATTAACCAGCCACGTTCGGCTATATTAGCTGTCGCTAGGAGTAAAGGCTTTTTCCTGAAAGTAACATCAATTTTACGACGCGATAAAAAAAGTTGCGCGTCGCAGTGGTATCGTTAGCTAATATAAAGGACAGAGATTAGCTGGGCAGCTGATGAAATAACCATGGAGCCTTTGTGCCAGACGCCTAGCTGTGTTAGTATTGATGAGCCCACGTGGCTACAGTAACTAATTAATGCAGCATTCACCGAAGTCAAAATGTTGGGTGGTAGTACTCCATATCAAAATGTGCAAGTGTGAGGTAGGAAAATAAAGGTTTGTCAGTAAGGTTATGTAGGGCAATGTTATCGTTTGGCTGGCCATACTGCCGTTAATGGGACCTGGCTAAGGTGCGTATAAGAGCTAAGCCGAGCACCCGCTCGCACTCTGGGGGGATACTGATACTCAGTGAGCCAAGCGTCGCATCTTCGCAGCGGTGTACAGCGTTCGTCGCGCTACTGCCTCACGGATACGAACAACTTTCATCCCGCAACCGCTTCACGAACATAAACAGCGTTCGACACCCCTCCGCAAGCTACTTGGCAGGATCCATTGCTTTACTGGGACAGATATGACCCCGTATCTCGGCCTTAGCGAACCAGATAGCATCGAGCTGAGTTAGGTGTTTAGCCGAGTATGGAAGCCGAAGCTAGCTTGGTAGCTGCAAGCTGCGAGCTTAGAGGGCGTGTTTCAGCAAACGAGCTCCATTCAGCCTGCCCACTGGGCTTGCGTCAGCTCCAGCAACGGCCCGCCTTTTTGCCCATTTTTGGATCATCTGGGAGGTAGGCGGAGTCAAGTAAGTGCCAAGATGGTGACCAAATTTGCTTCAAAATGGATATTCAGAAACCTATGGGTGACGTCACGGAGGCTACGTCCATGTTTTATACAGTCAATGGTTCAAACAATCCCGACATGCAACGGTACGCCAGGGAATTCCCATTATTAGACATGGCGACAATTGTTTGAACCGCATTGCTTCGGAGGAATTTTTGCTCATATCTCCGCGCGGAAGGCATCTACCGGCGTGTACTCGCGGCTAAGTCTACCTGTCTTAGCTAGGAAGGAATGTGCGTTTGATTTGTTTCGATCCGAAGAGTTGGGGAAAAGTTACAGATGTAGAGTGAAAAAGTATGCCTGAAGTCAGTGGATCGAGCAGTGCCTCTGTGGGTGTACATTGAAAGTCAAATTTATAAATACTCACCCACAGTGGCACGCAGGGTCTACATAACATAACATGAATGGTGAGAACAGGCCGTTCAGCCCAACTAGGCTCGCCAGTTTCTTTGTACTATCGTGAATATATCACTTCAGATACTCAATGACTCAATGGTATCTAACTGTAAGTCAAGCCTGCTCTTGAAAACTCCCAAGGTCTCTGCCTCAACAATATGGTCAGGCAAGCTGTTCCACACCGAAATTACTCTTTGGGTGAAGAAATATTTCCGAATATCAGTGCTAAATTTACCTTTGGTCAGCTTCCATTTGTGACCCCGAGTTCTACTAACAACACTTGGTTGAATGAATCCTACATAATTCACTTTGTTAATCCCTTTAACATATTTAAAGACCTCAATCAGATCACCCCTTAGTCTCCTTTTCCTAAGACTAAAGGGATTAAGGATCTTCAGCCTCTTCTCATAGCTTTCATCTTTAATATCCGGAATTAGCTTCGTGGCTCTTCTCTGAACTTTCTCTAAAGCCTCTATGTCTTTCTTAAAGTATGGTCCCCAGAACTGTACACAATACTCTAGATGTGGTCTGACGAATGTGTTGTACAAAAGAAGCATCACCTCCTTGGATTTGAACTCAATACTTTTGGCAATGTATCCCAGCATCCGATTGGCTTTTTTAACTGCTACGGCACAATGGCTAGAGCCTGTGAGGGTTTGGTCAAAAATCACTCCCAGATCTTTCTCTTGTGGAGCACATTCCAGTTTAAAACCTCCTATGAAGTAATCCCATCTTATGTTTTTATTACCTACATGTACTACTTTACATTTCGCTACATTAAATTTCATTTGCCACATTTCTGCCCAATTCTGGATTCTATCCAAATCATCCTGAATCACTTTAGTGGACTCTAAACTATTTGCCAAACCTCCCAATTTAGTATCATCTGCAAATTTCACTAATCTGCTCTCAATATTCCTATCAAGGTCATTAATGTAGATGAAGAACAGCAGGGGTCCCAACACCGATCCCTGGGGGACGCCACTCCCCACCATACCTAGCTCAGATGAGATACCACTGACCACCACTCTTTGTGTTCTGTCCTGCAACCAGTTTTTTTTTATGATTAACATTTTTTATTATTTTTTTAACATTGTCACAGAGCATGTTAACACAGAATGGCAGATTCACAGCAGATCCCCCCCCAACAAACAAACCCCCTTAAACGTTCACCACCAGCTGTTGATCCTTCTTTGGTTGCCGATATTTAACATTATGTTCTCTCATATGAACCTGTCTCCAATAACCACAGCCGCACCATCTGTACCATTAATGAAAGAAAAGATACATAAATAAAAATAATAATACTAATAATCATAATAAAAACAGATCAAATACCTCTATCTATCCACTTATGTGCAAATACCCAAATCTACTTATTCACTTACACATATACTTGTACATACACACAAATGTACATATATAGCTGGAATCTGTAAGCACAGCATACACAAAAGGAAAGGAAAAGCACAGGTACGCAAACCTCCACATGAAAACTCAGGACTTGCATCGCTCCACTATACAACCCTTTTCAGGAGCCCTTTAAAAAATGTAAGTATTTACCCCACTTTCCTTCATATAGATCCATTCTACCCAGTTGTTTATTTGACACTTTTTCAAATGCTGCAACTCGTGCCATTTCTGCAGCCCATTCTTGCAACGAGGGCACCCCTTCTGCCTTCCAACCCCTAACGAGTATCTGCCTACCAATCATAATACTGGTTTGGATCCAGCTTTTAGTATGTTTTCCCTGTCCAATCAAAACTGAATGATCACCCAAAACAAATAATCTAGGGCTAAATGGGAATTGTGTCTCTGTAATCTCACATAGGTTATCATAAATCTTTGCCCAGAATTGTTGAACTTTGTCACAGGACCATAATACATGAATTAAATGACCTTCCTCAGATTTACATCTCCAACAGTTTGACGTGGGTAAGAATCCCAGTCTAAACAATCTGGAAGGAGTCCAGTAAAAGCGTTGTATAATCTTGAATTGAATGAGGCGTACCCTTGCATCCCTTGATGTTACTTTAACATTTTTACAAATCCTATCCCAATCTTCATCACTGAATGTCAGGTTCAGATCCCCTTCCCATATTTTCTTCAGAGCTAAAATGGGCCCATTACCAAGGTTCTGAATCATCATAGAATAATAGACTGATGCCTCATGTCCTTTTCCAAAACCCTTTAGAATCTTATCTTGGAATTCTGCATTTTGGGGAACTGATGTACTGGATCCAAAAATCCCTACCAGCATATGGCGAAGTTGTAGGTACCTATAAAAGTGAGACCTAGGAATACTGAATTGCTGCACTAAATCCTCAAATGATTTCAATGACCCATCATAATACAGATCTCCCAATGTGACCATACCCTTCTCCAGCCATACCTTCCAATAAATGGGGAATTTACCAATTCGTAATTTCGGATTCAACCATATACTTGAAGAGACATTCAGAAAGGGATCAAATTTAAATATTTGAGCAACCTTTGTCCAAATTAATTTAAGATGAGAGACTATTGGATGCATTTTTGCTTCTTTACTTAATTTAGTAGACAAGATTTGCAGGGGTGGCAGAGGGGCCACTACAGCTTGTTCCATACCGTACCAAGGGGGGGGCCCTTTCGGGAGGGAGAGACCAATGGGCCAGGTGTCTTAAATTAAAAGCATAGTAGTAAAACAACATCTTTGGCATCCCCAAACCTCCTTTATCAGCTGGTCTTTGTAACTTACTGTGGTGCAAACGGGGGCCTTTACCATTCCAAATAAATATCTTGGATATTCTGTCAAACCTTTTAAAATAATAATGGGGAATTTCTAAAGGGAGTGAGTGAATAAGATAATTGAGCTTAGGGATACAGTTCATTTTTAAAATATTAACTTTACCTGCCATGGACAAATTAAGAGTTGCCCATCTCTCAACATCGCAAGTAATTTTTTGTAATAATGGGTCAAAATTGACTTTAACTAAATCTTTCAGCTGCCTAGGAAATCGGATACCCAAATACATAATACCTTGCTCAGGCCACTGAAATACACCTGGATGGAAGGCAGTAGAGGGGCAGTAAGCCGTTAAGGGGAGTGCCTCAGATTTAGACCAGTTCACCCTGTAGCCGGAGAATTTTGAGAATGAGTTTATGATTCCAAGAAAACATGGTACAGATCTGCTGGGGTCGGATACCAGTAATAAAATATCATCTGCATAAAGCATCAATTTATGCACCACCCCACCTGCATTAACACCTGGAAAGTCAGTCGCCCGACGTATTGCTACCGCAAGAGGCTCTATAGCTAAACAGAACAGCAAAGGAGAAAGAGGCGAGCCCTGTCTTGTTCCCCTCCCTAACCTGAAATAATCAGAGATAAGCCCATTAGTCTGCACAGCTGCTTCTGGGTACTTATATAATACATGGATCCATTTTATAAAGGTAATACCAAGTCCAAACTCTTCCAAGATTTTGAATAAATACCCCCATTCAACCATGTCGAATGCCTTTTCGGCGTCAACAGAGATTGCAGCGACTGGGGACTGAATGCCACTCACAGACCACATGACATCTATGAGGTGTCTAATGTTATCTGAGGAGCTACGACCGTGAATGAACCCCACCTGGTCAGCGTGGATCAAAGAAGCAATTACACTGTCCAATCGGTTTGCTAGAATTTTCGAGATTATTTTAACATCTATCTGCATTAATGAAATAGGACGGTAATTCTTACACTCATTCAAATCTTTACCTTTCTTCGGAACTAGACTAATAAGTGCTTGTCTTAGAGTTGGTGGCAGTACCCCCCTCTCCAATGCCTCCTTATACACTTCTAATAAAGGTTTGGCTAGCTCTGTCGCAAAGCTCTTAAAAAATTCCCCCGTAAAGCCATCTGGCCCAGGTGCTTTGCCTGATGGTAAAGCCCGAATTACCCCTTTAATCTCCTCAATAGTAACGTCTGAGTCTAAAAAATTTCTCTGTTCATCTGTCAATTTGGGAAGTCCTAATGGTTCTATAAACTTATGAATTTCTTCTTCATTAGAGGTAGATGTTGAACTATAGAGATCAGTGTAAAAATCTTTAAAAGTTTTATTAATATCTAAAGTCGCAGTGAGCAGGTCTCCAGCCGGCGACCTAACAGCAGGAATGGTGGAGGCTAGCTCCCTCTGTCTTATATAACTGGCCAGTAACTTTCCTGCTTTGTCCCCTGACTCAAAATATGTTTGTCTGGCCCTAAATAAATTAAATTCAATCTTTTGGGATATTATGTTATTATACTGGTATTTTAACTTTGTCAGTTTTCTCATGCCATTTTGTGTTATTTGTTGCTTCAACTCTGCTTCAGTTTGTTTAATTTTATTTTCCAATTCTAACAACTCTTGCGTCTTCATTTTTTTACAATATGAAGTGTGTTGAATAAGACGTCCCCTAATCACAGCCTTCAGGGCCTCCCAAGCCATGCCTGCAGATGATACAGATTGCCAATTGATCTCTAAATAATGTTTAAGCTCTGTCCTTAGCCACTCTACATTTGCTGGGTCCTGTAAAAGGGACGAGTTAAGACGCCACCTATAAGATTTCTTTCTCTCACTTTGGGGTAATAGGTCCAAGCCAACCCGGGCATGATCAGAAATAAGAATATTCCCTATTTCACAACCCACAGCAGAGGCAGTGAGTGTTTTGGATATTAGAAAAAGATCTATTTGACTATAAGTCTTATGTACAGATGAAAAATATGTGTAATCCCTACCAGAAGGGTTCATAATCCTCCAAATGTCTATTAGACCTAATGATTTACAAATTCTCTGAAATGTCATAGCAGCCTTCGTGACCTTACGCACCCCTGCCCCACTGTGGTCAAGGGCTGGATCCATTAAAAGATTAAAATCCCCTCCCAGAACCACAGCATGATTCCCAGCGGCTTGTATCTTCCTTTCAAGATCAATAAAAAAATTTTGATCATCCAAATTGGGTGCATATATATTAGCCAAAATTAGCTTCTGAGATTGTATTTCAGCCTCCACAATAATCATCCTTCCCGAATTATCCTTAATTTGTTTAAGACATTTAAACTGTAAATGTTTACTTATTAAGATCATGACACCTTTGCTTTTACTAGAGCCAATGCTGTAGAATACATGTCCCACCCATCCTCCACAGAGTTTCTCAGACTCCTCTGCTGACATGTGTGTCTCCTGAAGAAATACCACGTCATATTTTTTGTTTTTGAGCATAATCATAACCTTCTTTCTCTTTATGGGGTTCCCCAGTCCATTTACATTCCAAGTGGAGAGACGCATTAAACCTATTTGAGAGGACATACCTGCCTACCCTTTAATAACACACGGCCAAATATCAGAAACAGTACAGTAGCGCAGTGGTGATGACTAAACCCAAACAGTTCCCTGAAACTAACAAAATAAAGAGTGTGCAACTGAACCTGAACCTTGCACATTTCAACCCCCATAAAAGTCTCTCCAACGGAAATCCGACGGTCCGTGTCTGGTCCGCGAGGCTCCACTCGTCGTGACTCCTCATGCACCGCTACCATGAAAATGAATCTGCACCAGTGTCTAAAATTTAACTTTCCACAAAAAAAAAAACATAAAATCTCCCTTACTGCATAGCGTCTATGAAAGCCATGGCGCTCCGGGGACAGTCGAAAGCTTTCTCACCCTCACGTGTCTCGATTCTCAGCTTAGCCGGGTACAGCATCCTGAAGCTCACCTCGCGTTCGTGCAGCTTATTCTTGCACTCCTTGAATTTGTCGCGTTTCATCTGGGTGGCTCTGGAGTAGTCTGGGAAAAGCATTACAGTAGTGTTTCTCCAGCTCAGCTTGCCCTTGTTCCTCGCTGCCCGCAACACCGCATCCCGGTCCGATGATCTCAGAAACTTAGCCAGTATTGGTCTGGGTCGGTCACCTGTTGTGGGTCGCTGGCTAGCGACTCTGTGTGCTCGTTCAATCTCTCGTCTTCCCTCCATGTTCAGCAAATTTGGTATCAGCTCCTCCAAAAATTTCACCACGTCTCCTCCCTCTTTGCCCTCTGGAATGCCGATGAAGCGGACATTGTTACGCCGTGAGCGATTCTCCATATCTTCTAATTTGTCCCAAATCTGTCCGACTTCTCTCTTGCTAGCTGGCGGGTTAGCTTGCCACTCCTTCTCGGTCATTTCCAGTTACTCCACTCGCTTCTCCACATCGTCCATTCTCGTAATTAGGGAGGAGAGTTTAGTCTCTACCGACGCAGTAGTGCGACATATCTCTGCAAGCCCCTTCAAATCTTCAGAGATCTTTGTTAGTGCTGTGTAGATGTTACTAATGTCCTGAGCTATACCGTGAGCTTGTTGCTGGTCGGGCTCGCTATCTTCCTCTTGGTCCTGCATCATGGCGTCGGCCGCGTGCGATCTTAAGTGTTTTTTAATATCTCCACAGGCCACTGTCTTGGAAAGTTTTGACATTTTTTGCACCCCTGTTAGTTAACAAGTGTACAGGATTACAGTGTCTCTGGTGTAAAAGTTTAAAAATGACGAAAAGTAGCGATGCAGTACGGAGCTCCCTACTCCGTGGCTTCTTCTCGCATCGCGTCACGTGACTCCTGTCCTGCAACCAGTTTTGAATCCACTTCAGAATACCTCCTGTAACTCCAATGGAGCTCATTTTAAAAATTAGTCTCTTATGCGGTACTGTGTCAAATGCTTTCTGAAAATCCAAATATATGATGTCATAAGCCCTGCTCTGGTCATAAGTCTTGGTGGCCTCTTCAAAAAATTCCAGAAGGTTTGTCAGGCATGACCTTCCTTTACGGAAACCATGTTGGCTATCCCTCAAGATACTGTTACGTTCAAGAAATAAGTCCAGCTCATCTTTTATGATAGATTCCAATATTTTGCACGCAATGCAAGTTAAACTGACTGGCCTGTAATTACCTGGCTCAGTACGGTCCCCTTTCTTATATATTGGTATTATATTACCCTGTTTCCAATCATTTGGTATTTCTCCAGATTCTAAAGACCGTCTAAAGATGGCGGATAGCGGCTTAAAGATGATCTCACTAACTTCCCTGAGCACTCTAGGATATAAGCCATCAGGACCCGCCGCCTTATCTGCCTTTAGTTAATGCAACTTGTCTAATGCTATGTTATCCCTAACCTCAATTTCCGCTAAATAATCTTGAGTATTAATCTTGAGTCTAACTGGAGTATGGTTGTACGAGCAGTCCATTCTCCAGCTTTTTCACTGTTGTTCGTTCTAATAGCATATTTTCACCATTTAATTCCTTCTCTGGGTAAGCTGAGTGGTTATTTATCAATTATTGACCACGCAATATCAGATTTTATCATACTTCCTTATAAATACAGGGAATCTGCACCTGTGATACAAG
The DNA here is from genome assembly GCA_029692085.1 of Gymnothorax javanicus. Taxonomy (NCBI): domain Eukaryota; kingdom Metazoa; phylum Chordata; class Actinopteri; order Anguilliformes; family Muraenidae; genus Gymnothorax; species Gymnothorax javanicus. The sequence goes on along the minus strand of CM056204.1, from coordinate 2,577,604 downwards.
TGCGAGGCACGATGCTGTATCAGCCCACTGGGAAAAATCCTGTATCACCCCTAAACCTCGCAGTAGCAGCAACCATTGCCATAGCAACCGTCATGAGCGTCGTTGGCAACGCATCGCTGCAGACGCTGATTAAACGCTGTCATGGCGGAGAGACTCATGAATTCTTTAGCAGCTGAAATTTCGGAACTGGACTTTGTTATAGAAAAGGAACTTGATACAGAATAATTTGAAAACAGTATGCGTAATGCCACTTTTTGGAGCAATATTCATGCGAAGGGCTGTGGTAAAATGTTTCATGAGTAAGTTATCAAAGATACGCAAATTTATTACCTTAATGGAAAAAAATCGCGTTTACGTGCTAGCAAGCTAATTAGCCATTTCACTGACTGGAATACACCGCTGACTAAAAGTAAATGCTAGCGCAACTGGCCTGTAGTGATGACAATAATAACCTGAAATAAATGCTTTGGATAAAATGCATCATTAATTATGGTCAAAATGAGTAGATGATAAATAGAACATCATGTTCGCATTTTCATATCACACCTTGTATCAACCCTTGACCCTTGTATCAACCCTCAAGCTAAAGCTCTTGGGCTGATATTGGGGTCTTGGGTTGACACAGCATGTGATATGAAAATGTCCATATGATATTTTCTATTGATCGCTGCAAGGCAGGAGGGTTTTCAGGGCAATACCGTGTTTTAAAGAAGATCACATGACCCTTTATTCACCAATGAAAAGGCACGGATAATTTGTAAATGTAATAATTTGTTTTGCCAATAAATGACGAAAAATTGATGTGATACAACCCATGAGATACAGGTTTGGAAATACACACATGAAATACAGTTTTCTTGCATCGCTATTGGTCAGATTCAGTTCATGGCAAACACGGAAACGTTAATAATTCGCCGGCTGGTAAGTTACCATTGCTAGCATTAGTTTTTATTTTGCAGTTTATTCAAGTCAATGGGATGAATAATTCGCTAGCTAGCATGACAGAACTTTTTTCCATTAATGTAATAAGATATATGAGTCACTGTTATCGTTGAAACGTAAATTTATTAATTTAATGGTGAAAAGTGATAGCATGCTAAATAGTTAATTATTCATTCCACTGAGTTGAATAGACCGCCAACTACAAGCTAACACTTTAATTTTCCGAATAATAGGATGCTGACATTTATGGGATAAACAGGATCCTAAATTCGTTAGCCTGAGATATCAAATTTATGATACTCAAGTGGTGATTCTCCTGTTTTACTCACCCAAGGCTTGGAATATTTGAAAATTACTGCTCTCCTTTCATAAATTTGGTATCACGTGCTCACTCTTTTGAGATCTTCTATCTATCAAACTGTTTCAGGTTCACCCAACCCCACTCTTTCGGAGCGCCGGCCAACGGGCGCTGTCTGGAGTTTTTCTCTTCATGGAATCGGGTCGCTTTGCTTGAATGAACAGGTTTGCAATGATTGTCTGGAAAGTTTTTCATTCTTTTTTTGGGGGGGGGTATGGTTTTGGTACAAAGCGAGTAAGAATTTAGTTGATTTTTGGAGGCGTGCAAGGAGTGGCAGTCTGGAAGTGTGTGGGGTATAGCAGGCAGGCTGGAGATGTGCAGGATGTAGCAGGCTGGAGGTGTGTGGGGTGAATAATATCAAGGTGCAGCCGAGGCTTTGAGGGAGTCCAGTATGGTGGCCTCAGGACTGGATCTCTGCTGTTTGCAGATGATGTGGTCCTGTCAGTTTATCAGGTTGTGTCTCTAACGCACACTAGAGCGGTTCACAGCTGAACGTGAATGAATATCAGCACCGCCAAGTGTGAGGCCAAGGTTCTCTGCCAGAAAAAGGTGGATTGTCCCCTCTGAGTGGGGGGTGAGTTGTTACGCCGAGTGGAGGAGTTTAAGTATCTCGGGGTCTTGTTCATGAGTGAGTTAGGGATGGAGCGGGAGATTGACAGGCGGAAATAGATGGATGGATGGGTTAAGCTTATGCCTTCCAATTCACACATTAACAAAGGCTATACGAACTTCTCGCTTGTATAATGACAAAACCAATTGATTTTAGGACTGATAAAACTGTTAACAACAGTGAAATGTTGCATTTCATTAAAACCAGACAGATTAATGCCAACCAGACCCAGTGATTTCACCTGTTAAAGAGGGTCAAGGTTTGGCAATAAATAAATAAATAAACAAACAAACCAGTTGCCCGGACGCTGGTACGTTACTGAACAGTGAAAACTAAATTTTTTTTCAGGTTACAAAAGCGAATGTAGCGATACCTGCAGTAGTTCGGTTGTTTTCAAGGAGGGGTTGTTCTTTTCAACTTTAGCCTACTTGTTTCTCGTTCTATATCGGAAAAGACAACACTGAAATATGCCACCGTTGCCGCCTAATCGATATTAACGTCCACACTGAAGCAAAGCAAAGAAATTCCATTTAGGTTTGAGAAACGGAAAGGAAAACGTCGGACAGCGCCCGTGGTTCGACCCTCCGGAGAAAGTGGGGCTGAGGCGCAACTGTGAGACAGTTTGATTCAACGAAGTAACCACTGAGCTAAACCGACGCGAAAATTAAGGCAGGAAATCTCATACTTGTAGAGATCATCCGTGATCGCCCTCTGCCGTAAGTATTTTGAATTGCATGCTAGAAATAACGGGAATAAAGTAACCATATTATCATTATTATTATTATTATTATTATTATTATTATTTTTGCTATAGTAGTAGTATTAGTATTAGCGGTAGCGGTATTTGTAGTGCTCGTAATCATGGTTGTAGGAGTTGTAGTGTGGTCACATATATTTGTGTGGCCTAGTTCATTGAATGGCAGGTCACTGTAAAACTGTTTTCAGAGAATCTGGCTATTATGGGTGCAGCTGTGCTTTCTCCTCATTCCTTTACTTTCTGCTGTTTTTCATTCTCCATTGTTTAATGCTGGTCCTTTGTTTGCCTCCCTCCCTATCTGAGTATGTATGTGCGTGCATGTGTGTGTGTGTGTCTGAGCATAGCTATCTATTACTCTCCTGCTGCCGTTCTACCTGCTCACCTGAGGCCAGTGAAACTGGATAGGAAGTGCTAAATGTGTCAGCCAATCAGAGACCAGGGCTGCCATATTGGATTCGAAATCTAGCTTTAAAAGAACAAGGGCATGTGGCCTGTTTCCCTCACCTAGTGTGATATCATAGCAGTTCTTTTCAGTTGTGCAAAAGTCGGAAGTAAACTTCAGTGTACTGTATTATGTGTTGACGTAGTCATGTTATCATCATGTTATCATGTTAGCAAGCTAGCTAATTATTCATCCCACCGAGTTGAATAGACCGTCAGCTAGAAGCTAACGGTTTAATTTTCCAAATAATAGGACGCTGGGATTTATGGAATAAATAGGATCCCAAATTTGTGAGCCTGAGATATCAAATTTATGATACTCAAGCGGTAATTCTCGTTTATTACTCGCTCAAGGCTCAGAATATTCGAAAATTACTGCCCTCGTTTCATACATTTGGTATCACGTGCTCACGCATCAGAGATCCTCTGTCTATCAAACTGTTTCAGATTCACCAAACCCCACTCTTTCAGAGCGCCGGACTATAGGTGCTGTCTGGCGTTTTTCTCTTCATCTAAATGGAATCGGGTCGCTTTGCTTGAATGAACAGGTTTGCAATGATTGTCCAGAAAGTTGTTCATTTTTTTTTGGGGGGGGGGTTATGGTTTTGTTACAAAGCGAGTAAGAATTTAGTTGATTTTTGGAGGTGTGCAAGGTGTGGCAGGCTGGAAGTGTGTGGGGTATAGCAGGCAGGCTGGAGATGTGCAGGGTGTAGCAGGCTGGAGGTGCGTGGGGTGAATTATATCAAGGTGCAGCCGAGGCTTTGAGGGAGTCCAGTATGGCAGTGTTGCCAACTCTCTCGAATTTTTCGGGAGTTTTAGTGTCATATTCATGTTCCCGTACTGTGGTAAGCAATTATTCAACCAATGCGTATTTAAAAGATTCTCACGTGGAACTGAAGTCCTTGCGCATGGAGGTTTATCAGCTTCACGTGTGTAACGGTGGATTTCACCACTAGTAATATGGAAACTGATTATAACTCCTGTCTTCTCGCGGTTTTCTTGCTCTCACGGGTTGGAAGCAAAGCATGTGTTTAATGATTGTTAAAATTGTTTAAATGATACAAGACCGTGTGAAACATCTTTAATTGCTTCCATCCCCTGAGTAAAGAAAAGAGTTAGAAGTCTGGAGTCATAATCGGTTTCCGTAATACTAGTGGTGAAATCCACCTTAACGCACGTGAATCTGATAAACCTCCTCGCACAAGGACTTCAATTCTGTGGGCGGACCTCTTTAATATGCGGTAATTGAATAATTGCTGAGTATGCCACAGGAACGTGAATATGCCACTAAAACTCCCGAAAAATTCGGGAGAGTTGGCAACACTGGTATGGTGGCCTCAGGACTGGATCTCTGCTGTTTGCAGATGATGTGGTCCTGTCAGTTTATCAGGTTGTGACCTCTAACACACACTAGAGCAGTTACAGCTGAATGTGAATGAGGATCAGCACCGCCAAATCTGAGGCCGAGGTTCTCGGCCAGAAAAAGGTGGATTGTCCCATCTGAGTGGGGGGTGAGTTGTTACCCCAAGTGGAGGAGTTTAAGTATCTCGGGGTCTTGTTCCTGAGTGAGTTGGGGATGGAGTGGGAGATCGACAGGCGGATCGGTGCAGCATCTGCAGTAAAGTGGATATTGTACCGGTCCCTTGTGGTGAAGAAGGAGTTGAGCTTAAACATGAAGCTCTCACTTTACTGGTCAGTCTTGTGTTCCAACCCTCACCTGTGGTCTAAAGCTTTAAGTAGAGACTGAAAGCACAAGGTCATGAATGCAAGCGGCCGAAATGAGCTTTCTCCTCAGGGTGGCTGGGCTGACCCTTGGGGATGGGGTGAGGAGCTCGGACATCCAGGAGAGGCTCAGAGTAGAACTGCTGCTCCTGCTCGTCTAGAGCAGTCAGTTGAGGTGGTTCGGGCATCTGGTTCGGATGCCTCCCTTTCGAGGTCTTTCGGATATGTCCAACTGGAAGGAGGCCTCGAGCTAGACCCAGGACAAGCTGGAGGGATTATATCTCTCGGCTGGCCTGGGAAGGGCCTGGGGTCCCCTAGGAAGAGCTGGAGAAGTGGCTGGGGAGGGGGACGCATGGACCTCTCTGCTTGATCTGCTACCCCTACGACCTGACTCTGGATAAGCAGTGGGAAAGAGATGGATGGATGGGTTAAGCTTATGCCTCCAAATTCACACATTAACATAGGCTGTACGAACTTTTCGCTTGAATAATGACAAAACCAATTAATTTTAGGACTGATGAAACTGTTAACAAGTGAAATGTTGCATTTCATTAAAACCAGACATCTTAATGCCAACCAGACGCAATGATTAAACCTGTTAAAGAGGGTAAGGTTTGGCAATAAATAAATAATAAATAACTAAATAATTAATAAACAAACAAACCAATTGCCCGGAAGCTGGTACGTTACTGAACAGAGAAAACTACATTTTTTTTTCAGGTTACAAAAGCGAATGTAGCGATACCTGCAGTAGTTCGGTTGTTTCCAAGGAGGGGTTGTTCTTTTCAGCTTTAGCCTACTTGTTTCTCGTTCTATATCGGAAAAGACAGCACTGAAATATGCCACCGTTGCCGCCTAATCGATATGAACGTCCACACTGAAGCAAAGCAAAGAAATTCCATTTAGGTTTGAGACACGGAAAGGAAAACGTCGGACAGCGCCCGCGGTTCGACACTCCGGAGAGAGTAGGGCTGAGGCGAAACTGTGAGACAGTTTGATTCAACGAAGTAACTACTGAGCTAAGCCGACGCGAAAATTAAGGCAGGAAATCTCATTCTTGTAGATAACATCCGTGATCGCCCTCTGCCGTAAGTATTTTGAATTGCGTGTTAGAAATAACGGAAATAAAGTAACCATAATATCATTATTATTATTATTATTATTATTATTATTATTTTTTTTTTTTTTTTTTTTTTGTAGTAGTAGTATTAGTATTAGCGGTCGTGGTAGTTGTATTGATCGTAATCATGGTTGTAGGAGTTGTAGTGCGGTCACATATTTTTGTGTGGCCTAGTTCATTGAGTGGCAGGTCACTGTAAAACTGTTTTCAGAGAATCTGGCTGTTATGTGTGCAGCTGTGCTTTCTCCTCATTCCTTTACTTTCTGCTGTTTTTCATTCTCCAGTGTTTAATACTGATCCTTTGTTTGCCTCTCTCCCTATCTGAGTATGTGCGTGCGTGCATGTGTGTATGTATGTATGTATGTGTCTGTGAGTGTATTTGAGCATAGCTTTCCATTACTCACCTGCTGCCGTTCTACCTGCTCACCTGAGGCCAGTGGAACTGGAGAGGAAGTGCTAAATCTGTCAGCCAATCAGAGACCAGAGCTGCCATATTGGATTCCAAATCGAGCTATAAAAGAACAAGGGCATGTGGCCTGTATCCCTCACCTGGTGTGATATTATCGCAGTTCTTTTCAGTTGTGCTAAAGTCGGAAGAAAACTTCAGTGTACTGTATTGTGTGTTGACATAGTCATGTTATCATGTTAGTAAGCTTGCTAATTATTCATCCCACCGAGTTGAATAGACCGCTATCTAGAAGCTAACGGTTTAATTTTCCAAATAATAGGATGTTGGCATTTATGGAATAAATAGGATCCCAAATTTGTGAGCCTGAGATATCAAATTTATGATACTCAAGCGGTAACTCTCGTTTATTACTCGCCCAAGGCTCGGAATATTCAAAAATTACTGCTCGTTTCATACATTTGGTATCACGTGCTCACGCATCAGAGATCCTCTGTCTATCAAATTGTTTCAGATTCAGCAAACCCCACTCTTTCAGAGCGCCGGACTACGGGTGCTGTCTGATGTTTTTCTCTTCATCTAAATGGAATTGGGTCGCTTTGCTTGAATGAACAGGTTTGCAATGATTGTCCGGGAAGTTGTTCATTTTTTTTGGGGGGGTGGGTTTTGTTACAAAGTGAAAAATAATTTATATGATTTTTGGAGGTGTGCAAGGAGTGGCAGGCTGGAAGTGTGTGGGGTATAGCAGGCAGGCTGGAGATGTGCAGGGTGTAGCAGGCTGGAGGTGTGTGGGGTGAATAATATCAAGGTGCAGCCGAAGCTTTGAGGGAGTCCAGTATGGTGGCCTCAGGACTGGATCTCTGCTGTTTGCAGATGATGTGGTCCTGTCAGTTTATCAGGTTGTGACCTCTAATGCACACTAGAGCGGTTACAGCTGAACGTGAATGAGGATCAGCACCGCCAAATCTGAGGCCAAGGTTCTCTGCCAGAAAAAGGTGGATTGTCCCCTCTGAGTGGGGGGTGAGTTGTTATGCCGAGTGGAGGAGTTTAAGTATCTCGGGGTCTTGTTCATGAGTCAGTTAGGGATGGAGTGGGAGATTGACAGGTGGATTGGTGCAGCATCTGCAGTAAAGTGGATATTGTACCGGTCCCTTGTGGTGAAGAAGAAGTTGAGCTTAAACGCGAAGCTCTCACTTTACTGGTCAGTCTGTGTTCCAACCCTCACCTGTGGTCAAAAGCTTTAAGTAGAGACAGAAAGCACAAGGTCGTGAATGCAAGCGGCCGAAATGAGCTTTATCCACAGGGTGGCTGGGCTGACCCTTAGGGATGGGGTGAGGAGCTCGGACATCCAGGAGAGGCTCAGAGTAGAACCGCTGCTCCTGCTCATCTAGAGCAGTCAGTTGAGGTGGTTCGGGCATCTGGTTCGGATGCCTCCCTTTTGAGGTCTTTCGGATATGTCCAACTGGAAGGAGGCCTCGAGCTAGACCCAGGACACGCTGGAGGGATTATATCTCTCGGCTGGCCTGGGAAGGGCCTGGGGTCCCCTAGGAAGAGTTGGAGAAGTGGCTGGGGAGGGGGACGCATGGACCTCTCTGCTTGATCTGCTACCCCTACGACCTGACTCTGGATAAGCAGTGGGAAATAGATGGATGGATGGGTTAAGCTTATGCCTCCAAATTCACACATTAACATAGGCTGTACGAACTTCTCGCTTGAATAATGACAAAACCAATTAATTTTAGGACTGATGAAACTGTTAACAACAGTGAAATGTTGCATTTCATTAAAACCAGACATCTTAATGCCAACCAGACGAAATGATTAAACCTGTTTAAGAGGTTAAGGTTTGGCAATAAATAAATAATAAATAACTAAATAAACAAACAAACAAACCAATTGCCCGGAAGCTGGTACGTTACTGAACAGAGAAAACTACATTTTTTTTTCAGGTTACAAAAGCGAATGTAGCGGGACCTGCAGTAGTTCGGTTGTTTTCAAGGAGGGGTTGTTCTTTTCAACTTTAGCCGACTTGTTTCTCGTTCTATATCGGAAAAAACAGCACTGAAATATGCCACCGTTGCCGCCTCATCGATCTAAACGTCCACACTGAAGCTAAGCAAAGAAATTCCATTTAGGTTTGAGACACTGAAAGGAAAACATCGGACAGCGACCGTGGTTCGACCCTCCAGAGAGAGAGTCGGGCTGCGGCGAAACTGTGAGATAGTTTGATTCAACGAAGTAACCACTGAGCTAAGCCGACGCGGAAGTTAAGGCAGGAAATCACATACTTGTAGATATCATCGGTGATCGCCCTCTGCCGTAAGTATTTTGAATTGCGTGTTCGAAATAACGGAAATAAGTAACCATATTTTCGTCATTATTATTCTTATTTGCTGTAGCAGTAGTATTAGTATTAGCGGTCGTGGTAGTTGTATTGGTCGTAATCATGGTTGTAGGAGTTGTAGTGTGGTCACATATGTTTGTGTGGCCTAGTTCAATGAGTGTCAGGTCACTGTAAAACTGTTTTCAGAGGATCTGGCTGTTATGGGTGCAGCTGTGCTTTCTCCTCATGCCTTTACTTTCTGCTGTTTTTCATTCTCCAGAGTTTAATGCTGGTCCTTTGTTTGCCTCTCTCCCTATCTGAGTATGTATGTGCGTGCATGTGTGTATGTATGTATGTATGTGTGTGTGTCTGTGCATAGCTATCTATTACTCTCCTGCTGCCGTTCTACCTGCTCACCTGAGGCCAGCGGAACTGTAGAAGAATTGCTAAATGTGTCAGCCAATCAGAGACCAGGGCTGCCATATTGGATTCCAAATCGAGCTATAAAAGAACAAAGCGTTCCATGGGGGCCTGTATCCCTCACCTGGTGTGATATCATAGCAGTTATTTTCAGTTGTGCAAAAGTCAGAGGTAAACTTCAGTGTACTGTATTGTGTGTTGACATAGTCATGTTATCATCTTCCACAAATTTTGAAGTGTTGTTAAAATGATGCAGTAAATGCACTATTAACTTGGAATAAAGTTCGTATGAAATTAGTTCAGGTGGGTTAGTAAATCAATTGTGAAATTTCCACATTAAATGTATCTACTTAATTTATATCCAGATTTTTACCACCGCAAGCAAGTTTGATCCAAATCTTCGCACTGCAACTTGCGAAGAAGTCGTCAACATATCAGCCAATCAGATACCAGACAGCCATACTAGATTCTAAGTCAACCATATATAGTGGTCAGGGCTTTGGAGAAACATTTATAGCAAGTTTGATTCTAATGTACCAAGTCGCAAGAAATTTCAAATCTGTCAGCCAATCAGAGGCTAAGGTAGCTGTACTGGATCCTGCATCTTCCTGAAAGCAACAGCACTTAAGGCCATGAGGCAAACATGTGCATAAAATGAGATCAAAATCTGACCATTGGAACTGCAGAAAAAAACTTATGCGTCATCCAGTCATTCGATTTTCAATTGAGCCAAAAGAACACATGGTCATGGCTGTAAGACGAACATTTGTACCAAGTCTGACCCAAATCTACCTTGCAGAACTTGCATAGAAAATGTGTCGGCCAATCAGAGACCAGGGAGGCCATACTGAATTTCGAATCAAGCCAAAAAAAAAAAATAACAGCCCTTGCTCAGGTCCATAAGAGGACCGTTTGCTTCAAGTGTGATCCAAATCTGCTTGGAAGAACTTGAGGAGAAGTCGTTTAAAAAAAAAGTTGATGGATGTAAGACGAAAAAACGGACGGATGGACAACAGACGCTGCACCATGGCGAAAGCTCACCCTTGTTCCGTCAGATCAGGTAGGGTAAAAATATAAATACATAAAAATGGCACAATAAATTATGATAGTAAAGGAGGGCTGTGTAAAAAAAATAACTACAAATTCCATACAGCAAGAAAAAACTGTGGCCACAAGTCAAACCACTCTGACAAAGACAGACAACTCTTGTTTGGATACTTGCTAACACAGGTATCAGCGTCAAAACCAAATTGTGTTGGTCCAAATCTGAACCAGAATCAACAAATCATATCTCGTGAGCTTCCCAAAGCTTTACACCAACTTAACCACCGTGGAGTTAATAAATTTTCCAGCCAATAAAGTGCCAGAACTCCTTTTAAAATCAAAAACACATTTTTTTTTTTTTTTTTTTTTTTTATTTAAGAAAGGTCTGTAGCTACGGAATCATTATGCCCTATAAATATTTTGACCCTTGTCATAAACAGACTGTGAGTCTGCAGAAGAGCAGCAGATATGCACTGAACAAACATGCAACGATCTTATGAAACTAAAACTATATGACAGAGTGTATTTTTTTTTTTTTTAGCTTACCGGCCATTTAGGTAATAATAATAATAAGAAGAAGAAGAAGAAGAATTCTTCCTGCATCTCCGTTCTAACAAACACGCAATTTGATGTCATGAACACCAGAGAACACTTCATTCACGGACTCTACTAAGATGCCTTTTCCTGACAAGGTTTTTGCGTCGGCTTAGCTCAGTGGTTACTTCGTTGAATCAAACTATCTCACAGTTTCGCCTCAGCCCCACTCTCTCCGGAGGGTCGAACCACGGGCGCTGTTCTGCGTTTACCTTTGCTTAAGCTCAAGGCAATATCATTGCTTTGCTGCAGTGTGCACGTTTATATCCATTTGGCGGCAACGGTGGCTTATTTGAGTGCTGTCGGTTCTGTTGTTAAGCCAGAAATAATAAAGGCACATTTGTATATCGGAAAGATCTGCCTTTTCTTGGTATCAAATGTGCACTGCAAGCTCGCGAACTACAGGTCCCGCTCCATTCATTGATGTTACCCAAGAAATGAACTTTTCATTGCTCATTTGACACACCGACTTCCCAGCAGTTTATTTATTTATTTATTGCTTAAAGGAACTGTTTTACTGCGCAAGTGCGCATGCTCACTGTTTTGAATAACGTAAATCCGTCAACTTCAAGTCAAACAATCAAGAAGGCATTTTCCTTCTTCTGTGATTATTGTCGATGTCACCTGCTTACATTATTCGTATCCCTTGGCTAAAGCATAACATAGCGAGTTGAAACCTCGAATTTCCGTTGAAAGCTCTTTATTATAAAAATCATAATGTTGGAGTAACTAAAATATATAAATATAATGCAAGAAGACTGATTGGCAAGGATGGAATCAGATTGTGACTTGCAGTGAAGCAGATTCTCTTTCTTGGGATGTGAGTTCTGAGTTTTTGCAATAGTCATGACACAACTCCCCCAACTTCTCCCTCACAAATAATTGGCTTTGTGGTTTCATTGAAGAAACGCCACATTTTTTCCTTGAAGTGATTTTACTTTAGTGAAAATAGCAGTAATTATACTCGAGCAATGATTTGATATAAGCCAATGGCCATGTATGAATAGGCTATACTCCTCTCTTATTATAAATGATATAATATAGTCTAACATGCTGAGTATTGTTAGCAAACTAATCTGAAGACCTCTTTTCCCTGCTTGATGCAAAGCACCGGTGAAGCTCATTGGTTCTGTCATTGTTAAACTGTCTCTGACATTTATGCCAAACTCCACCGTCTCAGTAGGGATGAACCTCAGTCGCAGTGCAAGGTTTTACCCCTAGTTTTTATCAACTAAATGTTATAATGTTGCATTTCTTTGATTGTACTTAAGGTCATGAAGCTAGCTTCACTGTCTGAAATACACTCACTGAGCTCCCAGTTAACCAGCTTATTCGAACAGTGAATGATGTGGCAGCAGTGTAATGCATAAGATCAGGCAGATACAGGTCCGCAGCTTCAGTTAATGTTCACTTCAAGCATCAGGATGAGGGGAAAATGTGATTTCAGTTACTTTGACCACATGATTATTGGTTCCTAACAAATTGATGAGTTTTTCTGAGAATGTCGATCTCCTGGGTTTTTCACTCAATCAGATCACCCCTAAGTCTTCTTTTCCTAAGACTAAAGAGGTTAAGAGGACATCTAAAATTAGAACTAGATAAGTTTAATCAGTGGAGTCTATTAATAAACTAAATTTGGTTGGTTGGTGGAGTTACTTAGGGATACACAAGCACCGGGCCCTTGCCCCAAAGTACCAGATGCTTCTGTTTGATTTAGGTGAAACATGAATTCCCACTGTTGCTATAGTGAATTTTCATTCATTATTTTTGGTAAAGTTCATTATTGTAGGCTTGGGTAAAATAACTGTTTGCAGTGAAACAGTTTATTCTAGGTTGGTGTGGCCTTTACTGACTTTGGAAACCTGCCCTTCAAAAAGTATTTGCATGGCACTGAGCAGCAGGGCCGGCGCTAGAACAGGGAATTGGGGGGCACAGACACGTCCCTTTATGACAAGAATTAGTCCTGGCAAGTTCTCAATCATTTTCCTTTATTGACACGTTTTCCAATGATCGTAATTGGCAACCGAAGACACGGTTTCTCTCCATATGCGATCTAACAGCTAAGAAATCATGGGCTAAATTCAGTACTGAAAAATAATTTACTTATTAATAGGCCAGTGCTTTGCGTTGATTGAACTGGTCCGCATTCCAATGAAATATCCCCTTTCACTCTCGGTATTGCGTGGGTTGATAAAACAAAACGTGGCACTCGGCAGTTAAATAGGCTATAAAAAGCATGCGGCTCAAGCTATTTGCGCAGGTATGCAATTTTGAATTACATTGATTTAAATACAGCAAATACGCATCCAGATGAATGATTGTTGTCTTACCTAATCGGGGAGAACAAGCAGTGTGTTCTGTTAAGTGTGGAGTGCTCTCGGAGTGAACTTTTTGTCAATCATGAGAATGACTGAGAACAGGCCAGGTCTAATAATTGTTTTAAACGGATGTTTAGTGCACCCCAATTATCAGTCCTGGTTCAGCCACTGTACTGAATTTAGCCCATGATTTCATCGCTGGGTCGCATATGGAGAGAAACTGTGTCTTCAGATGCCAATTACGATAATTGGAAAACGCGTCAATAGAGGAAAATAATTGAGAACTTGCAAGGACTAATTCTTGTCATAAAGGGACGTGTCTGTGTCCCAATTCCCTGTTCTAGCGCCGGCCCTGCTGAGCAGCACAGCGGGGAGTATCAGAGGGGAGCCCTTGTCCAAAGTACCAGATGCTTCTGTTTGATTTGGGTGAAAAGTGAATTTCCACTGTTGCTATAATGTATTTTCATTCATTATTTTTGGTAAAGTTCATTATTGTATGTAAAATAACTGTGTGCAGTAAAACAGTTTATTCTAGGTTGGCGTAGCCTTTACTCACATTGCAAACCTGTCCTTCAAAAAGTATCTGAATGGCACTGAGCAGCACAGCGGGGAGTATCAAATGGAGAGTTATTACCATCCTCAATGAGACGCAACATAAAATAGAATGGGACGCGAAACGGCTCGACGAATTGAGTGTGTCATTAACGCAAAATGTTTGGAAAAAGGTAAAAAATACATAATGAGGAGCATGGATATCTCATCTGAAATCCAATATGGCCGCCCTAATCTCTGATTGGCCCGATGTCATGTCGTTAATGGTTGTTATCTACAAGGATGCATTTTCCGGCCCACGATCTAGTGTCGGCTTAGCTCAGTGGTTACTTCGTTGAATCAAACTATCTCGCAGTTTCGCCTCAGCCCTACTCTCTCCAGAGAGTCGAACCACGGGCGCTGTCCGACGTTTTCCTCTCCGTTTCATAACAAACAGAGAATTTCAGCTTTTGTTGAATGTGCAAAGTTATACCGTTTTGGCAGCTTTGTTGGCTTGTTTTGGTGCTTCCGTTTCCGTTACGGAGTGAGAAAAATGTTGCTTGAAAAGCTAATTTCTCCCACGAAATCAATCGTACAATGTAAAATAAAATAAAAACAGACAACGGACTGTTGGTCTCATTTCATTCGTGATACCTGAAAAATGCAGTTTTCAGACAACGAAACGCGCCGATTTTACGACAAATTGTTTATGTATTCATAATAATTTAAATATATTTATTTATTTTAGCCAAAATTTGACATCATCTAGGGGTTAAAGCATTGGATTGGTCGCAATATAACTTTTTGGTTTTATTGAAGAAATGTGACATTTCAGCGTTTTAAAATATATACTTACAGTTGAAATATTAATCGGTTTTGTCGGTTGTGTCGTAAAGAGCAAGGACTTAATACAGCCTGTGTCGATGTGTGAATTTTGCAGTTTGACATATTGATTGAGTTTCGTTAACAGGCACCAACTCAAAAAACAGAACAAAAGTGGCTGGGGTCACTTTTAGGTTGCAAAACACTTGGAGCAGAAAGAAATAAATAAAGAGAGAGAAATAGTGGGAAGAACAGGATATGCAAGCTCCTATAGCTTGCCCACTGGTAATAATAATCACTTGATTTCCTTTTTTAACATGCAATGTAAAATAGTGAACGCCTGGGGTCACTTTCTTCACGGATGTTATTAACTAGGATGCGCTTGCCTGGATAGTTTATCGTGTCGACTTAGTTCAGTGGTTTCTACGTTGAATTAAAATGCCTCCCAATTTCGCTTCAGCCCCACTCTCTACAGAGGATCGAACCACGGGTGCTATCCGCCGTTTTCCTCTCCGTTCTTTTAACCTCATGGGATATCATAGCTTTGCTTCTGCGGCAACTGTGGCTTATTTGAGTGCTGTCGTTTCTGTTGTAAAGCCAGAAATAATAAAGGTATCGGGAAGATCAGCCCTTTGACGAAATCAACCGTGCAACGCAAGCTCAAGAACTACAGATCCCGTGAATCCGTTCAACTTCAAGTCACCTTTGTAATCGTGACACAGCTCTCATTACTTCTCACTCACAAACAATTTGCTCTGCAGTTTTATTGAAGAAAAGCCACATGTTTACGTTGAAGTGATTTTATGATTTTACTTTAGTTAAAATAGAAGTAATTATAGGCTACTCGAGCAATGAGTTGGTATAAGCCAATGTCCACGTACGAATAGGCTGTACTCCTCCTTTATTATAAATGATATAATATAGTCTTACATACGCAACATAAAATAGAATGGCACGCGAAACGGCTCGACGAATTGAGCGTGTCATTAACGCAAAATGTTTGGAAGAAGGTAAAAAATACATAATGAGGAACATGGATATCTCAGCTGAAATCCAATATGACCGCCCTAATCTCTGATTGGCCAGATGTCATGTCGTTTATGGTTGTTATCTACAAGGATGCATTTTCCGGCCCGGGATCTCGCGTCGGCTTAGCTCAGTGGTTACTTCGTTGAATCAAACTGTCTCACAGTTTCGCCTCGGCCCTACTCTCTCCGGAGAGTCGAACCACGGGCGCTGTCCGACGTTTTCCTCTTCGTTTCATAACAAACATGGAATTTCAGCTTTTGTTGAATGTGCAAAGTTATACCGTTTTGGCAGCTTTGTTGGCTTGTTTTGGTGCTTCCGTTTCTGTTACGGAGTGAGAAAAATGTTGCTTGGAAAGCTAATTTCTCCCACGAAATCAATCGTACAATGTAAAATAAAATAAAATCAAAACAGACAACGGACTGTTGGCCTTATTTCATTCATGTTACCTGAAAAATGCAGTTTTCAGACACCGAAACGCGCCGGTTTTACGACAAATTGTTCATTTATTTATTTATTTTTAATCATTTTAAATCAATTTATTCATTTTAGCCAAAGTTTGACCTCATTTAGGGGTTAAAGCCTTGGATTTGGTGGAAATATAATTTTTCAGTTTTATTGAAGAAATGTGACATTTCAGCGTTTTAAAAAATATTCTTACTGTTGTAATATTAATCGGTTTTGTCGGTTGTGTCGTAACGAGCAAGGACTTAATACAGCCTGTGTCGATGTGTGAATTTTGCAGTCTGACATACTGAGTGTCGTTAACAGACACCAACTCAAAAAACAGAACAAACGTGGCTGAGGCCACTTCTAGGTTGCAAAACACTTGGAGAAGAAAGAAAGAAATAAAGAGAGAAAGAAATAGTGGGAAGAACAGAGTGCACTGGTAATAATAATCACTTGATTTCGTTTTCGGCTGGGCTGAGCAGCGGCCAGGCCTCTATAAACGCGAATGTCCCTGAGTGAGTGAGTGAGTGAGTGAGTGACTGACTGACTGCCTGAGTGATCAAGTTTAACAATTGGCTGGCCGGCAGGGAAGAAATTCAGCAATTGGTCGGCCGGATGGGAAGCATTTCAACGATTGATTTGCCCGCGATTGGCTGGCTGGCTGTTCAGCGATTGGTTGGCCGGTGGAGAAGAACTTCAGCGATTAGTTGACTGACGATTGGCTGGCTGGCTGGCCGGGCTTCGACTTCACTGGTATTTACTGGTCTGTGTATTTGCATTAGAAATACATGGGTCTCGGAATTTCGGCTTTGAGATATTGCAAAAGAAACGGAATACTTTCACTGGTATTTACTGGTCTGTGTATTTGCATTAGAAATGCATGGGTCTCGGAATTTCAGCTTTGAGACATTGCAAAAGAAACGGAATACTTTGCCGTTGTTGTATCTTGGATTTGAGAGTTTGCCGCAGAAACGGGATTTAAAAAGTGGAATTGAGCGCCACACTCATTAATGCGTGTGACCGACTATTTACGTACACGGTTGAAGTGGCACAGACACTATTACGTTTCAGTACTTTCAAGAATACCGGAAGAATTCATGAGTTGGTTCGCTTGAACAGAAGCCGTTGTGGTGGCCGCTTTCATTCTATCTTTGAGAGCGACTGTAACCGACACCAATGAAAACAATAAATTTAAGAAAATATTAAGTTTAAAAGATCGTGCCAAGATGGATTGGACACCCCCTCATTGAAGTAGCTACTTCTCCACTACGTTGTTGTACCCGCTACGCCAACGTAACACGACCAGTAAATCCAGCATGGCTCTGCTTGAATCCAGTCTAGCAATAGACTGCAATAATCAGGTAAATGTACTGTTAAATTAAAACACATTTTGTACAAATAGAATGTTCACAATGGGCAATTTTTGACGCCAATGAATGTTTCTTGGAGGTATTGGTCGCCATTTTACGAAAATGAATGCGTATTTTCTTCTAATGGACAGCAAAAGGTGGATTAAATATTCATATAGCGGATGCATATGATGTGCTTGCCCTAGCTAGATTCTCGGTCTTTTAAAAAGTTCCATTCGATTTTGTTGCATTACGAGCACAATCCGACCATTATTAGGCTAATCTTCCTTTCATGCTAGATTGGTTCGGTTTGTTTCAGTCCTCCATGCTTGTTTTCTCTGGTACCGGTTGCGAGATTCCATAGAGATAGAGGCATGTAACACATCCTACCAATCTATCGTTAAAGAATCATAACAATGGTCGGAATGTGCTTTTAATTTCCCTATTCAATCTCGCAACCGATACGACAGTTAATAGGCATGGAGGACAGTATCGGTTGCGAGGTTGAATAGGGGAATTAAAAACACATTCCTACCATTGTTAAGATTCTTTCACGATAGATTGGTACGATGTGTTGCATTCCTCCGTCTCCCTTTTGAATTTCGTAGCCGGTACTAGGATTATTTCCTTAATCAGATGACTCGCGCTTGGGTGGTTTTTGCACAGACTAGCACTAGCATTCCTATTTATTACAAATTTTTTTTTTTTTTTTAGCATCTTATTACTCTTATCAGGTACTATTTATTCTTTTCTTTCTTTCTTTTTTTTGCACTCTTCGGCACCTTGTTTTTATATGGATGTGTATATTTACCGTATGTTCTCTCTGTATTGTGTTGTATATGCGGTGTTGTGGCTGCAGCATGGGCAAATGGCCCAAAACAAATTTCTCACTCTCGTGAGACAATAAAGTGTCTCTTGAATCTTGAATCTTGAATCTTAATCTTCCCATTGTATCTTGCAACCGATACGAGAGAAGACAGGTACAATGGGATACACTATCATCAGAGGTGTATAGTAACGAAGTACATGCACTTCGTTACAGTACTTAAATAGTTTGAGGATTTATACTTGAGTTTTTTTCTTTCAATCTGGACTTTTACTGTACTACATTTAAAAGATAAAAAGCATACTTTCACTTCGTTACTTTGACACTGGCCACTTTTTTTCTCGTTACAAATTAAAATATGAATGTAATTCATCATTTAAGGATTATCTGGATTTGGCGTGTTTGAGAAGAACAACGGTGCTCGGCGGGGTATCTATGAGCAGATGTGCCCGACAGCGGACATGGAGCTGCAAATTTATGCGCACAGTTACACTATTCTACCACTAGATGGCATTCTCGGATCAGTTATTGCAGAGCCGTATATAGAGAGAGTCTGGCCAACTCGGGGTTCGAACGTCTGAGCTATCCCGCTATGCTGATTGGTTCTGAGCTGGTCACGTGTTTTATGGACGCCATGTTTGCTACCATTAATCTAGATTCATCCAGCGATCCCCATAGGGAAGAATTGAATATGAGGTAATTAAATTCAATAAGTTATTCGATTATACATTTATTTGTTCATATATTTAATTATTTATTTATCCTGGTTTCTAAAATAAGGATATGATGTTTACATGCGCAAGCGCAAAAACGGGATTCTCCAAAAACCCTATCATACCTGGGATAATGAAGTCCATGTAACTAAACGCACTCAATAGAGAATACATTGCAAGTGCTCATTTACTGTATCGCCAGCGGCATTGAGATCTTCCTAGAGTGGACGGGTCATATGAAAGTTTGTTTTTCAGGAGTTGCCTGAATAAAACTCCTCAGCTAAGCCTGATGTGCAAACTGCTCAATATACTTGCCCATAGTATCTATCCAGCAGTTCAAAAAATTCTCTCTTCTCATGATCTTGGTGTCAACTACATGGCCTTTTCAGGAGCTTTCAATAGGTCATAAATTCATTTAAATTAATTGCATTTAAATTTTTTTTGTCACATACTTAACCATATTCAACCATCACCAATATCGTCTAATGCTTTACGTAAACACATGGTAACTCCTTCACTCAAACATATTTACTAAGCGGTTGTACTCAAAACTGGATTCTTTGTCCATAACATGCCCAAAGAAGAAACATGGGGGGAAAAAAGGAAACTTTGACGTTCGTTCTTACACCCTCACTATATAGGAACTGCCATGTGTTCACAAAAGTGATGTCATGTCCCCGATTAGCACAACTGTAATGATAACTTTATTGTTTCATTATGATTCAGGAACATACATATATACTTTATCTGCTATCTACATCTGCTGCTGCTGTCTCTCTCAAATTGACATTCACAAAATCAATAACTGCTACCCTTACTCTAGCTCTTTGTCTATTCAAATGTATAACTTGCTTTTGATATGTTTTCCTAACTGAAGACTCGCCCCACCTCCCACTCCCTCACACACTCTCACTCACTCCCGCTACCTCACTTACACACTCTCACTCACACTCGCACACTCTCACTCTCTCCCCACCTACTTAGTAAATAATTTATGAGCTCCAGCTCATTACTAAACTTGCACTTCATATAAGAGCGTGAGCTTTGCCTCATTTAGCACCCTTTTCTTGGGCCCACAGTCTTATACAGCACTTGGCGGCCCAGCCATATACTAGGTTGCACCTAGTCTTGTTTTTTTTTTTAACATGCAATGTAAAGTAGTGAACGCCTGGGGTCACTTTCATCACGGATGTTATTAACTAGGATGCGCTTGCCTGGGTAGTTTATCGTGTCGGCTTATCTCAATGGTTACTTCGTTGAATCAAACTGCTTCGCAATTTCGCTTCAGCCCCACTCTCTTCAGGGGGTCGAACCACGGGCGCTGTCCGACGTTTTCCTCTCCGTTCCTTTAACCTCAATGGGATATCATAGCTTTGCGTGTGCGGCAACGGTGGCTTATTTGAGTGCTGTCGTTTCTGTTGTAAAGCCAGAAATAATAAAGGTATCGGAAGGATCAGCCTTTTGTCGAAATCAACCGTGCAATGCAAGCTCAAGAACTACAGATCCCGTAAATCCGTTCAACTTCAAAGTCACCTTTGTAATCGTGACAGAGCTCTCATTACTTCTCACTCACAAACAATTAGCTTTGCAGTTTTAATGAAGAAACGCCACATGTTTACGTTGAAGTGATTTTACTTTAGTTAAAATAGTAGTAGGCTAATTATACTCGAGCAATGAGTTGATATAAGCCAATGTCCATCTATACGAATAGGCGGTACTCCTCCTTTATTATAAATGATATAATATAGTCTAACATGCGGATTTTCGTAAACATACTCATTTGAAGACCTCTTTTTCCTCCTTGAGGCGAAGGACAGGTAAAGCTCATTGGTTTCGTCATTGTTAAATTGTCTCCGACATTCATGCCAACCTCCAACGTCTCTGTAGGGATGAACCTCAGTCGCAGTGCAGGGTTTTACCCCTAGTTTTTATCAAGTAAATGTTATAATGTTGCATTTCTTTGATTTTACTTAAGGTTTTGAAGCTAGCTTCACTGTCTGAAATACACTCACTGTGCTCTCAGTTAAGCAGCTTATTCGAACAGTTAATGATGTGGCAGCAGTGTAATGCATAAGATCAGGCAGATACAGGTCGGCAGCTTCAGTTAATAATGACTTTCCTCACGTGATTCTTGGTGTCGAAGGAGCTTGCTTGAGTAGGCCTATTTCTGAAAATGCTGACCTCCTGGGATATATGGAATATGCCATGCTCCACAAAAGTGCTAGCTGAACAAACGGATCTGCCATGCCGGGCTACGGCCACCTCCATGTGAAAATTATGAGAGCAGAAGGAAAAACAGAGGTGAGGCTGCCCACCTGTATATATAGGTATGTAAAGTGCCACCCTGCAGCCAAAATGCGGTGGTAGCGAGGAAGAAACCCTCCGGCTACAAGGGCATATTCTGTTTATGTTTCTGATTTCACTTTGGGTTTTATTTTTTCTTTTGTAACAGTTAAAAGTAACCAATCATTCTTATCCACCAGGATTGTTTGTTTGATGAGGCAGAGTGACTAGAATGACTGAATTTCCTAAATGACTACCCTGAGTAAACCTGGGCATCATCCCATGTTTGGAAAATGGGCTAAATAATACTGGGGCATTGCATGTTTTCTCACTATTTCAGTTATCTTGCTTTGAGAATCACCCCTGTGTTTCATTTCACACCAGAGGAACGAGGTGCAGATCAACAGAGGCCAGTAGGAACTTTGTTAGGGGCCCAGACGTTGGCAGTAATGGAACAGTCCGGGTCAGGATATGTGCCAATGGGATCAGGAGGGGAAGTGCCAGTTTCAGGCAATGGTCAGTCCGTGGTTAGTAGCCGATTGGTCGAGCCGATTGATTGGCAGTGTCGCGGGACTGTGCATACACTGAAGAATTAGGGCTGTGCTTCGGTGGAGACTGTCTGTGGAGACAGCTAGAGAGCAGGGAGAGGGTGTCCCTAATAAAATGTAATAAGTCCCTTTTTTCATATAACAATACCGAATACAGACGAGAGAATTAGGCTCAGAAGAGGAACTGGCTAGAACACTTCAGGCAGACAGAACAATCCAGTGACTTATGACAAAGGCACAGCAACTTATACAGACAAAACGCCAATCAACATTAGGGCAGAGAACACAAAAGGAAACCAGGAGGGCGGGTAATAAAACAAGACAATTATTAAACAATTCAGGATGCAAGACCGAAAACCGACTGGAAAACTACTGTAAAGGGGTGAACAATTAGGATAAAAATTAGCACATGACACGCACAGAATGGCTAATTTCACGCACTGCTGGTGAAGGTGGGCTACGACCAGTGATGCAGTGGGGGTACTTTTTTTGTTAATTGTTTTACGGCACAAAACAGCATTCACTCGCCTTTCTATTACAGTTTACTTATATATTGTTGTAGCATTGTTATTGCGAGCCATGGTTCATTCCCTCTTGGATTCATGAAAGAGTGCCTGCCATTTGTTGTTCATCCATTTTTTTTTAATCTGCACAAGTTTTCAGAATAGCTGATCAGAGGAGCTCTCTACTGCGATGAGAATATAGCTTTCTCCTTTCAATAGTGTATTTTCATATTCGGCTACCAGATGGTAGAAAAAAAATTTGTTTACGCACCGTCAGAAAAAAAAAAAAGCATTCTGGCTTTTTACACCGAGGTACCCTTTTTTATTTTATCTTTTTTTTTCATGGAACCCTCAGTCATTGGTGTGAAGAGGGTGAAAGCTCCCAAATTCAGCCATCTTTCTCGAAATGACGTTGCGTGTGACGTTTGAGGCCTCATCCCGTGATACGGTTCCGCGATATGGGTTGGGTGGACTGGAAACTCTTTTTCTTTCATCATAATTTCATTCACCACTAGGTGTCCCTAGCGTACTTATTTGGAGCTTTGAGGTCGAACCATTTTTGTGGTTCATTCGGCTGAGAGGCTTTGACGTTTCATGAGGCATCATCTCGCCATCACTAATTAGAACTGGTCAGACCCTTGATGTTTTAAGTCTCTGGTGAAAACTCACCTGTTCTCGTAGGCCTTCGTGTCATGTTGAACTTTGCACTCAATGATATGTGTGTGTGTGTGTGTGTGTGTGTGTGTGTGTGCGTGTGTTTGTGTGTGTGTGTTTTTATGTTTGCTGTCTATCTTGTTGTTTTTATATTGTTTGTGCCAATACTGTACACTTTGGTCAACCACGGTTGTTTTTAAATGTGCTCTATAAATAAAGCTTGACTTGACTTAACTTGACTCTGACTAAACTGTGATTCTGACGGGAATCAAAATGAGTTTTTACTGCTGATAAATTTTCTTTGTTCTTGTATCTCAGTCTCCTGTGTTCTTTTTTTTCTCAGACCAGGTCAACTTCAGGAAATCAATTAAATCTGACCTCAAAAAAGATATATGTGCCTCGATCTGCATACTTTTCAAATAATATCTGATATGGGTTTGCCAATATTCACCAGGTATATTTATACTGATAAATTGAACTTTGGACTGTTGTGATGCATTTTAATGAGCCTCCCTAGAGTAAACTTTTCCACATACCAGTGTGTATTTGATAATGGCATTATTTTGTTTAACAATACAACACATCATTCAGCTATTAGAGGAAATTCAGGTGTTTTTATTAGAATAGAAAAAATGAGTGGAGTCTCAGGCTTGTGTGTGAGTGCATGTTTGTTCATGGATGAACACGTGTGAGTGTGTTTGTGGATGGGTTTATTTTTGCATGTCTTTTCGTGCATGGGTTTGTGTGTGTGTGTGTGTGCATGTATGTGTGTGGATGGGTTTTTGTGCATCATAGTGGGAGTCAGTTGATGCCAATGGAAAGCATTGTGGTAGGGGTTAGCGGGTTTCAACTTTGCAACTAAATTTGATATGACTCACCAACGCGCGCCTTTACACCCACACATGCACAACACACATACACACACACACACACACGCACGCACATAAACAAACAAATACATGACTAACCATTCCATTACATTCCATTGCATTCCAGGCATTTAGCAAGCACTACTAGCAGAGCGACTTAAAACACAAATTGCATTTTAGCATCACTAAACCTGCTGAGAACCTGAGAGCAGTTCGACTGCGAGCAGTGGCCATGAAACTCGGATCATGCTGTACTCCTACCAGAACAATGAAAGCTACAGATTAAAAGGAACATAAAAAACATAAAAGCTGCCAAAATTTAGGAGATGAGAGAGGGGTATAGTCTGAAGAACCAAGTTTTTAGACATGCTTGACAGAGGCCAGGGTCTCTGCTGTTCAGACCTCAGTGGGGAGATCTATCCTCCATGGGAGCCAGAGCTGACAGCGGATGTGACTGGGAAGTGCAGGAGCACGTAGGGTGTGCCAGGCGGCCGTAGGTGGAAGAACAGAGAGGTCTGGCAGGAGTGAGGGGTACGGTAATGTGCTGAAGGTGGGCTGAATGTCCTCACACTTTGGAAACTTGGTGTACAATCACAAATCGTTAGCCTAATAGCATAGTTGCCTAAGTCATACTTGAACGTTTTCAGAAAACAAGAAAAAACAATTTTTAGCAAGCACATTGTTTTTTTTTGTTTTTTTTTGATATTGCAACAGTAAGCCAAAAAAAAGACTTAGGCAATTATGCTATGAGGCTAACGAAATGTTTTTATTTTATTTTTTTTTTTTTCCCCCAACCACCCCCCCCTCTTGGGAGGTCAACTTTATTTTTAGTTGGAGTCATAATTTAAAAAAAAAGGGGGGAGGGTATGACAAGAAACAAAAACCCAACTTATGAACACATACAACTCTTGCTGGGGTTATATAAAAAAAAAAAAAAAAAATTGAACATACACGCATACATACATACATACATACATACATATACACATATACATACATACATACATACATATATATACATATACACATACATGCATATATATGTACACATACACACATACATACACATAAACAAATGCATACACATATACTTACACATATGTATACACACAGGTTGATATCATTCGCAAGATGGAGGGGGCAGACAACCAAAAAAAAAAAAAAAAAAAAAAAAAAAAGGGGGGGGAGAAATTTTATACACAAAGAAGGACGTCATCATTGTTAATGTGCTTGGTATGATGTGAAAGGGTGCATTCAGAGGTACTGGGGGGCTTAAATCTGGGAGATGAAATTTTGGTGTAAGTAGAGCTCGCTCATCGGCAGATGTAAGGAAACACTAAGTGGTATCCAGATTTCATTAAATGTTTCTATTTGATTATTTGAAAGTGCTGTTATTTTTTCCATCAAGATATATTCTGTCAACAAGTTTAACCATTGTAATATAGTAATTTTGTTTCTGCTTTTCCAGTTGAGGAGTACTGTTTTTTTGGCGATGGTCAAGGCCATTAGAATGGGCTGTTGATGCTTCGGTGGTGGTTCAGTTGATGACAAATCTCCAAGTAAGCATAGGGATGGAGAGAGTGGAATGCTGTTGTCCAGAAAGGTGGATAATCGAAATATAATGTTTTTTCCAGAATGTCTGGATTGGTGAACAGAGCCAGGTGGCATGAAAGTAGTCATCTGTGGTGTTAAGACTGCAATGTGAACATGTGTCTCTGTCAATAAATCCCATTCTATACATTTTGTGTTGTGTGATATGTGCTCTCGATGAACAATCTTATATTGGATGAGCTGGGTTTTTGGGTTGTTAGTCATAGTGAAGATATTGTTGTTGATTTGTTTCAGAAATCAATATTGGTTGTTATAGACAAATCTTTTTCCCATTCTGAAGTTGGTAGCGAGAGTGGTATATCCGTGTTGGATATTAATTTATATAATTTGGAAAAGGGGTTCTTTGACTTGCCAATGAGCACGAGCTGTTTCTCTTAATGGTGGAGGTTGAAGACTATTGTTTGATATATTGATCTTTGATTTCAGTGAGTTTTTTAGCTGGAGGTATTGTAAAAAATTGTCACAACCAATATTATATTTCTGAGTTAGTGCTGTGAAAGATATTAGTGAGTCATTTTCAAATATGTGCTCGAGGTGAGTTATGCCTTGTGATTTCCACGAATTGAAAATGAAAGATTTATTTTGGATTTTGAAATCAGGGTTATACCAAATTGGAGTGAGTTTGTTGGCAGATGGGGTGAAACCAGTGATCGTATTGACTTTCCACCAAGCTGTCAGAGTTGTGGCAATTACAGGGTTGTTGAAGCAGTCATGTTTTTTTAGTGACTGAGTGAGGAAAGGTAAATCAGCGAGTGAAATTTCTTTGCATTCTGTTTGTTCTATTTCAAACCATGGGCTTTGTTGTTCATTGGGAAGTTGCCATTTTATGATGTATTGAAGATGGTTTGCCAGGTAATAATGTCTGAAATTTGGGGCTGCTAAGCCCCCAAGATCTTTTCTTTTTGTAGAGTGGTTAATTTAATCCTAGGTTTTTATTTTTCCAGTAGAATTTATTAATTTTGGAGTCAAGAGTATTGAACCATTTTGATGTTGGTTGGACTGGGGTCATTGAGAATAGGTAATTTATTTTTGGTAATATATTCATTTTAACTGCTGCTATTCTGCCAATCAAAGAAATGGGTAAGTGATTCCAACGGTTTAGATCATCTTCAATGCTTTTAAGAAGGGGGATGAAATTAAGTTGGAATAACTCTGACAGATTGGTGGAGATGTCAATACCGAGGTACCTAATGTTGCCCAAGGTGATCTTAAGAGGAAGTTTCTCAGTGTAACGAAATGTTTTAAATTCCATGCAAGCCAATGAGGCCAGCGAGAAGGAGAGTGACTCAGCAATCTTTGGGGAGGGTGAAATTCAGACAAGCTGCAGTACTCCGAATGAGCTACTGAGGTCTAAAGGCAGATGCTGGGAGACCTGCCAACGGACAGTTGCAATAGTCCAGGCAGGACAGAACCGACACTTGGACCAGAAGCTGCGTTGAGTAGGAGGTAAAGGGGTGAACTGTCTGAATGCTGCATTGAAAGAATCTGCACAGTCGGCTCGCGGCTGCAGTGTTCTCAGAGAGGGGCCATCGGTTGCCAATCACCACTCGGAGATTCCTCACCAAGGGTGATGAGGACACAGAGGTGTCCCCATTGGAGACTGTGAAGTCTTGGATGGGAGAGGAAAGAGCTAGAAAGAAAATCTTTCTTAAGTCTCCATCTTAGTGGAGTTGGGCTTGAGATGGTGGTTATCCATCCAGCGAGGGATGTCCTTCAGGCAAGGCAGAGTTTTGAACAAAGACCTGTGTGTCAGATGGTGAAAAAGAAAATAAGAGCTGAGTACAGTCAGCACAACAGTGGTAGGAAAAAACAAAAGCAGAGATTATATGACCAAGAGAGCGCGTGTTGATGGAGAAGAGAAGGGGACCAAGGACCAACCCCTGTGAGATGATAAGGGACAGGGTGTTTACACTGCACCAGCACCAGGGGAAAAAGAAAACTTGAAACCTTGTTACACGCAAACCCACCAAGCCCACTGATTATCTTTTCAAGAGAAGCAGGAGATAAGCTCCAGTAGAAGGGACTCTAACTGTTTTCATTCGGTTAACGTGGTCACAGTTTTAACCCATCTTGAAAAGTGTGACGTGCTATTGACATGCACTGAGGCCACAGTTTGGCTGGGAATCAACCAATGACAGAGTTGTGCATCGCTCAAATAACCAAGCTGTCTCCGTCTGCAACTCTGTAGCTCTGAATGTGGAATGCCAACACAGGCTTTAAGTGTGTCTGCTCATTGTTGAGGGCAGGTCTAGCACAGGGACATTTCCTGCACTATCCAAAATAAACCCTCAACTGACTTGCCCGTTAGTCATATCCAGAATCTAGGACTCCCCCTTTTTCATAAAATATGTAGGCCCTCCCATGCAGTGGACCTCAAACTGAAGCACCATTTTTCACCCCACTAATGACAGCACTGGTCGCAAATTTGCATCATCACATTACCGTTATTTAGCTGACACGCTGTTCCAAAGAAACTTACACTGGATTAAATAAGCAGGGGCAAGTCCCCAGGAGCCATGCCTGGGGTGCCGATTGTAAAGCGATGCAAGCTGAAATTAACAGCAAAATTTCACAGGTTTAGCAGCAAACAACATTTAAAAAATTGTGCCATGTGGCTCACATGGTTTATTTCAGGCTTTAGGGTTATGTAAGCTCACAAGCGGTAGCATTTTTTACGCTTGGGTTTAGCATTGGGGAAATGAAGAAACCTTTAAATTTCAAGCGAAACTCAGCATCATGGTTTGATGTTTCATCATTTCTTCTTTTTTTTTGCAGCTCAGTACTCTTTTCTTTGTGCCGCTCCAATGAAATATCAAGCCCCAGACACCAGATCATTGTACCCAGCATTATATACTCAAGAGTAAACCAGTTGGCTATTGGGCTTAAGTGTGTCGCTCAAGGTAGTATTACTGTAGCAAATTGAGGATGCTAGTGCTAAAAGGGGTCAAGTGCCATTTTGATGAAATTTTTAGTGCCATTTTTTAACACTAGATATCTCTCTGCATCTTCCCTGTAAGCCTCCTTGAGCTAGCAGCATGTCTACCTGGTTATTTTAGAGGGATTTCACTTGTGCCAGAAGGTAGTCAACTCCATGCCTGGACTTAGCCCCTTTGTTGCATTGAAAGACATTTAAATCCAAGATGGCAGCCTCCATGAAAAACATGTGAAGTGTGCAACAAATGTCCAAATTTGGCCCATCTTGAGGAGGAGGAAAAGTAAGTATTTTGATTTTTCTGATGGTAAAGTCGTAAAATGAATAGTCTAAACCATTGTTGAAACATGATTTTAAAAAGGGCCCCTCTTTTTCAACCCTCTGGACTTGGCCCCCTTCTTGCATGTATCACAAATGTGCACAGTATGTACACAGACCTCCAACACCCACAAAGATGGTGCATCAAAGAGATTTCTTTTTCAAGGTTTGGATTCTGAGTCTATCATAATATGCCTATATTGTGCATTTTATATTTCTGACACACCGACCCATTTCCTCATCAAGCTGTAGCCTGTGCCTACTGGGTAGATAGGCAGGCAGGTCTTTAACAAAGCCATAGCTACTGGGTGGACCCGAAAATGTCTCCTGAACAAGAAATCCATAAGTTTTGAAAAACACTCAAATTAATCAGGGATTTTGGCAAAATAAGCCTGAAAATCTATTCCTGTACATGTATAGAACTTTGTGAAAGCAAGAAGGGGGTCAAGTCCAAAGTGGACTTGACCCCCTTCTTGAATAATCAAATTAGAAAAAGTGCCCGAAAAGTATGAATTTTTATGATTTTTCGCCAGAACTCAAGCTCTTTATGCTTAGAATGGACAACTCTAATGAAAATGACCATGCATGAGCAGTTTCCCCACACAGGTGAAAAAAAGTATTTTTGCTCATTTTCTCAAAATGTCACTGATGGCACTTGACCCCCTTTTAGCACTAGCATCCTCAATTATGAGCTAAGATTTGTATTTATATGTCCTCAAAAGTATGTGTGTACAAAGTTTCAGCATTCAACCTGCTTTTAAACGCTCTCCAGCATGATATAGTGCAATTTTAAATATGGCAGACTGGCGGCCATGTTTGAGTTTCGACGCCTCAAACAATTTTTAATCTGTACATCCATCAGTACCTCCCCACCAAGTTTCACAGTGATCCCTTTAGTGTTTTGGTAGAGGAAGACCAAAGTTAATGCAGACGTCGACGCCAACGCAGCCGCGCGATCCCATTAGATCCCTTTGGTCCATTGGACCAGGTGAGCTAAAAAGTAATGTGAACTCTTTAAGGACACTTTTAACCAAATTTACAGCAATATTTTTGACTTTTTTTCAAATTAATTTCCTTCCAAGATATATATCAAATATGTATTGCCAATGTTAAATTTAAATATTAAAAATTAAATCTAAATATTAAATATTATATCAAAATATTTAAGTTTAGATATCAATGTTAAATGTTAAATGATAATTTGAATGTTTAATGTTAAACTATAATATTACGTCTTAAATGTGAATTTTAAATGTTAAACCTAAACGTTAAATGTTAAATCTGAATGGTAAATGTTAAACCCCATTAAAAGGAGAAACTAAATGTTTGGAACATGTGCTAATGGCCATGCCCCGAATATGTAATGTCAGCTTTTTTAATAAGGGGGGCACTGTCAAATAATAGCAATATTAGTTGCCTCTCATAACCTAATGACAGCACGTAATGACAATAAAGTGACAATTCGCTGGAAGTGACAGCATAGGCCTACTGATTCTGCTTGATTATTTTAAGAACAATATGGGATGAGAAATATTATGCAAACACTCGTGAACATTTTACAGTATATTATGCCAGCAACCTAGCTAAAATACTGTGGGGTCATAAAAAATGTCTTTTCAGATTTTACCAAAAGTTTAAGTAGGCCTATCCTTCTGGCAAAGTTGGCCAACAAATGTGGCTAGCTTGGGTTTTCATCCCCTTTGCACAAAAGCCAAATCTGACAATTTATGCTTTTCCCAATTTAAAGGGATAGTTCAGATTTTTTGAAGTAGGGTTGTATGAGGTAATTATTCATAGTCAATTTCATAGTGTCCAAAATCAAGGACACTTGCTGTGGACGGGGCCAGAAACAGAGTTTATTTTAACCACCTAGAAGAAGGTGAACAAAAAAAACAAAATCAATATCAGTTCAAGTGTACGCTATGTCTAGTTTTTTTACTCTGCTTTACTTTGCCGTCAGACGGCCTCCTTTTTTTGCGCTATATTTCCCGTACCGCAGCATTTCCGGTATTCCTACGCATTCCGCGCACTGTGTTTGCCCCAGAAATCAGCTGTTTTGGTCAGAGAGAAGCCATAACGATTGCGTTATCAGGCCGCATTTTCACTTAGAAGTATAAAAATGGTTCGTGCTTGTATTTTTCCAGGCTATCACTAGATGGCACACTCGGATCAGTTAGCAAACCAAGCTTGAACACAGTTTCGAATATGGACGAGTTCCATCCCTGTTTCCCAGGAATTGTATGAATTAAACTCCTCAGCCAAGCCTGATGTGCAAACTGCCTAATATACTTGCCCATAGTATCTATCCAGCTGTTAATAAAAATGATCTCATTGGCAGAAAAAAATCTTTGACATTTGTTGCAACTAGTTTAACAATAATAGGCTAAAGGTATCTCAACTGAGTGGTGAAAAAAAATCAGTTTTGTGAGGCAAAAATTCAACATGGTATTGATACTATATCATTCTGCAATCAATAGTAGTCATCAGATATTCCAAACGCGTGACTCTCTACCATTGAATTACGCGTATATTCATCGCATGAGTATTCAGCGGTTCCTTGCGACGTCAAAGAATTCCTCAATAATATCCAGTGTCTCCAATGCTTGCTCAGGCTTATGTGCGTAAAGCAGAGTTATAGTTCGCACCCACCTGAACTATAACTCGGTAATTATCTATTGATTGACATGTTTTTATCCAGTTCCAGACAGTATGAACTTTCCTCAGTAATTGAAAGACTTTGATTGGACTCTCAGAAAAGTATTTCACCCTTATGTAACAGCAGGTTAGGCTGTATTTACTGAAATGTGAATAGCTAAATGATGTGAATACAAAGAAAAACAGACTTCCAAAACCAACCTAAAAGTGCCTAGGTTACATTTACGTGATGGCAGTTTTCGATTCTGACATGGATAATTGGAGTTTATCTGAATGGAAGAGTACTGGAAGGATCCTTGTACCGGAAGGCTCTGTTACTCTGTTTATCTAGAGGAGGACTTCATTGATGGAGAGTTTTGCTTCTATGTGAGTGAGTAGAATGAAGAAAGAAGGAATCCTTATGGCTAGCTAGCTCGCTAGCTGTTTTTTTTTTTTTTTTTTTTCGGTTTACCATAGCCATGATGATCACAGAGCTTGTTTGCCACATTGGTAAGCAGGAGTAACCATTAGCCTT
The DNA here is from genome assembly GCA_029692085.1 of Gymnothorax javanicus. Taxonomy (NCBI): domain Eukaryota; kingdom Metazoa; phylum Chordata; class Actinopteri; order Anguilliformes; family Muraenidae; genus Gymnothorax; species Gymnothorax javanicus. Next base: position 2,545,945 of record CM056204.1, on the reverse strand, counting down.
TGCTAATTATACTGTATATGAGAATTTTGCTCAGTGTAGTGATGTTTGAGAATTTGTACTGCATTCAACAAAATCGAATGCCTAGGTTTCGTGTAAAATGAGAACACCTCCAGTACTGCGGTAAAACCTCATATATCCAAGCTTGTGTTTCACTTGGATGATCGGAATTGTAATTGGCAAGCTTTCTGTCGCAGGTTGAACGTTCTGACTGTAAAATAAGCTGTTCCTTTAATGTATATCTGTGCTTGCTGATGCGGCTTTGTATAAAACTGGACACTGTAAGACAGGAAATCCAGCTGGGACTGTGTCTGTGAGGGACTAAGGGCTTGATGGAGGGAGGGGTAGTTGCAAAGCCCTGGCTGACACAATGCCCCCTGTGGAAGTCATATTACTGTCCTCAGTCTTTAATGTAACTGGACCTTAACTTATCTGTTTAAAATAATCTAAACTTCTGGGAACTTCACAATATGCTCATATGTTCAATATACTGCTAAGAAATCACTTCTGTGCTTATAACCCAATTGACCCATATAATAATTCATCTTAAGACTTTTTCATGACAACTGCATCATATTAGTACATATTCATATCATGTTTGGTCTTGTTATTCTCAGGGGAATCCAAGGAGTTGAATGGAGTATGTTTCATTCCCATTGAAATTATGGTTCATTCCCTTTTGGAAACTCCTGAAAATTGGTCAGAATCCTCTCCGGTAAATCACCCTATTCTTCTCTCTCTGCTAGATTGTTTTATTACATCCTCCAAATGGTGGAAACCCAAAACCAGATTCGACCCCCCTTCCAGGTAATTTATGGCCATGCCGCCTGGATCAAAGACGTGATTTGGCTTAAAGCAAAGGCAGACAATCAGTTCCGGGAAGATCGTATCCGATCTCTCCCCGCGTATGCAAGTGCGTGCGTAGCCTCTTTAATTATGGAAGATCGCAGCCGACTTCCCACACGTGCATCTCTATGCCGTGTGTAGCCTCTATAGCTAGGGCAGATCGTCTCTCTGATCTCGCCCTCACACAACTCTGTGTGTGTAGCTTTCGCCAGGTATGACTTTTATATTTGTCTAAATTCGTGGTAACTGATGTTTGGTCTGTTGATGTAAGTTCTTGCCTACCTGGTGAATAAATTCTTGTTATCGCTTTAAACTTGCGTGGTCTCTGTGACTCCTAATCCTTTTATTCTTTCTAGCCGTGTTACGACCGGTACTTAGGGGGCGATTCCTTATCATTCCAATCTAGCTAGCTGATGTTTATAGGTAGTGATGGGTTTTAAGTTGGATTGTAAATTACGGCCTACTTATATAAAGGGTTTATGTGGTACCGGTTCTGGGGATTTGGCATAAAAGGGCACCCCTGGGCTTATAAGCCAGTGTCTGTCAGATCCACCTTAAGGAACCCTTGGGTTCACATAAATCTGGGTTCATGATATGTTTAAGCCAAGATGCTACTATCATGGTGATTTCTTCCATCCTCTAAAACTATCACCGAACTAAGATCTGGCAATTATGCTAAAACCCGGGGGCATATATTGAGTAACGCGGGCCTACACCTACGAGTCCGAGGTATAATCAACCCGAGGTCCACGTATGTTTTCCCTAAATTATGAATTCTAATTCTAATTTGGAGTCAGATATTTAACGAGGGTATAACTAAATTTGGTATTCTAAATTTACTATGGAGTCAGATTAATTGTAACCGTTGTGCTTTTGTGCCCCGTTCTTCGAACGGAGAAAATTGATTCATTTTATTGTGATTCGCACCAGCCAAAGATCGCGCTTGTAACACCAGCCCAAAGAACACGTTGAACCTTCGCCCCCTGCAATTTCCATCGTTGGTATTGTTTTGTGGGGTTTACAACACAACTCTGAACTTTATCATGGAGAAAAGGCCTGTTTTTGGTTTTGAGAGGTTACTGCTGACTATTGATGTCCATCCACGCCTATATTGATAAACTCATGCCAAGTTCCATCAGAAAGTCATAAATACATGTTGAACTTCAGTGCATAATCTTGAGAGCTCTGACAGTTTGGGAAGCCACCTGGAGAGTTATCTTATTTGACTTATAAATGGTAGATAATTTACAGAAGATGTGCACTTGTGGTCAAGGAGTTTATGATCCCAGAAATGTATAGTTTTAACTCCCAGCCATTTTTCAATTCTCAGTATTATTATTTTTATAATTTCATTGCTGAATTTTCATGAAGATTTTTTTTGTGTTTGTGGCCCTTACTCTGAACTAAAATCATATAAAGAAACGGAAATACAATGTAATTATAAATGCTGCAAATGTCCTGTATCATTAAATCCATTTGCCCCTTCTCTGTGCAGCTCAGATGTTGAATTATAAAGCCATAATCAGGTAAGGCATAAATAGCCATATTTTGCTGGTGCGCAAAGGGGTTAAAATACTGCAACTCAAAACATAAGTTGAGCAGTTCCATAGATGCTAGAGCCAGTGATCTGCTCCTCTGGGCAATGGGGCTAAGTTTACCTCATAATGTGTCAGTATTTGGGCTCAAAAGTAACCTTTACTTTACTTCTAAGATACTTGCATGAATACATATTAAAATATTTTTATGTACAGATGGATCTACAATTGGAGTTTGTTTCAGAATAGCTCGGACTAGCATTTTTTCTAGCGAATGCAGTTAGCGTGGGTGTTTTACGTTTATTTCGTAATGTGTCAGTATTTGGAGTCTAATCAAAATCTGATGGTTTATTGCTATGGCACTGTGTGTCGTAATTGCTTGAGATCTACGCTGATGCATCCTAGCTTGACGTGAAAATGAAAGAACTGATCGTTTGAATGTGTCTGAGAGTCGACCTGACTCAGGGCCAGCACAAGGCGAAAGCCACTATTAGCCAGAGTTTGCTGCCAGGTCCACTTGTTGCAATCTGTGCAGAGCTAAAAAGCTAATAATACAGAACTGAACAAAGGCCTGAAACTATGGCTGCTTTGTTTCGACTATTTTTCCGTGAAGAAACAAAACCTGGGAAAAAAACAAGTAGGCTACCAGCATACTCCATAAGCACTGCAAACACTATCACCTGTGATCTCACATCTGTGCAAACTGATCCAAGGCCCCTTGTTCAAGTTAAGTTTCATCTTGATGACAACTGTGTAGCAAGATAAGACAAGGACTGCATAGAGTGCTCTTGCCACTGGCTAATTCTGACGCATTGTTAAACTTCAAGCATTAATTCAGCTCTATCAGAGTGCATGTGGGTCCAGGAGATATACCGCTGAACAATCTGAGCAAATACATAAGGAAAATATTTCAAGCAAACAATTAAAACCTCCAGAGAGACACTTGCAGTGCCGAAAAAATATGCATGATTTGTAATTCTCTCTCTCTCTCTCTCTCTCTCTCTCTCTCTCCCTCCTCCCCCTCCCTCTCAAATATGAGGAAAACGCAAAGAATGAGAACATGAGATCAAAAAAAGGCGGCCCCCGGATGCTGCAACAGTTTCAAAGCAGCAGAAAACAACCGCACGCGATCCACGTCAGTATTGCTGTACTTGCGGAGATGGAAACGCGCTGAGGAGTGAAGCATCGCTTACCATGGATCACCCGCGAGACTGCAAGAAATTCCTCATCTGAGGGGTGCACAGGCTTATTATAGTCCTCAGTTATGCACAACCGTTTCATGTGATTTTACCAACCTCCTCTGGCAAATCAGCGCGGGAAAAAATACCTCGCATTACGCATCCCACAAAGATTGCAGTCCGCGCGATTTTACGGGACTCCAATAAAATAAAAATAAAAACTGAACCAAAGTGACTTTTGGAACGAGATAACAAACTACATTGGACTTTCCTTCAAAAATATTTTGGTAGAATTGCTCATAAGACGGTAAAACTGGCCGAGATGAATCTGATTCAGCGGATCTCTATTTCGTCCAATTCTTCCGACGTTGCCAACAGCACGAGCGCACAGAGGACTTCTTCGCATTCGCTGACGGCTGCTGCATTCATCATCCTGGCCGTCATCGTAATTATTTTGGTGACTGTTATAGGTAACGTTTTGGTCGTTGTGGCTGTGTTCACCAGCCGCGCTCTCCGCGCACCTCAGAACCTTTTTCTTGTTTCCTTGGCATCAGCAGACATTCTAGTGGCTACGTTGGTAATTCCGTTCTCCCTGGCCAACGAGGTCATGGGATACTGGTACTTTGGAACTACGTGGTGCGCATTCTACCTGGCGCTGGATGTCCTTTTCTGTACGTCCTCCATCGTTCACCTCTGTGCAATCAGTCTGGACAGGTACTGGTCTGTGACGACAGCTGTCAACTGCAAAAGGACTCCTAAGCGGATCAAGTCCATGATCGCAGTGGTATGGATAATATCAGCCGTTATTTCTTTCCCACCCTTCGTTATCACGGAGCACAAAGAGCACGAATGCTCGTTAAACAACGAGACATGGTACATCCTCTTCTCATGCCTAGTGTCATTTTTTCGTCCCTGCCGTTATTATGATTCTAGTGTACTGTAAAATCTACAGAGTGGCAAAACAGCGGTCCTCCACTGTTTCTGTTGCTAAAAACGGTCTGGAGGGTCAACCCTCGCTGTCAAAGACGTGTTTCGTGCGCATGGATATATCTGAGACGGAGAGCCCGAGAAGTCAAAATTTGGGAAGTAACCAGCGGCAGGAGGAGCTAGACGACACTGATATAGAGGAGAGCAGCGCGGCGGACAGCAAACCTCGAAACTCGCGCTTCTCCAAATGGAGGAAAGTGGAAGGCTCGAACTTGCGCCGGAATCAGGGGTACCGGCTGTCTTGGGTTTCCGAGCAGCCTCCGTCGCAGAGCCAAAACATGAGACCGCAGCCTATATCCAAAACTAAAGTGGCACAGATGCGCGAGAAGCGCTTCACTTTCGTCCTGGCCGTGGTAATTGGGGTCTTCGTGCTCTGCTGGTTCCCGTTCTTCTTCACGTACAGCCTGCATGCGATATGCAGGGAAAGTTGCTCAATTCCACGCGCTCTTTTCGACCTCTTCTTCTGGATTGGCTACTGTAATAGCGCAGTGAATCCAATTATTTATACCTTTTTTAACCGGGATTTCCGAAAAGCATTCAAGAAAATACTATTCAAAGCTGCAAAAACAACTTAAATCTGTTGTGCTATAAGTTACTCTCTGATGCTTATTTTAAACTCTTTGTGTCAAGGAGTGGGCTAATGTGTTTTGTATTAAAGAACTTTTCATGACCAAATAAACTCACTCTGCTCCTTAAAGAGATCGTTGGCCCTGACCTGCTCTCTGTGCTGAACAGTTCCTTTTCCACTGGCTGTGTTCCTGACTGTTTTTAGACGGACTGCATTCAACTACTCCATAAAAAAGAAACCTTGACCCAGCAGTTCTTTATAACTTTTAGACCCTATTTGAAGCCACCTTTTATACACAAAGTTTTGGGAAAGAGTTATGGCAAAGCAACTTTTAGAGGTTGTGGAAACAAGTAATATATTAGACAAATGTCAGTCCAGCTTCAGGTACAGACACAGCACATAAACCGCCCTTCATACGGTTACAAATGATCCTTGGATGAATGCCTGACTGCTCATCATTGGTGTTGTTGGATATCATTTGTGACCTTTGTATTACAAGGTTCAGTGTGCCTCAGAAACACATACGTGATAAAACCTTATAATAAGGTCACGAATTGCAGCCTTTGATAAAACTGATCACGCGATTTTGATTGACAGGCCGAAAAACTGGGTTGGGCTCTCTGGAACTGTAATGACACGGTTTTCTTCATATCTGTCTTACAGAAAATTGTTAGTTTTACTTCTTGATTATGTGTCATTGTCTGTAGTGCTTACTTCAGGTAAACCTCAAGGATCCATAATTGGGCTAATACTGTTTTCATTTTATATGCTTCCTCTGGGTTTAAGCATTTGCCATCATATTTCTTCATTGCTTATGATGTAAATCTGTATATTTCAGTGAAATCTACTGATTTTAGTCATTTGTTTGTGTTGCATGCCTATATAAATTTTGTTCAAAACTGGTTGGCAAATTATTTCCTGCAGTTGAATTTTTTTTAAATCACATTTCTCAGCCGAGAAATTTAAATTCCTATATTTATCCCATATCCCATAGGCCTACATAATGCAAGTGTTTCTCAGCATGTTTAGTTGGACAGCAGTCAGCTAAGTAAAAGTCTGTTAATGAGCAGGGGTGAAATTATTAATTTTGCTTCTCCTCTTCTTCCAAAGCACTTTGTACCTATTTAACCCATTAATTAAGACCTAGGGCACCATCTAAAGAAGCATTTTAAAACCTCTGGCATTGTTTGAAAACAACCACACCTGAGGGTTTTCTGATGTTCACGAAAACCTTTATTTTTTCAGCCTCTGTAGCAGATATTAACATGAAATAAAAATAATTTAAGTGCTTAAATCATTGGCATTTTTTGTAATAATTGCCTTTGCACAAATGTTTATTAACATAATTTGAAAAACCAATACATAAAAAAACATCATTTTACAGTATTTTTTTTTTACAAAAAAAAAGATCTGTAAAAAAAAATCAAACAAAAAAAAATGGAGCTGTAATGGCACAATGCCCTTCATCGGTCCGTGTAAAAGTCAATGTTGCTCATGCCCCCTTCAATCAGTTCTTGAAAATGATGGCATCCATTGTGACCAGGTCTGAAGTCAGGCTTGATGGGTTAAACGAATTACAAAAAGAATTGCCAGTAAAAAATAGGCTATGCAGTTAAATTTACAGAAAAATAGGCTACTTAAAATATGCGATGGAACAGAAAAAGATGAGAACCCTTTTTGGATTGTTGAATCACATTGTTCCTGTCTTTGGTAGCGAATATTAACTTCAGAGAAAGCCACCTTACACCTCATTTTGCAGATCCTCTGTAAGGTGTGACGGCCTTGGATTTTTAAAAACCTCTTCCACTCCAGAGTTGCCATCGGAAAGATCCTGGCACTGCTCTCACCTCGCCTTAAAGCGCATTACATCTCCAACCCCATTCCCATTTAGGTTTCCTAATTACCAACTAAGCGTTAATTTGTTCAGCTGCGAGTATCAATCCGTATCCACTTCCCCTCAGCTTTCATTATCGTTCACTGCAACAACTTTCAAGCCTTTTCCTATCCACATTAATTGTAAATTTAACATAAAACGTCTATGCCTTACGAAGCTTATGAATTCCTGCAGCTAAAAAAAAGGTTTTTTTTTTCTACGTTCACGTCAGATCGCTTGATATGTCTAAGAAAATCTTTCTAAAAATGCAGTTTTGCAAACTCAGGTCCGCGTGTTATGGCAGGCTGCTCTTGTAAAAATAAAACTGTCTACAACCAGTGACATTGCCATTGACAATGCAGGCTAACACTCAACCTAATTTCTGAGTAAGAATCAGATTATAGATTGAATTAATTTACTGAGCAAATGAGCTTCCCATAAGCTGTGTTGCCATTAACGATTAAGACATACAGCTTTGCGTCCACAAGGAAGGCTAACATACGAGATTGCATGGATGGTAGTTTACTGAATTTTCTTGAAATTCCATCTTGAAATAGAATGTAATGTTGTAAATGCTGCTGAAGGTGGTATTTAGATAAGTTTCATTTAATTAGATAACTGCCGTCTCTGAAGCTAGACTGTAAAGACCTCATCAATGACTTTGTTACCTTGAAAGTTTGATGCATGGCATGCATATTAAATGATTTTAAATGCATGCCATGCATCAAACTTTCACCATGCACTGATAACCTATCCTATCCTATCCTATCCTATCCTATTGCATCCTATCCCTTGACTTTTAATGATGTCATTGGGGCACCAGTGAAGATGTGGCCACCACTCACCTCCATCTGTTCTCCGCCTCTCTCTGGCTCATTCACTCGGCCAGGCTCATTCCTGTCCATTCACGGATGCTGTCCTCCCACATCTTTCATTGTCTTCCTCGTTTGCGGCCTCCTCTGACGGTCCCTTGTAAGATTGTTTTTGCAAGGCCCGCTGAGCAGGTAACGTGTCTGTGCCACCTCAATTTCCTTTATTGATGACTGTGAGGAGGTCGCCATGGGTTTCTATTTCCTGCAGGATTTTCCTCCGGATGTCTTCATTTGTCACATGGTCTGTGTAGTGGATGCCGAAGATTTTCCTGTAGCATCTCATCTCGGCTGACATTTCAGTCTCTCCAGAGAGATTGAAGTCTTGCGAGCACAGCTGTTGTTTGTGCAGTTCTAGCCATGATCTCAGGAGCGTCGATTTTTATTTGTGCGCTTGCTTCAGCAGAAGCAGCACACTCCATTCTCTTACTTCCTTATTACTCTTTTTCTTTTGTTTCTTCTGCCTAAATTTGGCTGACTAACTCCTCCTACACTGTTTGAGCTATTGATTCTGTTCAAACTTAAAAAAATTCAGCTTGTTCTGAATTACGTTGCAACCATACAGATTTTTGATTTTCTTTTTAGTTTTTGAGATATTTAATTTTAAATGTCATTTTTTGGGCTCCTACTAAATCAAGCCATTTTTGTGCTGATTCAGTAGATTCAGCTATTTTCTGCAATTTCTTTACTCTGTCATACTTTTAGCTAGAAATGTTATTCAAACTGCAAAATGTTAAGTTAAGCTATATATAAGTTAAGCTGTATAATTTCTTCTCTGTTCATATTTTTTTCGTAACTTCTATAATTTTTTTAATTATAATTTTTAAAAATAATTTTTGTTACAATAAATTCTGAGAACTTACAGTGTGGTGACGTCACTGTTAGAGTGGCGAACAGCTGTAAAATCGTCAAAAAGTCTTCTCTTAAACTTGCTCTAACTCCCACAGTTTTCACTCCACATAAATATTTTTATATCCAAGTTGTAGAAAAAATTGTGCTGGTCATGAAAATGTAACTTTGCAAGCAATCGGACAGACAGTTTTGGCAGTATGAGCCAAAAGCGATGGGACTACTACCCGAAACTCCATTAACTCCTATATTAAATGAGACAAAAAATTCTGGTTGGGAAGCTGAGAAACACAGTTTTTAATTTGCTCGTGTTCCCACATTTTTGGCACTACACACACAATTTTGACATATATTTTGCTATGCAGACTCTCCTCTACAGTATGGTACCTCCATTTCATAGATCGGACTTACTATCTTTGAGGTAGAGGCAGTAGTATGTAAGAGACGCCTTAGCTAAAATCTCAGTTAGACCAAATGCCTTAACCATTAACTCAAATGGCCCAGAGTGACTCAGTGAAATTGTGGCATAGCAGTATAGCGGTTCAATACTGCCCTCTGCTGGACTTTTTCCAGGCCTCAGCACTATCGTTGTTTGGATTAAGGATTGATACGACTGTTAGACAAATCTCCTTCTTCTGCGTCAAACTCAGTGAAAGAATTTTCAGTGTCGTCGTTTGTACAGTCGCTCAAACCAGCTCCAAGAGAGCACATTTAGGGCAACAAAGACCGGTCTTTCGCAGGTGGGTCCATGAGAACACATGTTACAACAAAAAATTGCAAAGCAGAAAAAAATTGCTCGAGCTCCTATTCCAGTATATACAAGCAACTGTTCGCACTAGCTAGATATTTTTACGATCGTATCTAGAACAGGTGAAATATTGGTATCAAAATGACCATAACTGCCATCCTTGCTAAGCCAGCAGATGTTAATTTTCCATACTCATTGAGTAGCTTAATAGTTAACGTTAGCTAGCTATTGATTATGTCATCTGCAGTGATGGCAATTTCAACGCTCAAGTTCGACCCATTTCGAACACGTTCTGGCTAAAGCTAATAATGGCACAAAAATAAAAAGGTAGTCGTGAATAATATATGTGTTCATGACATCTTGCAGCTTGCTATTACTAACTATTTAGCTAGCAAACACACAGTGCACAGAAATAAACAGAGAGCCGCGAATAGTAGCATTTCACAACTTGGCCAGGTCAGCGTTGTACAGTTCGGGACTGGGGGAGACACTGACAATGAGCTATAAGCAACAACAGCTGCGGCAGTCTGCCAACGTGGCCTGCCATGTTTGCTCTGCCATAAAGCTAATTTCTCAGCATGCACTGCATTGACCTAGATACGCACAGAGCCATAGAGAGAGATGCGTCAACCTCATTGACTCCAGTTGACCATTTTTTTTCACAGCTTGGTTGAAGCGGAGTAGACTCAGTCATGATGCAGCTGAAAAGTCAGAATTTCTTCACCGATTACTTTCAGCTTTTAAGTCTTGTGTTTACATTTCAGCAGTTTTTCGATGTTTCTTCAGCAATTTCCTTTGCCTTTCAATTTCCAAGCACCTTCTTGTTCTAAGCCAACCTATTCAACTTTTCTCGCTGAAGCAAGCACACAAATTTTCATCAGAAAATTTAGCCTTTTCTAGTTATTATTATTATTATTATTATTATTGTTGTTAATTTATTTTTTTCCATCCATACAATATCACTATTAAGCACATTGTCAATGCAGTCCTTCAGTGATCTGTCATTTCTTAATAGTTAATAACTACATCATAACCAACATTTACCTATAAATCAAATACTCACAGCAACATAAATTTAGCAACAACCAAATTTTAAGCATTGTTGAAAATAGTGAAATGGTGAACTATATAGACGTTCTAAACAGAACTTATCACACCATTAATGAATGGCAGAGATGTTCTAGCCGTGCTGCCAACTGGCTTCGGGAAAAGTCTCGTTTTCCAAGTCTTTGCAGTATTTTGTTCTTATCGAACATTTGCAAATTCTACCAAATTCATCTACTGAGCTCTCGATGCTTACGGGTTTTCTTCCTTTGCATTTGTAAGATTTTGGTGGGGTATTTTGAGCTTCTTCGAACATAACAACCGCACATGTCGTCAAAAGTTGCAGTGTTTCGACAGCGTCTACTGCCGCTAAGTCCTGATTGGCTGATTCCATTTGAACGACAACTCAAGCGAAACGGGGGGCAGAATTCAAATCATCAAAGGATCGTTGCAGGCCCTCTTTTGCCTCTCCCGCCTATACAACAGAGGGCCTGTTTGCAGGCTAAGCATAAATGCACCTGGTTAAGACAAACTGACTACTTGTTAAAATTCAGTGATTGCAACCGTGGTTGGAACAATAACCAGCATACACAGGGGTGCCCCTGGACCGAGATTGGGAACCACTGGACTAAACTATTAAAATGGTCAATTCACCAGCCTCCAAAAATCAGCTGTGCAGCAACTGCAGTTAATTCAAAATGCAGCTGCATATGTTCTCACCAGAACTAAGAAGTCTGAACACTTTAAACCAGGTGTGAGATCTCTGCTTGCCTCTCCATCAAAACCAGCATAGATTTCATATTCTTTTACTTGTATACAAAGCTCTAAATGGCCTTTGACCTCAGTATATTAAAAACATGCTACTAAGTTACAAACCAGCATGAACACTCAGATCCACAGGCAGTGATCTTATAATGACCCCTCATACTAACGCTAAAGCAGGAGTGGCTGTCTCTTGTATGCGCACAGTTTCCTGTTTCCTGACCGTCTTCTTCCTCTTCCGGGAGTGTACGCTGGCGTGTATGTCTGCCGCTGCTTGCTGGATAAGCGACTCTCACTCGTTTGGAGTTTTCTGTGAACTTGATCAACCCACGGCTGAAATATTGGGTTACTGGCCACAATAAAAGTATTGGATTGTACAATCAACCTGCTGGTCCGTTCTTGGATTACATGTACTCTCATGCCTGGGAGTTGCTAGCGTTTTGACCGGCTTAACTCGAGCCCTCTCTGCCGCTGATGCCTGTGACAGCTCAACATATGCGTGTCTAACCTTGGTTTCCAATCCATGGGGTACCACGATGCGCTGCTGTGTCACAGAATGAGGACCATCTCTTTCGTCGTTCTACTGGGGATTATTTACACCAGCCTTTCCGCCACACTAAATTCCACTATGGGCTCTTCATATAATTCTGCTGGTTTTGTTCACCTGCTGAAATTCGCGACAGTGTCATTCCCTCCGTCTGGACTGCGTCGCCTTCTTGTCTTAACACCAGACGGTACCGACGAGGAGGTGTGGACTTTGCTAACCTCATAACTCTATCTGCAAACTCTTTCAGCGTGACTCCTGCAGATACCTCTGTCAGGAACCAAATGCCGTAAACTGCACACGCCGCTCCTTCCCTGCTAAAGACTGTACTTCGCGTGGCGGAATTAATGCTGCGAATCTTCGCTCGCTAAATCTCTGCAAGATCGAGCCTTCGAAGCAAGCCCCTCGGAAACGCGAACTGTTAAATTGGCCCTTTTAAATGCTCATTGCCTGTCAAATAAGACGTTCATTTTAAATAACATATTTGCGTCACGTCAACTGGACTTTTTATTTAATCACTGAGACCTGGCTTAATGCTGGCGATCTCTCAGTTTTTAGCAATCTCTGTCCTCCTAACAGTTGTTTTTTAAACACCACTCGGACTTCTGGCCGGGGAGGAGGCTTAGCCACTATTTTTAAAAACTATTTTAAATGTAGAGCCACGCCTACAGTTGTTTATTCTAGTTTTGAAGCTCAGCTTGTTAATATTAATGCCACTTCACCCATCTTATGTGCCTTAGTGTATAGACCACCAAAATCCAACTCTAGTTTGGTTCAAGAGTTTTCTGATTTGCTTTCCTTCATGTTTTCTAGGTCCAATAGATTGTTGGTTTTGGGCGATTTTAATATTCATATCTGTTGCCCATCAAAACCTATGGTCAAAGAGTTTTTAGCTCTTGTAGATTCTTTTAATCTTACCCAATCAATATCGGGCCCAACACACCAGAAGGCCAAGGGTCACACTTTAGATCTTATATTGTCATCTGGTTTCTCTGTCCCTGAGATTGTTGACATTGGTGTTTCTGATCATTTTATGATTGTATTTGAACTGTCATTGCCTTGTCTCCAGCCTGTACCTGATTAGCTTTATTCCTTAGCTCGATCTGTAAGCCCAGCCACAGCCACTCTCTACACACTAGTACATTTACAGGCAGTTATCTACCCCAAATTTTAGATGTCCTTCTCCTCCTGCACTGACACAGAGGAACTAGTTGAGCTTTTTAACTGTTCTTGCTCCAACATAATGGATCAGGTAGCGCCCTTAAAGGTGAAATGACCAAAGAATAACACGAGGACCCCCTGGCTGAACGAATCCACTCGTGCTCTGAGACAGGGTTGCAGAAGGGCAGAGCGAAAATGGAAAAAAGACAAACTCCAGGTCTCATATGAAATTTTAAAAGACTCGTTAAAGACCTATCAGCATGTGGTTAAGACGGCTAAGGCTGAATATTTTGCAAACTTAATTAAGATCAATGCTCAACCGACCCAAACTTCTGTTTCAATCTATTAACTCCATTTTGCACCCAGCTGCTTCTTCTCTCAATGCTGTCTCTTCAAACGAACTCTGTGAGAAATTTCTAAAATTCTTCACAGGTAAAATTGATAATATCAGGTCCCAAATCTCTCGCTCTGATTTTAATCCTGCACAGAGGCAACATCCAATTGGGCATCTCCAGCAGTTTAATTTGGTGACATCCTCTGAACTGCTTAGGGTGGTCGCTCTCATGAACCCAACCTCTTCCTCTCTTGATATTTTACCCTCGCGCCTTTTTAAGGAAGTTTTTAGTACTATTTGTCCAGTTATCTTAGCCATAATTAATTGTTCACTAAAATATGGTGTCGTCCCAACCTGTTTGAAACAGGCCATAGTTCAACCCCTGCTGAAAAAGCCTAGTCTAGATCCTGAAGATCTAAATAATTATTGGCCAATCTCTAAGTTATCTTTTCTTTCTAAGATTTTAGAGAAGGTTGTATTCTCTCAGGTCTCTGTATCTAAACAGATTCAATATCTTTGACAAATTCCAGTCTGGATTTCGAGCTTTGCAGAGTACAGAGACTGCACTGGTGAAGGTGCATAATGACATCCTCCTCACTGTCGACTCTGGTTCTTGCGCCATTTTAGTCTTGCTTGACGATGGCCTGCAGGGTCCTGTGCTAAAATGGTTTATATCCTATCTCAATGGCCGGACATTTTCTGTCAAAATAGGAAATTGCTCTTCTTCCCCATCTCCCATAACGTGTGGTATTCCCCAGGGTTCAATCTTGGGGCCTCTCTTATTTTCCTTGTACATGTTGCCACTCAGGTCTATCTTCAAGAAGTACAATGTCTTATACCATTGCTATGCTGATGATGCACAGTTTTATTTACCAGTCACCCCTGATAATGTTTGCTCCCTGAAGGTACTTTTCAATTGTCTGGATGACGTTAAATGCTGGATGTCCAGAAATTTCCTTCAACTGAACGATAGTAAAACTGAAGTCATTTTATTTGGTCGTGCTAACTCTGTCTCCAGCTTGAGTAAAGCTCTCGGTCCCCTGATTGTGAATTTACATAGCTTTGGTAGAAACCTAGGGGTCTTCCTGGACACTTCATTGAATTTTAATAAGCAAGTTGGCAACGTTGTAAAGGGCAGCTTTTTTCAGCTCAGAACCATTGCCAGATTAAAACCTGTGTTATCCTGTAAAGACCTGAAAAAAGTAATCCACGCCTTTATCACTAGCCGCCTGGATTACTGTAATGCTCTATACATAGGTTTGACAAACTCCACCCTGTCGAGATTGCAGTTGGTTCAGAATGCTGCAGCCAGATTTTTAACAGGCACTAAAAAAAAGAGAGCATATTACCCCAGTCCTGGCCAAACTGCATTGGCTACCTGTAAAATACAGAGTCGATTTTAAGATTTTACTATTTGTTTTTAAAGCCCTTAATGGTTTTGCTCCACAATACGTTACAGACCTCCTAACTCCTTATTCTGCCCCCCGGTTACTCAGGTCTTCCACTCAGAATCTCCTGTCCTCATTCACGTTTTAAAACTAGATGTGGTCGTGCATTTTCAATTGTTGCCCCCAGTCTCTAGAATAATCTTCCATTACACATTAAAACTTGTGCTTCAATTGATCTTTTTAAATCAAAACTAAAGACCCATCTTTTTAATCTTGCTTTTGGCTCAGTTTGAGGCTGCCACTTGGTTTCTTGGTCAAGTTCACTTTTTCTTATGATTATCTGCTATTTTCTGTTCTACTTTTATTATTATTATTTATATTTGTGTTTTAAGTCTGCCAGGTCTTTAATTTTATTTAATTTATTTCCTGACTTTTATGTTTTTTAGCCCATTGTTTTATTTCTGTTATTATGTCTGTTGTTGTATGTATTTGCCTCTGCTGTAAAGCACTTTGGATCAACTTCTGTTGTTTTAAATGTGCTATATAAATAAATGTGACTTGACTTGATTTGACTTGACTTGTATTTAATGCCCCAACTAGATGGAGCATCACTGTATATGGAGCTACAAGAGGCCCCCACATCCAACACTTTTAAACAGCAGTGAGTGTGTGGCATTTATTTATTTATTAAATATATTTAAACAGGGTTGCACAATTCAGAGATACTCTGATTTTACAGTGTGGCCCTGTGCTGGGTTATAATATAAAATAACAATGTAAAAAGACAAACAGATCAACGATTCATAAAATGCTTTCTCGCTTTGATTTTGAAGCTAACAAAGCAGGTACGCACTTTCAACCTCTCTGGTAACAATTCCATAAAGCTGGAATGTGCATGTGTGCGTCTGTGTGTGTTTGTACGTTTGTGTGTGTGTGTGTGTGTGTGTGTGTGTGTGTGTGTGTGTGTGTGTGAGTCCAGTAAATTCTTTGCGGTTTTTCTGGACTTTCGTGATGCATTTGAAACTTTAGCACATAATGTCATGGTAACAACAGCTCTTGAGGAAATACATCTGCCTCAGGTTTATATTGACATTGTTAAAGATGTTTACTCTGGTTCTTTCATACAGGTTATTTGTGGTAAACAGCTCACAGACCCAATCCCTCTCCAAGTGGGCATTAAGACTGGCTGTCCTTGGAGCGCAGTTAACTTTGTGTTAGCTTTAAACCAGTGGTTAAAGTGGCTTTGTAGCTGTGTCACCTGTAATGTTATTTCCCCTAACCCCGTCCAGGGGTATGCAGATGATGTTCAGATTGCCTCTCGTCAAGAGGCTGTGATTAACAACATGCTCTCCAGAACCAGCTCCTTTTTGGAGTGGTCAGGATTAAAGGTTAAAGATTCAAAATGTGCAATTTTCTATGAAAGGCAGAGTGGGGGGAACCGCTGGTATTACTCTCAAACAGATATAATACCTGTGTTGTACCATGTCAAGAAACACATACATATTTAGGTCATAAATTCAATGTGGCGGATGAGTGGAAAGATCAGGTTGACGAAATTATATCTGAGTATTCCAGCAGACTTGAGTTTATAAATGTATCACCCCTGCCACTCATCATGAAACTGGAGGCAGTAAGAGTAATAGCATTGGCCAAAGTACAACATCTTTTCTCCAATGCACATGTATCACGAAAATCACTATGTGATTTGACTGGTAAAACTGTATATTTTGTGAGACAATGGACTGGCCTAAATACGCACACAACACGCAACATCATATTTCACAGTAAACGTGAGGGTGGTTTGGGTGTTCCTAACCTAGAGTGGACAATATTGCTACGAGGCTTTCCCACCTGTTAAATATGCTGAACAATGATGACTAGTATGTCAGAGAACTTGCCCGAGCTTCTCTGTTTCTGGACCTAAAAAGACGTAAGGTCCCTCTGGTGCGTGGGTCGGGTCATAATTTCCTGGGCTTTAAGGGGAAACCCAGTGGAAAGCTGGACAGCTGCTCTCCTGGCTTCGGGTTGTCGTCGGACTGGCCCGATTTGAACGATCTATGTTGCTGGGCTGATGTTACCCTGGAGTGGATAGGGTCTGACTCTGAGGCTGTGGAGGTCTCAGAGGAGGTTATATCTGACCCCAACATCTCTGTAAAACCAACTGTGAATGTTTGTGGAATACAACTTCTACTTCCACTAAGAAATGCTCGAGGTCACCTCTTGGGGGCGCAACAACAAAGGTAGTGGCAGCAATGGGCTGAGCTGAGACTTCAAGGAAAGACTGCGTGTCTCCCAGCTGCAGACCACTCTGTCTCACATACCGTGTTCAGAAATGTTGCCCTGGATGAGTACATTGTTACATTCTCTATAAATGCAAGATTGCAGGATACCAACTAAACTGAATCTCTCCATCTGGTTTGCAGGGAGTCATGCTCCTTACTGTACACACCATGGTAGTGAACAAATAGCTGAAACCATGTCTCACATCTTAAATGGTTGCCATGTTTACAGGGGGCTTTACATATGAAGGCATGACAGAATTGTGAATTTGATATCAGCAGATATTTCATCTGTTTTCTGGTCCTCTATCGTGCTGTATAAGCATTCTACTGTAAAGCTGAGCATGCTTAGTCTGTGTAACGATGCCTCAATGTTCTCTAATGTTACAGCTAACACCCCTGATGTTGTTGTTAATGAAAATCTCAGAGAGGTGTTCATTCTGGAGGTCGGCTGTACCTTTGATTACAGCCTAGAGGAGGCCTTTCTAACCGAGGTGCTAAAATATCAGCAACTGAAGCAGACCATCTCTCAGCTAGGCTACAGATGTAAACTTTTAGTTTTTATATTTGGTAGTCTGGGGCATATGCACAAGCTGGTGGCGAGGGGCCTTCAGATGGCCGGCCTCTCTAAAAGAAGAGCTAAACAGTTAGCGAGGTACTGCTCAGTGTCGGCTATTATTGGAAGCCGCTCGGTCTGGAGGAGACAATGTTTTCTGTATCCTTGAATGAGGTCTGCTTTCTACCTGACCTGTATGACATCAGATATGTAACAGTGTTCAGCCACCCTGGCGTAACTGACTGATTCCTATTGTCAGCTGCATTGGCAGTATTTATGTCCCTTGTACAGGAACCCTTGTACTCTTTTTTATGAGGGCATAAATAAATATTTCAAATGTGTGCGTGTGTGTGTGTGTGTGTGTGTGTGTGTGTTCGTGTGTGCATATGTGTGTATGTTTTGTTTGTTTTTACATTAGTATTTTCTGTATTTATTATTGTATAACTGCTCTAAAGCCTGTCGATGCATATCTGTTCTCTGCACTTGTACTTTTATTATTGTGCTGCAGTTGACTTGTTGCTTAATTTAAATATCATAGTGTTGGCCAGTGTATGAAATGCGCTGTGCACACAAAGTTTGACTTGACTTGGCACATTTCGTTTGTACTTGCTTTATGTGATAAATATAATGTAAAGTGTTCCTATTTTATTGAACTGATTATTTCAGTTTTACGACTACATATTTCATTTTTTCTATGTTTTCACTAACCAGATGCGGTACAAAATGTCAGTAACTGCATACTCAGATGTCGCAACTTCTGCTTTCTTTGAGCAACTGTGTTTCTATGTGTGTGTGTGTGTGTGTGTGTGTGTGTGTGTGTTCATGCACTTCTTTACTTATTTGTGTTTTTCTTGTCCGCTGTAAGTTTTTAAATGATCAAACATGGGGGAACACTGGGACTATAATATGCTGAATTTACCAAGACAACAGCTTTCTGCTTTCCTTTAGAAACAATATCCATCCGGAATATCATCATAAAATCAAGGAGAACCGTTTATTTGATTGACTCTGATCCTTTAGACTTGTGCCTTCCTGTTTATTTAAGCCCTCTTATAAGCAGTGGCCAACATTTTCTTTAAAATTAAAACCACAAAGCCAAAAAATGGAAATTCAGATGGTGCTCACAGTCCTGTGGTCATGCCCTTCTTTTTTTACTGTTGAAAAAAAATTGTCAGTGCATCTGGTGGATTTTAAACAAACACAAAAACAAAAAGCAAGGTTTGGTTTCCAATCCAGATAATTGCCAAAATGATTTTTTTTTTTTTAATCAAACAAATTTGAGTTAATTTTTAGCATTGAAAGAATTGATATTAAATCCTAAAACAGTTTGGAGGCGGACTCACAACCTTAACCACAATCTAGAGTGAGATAAATAGGTCAGATTGTGGAGAGATAGAAAGGATTACTATTCAGTAAACATGACTTATCAGCAAGGCCTTATGCTACAAATTCAACTTGTGCTTATATCATTCCAGTTTGTGTTTGAATTATTTCACTAAGAGCAGGAACAAAACCAAAAAAAAAAAAAAAAATTTAGAGTTATTTCTCTTTTTTAATTGAGACTAAAATATAACCTCTGTCAAAGGCAAAGCACCTTTTTCAACTGCAATTTTCTGGAGAGTTTGTGAGCATTTCAAAGATAACATTATTAGCAGCTAACTGCATGTTGCATGAGTAAGTATAATTAGAACAGTGTTCTTATACACTTAACTTTAAATTCATAGTTTTGTTTTACATAAACATCTTTGCTTATCAATCGAATAATATAGTCATTTCTAAATAAAAAAAAAATTGACATGAGTAGTTCAAGGAAAATTCAATTGAATTGTGAGCACATATAGATCACACACACACACACACACACACACACACACACATTCACGCGGACACACATCTGTGCTTGTGTGCACACACATGCTCATACACCTTTGAGAATACAATCTCACACACACACACTGCCTTGCATGGTTACTTGTGCATGTGTAAAACCCTCACAGCTGTACCAAGTCGACGGACACAGCTTGGAGGTGAAGGTTCAGCATGTTCTTCCTTGGCTGGTGTGAATCAAAACAAAACATGGATCAATTTCTCTGTTCGCGAGAACAGGGCACCCAAAACTTTTACTTGTTTTCACTGCTCGTAGGAGCAGGGCTCATCGCACAACAGTTACGATAACAAAATCTGACTCAATATCAAATTGTGAATATATAATTTACCTGTAAGTGTGTTGAGTTTGGAATAATGATACCAGACTCAGTCTTTTGCCAACCTTACACAATTATGTTGGGAGACACGATAGCGCAGTGGTTATGCTGGCTTGACTTGGGATCAATAGGTCCTGAGTTCAAGCTCTGGCCACGGCCTTCGCGCTGTGTTCTTGGGCAAAACACTTTAGTCCCACACTCCACTTCACGCCACACTCTACCCAGGTGTATAATTGGGTACCAGCAAATAGTCAGGGAAACTTGACTGAGAGCTGGGGGAGTACCTGTGATAGACTGGCATCCCATCCAGGGGGAGCAGTAATACTCCTAGTCGCTTCATGCCATGAAAGCGGGGTTAACCCTTTGAGCGCCAAATACATTTTCAAGGAATTAAAAATGTAGTTATCCTGAGCTGTTGAAAACCTATCATGTGCTCCCTGCGGGAGCTCTTTTAAACAAGTTGCCACATGATAGGTTTCCAACAGCGTCTGATTTTGATATCTTACATCATTGGGCAACTATTGTTGCCCACGGCGCTGAAAGGGTTAAGCACTGGCCCGATGGGCCACTAGGCTCAAATCAGGCTTACCTCTACACGATTATGTTTCTGGACCAGCATAATCGCAAAATCTCAGGCCGGGGAGCCCTACATTGGATAGACAGCGACCACCATAATACACGAGCACCTTTCCCTTGTGACAGTTACGGACCCGGGTCAGCTTGTATCTGTTGGGCTTCTTACGCTTACTTCCCACTGTCGTGCGCTCTGTTACGAATGCCACGATTGGCCATTCTTAGCTGATCATGGAACGTCTCTGAAATTTCAGGTTTGGATACAAGGTGATGCGATGATCACGATTGAAAATTAATCATGTTGATTGTGAAAAATTTTTGAACCATCCAAAACATTTTTACGATCAACACGAATGTGACGACTGACCT
The DNA here is from genome assembly GCA_029692085.1 of Gymnothorax javanicus. Classification (NCBI taxonomy): domain Eukaryota; kingdom Metazoa; phylum Chordata; class Actinopteri; order Anguilliformes; family Muraenidae; genus Gymnothorax; species Gymnothorax javanicus. The sequence continues at coordinate 2,525,281 of CM056204.1, read as the reverse complement.
CAAGATCTGATAAGATCTGATAGGATCACCACGATTACTCCATGATTAAGACCACGATTACAATCGTGCCGCGAATTGTGATAGTGGGAACCTAGCATTAAGGAGAATTTGAAAAGAACCGGCGTATTATGCCCAAGGGTCCTCTTCAGCCAAACCTCCAGAGCCAATACCTCACCAATCCCGTTAGCGGCCGAACGTGGCCCCATTCTAGCTTACTAGAACCCCCTAAAAGTTTTTGCTGCAGCTGGCCTCTGGCAGTAGGTCTCAGTCAGCGCACCATTTCCCCTGAGTATTCTATACATAATTTTGGCTAAAAGGAACCAAGATGGGTTTAAAATCATAAAAACCACACAAATTACAACAAGACAATTTATTAATACGAAAGAAAAAAATATTAAACAGGGAGGTAGGTCGACGTAATAAATTTAATTAGTCTGTTACATGATTTAGAATTAGTATATACAACCCCAATTCCGAAATAGTTGGGACCAAGTGTAAATTGTGAATAAAATCAAAATGCAATGACTTTCAAATCAGAGCAGCCAGTATTTTATTCACAAAAGAACAGAGATAACACAGCAAATGTTGAAAATGAGAAATTTTACAATTTTATCCACAAAATGAGCTCATTTCAAATTTGATGGCTGCTACAGGTCTCAAAAAAGTTGGGACAGGGGCCTGTTTACCATGGTGTGGCATCCCCTCTTCTTTTGAACACAGAGTGGAGGCGTCTGGGCATTGAGGAGACACGTTTCTTGAGTTTAGCCATTGGAATTTGATCCCACTCTTGTTTAATACAGGCTTCCAGCTGCTGGAGAGTTTTGGGTCTCCTTTGACGGACTTTTCATTTAATTATGCGCCAAATGTTCTCAATAGTTGAAAGATCAGGACTGCAGGCAGGCCAGTTCAGCACACGGACTCTTCTACTACGAAGCCATGCTGTTGTAATAACTGCAGTATGTGGTTTTGCGTTGTCCTGCTGAAATACACAAGGCCTTCCCTGGAATAGATGTCATCTGGAGGGGATCATATGTTGCTCTAAAACCTTTATATACCTTTCAGCATTCATGGTGCTTTTTAAAACATGCAAGTGTCCCACACCATATGCACTAATGCATCCCCATACCATCAGAGATGCTGGATTTTGAACTGAACGCTGATAACAGGAGGGGTGGTCTTTCTCCTCTTTAGCCCGGAGGACACGACACCCATGATTACCGACAAGAATGTCAAATTTGGACTCGTCTGACCACAGGACACTTTGCCACTTTGCTACAGTCCATTTTAAATGAGCCTTGGCCCTTAGACACACCGGTGCTTCTGGATCATGCTCAACAATGGCTTCCTTTTTGCATGACAGAGTTTTAGGTGGCATCTGTGGATGACGGGCGGACTGCGTTTACAGACAGTGGTTTCTTGAAGTATTCCTGGGCCCATTTGTAATGTCAATGACAGAATCATGCGGTGAGTGATGCAGTGGCGTCTGAGGGCCCAAAGATCACAGGCATCCAGTGAAGGTCTTGGCCTTGTTGAGAGATTTTTCCAGTTTCTCTGAATCTTTTGATGATGTTATGCACTGTCGATGATGAGACCGTCAAAGCCTTTGCAATTTGATGTTGAGGAACGTTGTTTTTAAAGTATAGCCAATCATGTTACACACCTGATGCCAGCTAACTTAATTTCTTGCTGTATGTTCTTTCAGCTGATTCTCTTGTATATTAATTGCTTTTTCAGCCCTTTTTTGCCTGTGTCCCAACTTTTTTGAGACATGTTGCAGCCAGAAAATTTGAAATAAGCTCATTTTGTGGATAAAAATGTAAAACGTCTCAGTTTCAACATTTGAAATGTTATCTATGTTCTGTTGTGAATAACATATTGGCTCATGTGATCTGAAAGTCATTGCATTTTGATTTTATTCACAATTTACACTTCGTCCCAACTATTTCGGAATTGGGGTTGTATAATGACATAATTTTTGACACTGTTCCTCTTGCCACCTTCAATAATTTTGCCATTTTTGTGACTTGTCGCACCTGCATTCGGTCACAAACTATTTTAACATTTAGATTTTTGTCAGTATCCTTATCGTGTATTGGAGACTTACCAGCAATATAGTCGCTGGTTATATCTCTTTTAAGCAGGAACACATGCTGTTAATTAGCAGTCAAATTCGTACAAATTAATTGTGCTTTTTCGATTATTGTTTCAATACTTCTCAGTTAAAGTCGTTTATCTGGGGGCCTCCGATCTTTTGTGATTAAATTTGCTTTTGTTGGCCAGCTGAACATACATTTTACATCCTGAAGAGGAGGCTGAAGGCAAAAAGTCCCTGAAACAAGCAGGAACTGAAAATGGCTGCAGCACAGGCAAAGTGTCGCCAGGGAAGATACACAGCAACTTTTCTGTGGAAAAAAAAAAAAAAAAAACATTTTCTTCACTTTTTCACGCCCGCATGCTGAAATGTCCATATTAAGCCAATTGACTCTCCCTGAATACAGATTTTTCAGTGTTTTTCGATTGCCTTTGGGTCCTCAATTTTATCCAGAAAGGGCCAGTGTGGGTGTAGGCTTTCAGTCCAACTGAGCAGTTATACAGGGGAGTCTACTAATCAAGGTCTTTAGCAAAGATTCAAATTCAGACTGATCATGTATCTCTGAATAGTTGCTCTCAATATGTAAAATCTGCTAAATTTTGCTGTAAATGAAGACATGGAACTTGTGCTGAAATGTATAAGCAAAATTTAAGTTTACTGTTTCATACAATGAAATGCTATGGTTAACTTCGAATTTGATATAGACTTTGAGCATATCTGAATTTAACAAGTGGTGTTAATTAACTTGGCTGTCATGTTTGGTTTTGTACCAGCTGGGTGTCAAAAGGTTAATGACGAACCTCTCCCCTTCTAACACTGTATTCTGATGTTTGGCCACTAGATGGAAGTAAAACAATGATCATGCACCATCAGAAAAAATGGTTTCTCATTGTGTACACACCTCGGAAAGGTAGCTATCCTTTCTATTTTACCTCCGCCAAGAGATTATGTTTTGACTGGTATTTGCTCGTTTGTTAATGCATTCGACAGTATCGGGATATCTGAAAAAGTTCTGGACGGACGTCAATGGAAGTTCGTATGCTGATAAATACTGTGATAAGGGGGAAATGATTGCATTTTGGTGAGGATCTGACACATATTCTCGATCCGGGATCCGAAAAAATTCAGCGCGCGTAAAGACAGCACAGTTGCGCACCCGTGGTACCCACATCAGGCAACATATTTTTCTTGATACGAATACTTCATGCAGGGAGAAATCCAAATCCGACTTTCTCCGCCAAGTTCCGCCGACAAATTTCGCAACAGTGGAGGTCATGCGCTCTCCGGGTGCCTTTTAAAAAAAAAAATTAATTAATTATTATTAGTTTTATTTATTTATTTATTTATTTATTTATTTTTTGATGGAGGTCCTATTACTGGTTTGAATAGGATGAAGGCTCCCAAATTCAGCTGCTTTATATAGGGTTCCTCTTTGGATTTGGAGGAATTAAGAACAAAGAACGAAACAAGAACAAAGATGCAAAATTGAGCTCCCTCTTTGACTCACTGAGATCGGCCTACACTGTGAATCTGACGGCCATAAAAACAAGTTCTTAATGCTGATGAATTTTCCATTTTTTTTTCATAACAGGTCAGATGCATGTGATTATTAAAATCTGACCCAATAAAATATCAGAAAAAAATGATCAATGCGCCACTGGCCACTGAATGCTTTTTTTTTTTAAATAATATCCAATAATCTGGAAAATTTTCACAGGTAAATTACATTGGACTCTTGTAGTGCATGTTATTCAGTATACCAAGAATAGCCCTTACCAGACATCAGTTTGTATTTGACAATGACATTACTTTGTTAAATTATTCAAACACCTTTCAGCTGTTAGGCTAAATTCAGGTACTTTTATTAGAAAAATAATGAAGGAAAAAATGAGACCAGTCTCAGGTTTTTTTGTGGGTGTTGTTTGTGTGTGTGTGTGTGTGTGTGTGTGTAAGTTTGTGTGTGTGTCTGTCTGCATGTGTGTGTGTATTTGCAGGAGGGTGTAAATGCATATGGGTGTAAGTGTCATTTCAAATTAAGCTGCACTGTTGAAACCCCCTAACCCAAACCACAACACTTTCCATTAGCAGCACCTAACTTTCCCCGTGACACATAAATATTTGTGCACATACATACATACATACACACACACACACACACACACACACGCCCATCAGTACAATGTCCATACACTGTAAAATGTAATAAGTTGACTTTACTTTAAAAAAAAATGCAAACTCGCTGCCTTAAAAAAAAGTAATTTATGTTGACTTAGATAGATTTACTTATCTTAAGATTAACTTAATTTATCTAAGTCAACATAAATTACTTTTTTTAAGGCAACGAGTTTGCATATTCTTTTCAAGTAAATTCAACTTTTAAATTTTACAGTGTACCCACACACAAATACTTAGCCATCCACACACACACATACACACACACACCCTGACTAAAAAAACTTCCACAAAAACACACATACTGTACATATAAACCCCCCACAAACACACCCGTGTGCTCATCCATCCACACACACACACACACAAACAAAGAAATGACAATCTCATCGTCACACACCCCCATGGTCACATTCACAATTATATGTCCAACCACTAACCCACAAAAAATTACGAACAAACCGACCCGTGCACTCTAATACCCGCTATAACCGCTATGGAGGAATCACATAATACTAAAATAGACTCAAACTATTTCCATTTGGTTATTGTGGTCACAATTAGAGCCCATTGTTATGCCCTTGTAGAAATTTCCCAATTCCCTTTAGTTTTATAGTTAATTAAAGACCATCTGAGATTGCGCTTGCTGTGATAGCGAAGCGGCCATTGCTTATGGTACAGATCAGAGCTCCCTAGTCTTCAAACTCGGCCTTCCGTTTTATCACAACTATTCACCTGTGAAGTTTACAGGCTGCATTTTAAAAGATTGCAATGCTACCCTGTTCACAAGAATTGCCCACAAACAGACAGACAGACAGACAGGCAGACAGAAATATAAATGCGTGCAAAAATGCTCAGAACAGCTTTAACTTTGGCTGTTTATTGTTGAAGTTTGAAGGCTGCATTTTTAGAGGTCATGGTGCTACCCTCAACCGAAAGCCTTGTCCATTAGTCATATTCTGTTATGATTCTGATCTGTTTTGCTCTGTTCTGTTCTTGTTCTGTTCATGTCTTGCCAATGCCTTGTTTCCATGCCATGTTTTGTTTCTGTTCATTCTGTATTTTCCTGCCATAGTCCATTTCCCCAGTCTTATTCCGGTCATTGTTTTGTATTTTACCATGTATTGAATTCCCTGCCATTTCCACATTTCTGTTATATTCCGGTCTATGTCTTTGCTCATGCCCTGCATTGCACTTTGTCTCCCCTGTCTGGTCTTGTGTTGAGCTACAGCTTCTCCCCAAGTACTGCGTGTCACATGTTTAGGTGATTTCATGGTTTCTGGGTTTCCAACCATTCCTTCTAGTCTCATTTGCTTCCTTCGCCTTGCTTTTCTGTTTTACTAACAATTACTAACAGTTTGTTATTTTGTTAAAGTTACTAACCAGAACTAACATTGTATATAATACTAACTTACTAACGAGCACTAGGGATTGTATAGCTGCGCCTTACTAATTGATTAACAAGCTCTCAGCACTCGCCCTGTTCTAGTCTCCGCCTCTTGCCTTCACTTAATAATCTTTGCTGCGTTTCAGCGGATCCTCCGCACCTGCTCAACTCTGTTCTGCCTCTCATTATCTGTGCACGTTAGAACTCCCTAACCGGAGCTGTATGTTTTGTCAATAGGCTGTCTCGTGATCCCTGTCTGCGTTTTGGCTTTTGCCTATTTCATGTGATTAGGTTCTCCCTCGTGTTTGCTCCCTCGTAATTAGTCTGATCCATTTCACCTGTCCCTAATCATAGCATGTGACTTCCCTTGTGTGTATTTAAGCAGTCTTTTCACAGCAGTTCCCTGTCAGAACGTTTCTCTTGGTTTGCCTGTGCTACGCTTGTTTTCGCCTCGTATTCTCTTGTGATTCTCTTCTGACTGGACCATCCCTGATTTTCGATTTTGGCTCTGTATTGGATTGCTTGTTGCTTCTGTGTATCGAACCCTTTTTGCCTGACTACGAATTCTGTGATTGGTGCCCTGTTAACGACTCGGATTACGCCCTGTGGATTTTTGATTTTTGGATTGTGGACTTTGTACCGTTGCCTCCTGCACTGCAGGGGTTCGCCCCCTTTCCCAATAAAGATCCTATTTTACTGCAATTCCTGGTTCTCGCGTCTGGTTCCAGATCGCTACCTCACATATTCAGGGGTTTTGCCAAGAATCTGGGACCCCCTTTTCATACAGTTTGTCAGCTCCCCCTAGTGCTGGGGCTCTAGGCCCCAAAATTAAACACAATTTTTCACCTCACTAATCTCAACTGCGGTCATAGTATATCATCGCTACATTACTGTCTTTTAGCTGACGCTTGATCCAAAGTGATCCAAACTTAATCAAACTAAGCAGGGGTTAGTTCTCCTGGAGAAATGTGGGGTTACGGGCCACGTGCTTGTAAATCTGGCACTGCCGGGGTCTCTACTGTTTGGCAACACCTGATCCAATGCATGAAGGCATTATAAGAGAGAAGCAGCAGCCCAAATGTGCTCAAAGGGTCCATACAGGGTGATAAAGCTGCAGGATATGGTAATGATACACCCCATATTACTGCTCTCTCCCTCAAATTTATGCTGGGAGGCTACAGCATCCATTACAGCCTCTATCCAGTAGTAAAACAGGTTGGTTAATGAGTAGACAGGTGAAGACTGAGAAGATGAAGCACCATTGATATTACATCCACCCATTCACTTGCCCATCACCTCGATGACTGCCATCTATATTTTTGTTATTCTGCTTCTAAATTTGAGTGACACAGTTTCTAAAATGGCAGTCCTTTTTTTTTACATTTTTTTTTTTTCCGTCTTTCTCATGGCCGCTTAGCAGTTGAGCTTAGAAAACCGGAAGAGCACACGACGGTCAGCCTGGTGAGCGAGGCTCGCTTTGCTGAAAATTCTCTCGAGCATTTAGTGGGCTGCGCTTAACTGCGCTGAGAGAGGACAACATCCTTCCTGTATGTGGTGCAGAGCAAAAAAAAAGAAGTCCTATATGAACTCACCAATACAATCATTCATCTGCAGAAGTAAATATTGATTGAGTACATAACAATAAATCTATTACTATTTGACTCTTAAAATCTGTGCCTGGTTCCTTCTCTGAAACGCACACTGTATAAAAAGATGGACGCAGCACCAGGGTCTGAAAAGTGAAGCCCATGCGGAAATCTGTGAAAATTGCATTCTATTTAATGGCCAGCAGATGGCAATGTCGGTGGTTGCAGAAAGAAGTTCAATGCTATAGAAGTCTATGAGAGAATTACCCTACTTTCCCACCTGATTTATTATTTCAATAATGATTTTTCACATTATTTTATGGTACCTATTGCAAGTTTCAGGTCTCTTTCGATATATCATGATGTTCATTTTTGTAAATTATGGTCCCATATAGACTAGAATAAAGGATAAAGCCAAGTATGCTTTAGGGCGTGGCTATCCTCTGGTCCTCGTCAGATATGGTCAGATCTGCACGTAGATCCACCCCTCGCTCTTCCCTGGATCGTCAATTCATGCTCTCGTCCAATAGGAATCACATCCAGTTTCAAAATGACGAAATGGCGCTGTTCAAATTGCCAAAATCGAGGCTTCCTAAATGGTATGCTGAAACCAATGGGTGACGTCACAGTCGCTTTGTCCATCTTTTTATAGAGTCTATGCTCTGAACTCATGACAGTTGCTATCCTGTACTTTTTTCGGGCTGGTCCATGTCAACTTTAACTAGCAATTATTGAAATTAATTTTAGGTTGAGGAGAGAGACTCAAATCAAGGAAAAGGGTTGTTCCGGGGAATCTTGGTACACTGGAAGTTTACTTTGACACGACTGTGTGTCTATTTCATGGGGACAGTACAGACATCAGGGGGAACTTCAAACTGTCTTGAGAACTGTCCACATTTTCACTATATTTCTACATCCATCAGGTCTCTCCATGGGCAGGACACAGATGTGTCAGGGGTGAATCTCAATGAAAGAGTAAAAAGTGTGCTTTGGCACAAAATATGAACAGCACAAAATGGTTATAATCATTTTAAAGCTTGATACATCTAGATTTGCATTTTACATGAGATCATTCAAAAGACCAACGCTGCAAAACCAAACCTTGGCATTTCTAAAGGCCTGCTCACGCTTAAACTGTAAAAATAGTTTTAAAGGCTCTATTACCATGACTTAACAGCCTATTTGAGTATGTGTGAACCTTTTTTATTGTGGTTGAGTCTCTCCATGCCATTTCAACAAATGCTTCCCACCTGACCCCCTCAGATTTGCCTGAAAAAATTCTAAATCAAAGCTTTATTAGTTTATAGGAACTGTGCTCAATGTCAGATCTGTATCTATAGTAGTTTTCGCAATAAAAATGGTAAAAGGAAGCAATATTTAGCCATTTTTGGAGCTTGTTTTACAGTACCGAAATGAAATCCAGTTTTTAAATGCTCATATCTCAACAACTGTGACAGGTATGACCCTGAGATTCGGTATGCTACATATGTGGCACTAGTACAGTTGATATGTGCAGTATGAATGTATTGATGTAATTTCTGCAATGTTATGTCTGTTTGAAAATGCTTTTCCATTTTTTGCTGTTGTATGAAATACCATTTTTAATGGGCTGTAAATTCACAACTACTGCGATCCCTGGAACACATGACAACCATTCCTTTGTTCCCATGGGCACACAGTTACAAGTCAGCAGAGTTTCTGGATCATATGGATTCCTTTGTAAGTTTTGTCAACATTGGTGCAGGAAAACACATGCCTGATTTTGTGCCTGGCCAATTTGTCACATGTGTGAATGATCGTAAATGGTGGGCAGGATACATTACAGAGGTATCTGAGGCCAACAATGATGTTCTTGTCAAATTCATGCATCCTCCAAACAAGGGCACCAATCTCTTCCAGCCAGAAAGAAATGACCTTTGTTGGATACCAAGTGAGCACAGAATAAACATAACAGAAGCACTAACAACATCAACAGGATGGAGGTACCACCTCAACCATGATACCATTAAGGAGGCAAATGCTTTCATGAAACCCTTTAAATGAACACTTATGATGGGTGTGTTTCTGACCTAATTTCACTGCAGCTCAACTGTTTTCTCTGAAATATATGCTTTGCTAACAAATTTTATAGTTGCGTTTGTATCATATTTTTAAAAATTCATTACTAAATAAAGAATGAAGATCCCATCATGAAACTGATGGTAAAGAAAGCCCAAAATATGATCTTTTATGTAAGCCAGGTTTCAGGATGGTGCACTTAGCCATACATTGGCAATTTGACTGCAAACTTGTTCAAAATTTAGTTTTCGACTGTTTTGGCACCCACATTTCTTGGAAACTATTTATGTCTTTCAGCTGTTTTTCATGGTACTCATCAAGCTCATATAGTAGAACTTCCAAGAAAAATTGCACACCTCTGCATTGATTATTGTTGAAGTTACAACCCATTAAAAATGGTATTTCATGGGGTGCCCCGGTGGCTCATCGGTCTGGTGCACCATAAAGGCTGTGTGTCTTACATGGCGACCGGGCTCGATTCCGGTTCGGGTCATTTGCCGCATGTCTTCCCCCTTCTTCTCCCCAACCTTCCTGTCGCTCTCCACTCTGCAACTGTCGAATAAAGGTGAAAAATCCCCAAAAAAAAGTCTTTAAAAAAAAAAAATGGTATTTCATACCACAGCAAAAAATGGAAAAGCATTTTCAAACAGACATAACATTGTAGAAATTACATCAGTACATTCATACTGCACAAATCAACTGTACTAGTGCCACATATGTAGCATACCAAACCTCAGGGTCATCCCTGTCATAGTTGTTGAGATATGAGCATTTAAAAACTGGATTTCATTTCGGTACTGTAAAACAAGCTCCAAAAATGGCTAAAAATTGCTTCGTTTTACGATTTTTATTGCAAAAACTACTGCAGATACAGATCTGAAATTTTGCACAGTTCCTATATACAACCCCTATTCCGAAATAGTTGGGACAAAGTGTACATTGCGAATAAAATCAAAATGCAATGACTTTCAGATCACATGAGCCAATATGTTATTTACAATAGAACATAGATAACATTTCAAATGTTGAAACTGAGACATTTTACATTTTAATCCACAAAATGAGCTTATTTCAAAATTTATGGCTGCAACAGGTCTCGAAAAAGTTGGGACACAGTCAAAAAAGGGCTGAAAAAGCAATTAATATTTAAAAGAATCAGCTGAAAGAACATTTAGCAAGTAATTAAGGTGACTGGCATCAGGTGTGTAACATGATTGGCTGTAAAAGGGATGTCTTAGAGAGGCCGAGTCTATCAGAAGTAAAGATGGCCAGAGGCCCTCAGACGCCACTGCATCACTCACCGGCATGATTCTGTCATTGACATTACTAAATGGGCCCAGGAATACTTCAAGAAACCACTGTCTGTAAACACATTCCGCCGTGCCATCCACAAATGCCACCTAAAACTCTATCTTGCAAAAAGGAAGCCATTGTTGAGCATGATCCAGAAGCGCCACCATGTTCTGTGGGCCAAGGCTCATTTAAAATGGACTGTAGCAAAGTGGCAAAGTGTCCTGTGGTCAGACGAGTCCAAATTTGACATTCTTGTTGGAAATCATGGGCATCGTGTCCTCCGGGCAAAAGAGGAGAAAGACCACCCCTCCTGTTATCAGCATTCATTTCAAAAGCCAGCATCTCTGATGGTATGGGGATACAATAAAGCATATGGTGTGGGACACTTGCATGTTTTAAAAAGCACCATGAATGCTGAAAGGTATATAAAGGTTTTAAAGCAACATATGCTCCCCTTCAGACGACATGTATTCCGGGGAAGGCCTTGTGTAAATCAGCAGGACAATGCAAAACCACATACTGCAGCTATTACAACAGCATGGCTTCATAGTCGAAGAGTCCGTGTGCTGAACTGGCCTGCCTGCAGTCCTGATCTTTCACCGATTGAGAATATTTGGCATATAATTAAACGAAAAGTCCGTCAAAGGAGACCCAAAACTCTCAAGCAGCTGGAAGCCTGTATTAAACAAGAGTGGGATCAAATTCCAATGGCTAAACTCAAGAAACTTGTCTCCTCAATGCCCAGAAGCCTCCACTCTGCGTTAAAAAGAAGAGGGCATGCTACACCATGGTAAACAGGCACCTGTACCAACTTTCATGAGACCTGTAGCAGCCATCAAATTTGAAATGAGATCATTTTGTGGATAAAATTGTATAATTTCTCAGTTTCAACATTTGCTATATTATCTCTGTTCTTTTGTGAATAAAATACTGGCTGGTGTGATTTGAAAGTCATTGCGTTTTGATTTTATTCACAATTTACACTTTGTCCCAACTATTTTGGAATTGGGGTTTGTACCAATAAAGCTTTGACTTAGAATTTTTTCAGGCAAGTCTTAGGGAGTCAGGTGGGAAAATTTTCTCAAATTTGTCGAAACCATATGGAATTACTCAGTTAGCAGTTCATTACATGTACTTTATTTTTACAGGACTGTCAGTTCACTGGGCGACAGCATACAAAAACCCTTAATGTGAAATTGGTAGACCTCGTGAAATTGTTGAAACACTTAAAGCAGTCAGAAGCTGACTCGCCTCCCCTCGTGGATGGTAAATAACTGGAGCTCGATTGGTAATTTAGCCATGACTTCCTCAAATTTAAAATTTCCATTAAATACGTGGTTAATGATGGATAACATGACTGCTGCTGCTGGCAAGGAACTCTCGGGGTACATCCAAATTCTCCAATGAGCAAAGAACCTTCCTCATTCATAGACATGGACCAGAAATAATTTGGCTGATTGCCATGACAAGGAGCGTTCAAATTAGGAAATTATCCTCTTTATTGCTTCCTTCCAGCTAGGAAACACAGGACCGAGAACGGCAGAAGGGAATCAGATTATGGACCACAATCCTTTGCAGTTGTAGTGACTGGATGCATCATTCGTGTCCTGAAATTTTCCGATAAACGCTATGTTCGCATTTGAGCTCATGATGAACTGAAGGAAAGGACTTACAAGTTTTCTCAAACAGGTCCCAAGGCAGCTTTAAAATCTCTATACAACTTTTCCTGTACCCATGTCACGTTTCCTTGCGAGGTTAAGGGAAAGTGGAGAGGAAAGAAGAAGGCCGCCTATTTAAGAGAATTTAGATACAGCCATTGCCTCCAAGCATCCATTTTCAATAGTAAAGAAGTGTTGCCAGGCAAAACAAGCCCGCCCGCCAGCACTTATTTAAGTACTTTCCATACTGACTCAGTTTTACAAGTGTAAACTCAACCATTTTCAGCTCATGGTCCTTCGAAAATCTGTGATCTTCACTTTGGCCTTTCAAGGTCACTAAAGGTCAAAGGTCATAGTGTCAGAAAAGCCCGTATAGAAGTTCTTATTTGGACATGATAGTTAACATCTATCTATCTGCAACCATTTTTGAGTTATATGGAAACTATATTATTTTCACCAATTACCTTGTCCCCCCTGGCATTTAACCCCCAACCGCTACAGAGACTATCAAAGCTACCCCATCATGCACCATATGATTGGAAGCAGAATTGAAAGTTGCACGTTTTGGTTTTGGTTTGAAATCAATATGATGAATTTGAAGGAAGTTATTGCAAAAAAACATTTTGACTTTTCTGATAACCTTGACCCGATCATCCTCAAAATTTAATCAGACAATCTACGGACCATTGGCCACCTACTGTGAAAGTCTGAAGTCAATCAGTGCAACTGTGTAGAAGCTAGATTGTTAACACACAAACACACAAACAAACCAACAGACAAACAAACAAACTGCACCGATTACAATACCTTGCCCCGCTGACTGTCGTGGGCGAGGTAACAAACGCCAAGTGTGGTGGCAGAATGGGAGCAGTTTAGGGTACTGCCCACCAGAGGGCAGCACCGAGCCTACAGACTGGTTGGGCCATACCTTCAGGGACTTGTAATCACCTCAGCTGAGGTCCATTGTTTCATTAAGGACTATATAAAAGGCCTATCTCCCAGGCCAGAAATACAGAAAAATTATAGAGAAAAGCTTGGTTCATTTTGACTTGAATAGGACATTATGTTTATGATTTATTATCTGTTTTTTTGATTTTTTTTTTTTTTTGACCCACGGGAGATTTCAAGTTTTGGGGACTTCAGTAAAAGAGCATGAGCCTACCCTTTTGGAAGCCATTGTTAATGTTTCTGTCTGTTCACCAAATGCTGCCTTGGCTAACCCTTAGATTTAATAATCTAGTAAAAATATTCAAAAATATAAGTAGAAAAGCGCATAAAGTAATCTCTCTTGCATTGTCCACAGAAAATGCATCTGCATTTTTGATTTTGACAGAACTTGAAAATAGAGGCAATTCACGTGTCAACAATATTAATGAACAAAAATGAAGTTCACTTATTATTGGGCAGGAACCAAATTAAGATTTACAATAAAGACCCTTGTTGCTCTTCCCACTTGAAAATCTCAGAATGCTTCCAACAGTGTCCCCTTCACATTACATGCCATGTGGACATTTTCTGTAATAAAAAAAGGGGAAGCAGTCTTGAGGTAGTGATTTGTTTCAGGTTGTTTTTTTTCCCTGTACTTTCATTTTTTAAAGGTCCAGACTTTCATTCTTAGACTTTCTCATTTTGAAACGTAGACCTTCCAGGTTTGTATCTATTTCTGTGTTGATGAGAGAACTGCGGGGATTCCAAAATTTCTTGAAGTTGAATATCTTTAAAGCTTGAAACACTGCCGTGAATGCCAGCTTTGTTAAGATCACAATGTACTGTTTTTATTGAAACTGGTTCAGATGTTGATTGAATAAATTCTGTGGTGATTTTTAGAGCCGCAGTTCTGTGGTTATCAGACATTGTCTTCCTAAGTGTCCATCTGTTACTGTCGGAGAGCTTTTACTGGTGACCACAGTTTTTTTTTTTTTTGCTGTTGTTGTGTGGTGTTCAGTATAATGTCATAATTGTTGATGTGGTTCTCCCAGCCATCTTTAATAGCTTAGCTATTTTTTGCGACCATATTGAAACTCTTACCTTCGTAGCATTGTGTTTTAAACCTGTCGTGTATCACTCTGAATTACACAATGTGTTTCAGAGCGCTAACGGTATCTCAACGCCAGAGGCGGAAAGTGTGGCTCTGAGTTTATCTATGGTTAAATCTTCAAATACTGTGAGATGTCTGTGCTGCTGGCTTTGTTATCTCAGATATCTTAACCGCGAAAGAAGCTTTGGTCTCTGATGCTCAGTGAATGGTGTGAGGACCAGCTGGAGACTTTCCAATAGTTTAAGAGCAGCTGTGCTGATCCATCCAGTCCCAGAGAAGGAAAGCTAAAATGGCCTGGTTTTCTGTGAGTGCATGTGCGCGCGCGCGTGCGCGCGCGTGTGTGTGTGTGTGTGTGTGTGTCTGTTTGAACTCAACACAAGCCAAAAATGTGGTTTACTTGGCAACTGATCAAAGGCTGTCACATCTTTGTAAGTAAACCGACGGAACATGGATTGTTCCTGTCATGTTTGTTCCTTTCTGTGCTCATTTCTGAAATCTGCCTGATGAGTGTATCTTTTTAAAGTCCACCTCAGGTATCAGAAAACCCAGATACCTGATCTGTCCGCTGAACCTCCAGATCATGAACAACTCAGAAACCCTGATTCTACTGAACTGCATGCATAGCTGAGAGAGTCTGATGGTGATCATGTCATCTGCTGTCCTTCAGCAGAGCTGCCTGATGCACTTTTCTGGAGAGCAGCTTTTTTTGCGGCTGTCAGCCATCATCTAACATGCATTTTCCTGGTGAAGGTCATATGGGGGGTACAAATCGCAGCATCCCATAGGGTGGAGGTAGGAACACACTACAGGGATCTCGCACCATTCACACACGTACTCATACCTATGGACACTTTTAGCTTCTGCGTCTGGCTAATTAGCAAGTCATGCATGTCTTTGGACTGTAGGAGGAAGCCAGAGGACTCTCTGAGAAAACTAATGCGGACATTGTGAGAACACCCGGGCCAGATTCAGTCCCACAATCTTCCTCCTGTGAGGCAACAGTGATAAAACAGTGCTGGGATTCGAGTGAAAACCTACAGGATGGTAGATCTCCCGGAACAGGGTTGGGCAGCCCTGCTCTAGCTGTTGAATGAGGTGAGCTTTGTTAGGGTCGGAGTAAAAACCTACAGGATGGTTTATCTCCAGGAACAGGGTTAGATGTCATTGCTTAAGCTTTTAAATGAGTTGTGTTTTGTAATGACATAAGTGAAAACTTATGGGGTGATGAATCTCCATGAACCAGATCAGGCAGTCCTGTTCTTCATAATATGTAACACTTTAAAGTGTATTAGAGGGCATTGGTTCACCTCGGCGTCAGAAGTTAACCTCGAAGAAGCAGAGCACAGTGTCTGCACTATCTCGGTGGCTTTAGAAAGCCCAGAAGTGTGATGCCACGGCGATATTTCCGTCGCTTATCAAAAGTGCGGCACTCAGCAGAAATAGCTCTGTGGTTTTTTGGTTTAATTTATTTATCTTTTTTTTTAGATATGAAGAAAGATGGTTTTCAGTCATAAAGATCAGTCTTCCTACGCAAGACCGTCCCACAAACTTTGTTCCAACAGCTAGTTTGTGTGAAGAGTCTCATTTATCTGCCATTTCAGGAGTGGAGATGGGTGACGGTGGGTGTTGGGGGTGAGGTGTTGAGGGGGTGGTGGGGTGGTGATTGGGAGGGGTGACGGGGGGGTTGTGGTCAGAAGCTTAAGTGCAGAGGATGTCAATGATGCCGAATTGAAAAAACAGTTGATTCCTCTGAACTTAAAGGGTAAGGATAAAGACAAAAAAAAAGACAAATTTTTTAAAAATCAAGCAAAGAAGCTTGATTTAGAAATGCACAGATGAATAAACTGGATTTCAGTTCATGGTCATCATGGCTGGTTGTTGAAGAAGACTGCACAGTTTAGAAATATGAAAATCATGTTATATTTGTTTACATTTGAAGGACATTTACCTAACTTTAATATAACAGGATATCCCATCGCTATGTGGGCTATTCTCTTTATTGACCTGGGGCCACATTCACAAATAATCTTAATTCGAAAAGTAGCTCATAATTGGCTGATAATGGAGTCGCTCTTAAAAAAGGGTGTGTCACTCCTAACTTTGGGACTCCTTTTGTTTTCCTCTGAGAGTGATTCACAAAGACTTTGAAAGCTATAATAAGCTCCATAATCTCAGAAAAAACTCCTAATAGCTGCCAGCAAGCAGCTTCATCAGTGGGTGAAATTTTATGAAAGACATTAGTTGTAGTATTGAGCTTTCAAAGCAGTTTCGCTTCAAGTGCGTGAGGATATGATAACTGTGGTGGACTTAGTTTGGGATGCTATTTCTTCACCAACAAATGGAAACAAGAGTCATCAGATGACATATCCCCCCGACTCCGGCAGTCTAATCTCAGAAATCCCAAAATATCAAAGGCACCGGTCTGAGACCTGATTAATACGCACAGCAAGTTTTGTGAAAAAAAAAATATTGAATGGTATTCGAGTTCTGCTCCGGAAACAAAATGATTACAGACGGATGGATAGACTGATGACTGTGCTGGGGGAATAAAAAGCTGGAACTCCATTCTTCAAAGTGTGGACCTCTTTGCTATTTGGCGAATGCCAAAATGCTATAGAGTCGTTCAGACAAACAGGACACATCTCAGGCACTCAACTTTACTGATTGAATAGGCTCAATCAGTAAACCTTCAATGCAGTTTCCAGAACTCACATTACCCCTCTCTCTCCACTGTGAAACATGGGACACGGAAATGACCAATACCAGCCTACCTGTGTCCCTGCCTTCTCTCCTATAATTTCCATCGTTAACTAGCCTGAATTAGTTTGAGCCAGTTTTTGTCACTTTCATATGGTTATTAGCTGGTTGACCTGCTGTAAATCAGTCTGTCAGCCTGTAGCCTACTAGACCACAGATAAGGACACTAATGCAGTGGCGTAGCCAGAACTGAAAATCGGGTGTGGCAGGAACATCCCTTTACAACTTCTATTAGTCCTGACTTGTTCGCAATCATCTTTCCTAATGGACAATACATTCACCCTGAAAACAATCCACACTATCAGGTGTTGCTAGTTCTCCTCGTGAAGGTAAGATGACAATCATTCGTTTGGACGCGGTTGAACAATTATTGTTCCTGAATTGTTCTCAATCATTTTCCTTAATTAAAACATTTTACAATTATAACTATACACTACTGGCAATTATAGACACGGCGTTTTTCTTAATGCGATCCAAGTGTGACAAAATAATAGGCTAAACTCAGTTCAGAAAAATAATTTACTCGTGGCCGCACGCTATACGAAACTGCTCTGGATCTTCTGCGCTACATTTTTTTTTGGCACATCAGGCGATCAAACATGCTCTTCATGATCGCTTACATTGTTGGAATTAAATCAAAGACGAAGATGAGAAACACCTGTACGCAATTTTGAGTATGGCTGATTGAAAGGCAAAAAAAAAGCACGTCCAAACGAATGATTTCCATCTTTCACGAGGAGGAACTAGCAACACCTGATAGAGAGGAGTGTTTTCGGCGTGAATGCATAGTTCATTAGGAAAGATGATTGCGAACAAGTCAGGACTAATAGAATTTGTAAAGGGATGTTCCTGGCACACCCGATTTTCAGATCTGGCTACGCCACTGCACTAATGGGCTAAACCGTGGACCAACTATCAGCTCAGCTTGAAGTTTTGAGTGTAAAGCTTAAAGTGGTAATCCATCAGATTTGAATTGGTTTGTTTATATTGATATCTTTGGCAGTAAGCTGTAATTGTAGGTGCATTTCTGGACTTCATCTCCCATAACTCTTGTCGAGACCCAACAGAGTCGCCTGTATCACGTCGGTAAATTGACGGCTCTTACCAGTTCCACGCCTCCTCAACTCTCATGCAGACGGGAAAGATGCTCTTTGACATGGCAATTTAACTCACTAGAAGTAAAAATGATGTGACGTTAGTCATCCATTAGCGTCATCTCATTCCAGTAACATGTTAGGCTATTATGATAAATAATTCTCGATTTTTGTTCAAAACCATGGCCAAGTTAACTAACAATCATGCTGCAAGTAACCCTCAAATTACAGTCTCTTGCAGCAGTGATGATTTTTTAAATTTCTTTCAGTGGCAAAATGATTGGAATTAGAGAAAAGATCACTGCTTCCCTACCAGTTTGCGATGGCGTTTCTCATGATATGGAGTCTTCCACAATACACAAAAACCAGTTTGAATCCCTTTATCCTATATCTCTGAGTGAATTAGCCAAATTAGTTGTTACTTCCAAATCATCTACTTGTATCTTGGATCCCTCCCCCACAAAGCTAATGAAAGAGCTCCTGCCCATTCTTGGCGGCCCAATTATTCACATAATTAATTCTTCTCTGATTTCAGGTATTGTTCCCACTTCATTTAAGATGGCAGAAATCAAGCTGCTGCTTAAAAAACCAAATTTGGATCCCACAGTCCTAGCCAATTATAGGCCAATCTCAAACCTCACATTTTTATCTAAGATCCTTGAATAATGTGTTGCCCAACAGCTCTATTCTTTCATGCAAACTAATGAGGTATTTGACAGTTTTCAGTCTGCCTATAGAAAGCATCATTGCACTGAAACAGCTCTAACTGTTGTAGTAAATGATCTACTTCTCTCCATGGATAGTGGCCGCATCTCTGTTCTTGTCCTTCTCGATTTAAGTGCCGCCTTTGATACTGTAGACCACCATATTCTTCTTCGTAGGTTGGAAAAATTAATTGGTATTTCTGGACTTGCCCTTTCGTGGTTTAAGTCTTATCTGTCTGATAGATCTCAGTTCGTCCGGGTAAATAACAAGTGTTCAGAGTATTCCAAGGTTAACTTTGGAATACCTCAAGGATCTGTTTTGGGCCCTTTGCTTTTTTCTCTATACATGCTTCCGCTTGGAAATATCATAAGTAGACTTGATGTTAAATACCATTGTTATGCAGACGACATGCAGCTCTATATATCCTTTAAGCCAGGTGAAAATGATCCGGTTACTAGATTAGAGATGTGTCTTAAAGCTGTTAAAGCTTGGAGGATGCAAAATTTTCTTTCACTAAACCCAGATAAGACTGAAATATTGGTACTGGGTCCCAAATCTCTTAGAGACTCATTCATTAAGTTTTCTCTTAAGTTAGATGGCCTCTCTGTTTCTGCCAAAGCTGTTGTTTAAAACCTTGGCATGACCATTGATTCAGAACTCTCTTTCCAGGCTCACATCAACAATATCATCCAAGTGGCTTTTTTCCATCTTCGAAACATATCTAAACTCAGAAAAATGTTGTCCCTTCAGGACGCTGAAAAAATGGTTCACGCATTTGCGTCCTCTCGGCTGGACTATTGTAATGTCTTACTGTCTGGTTGCACTAGCTCGCCCTGAAACGTCTTCAAATAGTGCAGAATGCTGCAACTAGGGTTCTGACTAGGTCTAAGAAATATGATCACATTAGCCCGGTGCTCAAAAATCTTCATTGGCTGCCTGTAAAATTCAGAATTGAGTACAAAATACTACCACTAACTTACAAAGCTTTAAATGACTTGGACCCGGAATATCTTTGCAGTCTTCTCATTCCTTACTCCCCACCAAGATTACTTCGTTCACAAGGTGCTGAGTACTTGAAAATTCCAAATATATCTAGAATTACAATTGGAGGCAGAGCATTCTCTTACAAAGCGCCAATTTTATGGAACAATCTCCCAAGACAAATTCGGGCTTCAGACACACTCTGTCTTCAAGAGTAGGCTGAAAACTTATCTTTTTAGTCAAGCCTATGATTAGTTCATGATTAGTTATGTATAAACATTTATTTGGCTCTGGTGGGACTGACTACAACCTTGTTTTATGATATGTTCACAAGATTTTGGAAGCCAGTGTTTAGTAAATCCATGTGGAACCAGTGGCACTGAGCATGCATTAACGGTGCCAGTAGGGCTTGCAACAGCCTTAGTCACTGGGGAGGTCCATAGTACTGGTATTAGTGTTAAGCAAATCCATGTGGAACCGGTGGCACTAAGCATGCATCAACGGTGCCAGTGGGCTTGCTACAGCCTTAGTCACCGGGGAGGTCCATATGGTACCAGTGTTTAGAAAATCAAAAGTGATCTTCCAGCCTGGAGTAAGTGTAGGGCCTCTGTGCTGCAGGAAGTGGATGGAGGGGTGTTGACTGTCTCCTGACCAGTCTGCTCCTAAATTCTTACTTGGCACATGACACAGGACTGTATTTTTATTAATATGCAGTAGTTTTATCCACTTTTTTCTGTATCTCTTTCCGAGGATCTTTTCCCTCCACTACCCTGAGTCCTGGACCGTCCGAGCCCTGTCTCTCACCATGAGCGCTGGCTGCTGCTGTCCTGCTGTCCTGATCCGGTCCTGATCCAGTTCTGCACCATCCTCGACATGCCACTTCCTGGTGCTACAGATGCCACTGTTCAGATGGACTTTAATGGAACTCTATTGCCATTTTATCCAATTTTGCTTTATATAATTATTAATTAGCTAGCCCACGGAGGATGGGCTTCCCCACTATAGCCGGGTTCCTCCTGAGATTTCTTCCCACTGGGGAGTTTTTTTCTCACCACTGTTTAAGGATTTTTCTCCCTACTGGGAGTTTTTTGCCTCATTTGCTGTAGTGGGGAATAGGCTGGGCACTGCCCTTACATTAATCTAATCTCTCACTGTAAAGCGTCTTTGTGACAGTCTCTGTGAAAAGCGCTATACAAATAAATGGAATTGAATTGAATTGAATAAATCGATTAACTTAAAGGGCTGCCAACTCTGACGCATTCGCCGTGAGAATTTGTTCTTCATTCACGTTCCCGTGCTGTAGTCAGTAATTATTCAATCAACGAAATGTGTGTGTTTCGTTCACGATCGTTCAAATTGTTTAAATGAAATAAGACCATTTGAAACATTTCATGCAATTCCACTGCTTCCAACCCCTGATTGAAGAAAAGCGTGAGAATTCTGGAATCATAATTGTTCTCATATTACTAGTGGTGAAATCCACCGTAACACACGTGAAACTGATAAACTTCAATGCACAAGGACTTCAATTCCACCTGAGAATCTTAACAAACGGTCTGATAGAATAATTTCCTTTTTTTTTTTAAAGATTATTTTTTTGGGGGGGAAAATTTCCTTTATTTAATAGTTATACAGTGTAGAGAGACAGGAAAGTTGGGGAGAAGAATGGGGGAAGACATGCAGCAAATGACCCAAGCCAGAATCAAACCCAGGTCGCCGCGGGAAGGACGCACTCTTTATGATGCGCGCTTAGACCAATGAGCCACCGGGGCACCCCACTGAGAGAATAATTTCTGACTACAGCACGGGAACGTGAATATGTCATTTAAACTCAAGCTGAATATGTGAAAGTTGAGAGCCCTGTGTAAATAATGAAAATGGTAGTTGGTTAACAGGTAACGTTATAACTTTTTTTTTAAAATAAAAATAATTTGTCGAGGCGGTTAACGTATCTTTTTTTCCCGTTTGCTTCCTGAAATTACGCTATAATTTTAGTTTCAGTAGTAGCCTCAACAGAGACTCAGCTAATGTTAGTTTCTACTGTGCACAGTATAGCTACACAGTATGGTATTTGCCATTGGGTAGACGTCAGAAGGGATCCAGTAGCGGTACTTTCGCTTCTTGGAAGGCTGCATTTTTAACGGTCCTCCCTTAATTCCATCTGTAAAACTGACATATAGTGTAAGGGACAAGTTAGATTTAGGGTTAGGGATAGAGCCAAGGTTCAGGTTGGGGAAAGTACCGCTACTGGATCCCTTCTGACATCTACCTTGCCATTGCTTCTCCCGGGGTTCCTTACTTCCTTCAAGCTAGCTTGCGGCTCCTCCTACCTTCTGGACAGACCAAACACTGCTTACTGACGTAAAAAGCGTCACTAGATGTGCGCCTGTATTTGAATATAGCGCGGGAATGTCGCCACAGACACACTGATCGCTTTACCTGACAAAGAATGAAATACAAGTGCTTTCATCAGTGGGTCATAGGCCCAATCACCGTTGTTTTATCCCCCCTCTCTGATAGACACTGACTTAACAGACAGTAACAAGACCGAAATCTTACGGATTACCACTTTAAATAAACTCGGCTGAAACTTCCATCCATGACTAGCTGGTGTCGCCTGGTTTACAATTCCAAGTGTTTTGGACACCTCTAACTGAACATAGCAGCTCTATTGGAAGTCAAAGCAGGTCTTTTACCAGACAAAGTTAGAGAAAGCTGGTGGTCAAAGTGATGGACCAGATGGCTATACTGGCCAGCCAGCTGGTTGACCAGCTCTGAGTCTTAAAAAGAAGACCCAAACCGGTTTAGGCTGGTTTTAGGTGGAATTTTCAGCGGGGAGTTAAGGATGGCAGCTGGTCACAGCTGGATTTTTTCAGCAGAGTACACGTAGAGAAGTCTGCCTCTGTCTCTGTTTTTATTTTATTTTATTCTCAAGACAAACGCAGCCAGTGCAGACATCAAGTCCATAGAGCTGTATACATTTCTGAAACAAATCGGTGCTTGCATGAGGCCGCAGATGCAGGTTTGCTTGTGTGGCCACGTTTTGCAGAAATGCACCATGGACCCATGAAAGTTTCTCGGCAACAGCGCAACATTACCACAGAGTGAAAAACAGAGAGCAAGACCCAGGTTAGAGCACACTGAGTGTGTTGTTTATGGTGAGTGATACTATATAGTCGACTTTATTGTTGATGGTGAAGTGTAACTTGAGAGTGGCTTGTAAATTAATGACCAAGGTGTTTGACTTAGATTAGAACGTCCAAGTTAAAGGTGCACTATTTTTGTTTACTTTCTGCGCGATTATATTTTTGTCTCAATTCGCCGACCTCTCCCCACAATCCACTAGCTGCCTGCCCCTGAATTCACTCTAAAAAAAAAACCCGGGCTCTGGAAACTGCACAGGCGTCACAAACTGCAAATAAACAAAAGGGGCACAGGCTGTGCTCCAAAACATAACAAACAGTCCCGGCCAATCACCGACAAGAGTTGACAGTTATGGAAGCATGGGAAGCAGGGAAACTATGGGAGGGAGGGGCAGGCTACCTCTATTTTGTTTGAGTTTGAATGTCAACACAAGTGAAAGTAAACAAACTTGCATAGTGCACCTTTAAAGCAACTCGGTCACTAATTTGCTACACCTTGCCACTGGAAAAAGGGCAATTAGCCAAAATTGTCACCTTAATCTGGCATTGCAGGCAACAAAAAAGATCAATGTGAGCAAATGGAATTGAACAGCCACCTGTAACAGACGGCACGGAGGCCAGGAAAATGTGGACTGGACTCAAGTGCAAGGATGGATTTATACACAAAATACACAAACAAAACAGGAATTGCGGTTCCAAAAACGAAGTATTAGTAATACAAACAATACGTTTTAACACAACAGAACTTGTATTACAATAATAGTAAAAAGAAAAAAGGAAACGAGGTTCTGTATTTCTATAAAGTGCTGGTACTGCACAGCACTTATATCAATGGTTTGGTTTAGCAATATAAAGTACGCGAAACGGAGCTCTAAGCTATACTGGCGTATGGCTCACGAGAAGTTGCGAGGAGCAATGGGGAAGCAATGGTATTTATACATGCTGCCAAGACTCAGCGGTAATCACACACAGATGATCCTTGTTGATGGCTGGGTGTGGCAGCGCTCCTGGTCTTAAATGGCCTGCGTGCTGGATCGAGAGGGGCGAGATCTGACACCACCCCAAATATTTCTTTCCACACCTCCTCATCTACCCTCAATAAGTTTTTAGTTCTTTGATCAAAAATGATCCCAAGGTTTCTTAAAATAGTACATATGCCTTGTGGAATTGCATCGCGAGCGATGCACAAAGTGGTGACAGTTTTCTATCTGTTACAATCGTATTGTCATGAAAACATTTTCTGTACATATCCACATTTTAGCATGATCAAACTTCAGTCAAATCAAACTTTATTTATAGGCTGTAGCACTTTTCATACAAAGAATGTAGCACAAAGTGCTTTACATATTAAAAACAAGACAGAAAACAACACCCCCTCCCCCTCAGCCACCCACTTTCCCTCCCTCAACTTGTCCCACCCCAACAGAGACTTAGTGAGGTGAGAGGATGAGGAAACTCCATCATGAGGGGCCGTCCACACTGCAGAGCTGATCAGAGGAGCCAGAAAGACCCCCACAACAACATCTCCACTGCCAGAGCCAATCACAGCTCCCAGCACAGAGAGCCCCCAGTGAGGAAACACTAGAGCCAATTAAAACATTAAAACTGAGGGTATAAAACTTTAAATAATAATTAAACTAGACAGCATTTCCACAGAGAAAATGCAAAGCGTGCTTGCTCAAATGTTGCCAGCAACAGTGAATGGATCAGATATGAGAAAAGCTTTGACTGTGTTAATTGTGTTATATGTTTTTCATATGTGGTTATGTTTTTACCTCATCTGTGTGTGCGTGTGTGTGTGTGTGTGTGTGTGTTTGTGTGGATGCGTGCATTTCTCCCTCTCTGCATCTGTCACACACGGTCATGGTTTAGACATGGAAGTGTCTTTAACATCATTTAGAAGGGAGATTTCTCCTTTCTACCCTTTTATATGCTTTTCAACTTCATTCAAAACTCAGCTGTAACTGTCACAGTCTCTTCTTCTCTCTCTCTCTTTCTCTCCGAATCACTACCCCGAAACACACACACTGTCATGGTTTAAAAGAAGGAGTCCTTCTTTTAGTCATTTCAATGGCACGGAATTTTTGTGTGTGTGAGTGTGCGTGTCTGCCTTGTGTGTGTGTGCGTGTATTTTGTCTGGCAGGGCTTTTGTAAGTTTGTTTGTGTCTGAGTCTCTCATCAGCAGCACCTGCATTGTCTACCAGTGAAGAGTGTTCTATAGAATCCTAATCTAGAATGTTTGTAGCAGCTTAAAAACCAAACATTCTAATGACAGTTACACTCAGTTATAATAGTCTCTGCTTCTCTCTCTCTCTCTCTCTCTCTCTCTCTTCTCTCTCTCTCTCTCTCTCTCTCTCTCTCTCTTTCCCTCTCTCACACACACACACACACACACAGGTATCATCTGTCATTGTTTAAAGGACAAATTTCAGAGCGCAAAGCGCTCTGAAATTTGTCTATACCGGCCTGTTTAATTGCTGACGCTGCATTTTTACCAGTGAGAAACACAGACAGATGTGTGACTGTGTGTGTGTGTGTGTGTGTGTGTGTGTGTGTGTGTGTGTGTAGTGAGTCTGACATAGCAGGTCCTCTATGTGTGTGCCTGTCTCTATGGAGATTGCTCTCTCACAGGCGCTGTGAGACAGAGAGGAATTCAAAGAAATCGTCTGTGACACTGTCCGAACTACTGCCATTTTCTGGCAGACCGTAGGACCTATGGTGAAACCAAAAATATGGTGAGCGAGAGGAGACCCTGCTGAAAGTCCCCATGAATTTTTTTTTCTTGTATTGTCAAGTATGTGGTCAGGGTGGCGATTTCCAAAAGGTGTGCCTCAACTGTCTGCTCCTGTTATAATGGCTGCCTATGGGGGAGTTGGTCAGTGACACTGTCTGAACTACTGCCATTTTCTGGCAGACCGTAGGAACCTATGGTGAAACTAAAAATATCGTGAGCAAAAGGAGACTCTGCTGAGTTTCCCCATGTATGTTTTTTACTTGTAGTGTCAAGTATGTGGTCAGGACGGCAATTTGTTTTTCAGCTCTGTTCCCAAACTTTTCTGCTCCTGTTATAATGGCTGTCTATGGGGAAGTTGGTCTGCGCTCCTGTTGCTTGGGGGCGCCTGGAGGCTCAACCCTTTGACTGCTTTCTTCCAAAGTGACATTTTTCAGGCCTGCACGAATTTTCCTACGTTTTGATGTATAATTTGTGTGTGTACATTGGAAATTGTGGCCGGGGGAGCGATTTAAAAATGTTTTCCGAGGCTTTTCTCTGCTGCTCCCACTCTAACGTCTAGAGTGGAGGAGTGCATTATGACGTCATCACTCCAAAGTTCTACCCATTCATTTCAATGGCTCGGAATTTTGCCTGAAAAATGCGAATACCTAACGAACGACAAGGGATAGCATAACCATTTAAACAAGCTATGATGTCCGGATCGGCCTGGACGTCTCAGAGTTGGAACGGTGTCTCTATCTCAAAAGCCTTAGAAGGAGTAGGGGGCCACAGAAACGGGTGAAAGGGAATAATAAGAAAACTTAAGAACAATGCTCGCCAAAAGGATAAAATACAAGTGTTTAAAAGTCAAGAGAAAAAAATGAACGAATTAAAGTAAATAAATAAATAATAAATAAATGGAGAGATAGGTAGATAAATAAATGGAAAAAATATATGTAAGAATTAATCAAATGCTAAGCTAAAAAGGTAGGTCTTGAGCCCCCTTTTAAAAATCTGAATGCTCAGCGCAGCCCTCAAGTCCTCCGGCAGGCTGTTCCACAGACATGGGCCATAAAATTGAAACGATGCCTCACCATGGGTTTTTGTTCTGATTTTTGGAATAGTTAAAAGTCCAGTACCGGAGGACCTCAGGGTCCGCAAGCGTTCGTAAGGTAAAAGCAAATCTGGGCCCGCATTCACAAAGCATCTTATCTTACCGCTAGGAGTACTCCTAAGTCGCGCTAAAACATTTTATGTTGGAGTAAAATCTTAAAAGTTATTCCCCAAGCCCCTGAGAGCAACTTTTAGTTAAGAAAACTGGTAACTCCTAGACTAGGAGTAGCTCTGAGACAGGTGGGAGTAAATCTCCATTGCTATGGATGACGTCAATTCTCATGCACGAGTCTTGGGACAATGAGCACGGTGATTGGTTGTTTGGTGACGGGGCGGCCCATTGAAAAAATATCCCACATACAACCCATGGAGGAAAAAATGAGGAAATAGTCCAAGCGGCTGGTTTGTCCCATAAAATAATAACATGTTGAGCACTCCTGAAAATGCACTATACACAGTCCCTACATATCACGCTCTAGGCAAATAAACATACATGGGAAAGAGATAGTTGTAAAAACGCTAATAGCATAAAATGAGTCAATAATAAAACGTGTCATTTGTCCCAATAATTAGCAACTTATTATCCAATGAGAATATGTCGCGATCATTTAAATGTCGGGCTGTTCAAGTTTCTTTGCCTTAAACTGTCATGGATGAAAGTTCAAAAAGGACGCGAAAGCCCAACTGGAGCCACGACCAGTCACTGCTGCTGGCCCAGTTGGTGCTGGTTTAAAGCATGTTATCAAAGGAAATTTGGCTCGGGGGTGAAAAGCAAATCCAAGCGGGATGCGTGGGATAATATCAGCCTACAGATCAATGCTGCATTCCCCTCGGTGTCTCGGATGGCAGACGACTGCGAGAAGCGGTGGTATGGGCTGCAATCGCAGGGGAGGTCCGTGATTGCAGCCTATAAACGGGCTATCATTCAAACAGGAAAGCGTACTAAGCTTAGTTTGTAATTTATAGCCTACAAATTTAAATATGCATACAAAATATGACATAGGCTGGTATTATTATGATGATCTATTAAATGTAACCCTCGCTCAATAGCCTAATAAAATAATTCATGCATAGCAGGAGGAGGTACAGCACCAAAGCCACTGTCCCCGAGCAAGTGGCATCCCACAGGCACATAATGCCTGTCAAAAAATTGGCATAAGCTGCTTTCCATTAAAATCGAGAGTCGTCGTGGATCCTGGCCATTTCGCAACAATGTCCAAAATATTGTATTCGGCATCAAATACTATCTGGGTGTTGATGGAATGAACTTTTTTTCTATTTACAAATACCTCTTCATCTTGGGTCGGAGAAATAATTCGAATATGGGTCTCGTCAATAGCACCGATGATACCGGGCATACCTGAGATGTGCATGAATTCAAGTTTGATTCTGTGTTGTTGGCGAATGTCCATTGGAAACCGGATAAACTGTCAGATGATATGGGGTTCACAGAGCGCATTGATTGTTTGTTGAATTGAGCGACTGGCAGATGATTGTGAAAAACCTAAATTGTCCGCTTTGCAAAGTTGCATTTTTCTGGTGGCCAAGTAACGAAGTGTTGTCAAACATTTTATTTCAGGGCTTATTGGGTTGTTTCTCATGGTTGGAGACGTAATTCTCTCTCTCACCAAGTCAACAACAAATAAAACCCCTTCACGGTCGATCCGATATCTTTTCAACAACTGCACATCATTCAGAATTTCCAAGTCATTCTGTCTTTCAACAGCAGCAGCCATTTTCCGATTCTTTGTGAATAGGTTTTAGCGAGTTAGGAGTCCTCTTGACTACTTTTAAACTATCCCAGACTTAGGAGCTAAAACTAAGCTCAGAGTCAAAGATGACGCCCAGGTTTTTCACCTCTCGAGCCGGTTCTAAGAGTAATGATTTTACTTTAGGAGCAAGTTTCTTTCTCTGAGCTTCAGGACCAATAATTAATACTTCAGTTTTGTCCTGGTTCAGCTGTAAAAAATTTTCTGTCATCAAGGACTTGACATCTGAGATACAATTTGACAGGGCATCAATTGGTCCTGGGTCATCTGGAGACAGGGAGATGTAGAGCTGTGTATCATCAGCATAACTGTGAAAATGGATGCTGTGCCTCCTAATGATATTCCCAAGTGGGAGTTGCTATGGCTGTGCTTCAAAGCCACTCCTCCCTCCTCCCACCCTCTTCCCTTGCACCACCCCCTCCGCCCAGCCATGCCTCTATCTTCTGGCCGAATCAAAATCTTGAAATTTTCTTGCGAGAGCAAGATTGGCTTGATAAAAAGGGCAAAAGAAATATAAATGTTGCGTTATTTTTGCAAATTACTGCAAAACATTATGTTTTAGACCCAAATCACTTTTATAAAACGGGTGCTTCTCATCCTTAAATGTGATTGGCTGAGCCGCGTTCCATAAAATCACTGTAACCCACTGCATTTGAGGCAGACCACAGCACAAAATATCCCTGCGCGCAACCAACTACTCGGCGCTGAACTGACTCGTTAGGTTACGTTTGTTACAAGACTTTTAGCTCGCTATTTCAGTGTTAGCGAAGTTTAGCCTTTTAACCCGCTAACCAGTTGGCTATCTACCTAGCTAGCTATTGCATTATAGAGTTCGATATCATTTTAGCTTGCTAGCTACGTTGCTAACTAGCTCGCTATTTCAGTATTAGCGATAAATTGTTGATTTTTTTTTGTTGTGTGTTTATTTTATGGGCGATGTGTAGGGTAATTGTAGTGAATGCTAGCTAACTGGCTAGCAAACTAATGCACAATTCAACATTTTCCTGGACACCGGCAAGTGTGGAGGACAGAAGTCAATCTTGTTCCCTACTCTCACTGCTGGCTGTAATGATATGGCTGATCGGCTCGAGTTGAGAACAAGAAAACTCGAAAACTGAAACGAACGTAAAATTATTTAACGGGGCCTTCGGGAGACCGAAGGAGACATTCCAAATGGCCTGCTTTCATAGTGTATCTACATTAACGAGCCCAAATAGCCTGATGTGACAGAATGGCGCTAGATGAAAAAGCAATATAGCGTCTGTGTTGCTTGCCAACCATTCTGTCCACTCTATCTTGCTTGGTGGAAGAATGAATAGTTCTCAATTTTATTGTTGCATTATTACCAATAAATTGTTGATTATTTTTCTTGTGTGTTTATTTAATGGGCTATATGTAGGGTAACCGTTTTATAAAAGCAATAAGCCCCTTGAAGCAGTGGGTTATAGTGATTTTATAACGGCGGAGGGGCACTAAGGCACTCCGCTGCGCGTTGTGCCTTAGAACGCCCCTCCGCCGTTATAAAATCACTGTAACCCACTGCTGCTCGGGGCTTATTCGTTTAATTTTTAATGGATGTAAATACCAGGTAATGGATCCTTTAATTTCCTCGTTTCTCCATGGCGGTGTAGGTTTTGTTTTTACCTTCATCAGTGTAAGTGGAGTCACTGAGTCAAGAGTTGACCTCAATTTACTGTTAAAATTATCAACAACAAAATCACAAGAAGATGGTAAAACGGGGATGTGATGTAGCAGGTCAATAAAATTTGCAGCCACTTCACAGGTAAGATAGCATTTACTCATCGTTCCAGGCTCGTTGGCAAGGTTGCCAGGATGCGCACTTATTAGGAGGCATTCTAGTGACAGGACCCATCATCTGTCACATAATAGATATTTTTGCAGTAAAAATGAAAGATTTAGTGAGCTTGCTGTGCTGACCTCTAAAGATTAAACAACACAGAAAGATGAAACATGTCAGATGACATTGGTGTGATTTAAGGAACACAGCTGTAGCTATTAAAAATAATGATGGGTGTGTCAGTGAACAAGCTTTGACGGTAGCGAGAGCTGTTGGGAATGAGGACTCGAAATCAAATTCTGCATAGAGCCCTTTGAACCCCATATTGCTACAGAGGGGATTGGACTTCCCTTAGTCAAACTGCTAAAGTCACTTTAGGTATACACATCAGTTAAAAGACTTCTATTAAAATCATGTTTTTTGCTTAAACATAGATATATAATTTGGTCTTCCCTCAACCTAAAATCTGATAAAATGTAAAACCAGATTGTTTTCTTGTTTCCTCAGCTGGAACGACCTTCACTAGGAGTCATGTTTTTCAACAATTCCTTTTGACTCTGTGCCCCTTTTGGCATCACAAGGGGAGTCATTTGCATGGCCCAGTATAGATGCCTCTCACCTTCAGCAGACACAGTTTGTTAAGTGCACAATGAGACATCCAATCAGAACAAAGCTTCATATTGTACAAAGAACTCTTGGAGAAATAGAATAATATGGGACTTTTAATATAATGCTTGAAGTCACAGCAGTCACATATCTTGAGCTGTTGACTGTCTGCGTTGAAGTATGGCCAGTGTTTTTTTTTTTCTTTCTTTTTTCTTAATTATTAACAAATTAGTCTGTAGTACCCGTGTGTTCATTATAAATTGTACACTGGTCTGTTATACGAATTGAAATGGGAATCATAGTTATATACATTATATAACAGTAATATTAGCTGAATCACCACTGGAAAAAAAATGGTAATTGAAGTAATCGTTATTATCTTTTGACAAATATCTTATCCTCGTGCTGAATGTAGTACTATATGTTAGAGTGTGTGTGTTCTTGTACTTGCTACGTACTGAGGACCGGCATGAGTTTTTAACCAACAAAGTGAAGTCTTTTTTGGGAAGTGAGGACATTTTGGCCAGTCCTCACAACTACAAAGGCAAATTGTGACTTATTAGTTAAGGTTAGGGGTAAGGTTAGAATTAGGGATAGGTTAAGGTTAGGGTAAGGGTATGGGGTAAGGTTAGAATTAGGGATAGGTTAAGGTTAGGGTAAGGGTTAGGGGTAAGGTTAGAATTAGGGATAGGTTAAGGGATAGGGGTTAAGGTTAGAATTAGGGATAGGTTAAGGTTAGGGTAAGGGTTTGGGGTAAGGTTAGAATTGAGGATAGGTTAAGGTTAGGGTAAGGGTTAGGGGTAAGGTTAGAATTAGGGATAGGGTAAGGTTAGGGTAAGGGTTTGGGTTAGGCATTCATTGCTTATTGTTAAGATTAGGGAAAGGCTGTAGAGGCACAGGAAGAATGAATAGAAGTCAATGTAATGTCCTCACAAAGACATAAGTACAAGGGTGTGTGTGTGTGTGTGCGTGTGTGTGTTTATGTGTGGATATTGCTTATTTATTTATTTATTATTTATTGGTCTGTTGTGACAAGTTTTCTATGGTCAAATGTACATCATGGGAATACTATGCAGAGCATCACAATGGCAGTTTTCTGCCATTTATCCAACATATTACTGAGTAATCCAGGTAAACCATTTATCTGATCATGTCTAATTCTTTAGTGCTACATTTGAGGGTAGTTTTTGCTCTCATGAACATACCTGCGAGTTCATTTCCGCCCTCTAATGAGTATTGGCCAGCATTCACATATAACTAGAAACCACAAAGACAAGAAAAGGAAATGCAGACGGTGCACACAGTCCTGTGGTCATGCCCTTTTTGTTTCCTGTAATAAAAAAGAAAAAAAATTGTTAGTGCGTCTGGTTGATTTTAAACAAACACTTGAGCAAACAGCAGGGTTGGACGTAGTTACATTTTCAATCCTGGTAATTCACAAAATGTAATTCTTTATCAAACAAATTTCAGATAATTTTTAGCATTGACAGAGCTGATATTCGATCCTAAAAAAGTTCACCAGCACTCAAACACACACACAACCCTGACCATGATCTAGACTAGAGAAATAGGTCAGATAATGGAGAGAGAAAAAATAACCTTCTGACTCATGTTACAGCAGACAGTGGAGAGTTATCATGCCTAAATAGCGAGGTCTTTTGATACTGCAAATCACTCCAGTCTGGACATGACTTACTCCATCACCAAAGCAGGAACAGAAAAAAAAAGATTCTAGATGACTTCACTTTTTAAAAATTGAAATTAAAATACTGTGAATTCTGCCAGAGATGAAGCGACTTTTTCAGCTTCAATTTTTATTAGCATTCCAAAAATAGCTAACCTGGCCCATTAGCTGATATCTCCATGTTAACCAAGCAACTCAAATTATTAGTATTGTGTTCCTATGCACTTCATATAATTAAACAATTTTTTTTTTCTGTTACGTAAATATCCCCATGAGCAAGTGAGCTGCACAGAGAGAAAACACAATGAATTGATCATACAAAATGACTAAACACATGCCCACATGTGCACACACACACACACACTCACACACACACACAAAGGCACAGCAGGAAGTGAACTTTTACACCCCAGAAGAACACCCTGATTCCCTTTGATGGAAATAACCTAAATGTAGTTTATGGAATAATGCCTAATTTAACTTCATTCTTATAATATGAGTGGCGATGGTGCATGAGATGACCCCATTGTATTTAGCCACTTTCTCAAATTTTGTAATATTTTGTTTCATTGGTATTAACATCACCCCCCCAATGGCCTGCTGGTCTCGGTCCAGACTGTGACCTCATTCTCTCCGCGGTTAGTGACTTCCACTTCTCATGTTCTCTAATTCCTGTCAAACACTGGCCATCAGCACTGGTTTAAAAGGCCACAGGATGAGTTGAACTTTGTCGTCGCTCAGCCCTTAATTTATTCACTGAAATATCAGTTTAGTTTACATGCCTTGTGTCTGATTCCTGATGCACACACCTGTAATTGCTGTAATATTACTCTCCGATTGAGCAGTGCAGGGTCAAGGGCCTTCTCAAGTGGCCTTAACAGCTGGACTGATCTATTGCGTTTAAATAGTAAATGCACTGAGACGCAGTCGACGCCATACGGTGTAACATCACATTTGCTGTGGGTGATCAGGATGCACAAGACGCTGACATGGCAGCGATTTTCAGCCATTGAGCAGCAGTGGAGTTCTCGAGAACTGACAGAGATTCTGAAGACGCATCACATTAATCTTGGTTTGTTGCCAGAATAGAGTGAAGTAAAAGAGGTTTTTGGCTGAGAAGCGCTGATGAACGCCTTGGTCAGGCAGCTAACCTCTTGTCAACCACTACTGAAATAACAAGAGAAGAAAAAGTAAGCTGGCCTTCTTCCCTCAAGACTCTTAATGCATCACAATGATTTAGGGATAAAATAATGCTTTTAACATTATCCCTTACTGCGGAAGCACGATTCCATTCTTATTGACGAGCCAGTCCACGGTACTTTTTCCTTTAGCGCAGCACTGGAATCAGCCCAATGTCATCAATCTTATTTTTCATCTTTGCTCTGTGTTCCTGCTGCTGTACCAGTCAAAAGTTTGGACATGAAATCCGTGAAATCAGAGATTGAAAAAAAATAAAGACACTTTAATTTTCAAAGAATATCTGAGTTAAATCAAAATAAGCAACATTTCCAAATGAAGAGTTCAGTGCTAAAAGTACTGAAGTCACAGTCTCGAACATTGTGAGGTAAGGATGGGAAAATGTCGCTAAAAGTCACCTATGTTGATTTTTGCAATTTCCTCAAGATTGGCATTTTGTCGCTTTAGTACTGTTCGCACTGGGGTCTTCAATTCGGTCCTCAGTTTTGTTCTCACTCAACTGTTGAAGTTCCCACAGATGTAATGCATTTTCATTGTCCCTCCTTGACCCTTCCAGCTACTAATCTCAATGTATCTTGATTTCAATTCTGTTGTTGGGGGATGGACATAAGTTGTTTGCTTACTTTACAAATATGACTTTGTATGAGATCAAAAATATAGATTCTTTTTTTTTTTTTTCACACCTCTGACTTTTTAGACCTTATATTTTGCCATTTGAGGTTTGTTTACACAAGAAGTACACTTACAATATTCACTAAAAAAGGTGCTGTAACACAAAGTTTACCAAACTTTTGACTGGTTCTTTATGTTCTTTATGGCTAAGGTTCTCAATCTTATCAAAGAAAGTTCAATGTAAGTGCAGGTTCTCATTTCAACCATGCAGTTGCACACCCGATTAAGCCTTGATTGTAAGAGTGGTTTCAACTAATCAAGGTCTACAGCAAAGACTTCAGGGGTTGATCAGTAGAAACAGGTGCTTAACTGATTGACTGGAATGAAAGCCTTTGCCCACACCAGCCCTTTCTGCATCAGGGGTACATTTCCAAAACACTTAGTCGCTGTTAGCAACTTGAAATCTTTTTTCTACATGGTTCAGGTTCTATTAAGTTCAATGTAGGTTGCTAACATATTTGGCAAATGAACTTATGGGAATGGTACCCCAAATTGAGAACCTCTGATCATACAGTTTATACCCCGATCTACGGTTTTGGGCCTCTCAGTTATCAACTACCTTCTTTCAAGGCGACAGTCTTACTCAGGAGTTAGGTACCTTTCGTTGAAGTGGCAGAAATGTGGATTTGATACAGAAAGAGAGAGAAATCACCCCTATGTCTCCACCGAACATTACTGCGCATTGTCGAGAAGCGTGTTTTCACCCGATTCCACCTGGAAATATTGTTGATGCAACAATACTAAATTTAGTGAAGGTTGCTGGCCACGGAAAACCCCCATGAGGAGAGGCAGGCATGTAAAGTTACCATGAACCTGGGGTTTGGTGAGTCTTTACTGGAGAGGTGGGGGGGGGGGGTTTGTTGTGCTGAAAAACCACAGACTGAGCTCCGCCCCTCAGTGGTGTTGAGTGACAGGAAGACCATGTCAGCACTCACCTCTGAACAGCATGTGCTGATTTCCCCCTGATATGGAGAAATAGACCCCTTGATATAAACAATGCATCTACACACGCTTTCACATATATGCACTCGCACATACATGAGCAAACGCAAGCACACACACTCACAGGTGCCCATGCACACACATGAACGCAGGCGGACACACACTCACAAGTACACAAGCACACACTTTCAAATGTCACTCATGTGATTACCTGATTGCACGCACAGTCACGAGTGCACAAGCACACACAAATGCATCAATCATGTACTCACCTCCATGCATACTCATGCTGTGAAATGCATACTATTACATGCACATTTACAGGCTTACAAATTCATGCAATCATGTGCACAAAATAGCAGCATGTAATTACACTCATTCACACTCACGCACACACAGTCACAAGTAGGGACATTCACAGAGAATATTTCTCAGTCGTATTCATATTCATCCAATCACATGCTTGCATGCTCGTAGTCTTCACAATGTGCACAAAGCATGCAGATATGAATGTCCGCTCATTTCAGTTACCATGTGCTGGCACTGTTACTGTATTATAAAAACATGAACACACCAGCGGGCGCCTAAACTACAACAAGAGAGTGATGAGCAAGCGTGAATAAACTCACACAGACACAAAAATACAACCTAAGCAAAATTTATGGAGTCATCGCACAGAGGATGTTCGTCTAGAATTCTTGCCTTATGCCGAATAAACAAATCGTAGGTATGACAAAAAACAAAATTTGCCTATTAGCTGAACATTCAGGCTTCATGAAGCACACAAAGAAATTATGTTAAACTATTTGGAAAATTTGCATTTTTTCACAATTTGTGACACATCTGCGATTTGAACAGGCTTGTCAGTCATGACAACCCAACAACATCCAGCGCCTTCAGCATCTCAGAACAGATGTCGTGTGGATGTCGGGTACAGTACCCATGGACCGGCAGACTGGGCTGGTGGTTCCCATTTTTAAAAAGGGGCCCGGAGGGTGTGCTCCAACTACAGGGGGATCACACTGCTCGGCCTCCCAGGAAATGTCTATGCCAAGGTGCTGGAAAGGAGACTCCACCCGATTGTTGAACCTCGGATTCAGGAGGAGCAATGCAGGTTCCATTCCGGCTGTGGAAAAGTGGACCAATTTTTTAGCCTCGCACAGATACTGGAGGGGTCATGGGAGTTTGCTAATCCAGTCTACATGTGTTTTTTGGACTTGGAGAAGGCTTATGACCGTGTCCCAGGAGGTATCCTGAGGGGGGTCCTGCAGGAGAATGGGGCTCCAGGGCCTTTAGTTTGAGCTGTTCGATCCCTGTACAACCAAGGCAGGAGTTGTGTCCTCACTCTCGGCAGACTGTGAGGGTCCAAGCAGTATGGCAATGAGGAAACATAAAATTTAAATAATAATTGGGCTTTATTTGCAAAAAAAAAAAAAAAAAAAAAAAAACACAAACTTAATGGCAAAGCAAGAATTTGTTTATTAGGTCGATAAAAGCTAGGTATGGTGGGGAGTGGCGTCCCCCAGGGATCGGTGTTGGGACACCTGCTGTTCCTCATCTACATTAATGACCTTGATAGGAATATTGAGAGCAAATTAGTTAAATTTGCAGATGATACTAAATTGGGAGGTTTGGCAAATAGTTTAGAGTCCACTAAAGTGATTCAGGATGATTTGGATAGAATCCAGAATTGGGCAGAAATGTGGCAAATGAAATTTAATGTAGCGAAATGTAAAGTTGTACATGTAGGTAATAAAAACATTAGACGGGATTACTTCATGGGAGGTTTAAAACTGGAATGTGCTCCACACAAGAAAGATCTGGGAGTGATTGTTGACCAAACCCTCACAGGCTCTAGCCATTGTGCCGTAGCAGTTAAAAAAGCCAATCAGATGCTGGGATACATTGCCAAAAGTATTGAGTACAAATCCAAGGAGGTGATGCTTCTTTTGTACAACACATTCATCAGACCACATCTGGAGTATTGTGTACAGTTCTGGGGACCATACTTTAAGAAAGATATAGAGGCTATAGAGAAAGTTCAGAGAAGAGCCACTAAGCTAATTCCGGGTATAAAAGATGAAAGCTATGAGAAGAGGCTGAAGATCCTTAATCTCTTTAGTCTTAGGAAAAGGAGACTTAGGGGTGATCTGATTGAGGTCTTTAAATATGTTAAAGGGATTAACAAAGTGAATTATGTAGGATTCCTTCGACCAAGTGTTGTAAGTAGAACTCGAGGTCACAAATGGAAGTTGACCAAAGGTAAATTTAGCACTGATATTCAGAAATATTTCTTCACCCAAAGAGTAATTTCGATGTGGAATAGCTTGCCTGACCATATTGTTGAGGCAGAAACCTTGGGAGTTTTCAAGAGCAGGCTTGGCTTAAAGCTAGACACCATTGAGTCATTGAGTATCTGAAGTGATATATTCACAATAGTATAAAGAAACTGGCGAGCCTAATTGGGCTGAACGGCCTGTTCTCGCCATTCATGTTATGTTATGTTATGTTAAAAAGGTCAACAAAACATAACTAAACTCAATATAATGGCAACTAAACCAGATGTTAACTGAACAAACTGGCCTAACAGAATGACACACGAGGGAACATATACTTAGCGCCATTAAAAACGCAATGGTGAGGTATGAACTTTATTTGCGGCAAATTGAAGAATTGATTTTTATTGCTTTTCCTGTGAGGCACGAGTGGAAATAAAGAAAAGCGCGTGGTATTGTAATCCTGACGCGCACCACGTGCACGCGCCAAGCACCTCAGTAATAACAAACATTGAGCTGTTCGTGATGTGTACAGTGACACTTGACATGTTCTTTTCGGTGTGGTAAATAGCCTACATAAAGCCAACAAAAATAATGAAAAATGCTACTGCATCAAGAAAATGGAACAGCTTGTGACACAGGAGAGAGAAAAAGAGCCTTTGGCATGTTACGGGCAGATCTCAGCCGCCGAGAGGTGGTGCGTCATTTGCACTGTTACCGTTCAACAATCAGTCGGCTGTCTATCCGAAAATGGAACACAGGCACTGTCAGTGACCGACCCTGCTTAGGGCAGCCACGAGTGACTATGATAGCTCAAGAGCGCCACATCTGGTTACAGCCTGTACGTGACAGGTTCCGCACCTCAACCCAAACTGATCATGAGACGAGGGGTCCGAGACATCTGAGGGTGAACGCAAGGTCCGTTCGACGCCGTCTATGTGAGCAACACATGCGTGCGCACCTTCAATTGTCTCGGACCCCTCGTTTCATGATCAGTTTAGGTTGCTGTCCGGAATCTGTCACGTACAGGCTGTAACCAGATGTGGCACTCTTGAGCTACCATAGTCACTCGTGGCTGCCCTAAGCAGGATCGAAAAATTCGGACAATGGATGCGACATTGTTTCTGTTTAGAACAGGTTGGATTCTTTGCCCACTCTCTAAGTGAAAGGCCATGATTGATAACATGGTCAATCACAGTTGCCCAAATTTCATCTGAAACTTGAGCCCTTCCAACTACACCTCCACCTCGCATACGGACTCCTCTTCCTCGAACCCCTCTACCTCTTACTCTCACTCTCACTCTCACTCTCACTCTCATCTGCCTGAGACCTCCTCGATCCATGCTTGCAAAGAACAACACAGAGGTGGTACCTTTTAAGGCGTGCAGATTGATTGCTAATTGAAGATTTGTGTGAAGGAGTGTCAAATAGGTGCTTCAGTGATTTCATACTGATCTAGGTAGTTACTAATAGTTAGGAATATATGGTTTCTGTTTGGTTACCATAGTTAAAACAAAGGAGTTTGGGCTGCTTGAATGACATCCGTGTTAACTGTTTTGCAAAAGGGAGTAAAAAATGTGTCAATCCAATGAGAAAGGGTAAACACATTTGCAAGCGATGACCTCTGCTCTGCTGAGAAAGTGATGATGAAAACCAAGTGGATCCCAGTTTCTTTAAGCAGGTCAAAGCAATCAAGAAAGACTGTAATATAATAAATGATTGCTTACCTAACCCTACACTGTAGAAATGTGTGCACTCCATATTAAACAATGTATGGTTAAAGCAAATAAACAGATTCTAAATCAAACAAAGTGTGATGTTAATTGTTTAAGTGTGGTTGACTGCAAATATGCCTGTGCAAGTAAAAAAGTAATGAGACTAATGTGGTGAGACAGTGTGCATTATGAGTGAATGTTGCCCTGTGTAACTGTGGCTATCACACAGACCCAGGTTATGCTGGAGGGATTATATCTCCTGGCTGGCCAGGGAACGGTTTGGGGCCCCCAGGAAGAGTTGGAGGAAGTAGCTGGGGAGGGGGACGCCTGGGCCACCCTGCTCAGTCTGTTACCCCCATGACCTTGCTTTGGATCAGCTGAAGAAAATGGATGGATGGATGGATCTGTGATTTGTTCATTTGCTATGAAGTAAAAAGCTGGATGAACATCCTGTAAGTGTGCTAATTCCATGAATTTTCAAAGGGTTGTGGTAGTGCACGAAAAATGCACACAAGGACACACAAGCACAAACAAGCGCGCGCACACACACACGCACACACACACACTGCTGTCACCAGTCAATCAATGTTCTTACTAAGTCAACTGCCAAATAAATAAAATTATGATGATACACTATCTATTTAAAGGTCCCATATTATGTCACCAGGTGCACAGCCAGTTAGTTATTACAAGCAATTTGAAAATCTTTCCCCCCTCTTGACTCCACATGGGGAAGCAACCAACCAGAGGCAAGAAGAACTGATCAACTTCAGCCAAGCAGTCAATCAGATTTCATTATTCTGGGTGGTCACTCCCCCTTGTGATGTCAGGAAGGGGAGACTTTGAACTGGCTCATAATGGCTAATTCGCTGTACACCTGGTGGCATCATAGGGGACCTTTTAATCAGACCAGTTTGTGATGGAGTGACTTTAGGTGAAATGTTGAGTCACCTGAGGCAGAAAAAAGCCACTAAAACTCCCCTTCTCTGCAGAGATATCACGCAGTCGCAGAGTTATTGTCATACACAGAAACTCAGTGGGCTCATTTACGAGTTTTTCAGTTTTGATTCCGATCCCCAGCATTTCACACTGCACACTAGTTGCGGTTTTGCATCTCGTTTCTTGACTTAACCACAATATGCAGTTCGCTGAAATACACGCTTACAATGCAATACATTACTTAGCCCTGTTTAGTGTGCTTGCAGGGCCAATGGAACTTAGAACAGCCAATGAAATGGTAAAAAACTTATGATGTCACAATGTCTGCAAAGGGACAGAATGATGTGTCATGGAATTCTTCATTTGATTTTGATGTGCTGATTTTGTCTCTTTAGCAGGCTACAGAAACAAAATATCCACGGTAAAATGCCATAAAGTAAGATATTGTGAAACGTGCTTGCCCCTTGGGTTCTGTTTGGGCAATGAATTCTGGGCCCATTGAAAAACATATTACTCTAGTCCCAATATCATACACTGAAAAAACTCAGTTTTTATGAGTCTTTAAGTCTTTCACTAGATTCAAAATCTTATTTTATTCCTCTGCAGCAAAGAATTTTGGTGGTTTTAACTGGTCACAATACCACAATAATCATTATTCTTTCTTAAATACTATGACAGATTGATCCATACGTTTGACCTCAGGCCTTCATAAGCTTATAT
This sequence comes from Gymnothorax javanicus, assembly GCA_029692085.1. Lineage (NCBI taxonomy): Eukaryota > Metazoa > Chordata > Actinopteri > Anguilliformes > Muraenidae > Gymnothorax > Gymnothorax javanicus. Next base: position 2,484,173 of record CM056204.1, on the reverse strand, counting down.
TCAGAGGATGAAGACTGTTAGAATGACCACAAAATAACACATGAACACATTTTCTCCATTGAGGGCCACAAGTGTTTACTGAATGCTATGATCGAAGCTCAAAGATGATGCCACATTGCTGCTTCCTCGTAACATGTTTGTTTAAAAGGTTTATGTTGGTTAAAGTTCAATCTCGGGGGGTAAATAACGGCAAGAATTGCAGGCGCTATCTATGTGTCTGCACTTTCAGCTTCACATCTTAAAAGATGTTGGGCTGAGAGCAGACTGAATTTTTTTTTAAAAATCACTATTTCTATGTTAAGTATATGCGAAGTGGAAAAACAAGTTATTGTGGGGACTCAGATACTCACGAGTCATTCGCTCACTCACTCAATCACTCACTCACTCACTCACTCACTCAGCTGTTAGCAGATCGATAACTAAAAATTACTTTGTGCTACCGCAGCTGAGTTAAAAGTCGCAACGATGTGGACATTAGGGTTTTCACAAGTTGGCTGAAAGGAGATCCTTTGTTTGTCATTTGCTGTCTCAGTTTTTCAGAAAACTATATTTACGACTAAAAAAAATTCCTGCCGGTTTGGAATCAGCTTTGCAGTCTGCATCAGGTACCATGTTTATTATGTTTGAAAGCTAAAAGTGTTGTGACATCACAACATTTGACCAATGGAGAGCTTCCAGAGTTAAGACCTCAGGCAGCCGGCTTTTTAAAACCTGAAAAACCATGAGGTGTACTGTGAGGAAATCAAATCTCGGATTGATCGGTTCAGTGGTTCTAGAGAAGACATATGAAGGTTTGTGATGTCTCACGGTATTGTGGCAAAACTTGGTCATCTGCAAAAACCATGAGCCCAGGGTCACAAGTTTGTAACTCATAATTACACTAGCAGTTCTGCATGTGTGGTTGCTATATTGCCGTCTAAAGGGAGCCGAAAAATTTGTGGTTTGAAAGAAGGAAGAATAATCTGTTCCAAACTTTGAGAACAAGAGCCAGGCGCAGATCATGGATAAAGCTGAATAGGCCTCTTTATTTACTGTAGATGGGTTAAACTCAGAAGTATTTTAGTGAAGCTTGGTCAGGAGATGGTTGGAAGTCAGACGGGGACAAGGGCGTAGGTTTAATGTGAGAATTGGTGGGGACATGTATGTGATGCGAGCACGCATAGCACGCGAGCTGGAAAATTTTAGTAAATCTGAATGCAGATACTGCCTTTACTGTATACAGAGATTATCCGAATGAGTGTTTCTCCATTTTTTTAATTATGCTACGCAAGGTGCCTCCAAAATTTTCATACAAAGATGCCACATACATAAACTTGCCACAACCTTAACTGACAGCTGCAAACCATCTCAGCGCACTCATGAAACCCGCTCAGATCTTGTAACCTGGACATTGATACCAAGTGAGTGGATATATAACTACGTTAGCAAGCCAGCTCACAATCCTCTCTATTAAGCATCTTAATATGCTGTAACGCAATTGCAGCCGCGATAAACACTTCAAAATGGACCACCGACTATAAATTGGACAAGCCGCAAACCGAGCGTTAATCGGACTGGATCATGTTAGATTTACGATTACGTGCTTCTTTCATTTCCCCTACTGAGCCAAAGTTGGTTGGGACATTTTGACTTTCAAAGGTTATATTTGCTGAACATACTGAGACTAACTTTAATGCTTTCCCTATAATTCCACAGAACAAGTCATAATTATGACCTCACCTGAAGCCCTGATACACCTGTATCCTCACAGCTTGCTCTGTTTCTCTAGCTTGCTGCTGTGGTTCCTGCATATAAAATAATTCATTAATAATGGCACCTTCGCGGGATTTCTCCACTGAAATTCACCTCATAATTTGACATATCCAACCGGCTTATATTTACTACTGCTAGCAACCCGATTACTGACCAAAATGTGACAGAAACCAGGTTTAGTTCGCTATTGAAACGAGCGAACATGTTTAATTAACATTCGTTGACATTATTTTCCGGTAAAAACTAACTTAAGGTAGCTAGCAAGTTTTGACTTTAAGTAACTATCTGTTTCTGACTAATTAGATCACTTATTCAACCAACATTACACTTGGCATTCAGTTTAGCGAAATATTAGCAGCCTGACTTAACATGGAGCAACTTTTTTTTCCTCACACTCTCAGACAATTAAATTTCCACAAAAGTGATACGTACCTAGGTAATATCAATGTATGTCATGAGTAGGGCCATCATGGGAGAAGTGCTAAAGTTACGTGATGAAGAAAAATCTGGAACAAATGCCAAATTACGGTTCTCTTCTATGGGTAAGCCATTGCTATTATGATTCTGCCATGTCCTGTTCTGTTCCTGTCATGTTCTGTTCTGTTTTTGCCATGACCTGTTCTGTTTTTACCATGCTCTGTTCTGTTTTTGTCATGTTTTGTTTTCCCTGCCATTATCCATATTTCTGTAGATTCCGGTCCATGTCTTTGTTCATGCCCTGCATTGCACTTTGTCTCCCCTGTCTGGTCTTGTGTTGAGCTACAGCTTCTCCCCAAGTACTGCGTGTCACATGTTTCGGTGATTTCATGGTTTCTGGGTTTCCAACCATTCCTTCTAGTCTCATTTGCTTCCTTCGCCTTGCTTTTCTATTTTACTAACCAGTACCAACAGTTTGTTGTTTTTGTTAAAGTACTAACCCAAACTAACAGTGCATATTGTACTAACTTACTAACGAGCACTAGGGATTGTATAGCTGCACTTACTAATTGATTAACAAGCTCTCAGCATTCGCCCTATTCTAGTCTCCGCCTCTTGTCTCTCCCTAATCTTCTCTGCTGCGTTTCAGTGGATCCTCCACACCTGTTCACGCTGTCCTTTCTCTTAGTATCTATGCACGTTAGAACTCCTTGACTGGAGCTGTATATTTGTCTATAGGATTGTCTCGTGATCCCTGTCCGCGTTTTGGCAGTTGCCTATTTCATGTGATTAGGTTCTCCCTCATGTTCCCTCCTTTGTAATCAGTCTGACTTCTTGCACTTGTGTCTTGTTAAGCATGTGACTTCCCATGAGTGTATATTAGGAGTCTTCTCTCAGCACTTCCTTGTCAGAACGTTCTCCTTTTGCCACGCTTTTTTCGCCTTGTTTTCATTGTGATTACCTTTCTGACTGGACCGTCCTTGATTTACAATTTTTGCCTATTCCCTGTACTTTGCCACATCCTCTGTTACCGAACCCATTTTGTACGACCCTGATTTTTGTGATTGGTGCCCTGTTTACGGTTCTGTGGACATTGTACCGTTGCCTGCTCTGTTGGGGGTTTCCCCCCTTCAGAAATAAAGCCTCCATTTTTGTATTCACTGGTTCTCGCTTGTGGTTCCTCACGTAATCCTCACAATTGCAAACACATGTAATCAAAGCTGGCGATCCAGTTGCGTGTCTCAAGCGCCGCTTTGGACAAAAATGAATATTCATGGCCTGAATAGCATAGTCAGTTTACTCTTGACTTTTAGCCTACTGAAAGCCCCGCCCTTTCAACCAATCAAATGCTAGAATGCATAAATAGGTTGTCTTGGAGACGTATCCTCCACAATTGGGTCTTATATGGCTTGTCTGGAAAGATGATACGAACAAGTTTGCTGAAATAATGGTAGGGACAATCTGGCCTCCCAAAATATTGGTAGGGACATGTCCCGACCTTCCATATACAAACCTACGCCCTTGGATGGGGTCAAACTTGATTTTGGGGGGTTCAGGAACGGCGTAGTCAAAGGGACTGGTCTGAGATCAGTGACCGGGATGGCAAACCAAATGAACCAGAGCATGCAGGCAAGTGCGCACCATCACACTGGGGAGTAGGAGAGACTGGAAGAAGCCACTTGCCAGGACCACAAACTGGATTGAGATTCTCAATAAACCAGTAACTTAGTAATTATTTAAAAACACCGAGGATGAAGGAGAACGATCCAGCACAGGAAAGATATAGATCAGGAACTTAAATACATGCAACAACAATTAACAACAGGGAACAGGTGAGAGCCGGAGCAAAAAAGGAAGGGCGAAGCATGAGACAATAATTAAATAATGAGAACCAATTGGGGAAACCGAAGGAGAAACTGACAAGGACAGCTGGATTGCAGGGAAAACAAAAAAGACTCAGAACGTGACAAAATTTTAATGGTATCGACAGCTTCCCAGCCACTACTGCTGGCAATAATATTATATTTAAAACTATTTCTATTATTATTATTATTATATTGACCTGAGCAAAGCAAATGTTGGGCAGGTAGGGATAGTGGAGCAGGGGTTCATTTTCTAGAACATTCTAAAATCTGTTTCTTCTGGGTATAAGTTTCCAGAGATGGAAATTTCCCCAGAGAGAGAGAGAGAGAGAGAGAGACAGACAGACAGACAGACAGACAGACAGAGAGAGAGAGAGAGAGTTAAGGTTAGGGCATAATGAGGTGTATAGAAGCACCACCTGACAATGCAAACAGCACCTCCTCTTTCTGTTTTTCTCTTCCTTTATCAGTCTGTCTCGCTCAATTGCTCCCTCACTCACTCTTTCTCACCTCAGACATCCTCGGTCGAAGAGAGAAACCAGACCCCCAGTCATGGTCACGCGAGCCCTCTTCATCCTTGCCCTGATCGCCGGCGTGGCTTTTGCACTACGTAGGTGTTGCTTGTTTGGATTTTTTTACATTTTAAGCGCCTCTGAATATTGCACTTAAAGCAAGAGCAATCTCCATGCTCCAGTTGTGTTTGCTTGTACGGCATTATTTGGGAACAACAAGATTTAGGTGAAAATGGTCATACAAAGGCGGTTCAACAAAAGGGTCATTTTATAACAGTCATCTTTTTCCATTTAGAAAAAAAAATTGCTGTTGTTTTTAGTTTAATTACATGTTTATGGTCCTGGCAAAGCTTTGTCTTTTTTCTACTTTGTGTTCTTTTGTCAGGAATTATGTATTCATTATGCTAAATTTTAACCAATTTATTGCTTTTTATCTCTTATTATTATTATTATTATTATTATTATGCGGTCTCTCTCTGTCCAGCCTCTCACTCTAGAGGAAATTGTAAGTGCCGTCGTACCCGAGACCGATTTGGCCCTCCCCGGGCAATCGAGGACATTCAGATCTACCCCGCGTCCCCGAGCTGTGACAAAATGGAGATTGTGTGAGTCCAACTCTCAGGTCTTTTAAACCATGGATCCGAGTGGAGCCTTACGTGTGACCACTCTGTTATATTAACTCAAGAACAATATTAGTCATAAACCCTGAAAATGTAGGCTCACAAAAAACTTATTTGTTCCCAATTTCTCTATTTTTTTTTGTATGTTTAAGAATTTTTGTATTTATTTTTAATCAATTCATACCTGCGCCAGTCTCATCAAAAACAGCATACTGTTGGCTTCACAAAGTTGGCGTTTACGGCTGCATTTCTGATTATTGGCACTAAGCTGTCTGTCATGGGCTTTGTAAAGATATTTCTTTTTTCCTAATTTTCGCATGTTAGTAACCTGTTTTCCTGTATTGTCCCAGTGTTAGTCTCAAGATTGGGGTCCAGTACTGTTTGGACCCGAGAGTGAAGAAGGTCCAAGAGCTGGTAAAGAACCTGCAGAGCAGGTAAGAATAATCTGTACAGGGCAGTTTCTTGATATATTCCCAAATCTATGGGCAAGTGGCATCATAGTAATACAATATAACTAACAATACTACTATTGGTACGCCTAATACCAGTACTACGACTACTAAAACAATAAATACGTTCTTCAACTACTACTACTAATGTTGTTAATATAACAATAATAATAATAATAATAATAATAATAACAACAATGATGCCACTACCACTTATATTACTGCAAAGATCAATTCTAATAATAATAGTAATAAAAGATATGCATTTTTTAAAATAGAAAAACAGTTTTCTGCACTGTTCATAAAAGTGAATACTGTGAAATAACAGAAAATAACGAGATCCAACAAAAACCTACCCAGAATGCCAATTTTTTTTCTCTCGGTGCCCAATGTGGGCATCATGTGATCACTGACATACAGTAGTTATGCCTAACTGCCATTAATAGCTTTAACCAATCAGGCGACAGCAGAGCAGTTTTCCTTGATCTCTGTCTGTTCTGTCTCTAAGCAGATATACCGAGACAACCGCCCCACCAGAGGATGGCTCCACTAACATCTGGGGTTCTGTCTGATGTCATCATCACCAACCAATCAGAATCCAGCTCCCAGAACTTCTTCCCGAGTGGGCCTCTGGGGTTCTGGCGAATTCCATATCTGTGCTTAAAAAAACTTAGCTAGTTGTATTTTTGTCATCTCGCTGTGCACGTTTACTTTTTGTGTATATGTGCTCATTTCAAAGTACTCGTTCTAATGTTGTTGTTGCAATATATGCTTCTTTGATGTAAGAGATCTGTATTACTTTATCCATTTTGAATAAAATTACTATACAAAATTGACATCATGCATTGTGTCTGTTTTTGTTTTCTACTCTCCCTTCCTGCATTTGCCTGAAACAGTGAAATTTGCAAGTGTATTAAAGTTTCATCTGTAATTTAACAAACGCGTGTATGGGAGGAGAATACTGGTTTTTCATAGATTTTCTTTTAGAGGTATCTATTTGTGCTGTAATTCACACAGGTTTCTGGTTGAACACAATACACCATTTATGGATTTTATTTGCTAAAACTACAGTAGATGTTAAGAACATCTGCTGAGACAAAGAACACTTGAGGGTATTTCAGCACGGCTATAATTTGATCAATTTTGGAGAAATTGACTAAATCTACCTATAAGAGCACGAATGAATGGCTGAAATTAATATGTTGCGGAATGGAAAGGCATTCAGTTCAAAGGGAGATATTGACATGAAGGCCTTGACGGAGACCTGGGCGTCAGCGAAGATGAGCATAGCTAAACAGCGCCTACATGTGGTAATTTTTGGAAGCAATACATTTATATTCCACAGTGCCTCCCTGGTAATATTACTGTTTATTGCACTAAAAAATATTTGCTTTTTTGGAACAGGCTCGCCAAATTGAATTAGTTAATCAAATAGCTCAGTTTACCCAGTGAAGGTGCATGAGTGAACTTACATCACACTTTTGTGTTTGTCTCAACGCTTTTTGTCAACATCACTACTGAAATGAAGTTAGTGTTGTTTTTGTGCATCGTTTTTTGAGAGTGTATAAAGCAGATCCTCAAATCATGCCCTAAAAATAAAAACATGTCCCTTTTTTTCCTTCTTCCTGGGTAATTAATTAACTAATTAATACTGCTGATTGGCCAGTCTACATACCTGACAGCTTGATCAAAGGAGGGTGGAAAACCAGCATTTTTTGAGAACCTTGATTTGAGAAACAGGGATCACTGCAGTTCTTTCTGGGAATCAAAGGAACAGCTGTTCTGCTATGATAAGTGGTATTGGGAGATGAGGTTCTGCACAGGTAATGTTAGAACAGAAAATCATGAACTGGAAGTGCCCTTTCCAACTAACACAGCATGAAACCAATGCTGTAATGCCAGCTAACATTTTGACCATTTAAAATGATGTGAATTAATGCGAGAAACTGCGAGTTCTTTTTCCTGGCAGACTACACCTCAGGAGCTGAGAGCCGGTTGTTGCTTTCCGCTTTCTTTTCCATTTTTTGTGGGGGGCGGGATTTATGAGTGTTACGACCCCGTCTCAAGGATGTGAAAAATTTAAGTATCAAAGCCTGAGCTCAGGATTTATAAACATAAAAAGATAACTAATGCAAAAGACAGCCTTTAATTATGGTTAATGTTAGTAATGTAATGCAGATGCACAGACGCCGTATGTCTGAAGAGTCAAAACCAAAACAAAGATCAAAAAACTGACAACCTGATGAACCAAAAGCTCGGGTCGGGTGAGGAATGTAGACGGGAACAGGGGAGGATGACTTCACATCTCCAACCCTTCCATCTTTAGAGCAGCAGGACCATGTCAGGAACCTATAATTCAACAGCTCCCAGATGATCGTTGAAATGTCTTAATGAGGAAAAAAGAAAACAAAAAGCAAATATGAAGTGATCCACTAGGGTCATCACATGAGGAAGGCATTGGGAGAGAGAGACAGAGATAGAGAGAGCAAAGGAGAGGTGCTGATGGAGAGAGAAAATGTACTGGACATTCTTCTGTTATGTGATTTTTGCGATAATATTTCAGTTCATTATTTTTCAGTTCATTTGATCTCCCTAACTCCCAGTGTCTGCTCTACTGGCTCTCCTCAAGGTGTGTAACAGCGTGGAACAGCCTTCTCGAAGCATCGCACAGGTTTGTGTCTGTGCTGTGACATGTGCTATAACGTTACACTGCAGAAACATGTTCTGCAACCTGTGCTATAGCATTTTACAGTGGGAAAACATGTTCTGTCATGTGCGCTGCAGTATGTCATAATGCAGAAACATGTTCTGTAATGTGTGCTATCACATTTTAAAGTGCAGAAATATGTTCTGTAACGTGCGCTATAGCATGGGGCAGCGCAGAAAAAAAGCTGCAATGTGTTCCATATCATGTTTCAGGGCAGCAACATTCTGTTATGGGTGCTAAAGCATGTTAGAGTACAGAAACATGTACTATGACTTGTGTTATCACCTATTACAGTGCAGATATATGCTGTGATGTGTGCTATTGCAAGTTACAGTGCAGAAACCTGTGCTGTGATGAGCTAAAACAAAGTTCTCGACCTTATCCAGAAAAGGCCAGTGTGCAGTTACACACCTGAATCTTTTCAACCTCCAGAGCAGACATTCTCAATTTTATCCAGGCAGGGATTGGTGTGGGTGCAGGCTGTCATTCAAACAATGCAGTAACACACCTGATACTACTAATCCACCCCTAGAGTTTTTGCCAAAGTTCTTGATAAATAGAATCAGGTGTGTAACTGCTTAGTAGGAATGAAACCCTGCACCCACACCGGCCCTTTCTGGATAAGTTTGCAGATGCCTGCTCTTTGCTAAAGGTCTTTACATAACATAACATAACATGAGTGGCAAGAACAGGCCATTCAGCCCAACCAGGCACGCCGGTTTCTTATCACTATAGTGAATCTATCACTTCAGATACGCTACATCAAGCCTGTTCTTGAAAATTCCCAAGGTTTCTGTCTCAACAACATGGTCAGGCAAGCTATTCCACACAGAGATTACTCTCGGGGTGAAAAAATATTTCCTATCAGTCCTAAATTTACCCTTGGCCAACTTCCATTTGTGACCCCAAGTTCTACTAACAGAACTTGGTCGAAGTAATCCTACATAATTCACTTTGTTTATCCCTTTAACATATTTAAAGACTTCAATCGGATCACTCCAAAGCCTCCTTTTCCAAAGACTAAAGAGATTAAGGATCTTCAGCCTCTTCTCATAGCTTTCATCTTTTATACCTGGAATTTGCTTAGTGGATCTTCTCTGAAATTTCTCTAGAGCCTCTATATCTTTCTAAAAGTATGGTCCCCAGAACTGTACACAATACTCTAGGGGCCTGGCCTGCAATCATGTCCTATGGGTTCTTAATCATGCTTGATGGTCTCTTGAGGTTGTGTTATCTGTTGTGTTTGTTTGTGCTGTTTGTCGGCTGTATGGTCTGATCTGGTAGCAGACCAGTTTCCCTATTGGGATTAATAAAGCTTTCTAATCTAATCTAATCTAATCTAATCTTCTAAGATCCCAGATAAAGAGCGCTAAATTGCATGCTCGTTGTAACATTTTGCGCGTTTGGTTTGCTTACGCTTTGCGGGTGACCTGCTAAGTGTAACTGCCTAAATGAGTGTCGGTGCAAACAGCATTATTTAAATGGACAATTTAGAAGAAAAGTACGAACCCAAACGCAAAATGAAATTTGACTCGATGGAGTTGGAGGTGCTTGTGAAGGAAACAAATATGTCATTATAAATGGACTGAATTTTAGAGTTAAATTAAGGCATTGTCTCCTTGTTATTTTAACTGTAAGTAGAGTCCTGCGCGCATTTAACTGTGGTTTACAGTTAATATACAGGGAACCTCTGTTATAAACTGATTGTAAAATTACAGTTAAAGCAACACTAAGCAACTTTTCAACTTCATTTAATATTTTCAGAACTTTTGTGGTGGTACATCGACTTACAACAGGTTGAATGATACCTCTGTCACGGCCTGAGGGCGTCTGTATCACTTTCACTGGCACTATGCAGTTTCGAGGTGGATGGTAGGAACCCCTCCACACCAAAAACTACAAATGTACTGACTGCTTTACGGCATACATCACTTCCCCCTTTCCTCAGCCGTTAAAAAGACGGAAGTCAATGCGAACGCCTATGTGGGATTACCGCTATCATGGCAGAAGCAGCAAGAAAACCAAAGAAATTAAAAGTTTTGTCTGAGGAGACTAAAAAACGAAAGCGAGAGAGTAACAGAATCAAAGCCTAGACAAGGATCAATATTGGCCAGGCTTTCACTCGCTGGCGTGAGCTCAAAGACGAGGAGTGATGTCCAACCGATGCTGCCTTGGCCCTGTTACTGCTAGACTAGTAAGTAACATTACACATTTGAGTTTGTTGTGTGGCTGGTCGTGTCACTGTGGAGCTGCAAACTATCAAGCTGGTGGCTATTTATCACTACCATGCAAATTTCCGATTGCTACCATTAGCATTATCATTGTGATTTGAGCATCGCAAGCGATGACTGCAAACTGCAAATATAAATGTTTGAGTAAAATATGTAGCTTCCTCCTGTGGAAAGTACCAAAGATGGAGGATCAGTCATACTGAATCATCGTGGGATTATCGTCTCAGTTTGTATGTACTTGACCAAGTAGTTTCTGATGATTGATAGGTAATAGTTTCAGAGACAAACGGGATTCTTGTCGTGTTTTTTGTTGAGTACAGTGATTGCAAAAGAAGTCTATCAAATGCGTCGGCGTGTCAAACCGCGTTGCTTGCTCGAAATAATCAGTAAAACAAAACCCATGTGCATTGAGTTATGACTTTTCATAGTCCTGCTTATCACTAGCACCTTGCGCTGATTGTAGCTAAAATTACAGGGATTGTTGCTTGTTTAAACATTTCTTTTTTTTTTTTAAAGATTATTTTTTTGGGAATTTTCCCTTTATTCAATAGTTATACAGTGTAGAGAGAAAGGAAAGTTGGGGAGAAGAATGGGGGAAGACATGCAGCAAATGACCCGAGCCAGATTCGAACCCAGGTCGCTGCGGGAAGGACACAGCCTTTATGGTACGTGCACTATTCATCACTATTCATCCCTCAAACAGCCGCTGGAAACAGAAATGTAGTTTGGACTAGGGCTGTCAATGAATATTCCATATTCGAATACATATCGATTTTCTATCAATAAAACGAACCACCAAACGTGAAAATTATTTATCGAATATTTAAAAAGTCACATCAAGATAATTAACCCAGTGTCAGTGTGTACAGTGTATGGCGGGTGGCTACCAACGCGCTATACTGCAGAGACGGCTTACTGTCTTGAAACTGTTATATCTTCGTGCCGGGCGTGCGCAGTGCGTGCCGGTTTGACAGCCGGCATTCGCCGTGAGTTTTGAGTGGCATAATTACGTTCCCCTGCTTCAATCAACGCATATGTAAGAGATTCTTGCGCGGAACTGAAGTCCTTGTGCGTGGAGGTTTATCAGTTTCACATGCGTTACGGCGATTATGACTCCAGACTTCTCACGCTTTTCTTTACTCAGGGCTTGGAAGCAATGCATGTGTTTCATTATCGTTTAAATTATTTAAAATAACTGGCAAAAGAGGTGCAAGTTTATAACAGTACATGCTCAGTGTTTGAGGGGGGAACAATTTGCACATGAGTACAGTCACTCGCTCCGATTACTCTTGGGAAGCGAGGAACCGCGTAAAACTGGTGTTTGGTTTCATTCAGTGCTTCCCGTGTGGATGGAAACTTTATGTACCGGCCCGTCCTGCGCAACATGGCATCCAATATTTGAGATAGTACACATGAGAAACTGTTTTGGGGGATCCCAGCAGTGAGAGCAACTGTAAGCTGGAATGAACCAGTTGCGAGAAAATGGAGAGTAGCTAGAAGTTTTGTCATTGCAGGTATGGCATGACTTCTTGTGACTGGCTCCAAATCAGCCCTTATTTCATCTAACAGCTCCAAACTGGCATTGCTGGATAGACCATATGTCTGGATTATTCTCTCCTCTGACATCCCAAACATTGTCACACGGATGATGGAGAACACCCGTTCTCGGTGTACTCACCGCCTGTGGCTTCTCCTTGCGGCAATAATGGCAGCCATGTCTGTGCGCAATTACGTGGAGCCAATTAGTACCTACCCTTCAAAGGTATTAAAAAGCAAACCCAATCACCATCACTGAAATTGCTTTCAGGCTTGAAAAGTCACTATGCATGTGCTAAAATTTTGTATTTGCATTTTCTCTTGCCATATTTTGCACGCTAGGATAGGCACGCCCCTTATGACATATTAATTAGGGCCAAAAGTAATAACTGCATTGAATGTGCAAATTCGCACATTTCAAGGTGTAGTAGATGAGATGGCAGGTTAATTTGCCAATGATATGGCATTTACATGCGTTTCTATACACGCAAAGCTTTAGTAGATCAGGCTCTAGATGTGGTCTGACGAATGTGTTGCACAAGAGAAGTATGACTTGGAATTATACTCAGTACTTCTGGCTATATATCCCAGCATCTTATTGGCCTTTTTAACTGCTACGGCACAATGGCTAGAGCCTGTGAGGGTTTAGTCAACAATCACTCCCCAGATCTTTTTCCTGTGGAGCACATTCCAATTTTAAACCTCCCATGAAGTAATCCTGTCTAATATTTTTATTACCTACATGTACAACTTTACATTTCGCTACATTAAATTTCATTTGCCACATTTCTGCCCAATTCTGGATTCTATCTAAATCATCCCAAATCACTTTAGTGGACTCTAAACTGTTTGCCAAACCTCCCAATTTAGTATCATCCACAAATTTAACTAATTTGCTTTCAATATTCCTATCAAGGTCATTAATGATGATGAGGAAGAGCAGGGGTCCCAACATCGATCCCTGAGGGACGCCACTCCCCACCATACCTAGCTCAGATGAGGTTCCACTGGTAACCACTCTTTGTGTTCTGTCCTGTAACCAGTTTTGAATTCACTCCAGAATACCTCCTGTAACTCCAATGGAGCTCATTTTAAAAATTAGTCTCTTATGTGGTACTGTATCAAATGCTTTCTGAAAATCCAAGTATATAATGTCATAAGCCCTGCTCTGGTCATAAGTCTTGGTGGCCTCTTGAAAGAATTCCAGAAGGTTTGTCAGGCATGACCTTCCCTTATGGAAACCATGTTGGCTATTCCTCAAGACATTATTACATTCAAGAAATAATTCCAGCTTGTCTTTTATGATAGATTCCAATATTTTGCATGCAATGCAAGTTAAACTGACTGGCCTGTAATTACCTGGCACCATATGGTCCCCTTTCTTATATATTGGTATTATATTGTCCTGCCTCCAATCATTTGGTATTTCTCCAGTTTCTAAAGACTGTCTGAAGATAGCTGAGAGTGGCTTAAAGATGATCTCACTAACTTCCCTGAGCACTCTAGGGTATACTCTATCAGGACCCGCCACTTTTTCTGTCTTTATGCAACTTCATTATCCTTAACCTCAATTTCTGCCAAATAATCTTGAGCATTGGACATGCCCTCTGGGCTAACAAAAATCCGCTCTGAGGTAGAATTCTCTACAAAGTAACCATTCAAGGTATCAGCAATATCCTTATTCCTGCACAGCAGCGATCCATTTTTATTCTTTATGCACTTAACCTGCTCTTTGACTTTCCTTTTTCTGCTACAGTACTGAAAGAAGCGCTTAGGGTTAGTTTTTGCCCCCTCTGCAATCTGCCTTTCATACAGTCTTCTAGCATTCCTCAGCTCTTTTTCGACCACAGCCCATCTTGATTAGTCAGATAAAGGTCCTGATCAGTCAGATAAATAGAGAATATCATATGAGTATTTTCAGATTGCGTGCTGTATCAACCCGAGACCCCAGTGTCAGCCCGAGAGCTTTAGCTTGAGGGCTGATACTGATCGAGGGTTGATACACGGTGTGATATGAAAATGCACATATGACGTTCTATTTATCATCTACTCATTTTGTTCATAATCAAGGATGTATTTTATCCAAAGTATTTATTTCAGGTTATTATTCTCATCATTACAGGCCAGTAGTGCTAGCATTTGCTTGAAGTCAGCGGTGTATTCAAGTCAATGGAATGGATAATTAGCCAGCTAGCAAGCAAACGCGATGTTCTTCATTAAGGTAATGAATTTACCTTTCTATGATAACTAGACGCAAAACGTTTTAATACAGCCCTTCGCATGAATACTGCTGCAAAACGTGGCATTACGCATACTGTAAACAAATAATTCTGTATCAAGTTCCTTTCCTATAATATAGTCCAGTTCAGAAGTTTCAGCCACTAGGAAATTGATGAGTTTCTCCGCCATGACAGCGTCTAATCAGCAACTGCAATGATGCGTTGCCAACGATGCTTGTGGCTGTTGCTATGGCAATGGTTGCTGCCACTGATACGGGATTTTGCCCGCCAGGCAGATACAGCACTTGTATCACAGGTGCAGATTCCCTGTATTTACAAGGAAGTATATGATAAAGATCTTGATTAGTCAGTTAAAGATGGTGACTAGTCAGATAAAGGTCTTGATTTGTTGAATAAAGGTTTTGATTTGTCGAATTGGATGTGAAACTGCTTTATTACTGCTTCTGCTGAGACACGTCACCTCATTACTGTTTCACAGTCACAAATCCAACACTGGCTGCAGAAAACAAGGTCAGGTTAACATATTGCATTTGATAACTAGCACAAGACACAGGGCTTAATTGAAAATGCTACTGTATAGTGACACCACTACCTTCAATTTTTTAAACTTTGTCCTGACCTGAGGAGAATTTTTTTTTTTTTTTATTTTATTAAATCTTTATTTCAGGCACTAGGTGGCCCATAAAAAAAAAAACATACAAAACAACAAAGTAAATATATACATACAGGAATTTAAAAAAAACATATTATAAACATAAATGTTTCCAGAGGTTTTCAAAGTAAGTATTAAGGTAAAATGAGTCTGACTGTGTAATAGTATTTGTTGAGTGAAAAAGCCTATTTACAAATTAAGAACACTGTTTACGCCATCTGGCGTCGAAAGTATCTGTCATGTGGAATACAAACATTTCACTGGCACTGCAAGCTCCAGGCAAATTCATAATTATTCATAATTTTCCAGCACAGGTTCCTCTTTTCCCCAAATGTGACCCCAAATTTAACCCTAACCTGCCAAGGGGCATTTCCAAAACATCCAAGTCTTCATCATCTTATTCTGATAAGCTTCACTCTGTACAATTACTTTCAGTTTACTTTTCAGTACATTCATTGTTTTAAGTTCCTCATTGTGATCTCCCCCAACTGATTTACAGACATAAAGGCTGACAGAAGAAAGTTGCTTGTGTAGACAGATGGACCTACAGTCAAAGAAACAAGACAGACAGACAGACATACAGACACCCTTTTCATGCATCTTGAACTAGTTGGATATCTGTAAAGTCTAGTGAAACTGGGTCAGAGAGACATTTGGGCTACAGTTAAATCAGATTTCTCTCCTCAGGAGTCTTGATATGCATTGTGGCCACAAAGTGGTCAAGTATAAAAGTCAACTTTAGCGCTATGTTCTGCCAAATATTACAACAAGACTAATGCGCAGGCAGTGAGAAACAAATTCTCAATGGCAGCATGATGCTTTTGCCATGGTGACGCCTATACCAGTGTTTACGAACCCTGCTCCTGCCGTACCCCTGCCCTGTACAGTTTAGATATCTCCCTCATTTAACACACCTGATTTAGCTGATCAGCTCGTTAGTGCAGCACTTGATGAGCTGTACTGGGTGAGTCAGATCAGGGAGGTGTGCTGTACAGTGCCTGACAAAAGTCTTGTCACTTATCCAAGTTGTAGGAACAACAAATAATAACCAGACTTGTAGTTGATCAATTGGAATCAAAAATGGCTTATATGAAAGGCAAAGCCCTCTAGATTATGCAAAATATACCAAAATAGAGTTTTGCGTCATTGATTGAGTTTTATAATTTAATTTGTACAGAAAGGTCAGATTTTGCTTGGACAAAAGTCTTGTCGCATTGAAAAAAAATGTGGAAATTATACATACACTTTATTTTGAATACACAAATATGCCACTATAATATCAGAACATAAAGCCATGGTGCCTTGGAAAAAAGAATTAATATTGCGTATGACTCCCATGAGCTTGGAGGACTGCATCCATATGTCTTGGCAATGACTGAGATAACTTGATGATGAAATCATCTGGAATGGCAAAGAAAGCAGTCTTGCAGGACTCCCAGAGTTCATCAAGATTCTATGGCTTCATCTTCCAAGCCTCCTCCTTCATCTTACCCCTGAAATGCTCAATAATGTTCATGTCAGGTGACTGGGTTGGCCAATCCTGGAGTACCTTCACCTTCTTCGCTTTCAGGAACTGTGACATGGAGGCAGAAGAATGAGAAGGAGCAGCAGTATAAATAGGGCAGCAAGAACTTGATATTTCAGGCTGTTGATGTTGCCATCCACTCTGCAGATCTTTCTCACACCCCCATGCTGGATGTAACAACAAACCATGATTTTTCCTCCACCAAACATGATTGTTTTCTGGGAGAATCTTGGGTCCATGAGGGTTCCAACAGGTCTTGTACAGCGACTGGCATGCAGTTCAATGGATGATTCACCAGAAAAATAAACTTTCAGCCACTTTTCCAGTATCAATCCTTTCTGCGAGCTGTGGGCCTTGGCAAATGCAATGCAGGTTTTTTGTTTTCTGTTTTATGCAGACTTCTGTGTACTAATTTGGCTATGTAAACCACTTTGAGAGAGAATTTGACAAACTCTTCTTGTAGATACCGGGATTTTTGGTGACATTTCCTCATGTAGCTTCGCTGTAGTTGAAGAAGGGCTAGCCTTGTACAGTTGAAGCAACAAAGGGTCCTTTCAAACAGTTGTCATACCGGGGTCTGTCTGACCTGCACCTGCCATGAACGTCACCAGTTTCTTCAAATCTTTTTCTCATCCCCTCCACTTGACATTTGGATACATTAAAGATGTCCGCCACCTCAGCAGCAGACTCAGTCTTCAGGCTCTTGATGATCAGCACTCTGGTCTGTGGTTGAATCTTTGATATGTTGTCAGAGGTCTTGTCGCACCTCATATGAAAGTCTGGTGTGCTGGGGTTATTTCTATACACATCTGGGAATGTGTTAATTACAGTATTTGTCATAGGTTAAACTCTAATCTGCGATTTGTTGCATTGTCTGAAGAGACGACAAGACTTTTGTCCGAGCAAAAACAGATGTTATGGGCTTCGCCAAGCTGTGAACATCAGAACACTTTTTGACGGTTTCATTTTGCACCAAATTATTAATGTGAAAGCCTTTGACATTAAAATGGACCATTTATTGTAAAAATTGATTGGTTAGAAATAAAGTTATATGCTGTTTTTAGTTACTATGTCCTTATGCGACAAGACTTTTGTCAGGGACTGTAGAATGTGCAGGGCAGAAGTACTTCAGGAACAGGATGGGGGTTAGGAAATGCTCGGTACCGCACACATGAAGTTAGTTACCCTTTGCAGCTGCCGGCTGTTTATACTGGGCTAGAAAACAAAGCTGTTTTTCTTACTGTGCACCTGTAACCTGGAATAACATACAGAGTGATTTGAAGCTGAATGAATCTTTGGGGCAATGAAAATTTTTGACTAAATCTTATTTCACATCCAGCTGTTCTTGTTTTAGTTGATTCATTTTTGTTAATCTTGACTACTTTATCTACTCTTAAGATTTCATTATCTTACTAATTAGGCTTTTTAAAATTATTTTCACTTTTTTTTTCGCCATTTTTATCTAATGTTTTTAATTTTGTCTCTCAGTGTCCCCTCGGCTATATCGTAAATTAGGTATCTACCTCAATGTACTCCCTAATTAAAATAAAGGTTGAAATTAGTAGATTACAGTGCTTATCAAATTTTTTAGACCAATGTAAGGTTTATGCCACAGCTGCCCTAAATTAACAGTGTTTGTAATTACCAAAATAAATTTTATGTCTCTGTAATGGTTAATCCTCCAGTATGCACAAGCTCTTTAGCTGAAATGATATTTTTGATGCTAAAATATAATTATTGTTGTAATCCATGAATTTTCTAATTTACTGTTTTACAAAAAAAGCAGAAAAAATTGAGAAGCACATTATTATTTTTGATTAAGATGCCAAATATCAGTTATTTTCTTGCATTCCTGAACATAAAAATTAGTTTTCGTGGTTGAATGCAAGAATGCAAGCTGTTATCAAGCCCAAAGGATGCCATATAATATATAGTTTTTTTTTTTTTTTTTTTTTTTGTGTGTAAATAAGGACTATTTAGTGGTTTCAGTTTGTTATTTGCCAAAGAAATATATATATATATATATATATATAATTTTAAGTTTTAAGCAAGTTTTTGACAAATTTCTTAAATATTCTTGTTTTCTTTTTTTTTTTTTATGACAGGTGGTCTAATAAATTTGTTATGCACTGTACATTTATAGAAAGAGGCAAAATTGGAACCGCTATTAAAGAGGCAAACAGATTTCTGCTTCATTTTTTCCATAATGTGTCAATGGTGGCCACACAGGCAGAGAGAGCAGTGTTAGAGTCCCCAAACATGAGAGTGTGCTGTGGCATGTAAATCGAGGGCTACACTATAACATTGCCTTTGGACAGACAATCACTTTCCACCTGCTTCTATCTGCATGCTTTGATTGTCAGAAGTGACTTCGATCGGGTCGAAGGTGGTGACAATTTTAGGGGCCCACAGAATTTAGAGGGCCTGTTACTGTAAAAGGCGCAAAAAATGAGTGTTAAGGGGGGGGGGGTGGCAGAGCAATAATCATTCAGAGATCCCCGCATTCAAAGATTCGCCACCCCTGGTTAAAAGTCAAGACTAATACACAACAATGACATGTTTTCTGACAGTAATTTAATTCTTTCACAGCTCTAATATTGGCCTCAGTGTTAGAGTGAGACTTTTCCATTAAAAACATTGTACAGGACATTAAACTACCACAGAAAACCCACGGAAAGGGCATTTGGGGGTAAAAATAGACCAGTGGGATCGCTTACCATCACCAAATGCGACAGTAGGCAATTTTTTATTTTTTTTTTCACTGTTGGTGTGACACTCTTATTTTTTTTTCCTCTGGTTTCACCTTCCGTTCTGGTAAATTTCCCCGTGCTCGAGAGGGGTGTGGGTTCTTCTGCATTTAAGGCTCATTCTGCATCACTCAGGCCATCATCTCACCTCTGTCTCTGCTTCGAGCTCCTCTGTCACACCAGCAGCAGCAGCAGTTGACGGCAGCAGCCCAGCCCATAACCAACATGAACAGCAAAACTCTTCTGCTCCTCGCGCTTATCGTCTGCAGCAGCTCTGCTCAAAGTGAGTTTCTCTCATTTGCTCTGTCTCCCAGGATCTTTCCTCTTCTCTCTGTACCTCTCTCTCTGATTCTCTGTGTCCATGTTCATACCTCTCTCTATCTCTCCATACAGTACACAGTGTTTCTCTCTGCATGCAATACATTAAATGTCTGACCACAGGGGAAAAAATCTTTCGACTAATGTGCGTCTGTACCTCTGTACCACAGTCTTTTTGTGTCTCTGAGGGTCTGCTGGACAGAGTAAATACATTTTATGAATTTCTCAACTACTGTATGTATTAGATCTATTCCACAGATACAGATTAACCAAGGTCAAAGACTAAAAGTAATTTTCACTTGAGATATTTTTTTTTTTTTTACAAAAACGTGGTTTAGTTCAGGACTGTATTTGTTGATGTGGCCCATAAAGCTCATGACTCATTTTGGACAAATTGTCAAATAAATGGAATTGAATGTCAATTAAATGCAAAGTATGCATAATATGTAGTTTAAATAGTTGTTGTACATGTAATACTGTGTATTTTCCTCTGTCTGACTGTCTGTCTGTCAGTCTGCATAATTGCAGTATTTAAAGAGAAATTATTGATCAGTTCGTTATTAATAAGCGATACGTACATCTTTCACACAGACGTGTTTGGTGGGACGTCACGTTGCCTCTGCAGAAGCTTCCGTGATAATCTGGGAGTTCCCCGAAAATTAATTAAAAGCCTTGAAGTCATTGCGCCGTCCAACTCCTGCGATAACTTGGAGATCATGTGAGTGACAGGGACAGTGGGTGTGGATGGGATGTGTGTGTGTGTGTGTGTGTGTGTGTGGGGCCGGGGGGTGGGATCTTAAATTATTTGGACTTTGGCTAGTAGAAATGACAAAGCTTCATGAGCTTTCAGCAAACATCGAAAATTCACGATGGCAAGGTTTGTTTGCCAGATTTGCTTCATTTAAACTTATCACAGACAATGGTAACACTTCGCAACAAGGGTATGCTGATTAACCCTTGTATTATCTATTTTAATATTTTATTTTAGAGACATTGAACATTGAGCCAGGTCAGATTGCTGTAATAAGCATTGACAATCAGTAAATGAAAAATTAACTAATGTGTCTGAGTGCTGAATAAGCATAATGTTGCCACAATCAACAATTTGTCAATGCTCTTAGTCACCCTTATTGTGAAGTTGAAAACATCCCTAATGTATCCCTTAAGTAACACTTCATGCAATTAAACAATTCATCAATATAAAATTAATTCCTTATTTAAGATGGACATCATCTGTAAATGATTACTGCACACAGTAGTTAAATTTTAATTGAATTAGTTGATGCTTATTACCGCATTATCTAATGTTAATTAATGTACTCTTATTATGAAGTGTTGCCTGGGGATTTTGTTTGCTCTTGAGGGGCTCTTTGACAGATCTTTATTAGTAACACGCAAATCCATCTCTTCATTATCTAATCTACTTGCTCCTTTGCACAGCCATGGGGTAGGGGCTGGCTGGAGACTATCCCAGCATGCATTGGGCCAGGAAGCAGGGACACACCCTGTACAGTCCGCAGGGTTCCCACACCATTCACTCACATACTCTCTTACCAGCGAGCAGCTTAGAGCAGCAAATTAGTCTGGCATACGTGTCCTCGGACTGTGAGAGGGAACCACAGTTCCTCGAGAAAACCATGGAATTAAAAGTCAAATGCGTGTGCTTTACAGACTGCAATTTGTGAGAAGCTAAATACATGACTTCAGTACAGGAACCATTCATTGCATTACCCAGTCATCTCCCTCTTTGTTCTTCCAGCCTGAATCTGACCAATGGGAAACGCCTTTGTCTGAATCCCAGCGCCCAGAAGATCCGGGATATCCTGAATCAACTCCGAACGTGAGTGGCTTTGATGTCATTGTTTTTGGGATCTCCCTTACTTGTGCTGTCTTTGACTAAATTATGGGATGTTTCCGATTGCATTGTGGGGCATCTGAAAGGGGAAACAAAGGACATATTTTCAGTAGACTTTGTTGACATGACATGAACTGCACGCTAACAACAGTGGAAAGTTGCTATTATTTGAGGATGTTTTTCCAAAAATGGGGGAATGTGTCTTTCCACTCTCCCCCAGCTCTCCACATCTGTGTTACAATACTCAGTCTTAAGCTGGAAACAGGCCAAGTTCTGACGTCCCTGGTATTTAAGACGCACGAAAAGAGAACTACAGAGTTTCACAATATAAACAAAGTTCTTTAAAACCCAAATGTGCGTGTTCAAATATTTTAAGGCATAAATATGAATGACAAGCACTTATCAGATGTTATTTACTGTCATGAGTATGTACAATATCTATTGAAATTTACTGAAGCTATTCGGCTTTTATGTTGTATTGTTTGCAAACTAGAATGTGTGTACAGATCCCATTTCACAGCCACTTGTTTTGTTGATGCTGATTGGTGCATTTCTGCCTCTTCACAGGAAGAGAGGCACCTCTAAGGACCAATGAAGACCTTGCACACGGATTTCTTCCTGTATAAATAGCAGCTTTCTGACCCCTGGACCAGAAGTTTGGATGATGTGTTTTTGAGAGACATTTAATGCTTTTTATGTGATATTGTTCACGGACCCATTACTCAGTCCTTACAGCCTTCTACCTCCCTACCCCCAAACCCCCGTGAGTGATTGGTGAAAGGTCGTCTCAGGGCTTGCTACACATTTATAGCTCATATATATACTGTAAATAAATATATATATATATATATATATATATATATATATAGTGAGTTGAATGAATAAAGTAATAAATAACTTTTATGATAAAAACAACGATCTGTTCATTTACACATACACTATTTCAGACCGTCCATCACAAATATTTTCTAAAGCGTAATAGAAGGGCAGAAGACCTCAAAATGGCAGACAGACATGCATATTATGTTTCATGAGCAGTGGAGATAGTCTAGAAGTTTTATACTAGCACTGTAGGTCTTGTTTTATGGATTTGGGCCCATAATTTTAGGTCCTAAGCAGAAAATATCAAAAGCGTCTGTTATGTTAGTAGACAGTCAACCATACACACTGTTATGAATTGACTGAATTTAACAGTTAAATTAAGGCATTGTCTCCTTGTTATTTTAACTGCAAGTACAGTCCTGCACGCATTTAACCGTGGTTTACAGTTAACATACACGGAACCTCTGTTATAAACTGATGGTAAAATTACAGTTAAAATATTTGGCAAAAAAAGGTGCCAGTTTATAACAGCGTAGGCAGGAGTGTAGTAAAACAATCAGGTGACTGGGCGTAATTGTGGCCGTACTTTGCAGTATTACATTACTGAGCACAGCCTGCATTATTCTGACTCAGTTTCTGGGCCGTAAACACACAGCGCAGAGGAGTTTCACATTTGTTAATCATAATTTACCAGAGTGCATTGCTGCCCAGGGAAATAAATAATGTGCCTATCATAACATTTGTGTAAATGTGAAAATAGTCAGTGGAAAGTACTGCATCATATTTAGCTCTTAATTTCCTGAGTCGTGGGGGGTAAGCATTTGGGGGGGGTGCTCTTTCAGAACTGCTAGCATGCGGCTTTGTGGTGGGTGGGGGGCGGGTTTGGTTCTGTATAGTACAAACTCCCTATCAGGCCTGTAAGGGATGGATAGGGGCCTGATATACGGTTTGCATAACCATTGTTTTTCTGTTTGAATTGGCTTCATGCCCTCATTGTTTGGGCTCCCAGAGGCCCGAACACTGCATATGATAGCAGTAATGTTGGTTTTGGGGTTTCCTTTTTTTTTTTTAATTAAAATTGTTCTCCCTTTTCGTTTGATCAAAACTTTCCACAAAAAATAATGAAGTTTTGCCCTCCTATGTGCATTTCAAATAGGGGTGGAATTAAGTTTACAACCATAAATTCCTGTAATTTGAACAAATATGGAAATATTATATTTGTTTTTCATACAAACCCCAATTCCAATTAAGTTGGGACGTTGTGTAAAACGTGAATAAAAACAGAATACAATCATTTGCAAATCCTTTTCGACCTATATTCAATTGAGTACACTACAAAGACAAGATATTTAATGTTCAAACTGATAAACTTCATTGTTTTTATTGGAAATATTCACTCATTTTGAATTTTATGCCTGCAACACATTCCAAAAAAGCTGGGACAGGGGCATGTTTACCACTGTGTTACATCACCTTTCCTTTTAACAACATTCAATAAGCATTTGGGAACTGAGGACACTAATTGTAGAAGCTTTGTAAGTGGAATTCTTTCCCATTCTGGCTTGATGTACTACTTCAGTTGCTCAGCAGTCCGGGGTCTCCGCTGTTGTATTTTGCGCTTCATAATGTGCCACACATTTCCAATGGGAGACAGGTCTGGACTGCAGGCAGGCCAGTCTAGTACCCGCACTCTTTTACTACGAAGCCATGCTGTTGTAATGTGCAGAATGTGGTTTGGCATTGCCTTGCTGAAATAAGCAGGGACGTCCCTGAAAAAGACGATGCTTGGATGGGAGCATATGTTGCTCCAAAACCTGTTTGTACCTTTCAGCATTAATGGTGCCTTCACAGATGTGCAAGTTACCCATGCCATGGGCACTAACACATCCCCATACCATCACAGACGCTGGCTTTTGAACTTTGCGCAGATAATAATCGAGACGATCCTTTTCGTCTTTAGCCTGGAGGTCACAAAGTCCATGATTTCCAAAAA
Organism: Gymnothorax javanicus; assembly: GCA_029692085.1. Lineage (NCBI taxonomy): Eukaryota > Metazoa > Chordata > Actinopteri > Anguilliformes > Muraenidae > Gymnothorax > Gymnothorax javanicus. The sequence continues at coordinate 2,459,935 of CM056204.1, read as the reverse complement.
CAATTTGAAATGTGGACTCGTCAGACCACAGTACACTTTTCCACTTTGTGTCAGTCCATCTCAACAGGAGGACAACAGGTTGCTGTTGCTGACCTCTTGGCTGTGCTGTAGCGCTGTTCGTTGGTGTTCATTCTGCTTGACTTGAGACAGAGGTAGACTTGTGGGATTGAAGCTGAAGATTTACCCTTGTTTAAACGGGGTTTTCTGAAAATAACTCGTGTGTTAAAGCTCAAACAGTAATAGAGATTAGACGATTTGCTCCCGAGGTATAACCTTTGTCGCATTAGGGCAGTGGTTCTCAAACTCGTTCCTGGCGCCCCACTGTGTATGCTGGTTTTTTTTCCAACCACAATTGCTATCTTAGGATTTGAACAAGGTGTGTTTTTGTCTTAATTAGCTGCATTCCATGTTTAGAGCAGTTATTTACCACCTTTAGCTGCATTTTCATGGACATATCCGCTGTGCCACGAAGAATAAAAACCGTCAAACATGTTATGCTTATTTTTCCATATTGTGAGGATTTTCAGGTAAAAACATCTCTAAACAGATCAAATTATACTCTGGCAAAATCAGGAAGCTCCTGATTGGGTTGCTAAACACAGTTGTTTTGAATTCTTTCAAAATAATTTGCCTGAACTTAATAAACTAAACATGAAACGGGAGCGGTGTGACTTTACTGTTTGCTAAATTGTTGGTTTTTGCAACCATGTGTTGACAGTTTCACCAACGAGGAACCTATTGATTGTTCACGTTGACTAAGGGTTCAGTCAAATTGTTTCCCTCTGCAGTTATTTATACTGGCTTCTAATATCTCATTGTGGATATGAAATTTTAATTCTTCATGGCATGTGCAGATTTGTCAAATGTGGCTTAAGGGGACAAATAACTGCTCTAAACATAAATGCACCTAATTAAGGCAAATCAACAGCTTGTTAAAATCTTAAGATTGCACTTGTGGTCAGAACAAAAGCCAGCATACACAGTGGGGCGCCAGGACTGAGTTTGAGAACCATTGCATTAGGGGCAGGGAGAATCTTCCTCCTTCTTTTTCCCCTTTTTCCCCCGTAACAAGTCGGTGTGCAAACAGCCAAATTAAGTCGCTAATCTGGTCAAACAAAGGCGACGGGGGTTTTTTGGGGTTTTTTTGGGGGGTTTCAGTCTCCCGGGAGCAAAGTAAGGTAAAGTAAAATAAATTTAAACGCTAAATTTAGAGAATAAATTCAACGCTAAATAATTGTCTAACTAAGTGAATTGTGCGATATGCAAAGTAAAACAATTGTTTTCAAGGACTGAGGTACTGTCGCCTGGTTTTTCTATAGCTGATTTAGCTAACGAACCCCAGCAAGCTCTCAACGCCAAGAATATTATCAAATTACCTGGATATCTAACTATAACCCGGCTTGGTTTCATACTTGGTCGCTTGCCTTTCATACAGTCTTCTAGCCAATAAATATTGACGTTCACCGGGGTTTTTAGTCCCCTTCGTTCTCTATCCTGACCGTGATTACCGCATAAACGCATTGCCAAGCTTGAATATTAACGCGAACCGGGGTTTTTGTCTTTTTCGCATTTTATTATCATCGAAGGGCTCTTCTGATTAAACACATTGTAAATTACTCTATCTTTGTATTTTCCTCCGGTTGCTGTGCCTTGATCAGCTGATTAAAGTTTAACTGCTTGTTTGAGTGCTCAGGACAGCTTGTTGGGGGAGGTACCGTGTTTAGTTCGCTCACATAGTAAACGACTTGTTTATTCGGTCCGTTTTAATTAAAGGGAACCAAGGCTTTACTCTTATCTCAGTTACCCTTGGTTGTATTTGTGGCTAGCTAGCTAGATAGTTACTGTTTGCATTTTTGGCTGGGGATCTGAGATTTAGTATTAAGTTAGTAGAGCAGCAGTCACTTTAGTCGTCCATTCGGTTTGGTTGGAATTTAAACGGAAAGTTTTACTGGAGTGCTCTGCCTCCTCCTTCCTCCAGTTTCTCCTGGGCGTTGTAGCCAGTCTTTTTTATCTGGGTTCTCAGCTAAGCCCTGTGATATTTTTGGGTTAGTATATTAATAGTACTGGGACTAGATAAACTCAAGTCGACTTATTAGGAGTGCTTATTACATACAGAGTTTGGCTCAATTTGGTATTTCATTTCTGTTAACTGAAACTAAGCCCCTGTTAAAAGAGGCTTATAATCCATCTACATAGTTTCCCCACGGTTTTTTTATTGTGACTGCTGCTTAGGGCTTCTTAGGTTAATAAATTAATAAATTGTGGTTCCCCAGCTTCTGTCTCGGCATTAGTAATTTTCTTTTATCTAGGGTGAGCGAGGTCATTAGGTAGGGTGTTCAAAATGTGGCCAAAACTATGTGACGGTTGCAGGATGATCGCACTTTTGGAAAGAGATTTCCAGGGTGGGTTTGTCTGCCACCGGTGCCAGCTAATTAAGCATCTGGAGAGCAAGATCCTTGATCTTCAGGGCCAGTTGGCGGCACGACATAGTTCACAATCAGTAGAGTTCCTAGAGGAACTAAGTAGTATGTCGTTTAGAGAAATGGTGTGTATGCCAAAGCAGGGTGGTACAGGGATCCCAGAGTAGGCAGGGAGAGAAAGTTGGGTGACTGTAGGTCGACAGCACAGGAAAGGGTGTGCACGCCGTACAGCGACAGCTCCTCCAGTGGTTGAGGCGTCCAACCAATTCTGGCCCTTGCAGGAACTCGAATTGGCCCCTGGCCCTGAGAGTGAGGGGACTGATGAGCAGCAGGGCACCCTGTTGGCCTCTACCCCTCAGAAAAGAGAGTTAGTGATAGTGGGGGACTCAATACTTAGAAGAATAGATAGCTTAGCCTGTTCGCGCGACAAGGAGTCTCGTACGATGTGTTGCCTGCCTGGTGCCCAGGTAGGAGACCTCCTGGAGCGTGCGGACAAGCTCCTGGCCAGAGCGGGGAGGGATCCAGTTGTCATGGTCCATGTTGGGACAAATGACATAAGTAAGGGTAGGTTTGAGGTTCTGCAAGGCAAATTTGTGGAATTAGCTGAGAAGCTTAGGAGCAGATCCTCAACGGTAGTGTTCTCCGGGATTCTACCGGTACCACGTGCAAGCAGAGGAAAGCAGAATTTTAGCTGGAGGTTTAACACGTGGCTACGAACCTGGTGTAGGAAAGAGGGGTACAGGTTTATGGGGCACTGGAACTTTTTCTGGGACTCGGGTGACCTGTTCAAGCCTGACGGGCTGCACCTGAACCGGAGGGGTACCTTTGCACTGGGTCAGCGTATGTTGAGGGTAGCACAGGATTATTTAAACTAGGGACTTGGGGGGCAGGGAGGTTAGTGAGTGTTACACATAGGGAAATGCAGACTGCCCTGATGGAAGCTGACGGCGTTACATGCACTATTGATGATATACTTTTAAGCAATAAAGCATAGTGGGGGGCTTGAAGCAGCGGCCGCATGGGAAATCAAGGGGGAAGAGCATTAGTAATAACCTGAAATGTTTTTATTTAAATGCAAGAAGCATAAAAAATAAATTTCCAGAGCTTGATGCCGTTATGATTAGTGAGGGCTATGACATAGTTGGGATTACAGAGATATGGCTTAGTGAAGAGGATGGAGATGAATATAATATAGAAGGTTCTAAGCTCTTTAGGAGGGATAGATGTAATAGGCGAGGAGGGGGCGTAGCAATCTATATGAACGAAAACATAAATGTACAGAAAATTCCCAAAATTGAACATTCCTTGCCCTGTGAAGATATCTGGGTGAGGCTCATTGGCAAACACGAGACAGGTTTAAACATAGGAGTATGCTATCGGCCACCAGCTTTGGACAGTTCAGTCAATGAAATACTTTTTAAGAGGATTACGCAAGCTTGTAGAGGTGGAGGGACTATTATTATGGGAGACTTAAATTATCCTGGTATCGATTGGGAAATGGTGAAAGGACAGGGTAGGGGGGAGGAAGAATTTCTAGATGTTATAAATGATAATTTTTTGGTGCAGTATGTTAATAAACCTACAAGAGAGGAGGCAATTTTAGACTTAGTGCTCTGTAATGACCCAGATAGAATTAGCAATGTTGAGGTACTGGAGCCACTTGGGACAAGTGATCACTGTTAATTTTGATGTTTCATGGGAAGTTAAAAAGGTGTATTCAAAAACAAAAATTTTCAATTTTAGGTGAGCAAACTTTGACAGGATGCGCTCATATCTAAGTGAAATAAAATGGGAGACACTCCTGGACTGTGAGTCTGTAAATGAGATGTGGGAAAGATTTAAGGGGGTTTTACTTGATTCACAATGCAAATTCATTCCAAAGGTGTCCAAAAGTAAGCTGAAAAAGTAGAATCCTCAGTGAATCCTCAGTATTCGTAGGATTTTGAGGGAAAAGAGGAATCTTTATAAGATGTACATAAAGGATAACAATGAGAACACTAAGGCTGAATACTGTAAAATGCTGGCTGTGGTCAAAAAGAGAGCTGAGGAATGCTAGAAGACTGTATGAAAGACAAATTGCAGAGGGGGAAAAAACTAACCCTAAGCGCTTCTTTCAGTACTGTAGCAGAAAAAGGAAAGTCAAAGAGCAAGTTAAGTGCATAAAGAATAAAAATAGATTGCAGCTATATGATAACAAGGATATTGCAGATGCCTTAAACAGTTACTTTGTTGAGAATTTTACCTCAGAGTGGGTCTTTATTCGGCCAGAAGGCGTGTTAAATGCTCAAGATTATTTAGCGGAAATTGTTGTTAGGGATAACGAAGTATTAGACAAGTTGCATAAACTAAAGGTAGATAAGGCGGCGGGTCCAGATGGCTTATATCCCAGAGTGCTCAGGGAAGTTAGTGAGATCATCTTTAAGCCGCTATCCGCCATCTTCAGACGGTCTTTAGAAACTGGAGAAATACCAAATGATTGGAAACCGGACAATATAATACCAATATATAAGAAAGGGGACCATACTGAGCCAGGATATTACAGGCCAGTCAGTTTAACTTGCATTGCGTGCAAAATACTGGAATCTATCATAAAAGACAAGCTGGAATTATTTCTTGAATGTAATAATGTCTTGAGGAATAGCCAACATGGTTTCCATAAGGGAAGGTCATGCCTGACAAACCCTCTGGAATTCTTTCAAGAGGCTACCAAGACTTATGACCAGAGCAGGGCTTATGACATTATATACTTGGATTTTCAGAAAGCATTTGATACAGTACCACATAAGAGACTAATTTTTAAAATGAGCTCCATTGGAGTTACAGGAGGTATTCTGGAATGGATTCAAAACTGGTTACAGGACAAAACACAAAGAGTGGTGGTCAATGGTATCTCATCTGAGCTAGGTATGGTGGGGAGTGGCGTCCCCCAGGGATCAGTGTTGGGACCCCTTCTGTTCCTCATCTACATTTATGACCTTGATAGGAATATTGAGAGCAGATTATTTAAATTTGCAGATGATACTAAATTGGGAGGTTTGGCGAATAGTTCAGAGTCCACTAAAGTGATTCAGGATAATTTGGATAGAATCCAGAATTGGGCAGAAATGTGGCAAATGAAATTTAATGTAGCGAAATGTAAAGTTGTACATGTAGGTAATAAAAACATTAGACGGGATTACTTCATGGGAGGTTTAAAACTGGAATGTGCTCCACAAGAGAAAGATCTGGGAGTGATTGTTGACCAAACCCTCACAGGCTCTAGCCATTGTGCCGTAGCAGTTAAAAAAGCCAATCGGATGCTGGGATACATTGCCAAAAGTATTGAGTACAAATCTAAGGAGGTGATGCTTCTTTTGTACAACACATTCGTCAGACCACATCTGGAGTATTGTGTACAGTTCTGGGGACCATACTTTAAGAAAGATATAGAGGCTCTAGAGAAAGTTCAGAGAAGAGCCGCTAAGCTAATTCCAGGTATAAAACATGAAAGCTATGAGAAGAGGCTGAAAATCCTTAATCTCTTTAGTCTTAGGAAAAGGAGACTAAGGGGTGATTTGATTGAGGTCTTTAAATATGTTAAAGGGATTAACAAAGTGAATTATGCAGGATTCCTTCGACCAAGTGTTGTTAGTAGAACTCGGGGTCACAAATGGAAGTTGACCAAAGGTAAATTTAGCACTGATATTCGGAAATATTTCTTCACCCAAAGAGTAATTTCGATGTGGAATAGCTTGCCTGACCATATTGTTGAGGCAGAGACCTTGGGGGTTCTCAAGAGCAGGCTTGACTTAAAGCTAGATACCATTGAGTCATTGAGTATCTGAAGGGATATATTCACAATAGTATAAAGAAACTGGTGAGCATAGTTGGGCTGAACAGCCTGTTCTCGCCATTCATATTACGTTATGTTATGTTATGTTATCTTGGATGAGCTCCGGCCCAGTTGGTGTTGTTGACATATGGCTTTCGCTTTCCATGGTAGAGTTTTAACTTGCACTTGTAGATGTAGCGATGAACTGTGTTACCTGACAATGGTTTTCTGGAGTGTTCCTGAGCCCACATGGTAATATCCTTTACAGAGTGATGTTGGTTTTTAATGCAGTGCCGATGGTCACTGGCATTCAGTGTTGGTTTTCGGCCTTGCCGCTTACGTGTGGAGATTTCTCCAGATTCTCTGAAACTTTTGATGATATTATGGACTGTAGATGATGAAATCCCTAAATTCCTTGCAATTGCACGTTAAGAAACGTTCATAAACTGTTGGACTATTTGCTCACGCAGTTGTTCACAAAGTGGTGAATCTCGCCCCATCCTTGCTTGTGAACGACTGAGCCTTTCGGGAATGCTCCTTTTATACCTAATTATGACACTCACCTGTTTCCAATTAACCTGTTCACCTGTGGAATGTTCCAAACAGGTGTTTTTTTAGCATTTCTCAACTTTCCCAGTCTTTTGTTGCCCCTGTCCCAACTTCTTTGGAACGTGTTGCAGGCATCAAATTCAAAATAAGTGAATACTTCCAAAAAAAAAAAAAAAACAATAAATTTTATCAGTTTGAACATAAAATGTCTTGTCTTTGTAATGCACTCAATTGAATATAAGTGGAAAAGGATTTGCAAATCACTGTATTCTGTTTTTATTCGCATTTTACACAACTTCTCAACTTCATTGGAATTGGGGGTGTATTATTATACTAAATATGTAATATTAAACAATATTACTCACTGTATGTTTTCTAAGCTGTCAAAGAGGCTCTGTGGTGTGTAGGACCACGTAAAGGTCTTGAGGTCATTAGGGAGAAGTCTACATATGGTCTGCACTGAACTTACGGGTAGTCTGACAGAGATTAATTATCACAACACATTTTCATGCTAAGCTTGCAAATTCAAGGCCCACAAAGGGCAATGCTGATATGTTCTTCAGTATGTAGTGTTTTTAAGTATTTTAATGTCACTAACTGGCAAAGCAGTCCCACACTGCCCTTCTATGGTTGTATTTGGTACTGCATTATTCATTCATTCATTTGTTGGTTGGTTTGTTTGTTTACTTATTTGTTGACTTTTGTAATGACTTATTTAGGAAGAATTTGTGTCTCCTATTTAACTGTATGACCTGAGCTGTAATGAAAATGAACACATGAAGTGAGTGAGAAATATTTAATTCTTCATTTAGTGATTTTGGGTTCATTTTAATGAGATTTTAGGAGAGTTCAGCAAAGGTAAGAAATATGCACACTCAGAATTACATAAAAATACACATACAGTAGACGCTTTATTTAAAATATGCATTTCCATAAAATACTTTTATCTGTTCGCTTTAAGTGTCCATAAAGGTAATGAGATAGGGGATTTGATATTACCCTTCAGCCTTAAGGCCCCAGAAAAAAAAATAATAAAATCATATATTATTATATTTATCATCCTTTTACTTCAGGCTGGTAGATTTTTTTTTATTTTTAATTTTTTTGTCCATATATTTTCCATATAAAGTTTACTTATGCATTCGTGAGAAGTTTTTCTAGGTTGCTAGACCCGTTTATTTTCTGGTACACGACTGAAAACGACACAGGAAGATAACATCCTCAACTAAAGGGCATATGTGTCCGTTTATGGCTACATTCACGCTACTCGCAAAGAGCAATATGCTGATTGCCCTTTTTTCGATATTAAAAATAAATTTTAAAAAAGATATAAATGATATCAAATAATACATAGAGGATCTCCACATGTAATGCCCCTCCCCTCTGGCATTCCTTCTCCCTGGCTACCTGCCCCGCACCTAATTAATCAATTATCTGTTTCTCATCACTTCATTATCTTCACCTGATTCCCTTTAGTTAATTAAACTTCCCTAGAGTGCTTATACCTTAGTTTATCCCCATTTGGGCAGGTAGTCTTAGTCTGGTTCCCCCTTTATGTTTGGTGCACTATCCTTATGGTCTCCTAAAGCTTTATGTCGGTTTGCTTATCACTTCACTCATTATTTAATGAGCTCCACTTCCCTGCAACTGGGTCCTCCGCTCCACTCCTTGCCCTGGTGCCCTACTTATCATCCTCCATAGGTGCCAGGGCATGACACCAATGAGTGAGCCTGAGATATCAAATCTATGCAAAAATGAGAATTAATAATCATTTATTCTGAGCCTTTGGCGAGGAATAAATGAAAATTACTACAACTCCAATTCCTAAAAAGTTGGGATGTTGTGTAAAATGTAAATAAAAACAGAATGCAATGATTTGCAAATCTCATAAATGCACATTTTATTCACAGTAGAACATACATAACATACCAGATGTTGAGAGTGAGGCATTTTACCATTTCATGAAAAATATTAGCTCAATTTGAATTTGAAGGCAGCACACATCTCAAAAAAGTTGGGACAGGGCCATGTTTACCATTGTGTAGCATCCCCTCTTATTTTAACAACAGTCTGTAAATGTCTGGGAAGTGAGGAGACCAATTGCTGAAGTTTTGGGACAGGGGCGTTGTCCCACTCTTGTCAGATTTAGGATTCTAGCGGCTCAACAGTCCTGGGTCTTCATTGCCGGATTTTTCATTTTATGAGGCGCCAAATTTTTTCTATTGGTGTAAGATCTGGACTGTGTGACGTCTCATGCTGCTTCCTCAGTTATGCCTTTCTTGTGTGATGTCTTCAGTCATGGTTTTTTTTTTGAAATTCTTACCTATATTCTCATTTCAGACCTCCTGACCTCCGACCCCTGTGTTTCCCTCTATAGTGATTATGCTGCCACGCCCCAAGTAGTTTCACCTGTGTTTAATTTACTCGGGTATTTAGTATCTGTGTTCCCCTCAATCTGGGCCAGTTTGTCTTTGAACCTTGTTCTAGCTCACCAGCATTATCGCTTTGTGTATTTCATTTGTAGTATTTTTTGATCTCTGTTTAAGTGCCTAGACTTCGCTTAGTCTCTCTTGGTTGTGTTCAATTTGCCTGATGCCAGCCTGCCTGTGAAACATACTTCTGCAAGTAAAGACTGTTTATTGACTTTATTCTGCCTCTGAGTCCTGCTATTGAGTCCTTGCCTTCCAATATTACGGTTCTCACAGACTGCAGGCAGGCCAGTTCAGCACCCGGACTCTTCTATTGCGAAGCCATGCTGTTATGATGGATGCAATATGTGGTTTAGCATTGTTTTGCTGAAATATGCAAGGCCTTCCCTGAAAGAGACGTTGTCTGGATGGGAGCATATGTTGTTGTAAAACCATATAGATCTGTAAGCTCCCCACGCCATCGGCACTAATGTAACCCCATACCATCAGAGATGCAGGCTTTTGAACTAGGCGCTGAAAACAAGCTGGATGGTCCCTCTACTCTTTAGTCCGCACGACACAGCGTCCCTGGTTTCCAAAAAGAATTTCAAATTTTGATTCTTCTTCTTCAGTTTTCTATTTTGCCTCAGACCATTTTAAATGAGTTTTGGCCCAGAGACAGCAGCGGCATTTCTGGATCGTGTTCACAAATGGCATACAAATGGCTTTTTCTTTCTATGATACAATTTCAGCTTGCATTTTTAGATTGCACGGGGAACTGTGTTCACAGACAACGATTTCTTGAGGTTTTCCTGAGCCCATGCAGAGAATTCCAGTGCAGAATAATGCTTGTTTTTAATGCAGTGCCGTCTGAGGGCCCGAAGATCATAAGCATCCAATATTGACCTTTGGTCTTGTCCCTTGTGCATGGAAATTTATCCAGATTCTCGAAATGTTTTGATGATATTCTGTACTGTAGATGGTGAAATATTCAAAGTCTTCGCAATTTTACATTGAGGATCATTTTTCTGAAATTTTTCCACAATTTTTAGATGCAGTTTTTTTTCACAGACTGGTGAACCTCTGCCAATCTTTACTTCTGAGAGACTCTACCTCCCTTCTCTTTATACCCAGTCATGTTACTGACCTGTTGCCAATTAAGCTAATTTGTTAGAACATGCTCCTCCAGCTGTTTATTTATTTTTATTAGCACCACTTACTTTTCCAAATATTATAATTTCCAATCCAAATATAAATGAGCAAATATTTTTCATTAAATGGAAAAATGTCTCACTTTCAACATCTGGTGTGTTGTCTATTTTCCATTGCGAATACAATGTGGATTTATGATTTGCAAATCATTGCATTCTGTTTTTTTAATTTACATTTTAAACAGCATCCTAATCTTTGTGGAATTGGGGTTCTATGTGAGTTTCATAAATTTGACATCCGGGCTCACAAATTTGAGATCTTACTTATACCATAAATGTCAGCGTTGTATTATTTGGAAAATGGAAAAATGGCGTTAACATTAGCTTACGGCTGGCAGTCTATTCAAGTCAATGGGATGAATAATTCTGTAGTAGGCATGCCAATGCTTTTGCCATTAAATTAATAAATTCAAGTGTCTACGACAACAGTTACATGTGTACCTCATTACTTTACTGGCCAAAAACATTAGCATGCTAGCAAACAAATTATTCATCCCATTGACTTTAATATACTGTCACCTAGAAGCTAACACCAGCAGTGGTGAACAGTTATCATATTACTTGACGTTTGTCAATTAACAGAATCTGACCAATCGCGATGCGAGAAAGCTGTCCAAACTTGTTTCTCATGGGTTGAATCACAAAGATTTAGTCATTAATGTGATACATTTTTTTATGGTGCTTAATGTCGTTTGCAATCAGTCTGACAGCGGCAGGAAAAAAAGCTGTTGAGGAAGTGGGCTTTGTCAGAAGTGATGCCCTCTGGTTTGCAGTGCATTAGGCTATACCTCGGAGATTAGGGATTAGAGAATCAGCTTTCTGAGGAACTTCATGGCTAATCACTGTATGTGCCACGGCCTTTACGCCACAGTGGATGTGTTTGGTCTCTTTAGAGATCAGCACTGCATCGGAGGACTTGAGGAACTGAGGGACTGTTCGAGTACGAAATGTCTGTGTACACAACTGCCTGCTGTTTAGTGCAGGAAGTGGGCCTTGTCAGTAGAGATGCCCCCTAGTTTGTGGTGAATTAGGCCATTTCCTGAGTTCTCTCAACAGAACAGAGGGGAAGCTGAGTGTTGTCCATCACCGACGATGCTCTGTACTTCCTCCTACAGCGTTGTGCGTAAAGTGTGTCCACGGGGAGCAGAGCTGATTATTCTCTTTGCCGTTTTTAACAGCACATCAGCATGATTTCCTCTCAGCCTGGATGCTGTTTCCTAACCACGCAGCTTTATTGGCCAGATTTTGTTGAAAAAAGAGCTGTAATCCCGAACGAGTTTGTGTTCATATGTTTGTTAGTGTCCAAGTGTTTCAGTAAAAAGTGAAATGCCAGGGTAACTGCATGTTCCACTGATCTGTTTGGGCAGATGACAAATTTTCAAGGATCTGTAATGTGTAACCGCGGAGATTAGGGATTAGAGAACCAGCTTTCTGAGGAACTTCATGGTGAATCAGTGTATGTACCATGGCCTTGAATTCACAGTGGATGTGTTTGGTCTCTTTGGAGACCAGCACTGCATCGGAGGACTTGAGGAACTGAGGGACTATTTGAGTTTGAAATGTCTGTGTACACAACCGCCAGCGCAGGCCCTCAGGAGTCTCGTCTCGGAGACCCTCCATCAGGTCCTGCTGCTCTGTGGGGGGTTACCTGCTATTGAAACCTCAGAATGCGGGTGTGTCTTACCTGGAATGCTCTCCTCTCAGGGTCACGAGGTGCTTGAATGGATGTCTCAGTTGAGTCGCCAGATCTGGCATAGAAACCGTTGAGGTTGTCTGGTAGGTGTCTTTGGTCTCTGTCCTCTACGGGTTTTTCCTTTAGTCAGCAGCAGATCAGAATCTCTGCCACGTACTCACTGTGTTCTTATCCAGGTGGCACCTCTCAAGTTTTTGGGCTGGCTTGTAGTACATTATGTCCCCTGACTTGAAGTCTCCACACCGGCTCTTGGTATTCAATATACTAACTAACAGTTCCTGTGTAGTCATGAATATTATTTGTGGCCTCCTTAAAAATGTTAATTTACATAGCCTTCAGGCAACCCTAAAATTCTGGCAGTGAACTATCAATCCGTATCTACAAAGTTCTAAATGTGACTGGATTGACTGTCAGATTAACTTTTTACAATCCAACAACTTGAAACACAAAGCAGGGGGCTTAAATACACGTCACATGGTCATTGGGAAATAACCATGAAACAAGACGCAGCCGAGGAGTGGCAAACACGCAAGACGTATAACCAATCAGAGGAGACATACTGCTAATAGACACAGGTTGCTGAATTGGATGAGACACGAAAGGCATTCAAGTGAGGGTTGCGACATTGGTTATATTTTTCTAGAGAGCACAGTAATTAAAATGCCCCCAAAACAATAAGAGCAGTGTCCTGATAAGCATTCTCATGTCCATTGACCATGTTGTGCAGCGCTGTGAATGCACTGTCTGCTGTAGCAGAGGGAGGATGTACACAACACTCAGTATGATGCACTGCTGTGTTCTCGATAAAGAAAACGCCTGCGCATTACAGTAATGTATTGCACATCCTCAGAACAGGACTGGGATATTACTCACGTGTTGGCACACTAGAACTATTTGATGAGAGTCGTTGTTCCTCCTAGTGGCCTGGCCAGAACTGAATTTGCATAGGCACAGAACATCTCTTTACAACAATTATTAGTCCTGACTTGTCCTCAATCGTTTTCCTTTATTAGCACGTATTAAAATCATAAGAAGAATCCATTGGCAATTAAAGACACAGCTTCTATCTTAATGCAATCCAAGGATAACTAAATAATAGGCTTATTTATGTCCAGAAAAATAATTGACTCAAATGTAGGCCTTTTCTTTACGTAAGGTAAACTGGTTTGGAACTTCCGTGCTACCTTTTTGGCAGGACCGTAAATCTGACCTGTGCTTCGCTATTGTTTAAATTACATCATGGACAAAGATATGAAATATCTTTGCACAATTTTGCATAAGGCGGTTTGAAATACATCAATTTGCGCATCCAAATGAATGATTGTCCTTTGAACCTAAACGAGAACTAGGAACGCCTAATTGTGCGGGGTGTTTTCAGAGTGGATGTACTGTTAATCAGTAAAAAATGACTGAGCACATAACTGATCATTGTTTCAAGAGGCTGTTCTGTATTTTCAGTTCTGGCTACACCACTGGTTCCTCCCCTGCGAATTAAAATGAAATGCAGCTCTGGGTTTTGGAACTGAAGTGTATGTATTTCTTTAAATTTCACCGCCGTAATCAAGCATGGGGACTGTCACTGGATGTCTAGCCTTCTGCGTGTTTTTATATTGGAAGCAAGCCCTATTTCTGTATTAAAAAAAAAAGCTTTAGTTTCCTCCTCACAGACAATTTTTTTCTGCTCCCTGTCTTCAGTTCCGTGCTTAGACAGGCAGAAATCTCCCAGAACAGCGCCATGTCACCAGACTCAACGTACACTCATATGCCTTTCAATAAACTTCTTTGGAAAAGAGGCTCGGTCAGTAATTCTTCCTCTAAATTTGGATCTACTTTTGGGGAAATGCAAGTGAAAATACAACTTGAAGACATTAATATATTAATATTACCTTTTAAGACAGGTGAACCATTTATCCTGACACCTCTGATCCTTTAGAGCCATTTTTATAACAATCTCATTAGTACTAGTGTTCTTTCGTGCTCATGTCTTCCTCCATATGAAAGTTGGGCTTCTCTTTAAAATAAATCGTGGGAACGAGAAACGAAAATTCAGACGTGCACACAGCTCATGCCTTTGGTTTCCTGTGAAATTTTTTCTGCCGCCTGATTTCACATAAACGAACCACAAATAACTACTCGGGTTTGATTTAGTTTAATTTATAACTGTTAGATTCACAATAAAGTCTCCTTGTGTATGAGTATTATGACAGATTTACAATCAGAATTTCATAATTTGACTTCTTCTTTGAATAACCGCATGAAATATCACGACATGAACACACTTTAACTGTTGTCTGCCACATGTAGAGACTTAAAGCTTAAACAGACAATATTATGTTGCTGCGTTCGTATATTGTGTTTTCTTTAAAGAGCAACTTGCAGGTTGAATTGAAAACTATTTTTATACTTGATCTGGTTTGAAAATGTCCTTTAAAAACATCTATGTATAAATTACCATGTTTCGCAAAACCCACTTTTAGAAATTTACATGAAATGTACCCATTTTCAGTTAGTTCTGAGCCACGCCTTCCCTGATGAGTGACGTAAGAAAAGGCATAATAAGCCTGCTCGCGCACCATTTTCCCTGTGGTGGATGTAGATGCAGGGCTCTGAAGTCTCACGCAATGAGCGTGATTATCACTCATATCAGTTGGATGTCACGCACTTACGCCTCACATAGCATTTCTCATGCAATAAAAAAAGATTAAAACGGAAACAATTTCCAACAGTAGGCCTATGCGCTGCTGCACCGCTAAAACTGTGGAAACCGCAGGAATCCAACACGTCTCCCCTGGAGTTCTCGGTGGAAGCTTGAGAATGGAAAGGGTCTATATAATAGCCAATCAGATAATAGCACTGTCGTATCTGGGCAAGATTTAGGGCAACAACCAATTTGAAAAAAAAAAAAAAAAAAAAGACACAGTTAGGCTACTTATACAACGAAAGCAAACAAATTTTTTGCACGATAGATTACATTCAAAGTCAATGCAAAGACGCGAATACACGCGTTTCTCATTGACTTTGAATGTAATCTGTCGTGCAAAAAATGGGCGAAGCAAAGGTTGGGCAGGTGGTGATGGGGGGGAGGTTCGAGAAACTTATGAAATCTGTTTCCCCCGGGTCTGTTTCCAGAGCATGAAATGACCCTAAAACAGCAAGAAAGATACAGTAAATGCAAAGATGTAGAGGAACACCTCCTCTCTCTTTTATCAGTCTGTCTCTCTCTCTCTCCCTCACTCACTCTTTCTCACCACAGAACATCCTCAGTCAAAGAGAGAAACCAGACCCCCAGTCATCATCACTCCGACCATCTTAGTCCCGACTGTGGTCACCAACATGGCTTTTCCAAATTGTTTGTGTCATTTGTTTGGATTTTTTTATATCTTCTCTTGCACTGAATTCTGCTCTTACGGCCAGAGCAACCTTCAAACTCCATATCAACTCTTTTGTTTGGCGGATAATCGAAAAGGCCCCGAGGAAGAAGCTGTACAGAAATACAGTACGTATTGATATTTCATCATGATGGCATAGTTTCAAAACAGCTTTTATTCTTGCATTTTGAAAAAAAAATGTGATATTAACTTTAATTTATTCACTGGTTTTGGTTTTTTCCAGGAGAATGAAAATTCTATGTATTAATTCAATTAAATAATCTTTACATACTGGAATATTTTTTTTTTTTTTTTTTTTGGCTATGAAGTATAAATGATTATAATTCATGGGTTATTACTTTGTAATGGTCTCTCTCTTTCCGGAAGCTGTGCCACCGGTTAGTTCCAGTTCAGAGCACTCTGCTCCAGTGACGAGTGTCAGTGCCGTCGTACCCGCTAGCGATTGGCCTGGCCTTGAGCGACCCACAGCAGTCAGATCAGTTCCACCTCCTCGCCCGCTGATTTATTTTTAGTTTATTACTTACATCTGTTATATACTGTGTATGTGTGTGTGTGTGTGTGTGTGTGTGTGTGTGTGTGTGTGTGTGTATATATATATATATATATATATATATACAGTGCTGTAAAAAAGTATTTGCCCCCTTCCTAATTTCTTATTTTTTTGCATATTTGTCACACTTAAATGTTTCCGATCATCAAACAAATTTTAATATTGGACAAAGATAACCCGAGTCAAGACAAAATGCAGTTTTTAAATGATGATATAATTTTTTTTTTTTTAGGGAAAAAGCTATCCAACCTTCCTGGCCCTATGTGAAAAAGTAATTGCCCCCTAAACCTAATAACTGGTTGTGCCACCCTCGGCAACAACAACTGCAATCAAGCGTTTGCCATAACTGGCAATGAGTCTTTCACATCGCTGTGGAAGAATTTTAGCCCACTCTTCTTTGCAGAATTGTTTTAATTCAGCCACATTGGAGGGTTTTCGAGCATTAACGGCCTGTTCAAGGTCATGCCACAGCATCTCAATTGGATTTAAGTCTGAACTTTGTCTAGGATACAACAAAACCTTCATTTGTTGATCATTGTCCTGCTGCATAACCCAAGCGCGCTTGAGCTTGAGGTCACGAACTGATGGTTGGATATTATCCTTCAGGATTTTCTGGTAGAGAGCAGAATTCTTGGTTCCATCAATTATGGCACGTTGTCCAGGTCCTGAAGCAGAAAAGCAGCCCCAGACCATCACATTACCACCACCATGTTTGACTGTTGGAATGTTCTTTTTATGAAATGCTGTGCTAGTTTTACGCCTGATGTAACGGGACGCACACCTTCCAAAAAGTTCAACTTCTGTCTCGTTACTTCGCAGAATATTTTCCTAAAAGTCTTGGGGATCATCAAGATGTTTTTTGGCAAATGTGAGACGAGCCTTTGTGTTCTTTTTGGTCAGCGGTGGTTTTTGCCTTGGAACTCTTCCATGGATGCTATTTTTGCCCAGTCTCTTTACTGTTGAATCATGAACACTGACTTTAACTGAGGCAAGTGAGGCCTGCAGTTCTTTAAATGTTGTTCTGGGTTCTTTTGTGACCTCCTGGATGAGTCGTTGATGCGCTCTTGGAGTAATTTTGGTAGGCCGGCCACTCCTGGGAAAGTTCACCGCTGTTCAAAGTTTTCTCCATTTGTGGATAATGGCTCTCACCGTGGTTCGCTGGAGTCCCAAAGCCTTAGAAATGGCTTTGTAACCCTTTCCAGACTGATAGATGTCCATGACTTTGTTTCTCATCTGTTCTTGAATTTCTTTAGATCGCGGCATGATGTGTTGCTTTTCGAGATCTTTTAGCCTACTTCACTTTGTCAGACAGGTTCTGTTTAAGTGATTTCTTGATTCAACAGGTTCGGTAGAAACCTGGCCTGGGTGTGGCTAGTGAAATTGAACTGGAAAAATGGGGACAATCACAGTTAATTCATGATTTAACAAGGGGAGAAATTGATTTTTCACACAGGGCCAGGAAAGTTTGGGAAGCTTTTTTCCCTTAAAAAATGAAATCATCATTCAAAAACGGCATTTTGTATTTACTCGGGTTATCTTTGTCTAGTATGACAATTTGTTTGATCTGAAACATTAAAGTGTGACAAATATGCAAAAAAGTAAGAAATCAGGAAGGGGCAAATATTTTTTCACAGCACTGTGTATATATATAATCAGTGGCGGCTTGTGAACTGGCAGCAGGGGAGGCTCAAACAATCCCTTAAAATGATTGGTCACGACCTGTTTTCAATTATTCATTTAAATGACCATTACAGAAACTCCGAGAACTCTCAACATTATCAGGTGCGGCCAGTTTTCACTTATAACGCATACCTGTCAACTCTCACGCATTCGGTGTGAGTTTAAGATGCATATTTACGTTCCTCCGCTGTACTCAGCAATTATTCAATCTGCGCATAAGCTATGAAAGAGATTGTCGCGCGGAATTGAAGTTCTTGTGCATGGAGGGGTTGGAAGCAATGTAATTGCATAAAGACGTTTCAAATGATCTAATTTCATTTAAATGATCGCAAAACACATGTATTACGTCCAACCGCTGAATAAAGAAAAGCACGAGAAGCCCGGAGTCATAATCGGTACGCGTTATAAATGAAAACTGGCCACACCTGATAATGTTGAGAGTTTTCGGAGTTTCTGCATTTGGTAATTTAAATTAATGATTGAAAACAGGTTGTGACCAATCATTCATTTTAAGGGATTGTTTTGAGCCTCCCCTATCGCCAGTTCACCAGCCGCCACTGATATATACGCTACCGGTCAAAAGTTTTAGGACACCCCAATTTTTCCAGTTTTTTGAAAATTATGCAATTTAATGTCTCATTGTACTCTGGAATGAAAGCATAGACATAATAGAACAAATTAAGAATCGAAGTTAAAAAAGAAATCATGGAATTAATTTATAAACCAAAATGTATTCTAAACTTCTGACTCAAAGTAGCCACCTTTGGCAGATATAACAGCTGAACACACTGGTAGCATTCTTTCTACAATGGAAATCAAATATTCTTCAGAAAGTTCTTCCCAACTCTGTTGCAGAAGTTCCCATAAATGTGCGGCACTTGTACGTTGCTTTGCTTTCACTCTTATGTCCAGTTAATCCCAAACCATCTCGATGGGGTTTAAGTCTGGAGACTGTGCTGGTCGCTCCATGTTTTCAAGCTTACCATCTTGTTCTTTTTTCCTAAGGTAGTTCTGGCAGAGCTTGGACTTATGTTTTTGGTCATTATCTTACTGTAAGATGAACCCCTGACCAACTAGGTGCATACCAGAGGGTACTGCATGGCGCTGCAGAATGCTGTGGGAGCCGTTTTGGTTCAGGGTGCCTTTCACTCTCAAGCTATTCGTTGGACTGAAACTGCATAATTTTCAAGAAAAAACTGGAAAAATTGGGGTGTTCTAAAACTTTTGACCAGAAGTGCATATATATTTATATTTATACTTATATTTATACACGCACACACACACAGTACTGTGCAAGGCAGGGTGTCTCAGGCAAAGTTTAAATCTGCTTTAGATGTTACTGTTTGTTTTCCACATTAAAGTTGCTGAAGATAAAAAGTAAATTTGAAATTCCAAATGCTAATTTCAGGAAAAGTTTGATAAATAAATGCTTATATTTCATTAAAAAAAAAAACTGCCAATACAGATCACAGCGCCTTCATAGAGCCCTGATTTCAACATCATCATGGCTGTCTGCAATTTCTTTGAGGGACTGACCTAAGTGAGACAGTCAGTCTGCAGAGGAACGGTGGCGAGTTTTCTTCTCTGCTTGGAACAAGCAAAAAGCCAATCATCTTATAAAACTGATGCACAGAAGGACCACAGTGTCCCAATTTTAGTTAGCAAAGGGTACTTACACCAAGTATTGATTTGATTTAGTTTTTGACAGGTTACAGCTCTGTTTAGTACATCTCTCATCTATTATAAACTTTTAATTTCATCATTTTTATGTATGTATGTGTGTGTGTGTGTGTGTGTATATATATATAATATATATATGTATGCACCATTGAGTGAAAACATTAAAACCAGTCACAAATATTGCAAATAACATTCATTATCTTGTAAAAGACTGCAGACAGACCTTAGATGGTAAGAGCAGTTTTGTAGTTGATGTGTTGCATGAGGGAAAAATGGGACCTGAACACTGAACAACCTTAACCAGGGCCAAATATTTATGGCCAGAGAAGCGGGTCTGAGCATCTCTGAAGCGGCATGGTCTGGGATGCTTGCTGTCAGCAGACGTAAGTACCCACCAACAGTGCTCCAAGGAGGGACAAATCATAAACCAGAGACGGGTTTTGGGTGCACAAGGCTGATGAATGCACAAGGGCAGCGGAGCTTATCTTGTCTGGTCCAAACCGACATAAGGGCGTTGTGTGGCACATAGTACAAAGAATTTTATTGATACTAACACAAAGAATGTGTCACAACATTCAATTCTTCACATCCTGTTGCGTAAAGCGCTTTGTGGCTGCAGACCAGTCGGAGTGACCATTTCTAACCCTAGTGCACTGCCAGAAATGCTTACAACAGGCATGTGAGTTTCAAAACTGGACCTTTGAGCACTTGAAGCAGGTCACCTGGTCCAATGAGTCCCATTTTATTCTACATCATACTCTTCGGCTGGATATGTGTGCACCATTTACATGGGACCAGATGGCATTAGGATGTTCTCTGGGGAGAGGATAAGCTGATGGAGGAAGTATGATGCTCTGGGAAATGTTCTGCAGGGTCCGAGAATTCAAATGGACGTCTGGACATTTGATGAAGCTGTTTTGGCAGCATGAGGGGGACCTTTGCCATGTTTGACTGGTGATTTCATTTCTGTAACTGATTGGTGTATATGGTGCGCTGAAAATACAGGAAACATTGAACAACCCTTGAAAATAATGATCAGCCTTGACCTATTTTCTATCATTTATTTAAATTAAGATTTCATGAGCTGCAAAACTGCTCAACAATATCAGGTGCGGCTAGTTCTCCTTGCTCAGGTAAGACAAGAAATGCAATGCTTTATTTCAACGCAAAATTGCATTTCAATCAAAATCAACATTTCAATTGTGGACAGTTTTTGCCAATCTTTTTTCTATTTGATGTA
Source organism: Gymnothorax javanicus (assembly GCA_029692085.1). NCBI lineage: Eukaryota > Metazoa > Chordata > Actinopteri > Anguilliformes > Muraenidae > Gymnothorax > Gymnothorax javanicus. The sequence goes on along the minus strand of CM056204.1, from coordinate 2,439,304 downwards.
ATTTATACAATCATGATGCGCGGGTTCGATAACCTGCTTTGCAGGATATGCAAAAAAGCAAGCGCTAAAGTACCAGAGTATTTTTTTCCTTTTTCTTTTTTTTTAAAGCTACAGTCTACGATTTCTCCGCCACACACACCTCCCCCACCCCCTCTGTGCTTCTTCCGACACCATGCGCCCTCCCCTGAAAGCACCGACTCATCCCCTCGGAAACCAACGCGCCCCCTCCCCCTGAGGAGAGAGCAAGTTCGCCGCACACAGAGCGCCGGTTTTCAGTGGAGAGCAAAATTTTTCACAGATGCAGACGTTAGCTTGAGACTGCCATGTATAGATTTTACACATAACCTATGTCAACATAGCATTTTAGCCTATTGGGTTGACGTGGAGGCAAAGAATTGCTGACTTTAGCTTCTTATCTTCATAATGACAACAGCGCTGAGCTGCCTCAACCAAACAAACACGGTGATTTTGCGCACACAATGTGTAAACATGTTAGCTATATTAGCATATTAGGTCGACATAGAGGCTAACTGCAACTAGCGTTGACACCGCAATGTGGATCTCTATCGAGCAAATAAACGCTCACAAAGACTTTGCACGACCAATGTGTAAAGCTTGTTGTGTCCAAAACCATTCCCCCATCGAGATTTGTTTCCTGTTCTGACAACCAATTCTCACAACACACCGGCATTTAGAGGCTAACGCCAAAGTAATTTCAATAGTAAGTAGGCTGACGGAAATAACGTCAATAAGGTTAGCTTTCACTGCAGTAAGCCAGCACTGACCTAATGCTTATCTATGAATTATCGACGTTGCAACATACGATCAGTATAACAGAAACATAAATCAACTTCTGCAATAAAACAAATGATTACCTGTCCGACAGAAACGCCGCAGTGACTGCATCGTTCCTTAGGCCCAGCGAGTCCCGTAGCAGTCTCCACCGTGGAAAGGCTTCTCCTACATTTATTCTCGTTTGAGATCTGGCTTGATCCAGCTTTCTCTTCTCTTCAGCCTTCTCGACCGCAGGCTTTCTTTTTCTAGTCCTCTTGGTCGGTGGGGCAAGTAGAGGTGGGACAGGCGGTTACCTAGAGCTTTCCTTCTCCATGTCTCTGCAGTTTGTTGTTGTTGTTCTTCTTCTTCGACGTTTTTCAGCGCTTGGCAACTGTGACGTCTCAGCAGGCTGGCTTCGGGGCACAGCGGAAGAGGGAGGGCAGGAGAACCGGAGTGTCAAATTTGAACGAGGGAGGGAGGTACACAGCAGCAAAAAAGGAGTCGCAGAACCGAGCCAGGGAAACACCTATTCGGCCCAAACGATTCCTATTGGTTGATTTCTTTGCGTGCCAGCGGCCTCCAGAGAGAGGGGATTTTTTTGGTTCTTTTGCTGTGAGTCGTGTGAAGGAGATACTTCAGAGCCATAATCATCATCAAAATGAAGATAATGATTTTAACTTTGGGAAAAATCGTGGACTACAGCTTTACGTGAACACAATATTTTTTTCTGAATTGATTTCACGATGTAATCACAGCAACACTGCATTACGAAAGAATCTGTCTGTTTGACTGTTGATGCATTATTTTACCTCCGCTTGGAGTTAATATGTTTTCGTCAGCATTCGTTCATCAATTCGTTAGATTACGGGTTAGCTCAAAAGATAACGTGTGGATTTTGGCAAAACTTTGTGTCGGTACACATTGTGCCGAAAATGAAGTGGTTAAATTTTTGTTGAGAGCTGTCGCGTATTCTGGACACATGAACCGTAGGAACATTTCTATCAGTATCATTTATCACTTGCCTACTTCCTTGTTGTCAATCGGGAGCTGCACGAATATCTGCCCTTCGCGTTCAAGTGAAGCATTGAATTTCAACTTGTATCTCAAGACAAAATGTAGGTTTTGCAAAGGTAAATGCACTCCTCTAGTGTCCTCTACAGTGCCTGACAAAAGTCTTGTCACTTATCCAAGTTGTAGGAACAACAAATAATAACCTGACTTGTAGTTGATCAACTGGAATCAAAAATGGCTTATATGAAAGGCAAAGCCCTCTAGATTATGCGAAATATACCAAAATAGAGTTTTGTGTCATTGATTGAGTTTTATAATTTAATTTAATTTGTACAAAAAGGTCAGATTTTGCTTGGACAAAAGTCTTGTCGCACTGAAAAAAAATGTGGAAATTATACATACACTTTATTTTGAATACACAAATATGCCACTATAATATCAGAACATAAAGCCATGGTGCGTTGGAAAAAAGAATTAATCTTGCATATGACTCCCATGAGCTTGGAGGACTGCATCCATACATCTTGGCAATAACTGAGATAACTTGATGATGAAATCATCTGGAAAGGCATAGAAAGCAGTCTTGCAGGACTCCCAGAGTTCATCAAGATTTTATGGTTTCATCTTCCAAGCCTCCTCCTTCATCTTACCCCTGAAATGCTCAATAATGTTCATGTCAGGTGACTGGGTTGGCCAATCCTGGAGTACCTTCACCTTCTTCGCTTTCAGGAACTGTGACATGGAGGCAGAAGAATGAGAAGGAGCAGCAGTATAAGTAGGGCAGCAAGAACTTCTTGATATTTCAGGCTGTTGATGTTGCCATCCACTCTGCAGATCTTTCTCACACCCCCATGCTGGATGTAACAACAAACCATGATTTTTCCTCCACCAAACATGATTGTTTTCTGGGAGAATCTTGGGTCCATGAGGGTTCCAACAGGTCTTGTATGGCGACTGGCATGCAGTTCAATGGATGATTCACCAGAAAAATAAACTTTCAGCCACTTTTCCAGTATCAATCCCTTCTCGAGCTGTGGGCCTTGGCAAATGCAATGCAGGTTTTTGTTTTCTGTTTAATGCAGACTTCTGTGTACTAATTTGGCTATGAAAACCACTTTGAGAGAGAATTTGACAAACTCTTCTTGTAGATACCAGGATTTTTGGTGACATTTCCTCATGTAGCTTCGCCTGTAGTTGAAGAAGGGCTAGTTTTGTACAGTTGAAGCAACAAACGGTCCTTTCAAAAGTTGTCATACCGGGTCTGTCTGACCTGGCGCTTGCCATGAACGTCACCAGTTTCTTCAAATCTTTTCTCATCCCCACCACTTGACATTTGGATACATTAAAGATGTCTGCCACCTCAGCAGCAGACTCAGTCTTCAGGCTCTTGATGATCAGCACTTTGGTCTGTGGTTGAATCTTTGGTATGTTGTCAGAGGTCTTGTCGCACCTCATATGAAAGTCTGGTGTGCTGGGGTTATTTCTATACACATCTGGGAATGTGTTAATTACTGTATTTGTCATAGGTTAAACTCTAATCTGCGATTTGTTGCATCATCTGAAGAGACGACAAGACTTTTGTCCTAGCAAAAACAGATGTTATGGGCTTAGCCAAGCTGTGAACATCAGAACACTTTTTGACGGTTTCATTTTGCACCAAATTATTAATGTGAAAGCCCTTGACATTAAAATGGACCATTTATTGTAACAATTGATTGGTTAGAAATAAAGTTATATGCTATTTTTAGTTACTATGTCCTTATGCGACAAGACTTTTGTCAGGCACTGTAGTTCGGATCATAGACTGTATTAAAAATGTACTAAGCAACCGTGACTTCACCCATTGGTTTCAGCATACCATTTAGGAAGCCTCAATTTTGGCTATTTGAACCGCGCCATTTTGTCATTTTGAAACCGGATGCGATTCCTATTGGATGAGAGCATGAAGTGAAGATCCAGGGAGGAGCGAGGGCTGGACCTAAGGGTGCATCTGACTGTATCTGATGAGGACCAGAGGATAGCCACAGCCCCAAAGCAAATCTGGCTTTATCCTTTATTCTAGTCTATTTGGGACCATAATTTACAAAAATGAACACCATGATATATCGGAGCAGGTTTGAAACTTGCGACAGATACCAAAAATAATGTGGGAAAATCATTATTGAAATAATAAATCCGGTGGGAAAATAGGGTTTTCTCATAGACTTCTATGGCATTGAACTTCTTTCTGCAACCACTGACGTTGCCATCTGCTGGCCATTAAATAGAATGCAAATGTAAGAGATTTCTGCATTGGCCTCACTTTTCAGACCCGGGTGCTGTTTCCATCTTTGTATGCAGCAGGGGTGGGGAACCATCTCCAGAAAGAGCCACTGTGGGTGCAGGCTTTCATACCAACCAAACTGCTGCACACCTGATTCTACTAATCAATCTCTGGAATGTTTGTTAAGGGCCTTGATTAGTAGAATCAGTTGTGTAGCAGTTTGGGTGGTATGAAAGCCTGTACCCACAGTGGCTCTTTCTGGAGGAGGTTCCCTACCTCTGGTATTCAGTCTATGGTTCGAATCTTTGGTCAAGTGGTTAATCAAGGTAAATTATTGAAAACAAGGCCAAGTTAGTTTAAAGGGATTTTTTTGGGAGCGCATTTTAATTTCAGCCAAGCAGTCATAATTTCCTCCCTCTGTTTCTTGTCTCTCTCTGTGAATGTGTTTTTTAAATCTGAAATGGCAAAAGAAAAGTTTATGAAATATTTCAAAAAATGCCACTATTAATGTAGAGATGTATATTTGAAGGTGAGCCTATGTACTTTTAAAAGTTGTGGCAGACTATAATGCCCTTCAACAAGCGGGATTCATATTTTTCCCAAAATTACAGCCCAACTAGGCTCGCCAGTTTTCTATTACTAAAGTGAATCTAGAACTTCAGATACTTGATGACTAAATGGTGTCTAGCACTAAATCAAGCCTGCTCTTGATAACTCCCAAGGTTTCTACCTCAACAATATGGTCAAGCAAACTATTCCACACTGAGATTACTCTGCGTGAAAAAAATACTTCCTAATATCAGTGCTAAATTTACTCTTGGCCAACTTCCATTTGTGACCCCGAGTTTTGCTAACAGAACTTGACCTAAGTAATCCTACATAATTTGTTAATCCCTTTAACATATTTAAAGACCTCAATCACATCACCCATAAGTCTCCTTTTCCTAAAACTAAAGAGATTAAGGATCTTAAACCTCTTCTCATAGCTTTCATCTTTTATACCAGGAATTAATTTTGCAGCTCTTCTCCAAGCTTTTTTTAGAGCCTCTATATCTTTCTTAAAATATGGTCCCCTGTTCTGCAAACAATATTCTTGATGTGGTCTGACAAATTTGTTGTACAAGAGCAGTATAACCTCCTGAGATTTATACTTAATACGTATGGCTATATAACCCAGCATCCTGTTGGCCTTTATAACTGCTATGGCACAGTGGCTGGAAACTGTAAGGGTTTGGTCAACTATCACAGAAATACCTGTACAGTATGTATTGGGATTTAGTGATGGCATTGTTTTAAAACAGCTTTTATTCTTGCATTTTGAAAAAAAAAAAATGTGATATTACTTTTAATTTTTTCACTGGTTTAGGTTTTTGCAAGGAGAATGGAAAATCTATGTATTAATTCAATTAAATAATTTTTAAATACTGGAATATTTTTTGGCTATGAAGTATAAATGATTACAATTTGTGGATTATTACTTTGTAATGGTCTCTCTCTTTCCGGAAGCTGTTCCACCAGTTTGTTCCAGTTCAGAGCACTCTGCTCCAGCGACGAGTGTCAGTGCTGTCGAACCCACAACCGATTTGGCTGGCCTTGAGCAACTCGGAGCAGTCAGATCACTTCCACGGCCTCAGTTAGCAGGAGGGCACTGTGAGTCAAACTATCAGGTTTTTAAAACTGTTGGACCCTGTGGTGCCATACATGTGCCAACGGATTTATTTTTACTTTTTTACTTCCAACTGTTATATACAATGTGTGTGCGCGTGTATCTCACAAAAGTGAGTACACCCCTCACATTTCGACAATTAATTGATTATATCTTTTCAAGGGACAACGTTACAGAAATGAAATTTGAATTTATTCTAGAGTAGTCATTGTACAATATGTGTAGCAGTGTAGATTTACTGCACTGTCCAAATAACTGAACAAACAGTCACTATTTCCAAAATGGGCGGCAACAAAAGTGAGTGCACACTCCAATTGGTAATGGTCTACCAAGCAATCAAACGTGTCTTATTCATCATGTTCATGCTTTTTTCTGTTCGACTGGGCCAAAAGAGGTTGTGTGACTTGTGTTGAAGGTTTAAATTGTGGTGCTTTGGGTGAAATGCTCTCATTCTGGTCACTGGATGGTCAACATGGCACCTCATGGGCAAGAACTCTCTGAGAATCTGAAAAAGAGAATTATTGCTCTCCACAAAGATGGTCTAAGCTACAAGATCTGTGAAACCATGTAACTGAGCTACAGCACGGTGGCCAATGTTATTCAGCGGTTTTCCAAGACAGGTTCTACTTGGAACAGGCCTCGTCAGGGTCGACCAAAGACGTTGAGTCCTCGTGCTCTGCGTTAGGTGCACAAGTTGGCTTCAGAAAACCGACGCAGGAGTGCTGGCAGCATTGCTAACAAGGTTGCAGCAGTGGGAGAACAGCCTGTCAGTGCTTAGACCATACTCCGTGCACTGCACCAAGTCGGTCTGCATGGCTGTCGGCCAAGATGGAAGCCTCTTCTTGACCACAAGAAAGCCCGAAAACAGTTTGCTGGAGACAACCAGTCCAAGAACATGAACTACTGGAACCATGTTCTGTGGTCTGACGAGACCAAGATAAACTTGTTCGGCTCAGATGGTGTCCAGCATGTGTGGCAGCGCCCTGGTGAGGAGTACCAAGACAAGTGTGTACTCCCTACAGTCAAACATGGTGGTGACAGCATCATGGTCTGGGGCTGCATGAGTGCTTCTGGTCCTCGGGAGCTGCGTTTCATTGATGGAATAATGGATTCCAACATGTACTGTGACATTCTGAAGCAAAACATAATGCCCTTCCTTTGGAAACTGGGCGGCACGGCAGTTTTCCAACATGATAACGACCTGAAACCTCCAAGATGAGAACTGCCTTCCTGAGGAAGCTGAAGGTGAAGGTGATGGCGTGGCCAAGTACAGCGACCTCCATAATTATTGGCACCCCTGGTTAAGATGTGTTAAAAGCTTTAAAATAAATTCAATTTTTATTGCAGAGGCATACTCTCACACTGAAAATTGTAGAAAAATGTAACCTTCAACTCAAGTGAATTTTAAGGGAAAAAAAAAAAATCCCTGACTAAGGAATAATTGTTTTTCATAAAATCACCAGTTCCACAATTATTGGCACCCCTAACAATTCCTAGGAAATAAATGTAATTGAAGTATTTCTGTCATTTCTACAGTAGTTTACAAAGTTGATCAGAGTATCCAGGAACATTTAATTAGTAATTCATCACTTCCTGTTTCCCTGGGGTATAAATATGACGTGGCACAGAGGCCATTTCTCTTATCCACTCTTCAACATGGGAAAGACAAAGGAACACACCATTCAAGTAAGGCAGATGTGTGTCGACCTTCACAAGTCAGGCAATGGCTACAAGAAAATAGCCACTCGCCTGCACCTGCCCATATCTACTGTCAGAGGAATCATTAAGAAGTTTAAAACAACTGGAACAGTGGTAAACAAGCCTGGACGAGGATGCAAGGTTATTTTGCCACCACGCACAGTGAGGAGGATGGTAAGAGAAATAAAAAGTTCTCCAAAGCTCACTGTTAAAGAATTGCAACAAATGGTAGCATCTTGGGGTCACAAAGTCTCCAAAACAACCATCAGGCGCTATCTACATGCCAACAAGCTGTTTGGGAGGCATGCACGGAAAAAACCTTTTCTCAATTACAATCATAAACGCAAACATCTGGAGTTCGCTAAGCGGTACTGGAACTTCAACTGGGACCGTGTGCTTTGGTCAGATGAGACCAAGATAGAGCTTTTTGGCAACAAACACTCTAAGTGGGTCTGGCGGAACACAAAAGATGAGTATGCAGAAAAGCACCTCATGCCCACTGTGAAGTATTGGGGAGGATCGGTGATGCTGTGGGCCTGTTTCTCTTCCAGAGGCCCTGGGAACCTTGTTAGGGTGCATGGCATCATGAACGCTTTGAAATACCAGGACATTTTAAATCAAAATCTGGTGGCTTCAGCCCGAAAGCTGAAGATGGGTCGTCACTGGGTCTTTCAGCAAGATAATGACCCTAAACATGTGGCCAAATCTACACAGAAATGGTTCACCAGACACAGAATCAAGCTCCTCCCATGGCCATCTCAGTCCCCAGACCTCAACCCCATTGAAAACCTGTGGAGTGAGCTGAAGAGGAGAGTGCAGAGGAGAGGACCCAGGTCGCTGGATGATTTAGAGAGATTGTGCAAAGAAGAATGGTCGAAGATCCCTCTTTCTGTACTCTCCCATCTTGTGAAACATTATAGGAGAAGATTAGGTGCTGTTTTGTTGGCAAAAGGGGGTTGTACAAAGTATTAACATCAGGGGTGCTAATAATTGTGGCAAACATGATTTGATGTAAAAGAATTATTTCTTAATGTGGGATTTTTTTCCCACTGAATAAATGCACTTGAATTAAAGGTTGGATTTTCCTCTTTTTTTCATTGTGGTCGTATATAATTTAGAAAAAAACTGAATTTATTAGAAGCTAAAGAACACATTTTAACCAGGGGTGCCAATAATTATGGAGGGCGCTGTATGTCTCCAGACCTGAATCCCATTGAGCACCTGTGGGGCATCCTCAAGAGGAAGGTGGAGGAGCGGCAGGTGTCCAACATCCACCAGCTCCGTGATGTTGTCATAGAGGAGTTGAGGAGGATCCCAGCAACAACCTGTGCAGCTCTGGTGAATTCCATGCCTAGGAGAATCAAGGCAGTGCTGGACAACAATGGTGGTCAGAATAAATATTGACACTATGGACACAATTTGGCATGTTGACGGTGAGGTGTGCTCACTTTTGTTGCCACCCATTTTGGAAATAGTGACTGTTTGTTCAGTTATTTGGACAGTGCAGTAAATCTACACTGCTACACATATTGTACAATGACTACTCTAGAATAAATTCAAATTTCATTTCTGTAACATTGTACCTTGAAAAGATATAAATTAATTGTCGAAATGTGAGGGGTGTACTCACTTTTGTGAGATACAGTGTATATATTCCGAAAGAGTTGGGACAAAGTGTATAATGTGAATAAAATCAAAACGCAATGACTTTCAGATCACACCAGCCAGTACTTTATTCACAATAGAACAGAGATAACATAGCAAATGTTGAAACTGAGAAATTTGAGAATTTTATCCACAAAATGAGCTCATTTTAAATTTGATGGCTGCTACAGGTCTCAGAAAAGTTGGGACAGGGGCCTGTTTACCATGGTGTAGCATCCCCTCTTCTTTTTAACACAGAGTGGAGGCGTCTGGGCATTGAGGAGACAAGTTTCTTGAGTTTAGCCATTGGAATTTGATCCCACTCTTGTTTACTACAGGCTTCCAGCTGCTGGAGAGTTTTGGGTCTCCTTTGACGGACTTTTTGTTTAATTATGCGCCAAATGTTGTCAATCGGTGAAAGATCAGGACTGCAGGCAGGCCAGTTCAGCACACGGACTCTTCTACTACGAAGCCATGCTGTTGTAATAGCTGCAGTATGTGGTTTTGCATTGTTCTACTGAAATACACAAGGCCTTCCCTGGAATAGATGTCGTCTGGAGGGGAGCATATGTTGCTCTAAAACCTTTATATACCTTTCAGCATTCATGGTGCTTTTTAAAACATGCAAGTGTCCCACAGCAAATGCACTAATGCATCCCCATACCATCAGAGATGCTGGCTTTTGAACTGAACGCTGATAACAGGAGGGGTGGTCCTTCTCCTCTTTAGCCCGAAGGACACAATGCCCATGATTTCCAACAAGAATCTCAAATTTGGACTCGTCTGACCACAGGACACTTTGCCACTTTGCTACAGTCCATTTTAAATGAGCCTTGGCCCACAGAACACGGCAGCGCTTCTGGATCATGCTCAACAATGGCTTCCTTTTTGCATGATAGAGTTTTAGGTGGCATCTGTGGATGGCACGGCGGACTGTGTTTACAGACAGTAGTTTCTTGAAGTATTCCTGGGCCCATTTAGTAATGTCAATGACAGAATCATGCCGGTGAGTGATGCAGTGGCATCTGAGGGCCCGAAGATCACGGGCATCCAGTAAAGGTCTTCGGCCTTGTCCCTTACGCACAGAGAGTTTTCCAGTTTCTCTGAATCTTTTGATGATGTTATGCACTGTCGATGATAAGACCTTCAAAGCTTTTGCAATTTGACGTTGAGGAACATTTTCAAAGTATTCCACAATTTTTTTTACGCAAGCCTTCACAGGTTGGAGAGCCTCTGGCCATATTTACTTCTGAGAGACTCAGCCTCTCTAAGACATCCCTTTTATAGCCAATCATGTTACACACCTGACGCCAGTTAACTTAATTACTTGCTAAATGTTCTTTCAGCTGATTCTCTCATATATTAATTGCTTTTTTAGCCCTTTTTTGCCTGTGTCCCAACTTTTTTGAGACCTGTTGCTGCCAGAAAATTTGAAATAAGCTCATTTTGTGGATAAAAATGTAAAATGTCTCAGTTTCAACATTTGAAACGTTATCTATGTTCTATTGTAAATAACATATTGGCTCATGTGATCTGAAAGTCTTTTATTCACAATTTACACTTCGTCCCAACTATTTCGGAATTGGGGTTGTAGTTTCAATGGGACTTCCTGATGTAATAAAGCGTAAATATTGGTAAATAATAATACTCAGTAATGCAACGTATTCAAGTGTAATTGCCATTAGCTGGCTTGAGAGGCATTGTAAAACGAAACAACATCTGCTAGTTGTAGCCCGTGGACGAAGTCGGGTGGCTTCTATGGATTGACGTGTGTTGTCTTCGCCGCCGCCTCATCTGCGTCCTTAGACACTTCCCTGTGGACGCTCTGCAGGCTGCAATTTTTGACCAATTACTTTCACATTTGGACACGTGTTATACTTCACTTATGACAACTATCGATTTTGGGTGCCATGGCGAGAGTTTTGGCCGATTAATATGCAGATTAGTAGAAAAACATAGACATTTCCTTGTGGACGCAGTACAGGCTACAATTCTTGACCGATTACTTTCATATTTCATATGGACATGTATTTCAATTCACTTATGACACCTATATATTTTGGTTACCATGGCGACAGTATTGGCCAAATAATATGCAAATTAGCAGCAAAATGTAGAGATTTCCTTGTGGATGCAGTACAGCTGAAATTCTTGACCGATTGCTTTTATATTTCATATGGACATGTGTTTCAATTCACTTATGACACCTATATATTTTGGTTACCATGGCGACAGTATTGGCCAAATAATATGCAAATTAGCAGCAAAATGTAGAGATTTCTTGTGGACGCAGTACAGCTGAAATTCTCGACCGATTACTTTCATATTTGGTATGGACATGTGTTACACTTCACTTATGACACCTATCAATTTTGGTTGCCATGGCAACAGTATAGCCCAAATAATGCGCAAAAAAGGGGAGAAGCGGGCTTTTGGGGACGATATCTATGCGGTCATGTCCGACCAGACTGTCTGGTTAATTCAAGCCTATGAAACTGGTATGAAATACAACAGTTGCTAATTTATTTCTTACCTGTCTGCATCCTTGGGAAAAGAAATAGCTTTCTATTTCTGTGGATATTGTGTTCCTGTTATTGCAGCCTACTGGTGCACAAGCTTAAGGCATTTTTGACATGGACCAGAATAGAAGATATGGTACACATTCGTTTGCGCCTTATTTAGCCGCTTTTTCTTGCTTGTTTAATTTCTGATATCAACCCAGTACAAGATCATGGCAATCTAATATATTCATTTTCCCCTCTGAAAATCATAAAACCTCAGTGACAATAACGGTATTACTGAGCATAGAAACACAAGCATTATTTCAGTTTTACATGGTTTCCCATAATCCACTGTATCTCTACATTGCCAGATGTTACAAGAGACACAGGTCTCAAAGTTAATTTTCTCCTGATCTGTTGGTCTTAAAAATGTCATTGCAGCGTCAGAATGTTCAGAAGATATGTGGCCTGTAAAAAATAAGTCCAATATTTACTTTGGTGACAATGGGGCAAAATAATCGATGATAATCTGTGCACACGGTCCCTTCTCCTATAGGAATTAACACACTCAGGACCAGCCGCTAAGTCTCCTAAAGGGAGGGGGCACTTACGTGACTGATACAGGAAATTGCTCCTTGGTGAAGGGTCTTGCTCTATGTCTGGAGTCTAGACCCAGGGGGAGACCATGTGCTGAGGAGGGGGGCTGAACTGTAGACTGTATAAAAAGTTGGATGCAGCACCCAGGTCTGAAAAGTGAAGCCAATGCGGAAATCTCTTAAAATTGCATTCTATTTAATGGCCAGCAGATGGCGAGATCTGTCGTTGCACAAAGAAGTTCAATGCTATAGAAGTTAATGACAAAATGACCCTTCTTTCCCACCTAATTTATTATTTCACCAATGATTTTCCACATTATTTTATGGTATCTATCACAAATTTCAAGTCTCCTTTGATATATCATGATGTTCATTTTCGTAATTATGGTCCCAAATAGACTAGAGCAAAGGATAAAGCCAGTTATGCTATAGGGGCGTGGCTATCCTCTGGTCCTCATCAGATACAGTCAGATCCACCCGTAAATCCACCCTCCCTGGATCTTCAATTCACGCTCTCGTCCAAATGGCGCTGTTCAAATTGCCAAAATCGAGGCTTCCTAATGGGTGACATCAGGGTTGCTCCGTCCATCTTTTTATACAGTCTATGGACTGAACAGAATGTGAAAGAGAAGTGATTGACGCTGTGTTAGAAACTCCCCCTGGCCCTGATTGGTTCATTTTCCTCAGGGGCAGTGGATTCTTGCCAATGCTATTTGAAGCACTGAGAGGAGCCAAATGCACCTGATTTTTTATTTTTTACTTTTTTTTTTTTTTAGAGATTACCTATCTCATGTACTACTGTCAAGATAGAGTGGCAGTTTCAGCTAATATGAAAAAAAATATATTCTTTTAAAAGTTCCCTCCTGCTACAGCTTTAAATAGCAAACAAATTACAATGGCAACTCAAAGCAGGTACAGGTAGAACAAGGCATGGTGACAAACAAAATAATGACGCAAACAGAATGGGTAAGGCTGGCTGGGAGAGTGAAAGGAAACCTGTCCGAAAAACTGAAATTATGACAAAAAGTAAATGAATTCAAAAAACTCGAAATAAAACAATGATAAAATAAACAGATTTATGGAAAACTGACACTCTTTTTCTCTCTGTCTTCATACCTGTCTGTCTATATCTTTCTCTTATCATGCAAAACAATGTCTCTAACAAAAAAAAAAATCTTGCTTCTCATGTTTGTCTGTACCACGGTATTTCTGTCAGTGTCCCTGAGTATCTGCCAGAGGGAACATATGTTTAATGAATTTCACAACTATGTGTTGGTCTGTTCCACAGATATAGATTAAGTGTCGTGAAAGACCAATCGTAATTTCCAGTTTAGTCCAGGACTGTGCTTTATATGTGTCTTTGAACCCGGCCCTTGGAGGGCATTGGGAGTGTATTGTGTGTCATTTTGGATAAACTGTCTGATAAATGTGATTTAATGTAAATGTAATTCAAAGTATACATAATATGTGGTATAAGTACAGTAGTAGGCCTATATGCAGTACTGTGTATTTGATTCTGTCTGTTTGTCTTTCCATATAGTTGCAGCATGTAAAGAGAAATTATTGATCAGTTCGTTATTAATAAGCAATACGCACATCTTTCACACAGACATGGTTGGTGGGACGTCACGTTGCTGGTGCCGAACCTTCCGTGATAATCTGGGAGTTCCCCGTAAATTAATTAAAAGCCTTGAAGTCATCCCGCCATCCAGCTCCTGCGATAACTTGGAGATCATGTGAGTGACAGGAACAGTGGGTGTAGATGTGTGTGTGTTTCTTTTGTAATGGGGTGGAATTAGGAGTTTGGCCAGGAATGAAAAACTTTCATGAACTTTCAAAAAAATGCAAAATTGACAATGGCAGGATTTGCCAGCCAAATTTGTGTCATTTAAGTTTATCGCAGAATTTTATACTATTGATGGTTTTTTTGGAGACAGGCTTCAGTACAAATCCATACTGGTTGAACTCAAATGAAACCCATCCATTATCCAATGTGCTTAGTCCTGGGCCCAGTCATGGGGGTGGGAGTGTATGGTTGGAACCTATGCCAGCGTGCACTGGGACATGATGCAGGAATGCAGCCTGGATAGTCACATGCCATTCACTCATGCTCTCATACCTTGCGAGCAGTTTAGAGTGTCCACCTGATAGGCATGTTTTTGGAAAGTGGGAGGGAACCGGAGAACCTGGCGGAATCCATGGCATTAAAGTTTTAAGGAATCTGTGCCTCTCAGTCTATTTGTGAAGAGATAAATAAATAAAGTCCCTTTCCTAACAGGAACTAATCATTTCCCTCCTCGTTCCTCCAGTTTGAGTCTGACCAATGGGAAACGCCTTTGCCTGAATCCCAGGGCCCCGAAGATTCAAGATATTCTGAATAAACTTCAAACGTGAGTGGCTTTGATGTCTTTTTTTTTGGGGGGGGGGGGACAGGAGAGCGCTGCACCCCCTTCCTTATTCTGTCGTCTTACACTGTCACTGACTAAATTTTGGGATGTTTCAGATGTAATTTCGGGAGATCCTAAGGGGAAAAAAAAGCACATTTTCATTAGACTTTGTTTTGAAGGGACACAAACTGTACACTTAAAACACTTTAAAGTAGTTGATATTTGAGGTGAAAATTTGATGTTTTTCTAGAGTTGTGGGGGTCCTTCTCCCTTATCTCCCCAGACTTCCATGTCAGTGTTTCAGAACTTAGACATTAGCTGGAAACAGGCCAAGTTCTGATGCCCCTGGACAAGAGAATGACAGAGTTACATTACACAAACTGAGCTCAGAAGCACTTTAAAATCCAAATGCACGTGATCAAACATTTTAAACCGTAGACATGAATGACAAGCCCTTATCAGATGTTATTTACTCCCAAGAGTATGTACAGTACTTACTGAGATTTATCAGAGCTATTTGCCTTCAGGAGATATTATGTTGTTTTGTTTGCAACTAGAATGTGTGTACGAATCTCATTCCACAGCCACTTGTTTCGTTGATGCTAAATTATGCATTTCTGTCTCTTAACAGGAAGAAACACAAGGAAGGCCCCACTGTGAACCAAAAAAGGCCTTGCACACTGATTCCCCTCTGTGTAAATGGCAGCCTTCTGACCTCTGAACCACTGTGTCCTTGAGAGACGTTTATTGCTAGTCATGCGATATTGTTTTTGTACCAGTAACTCAGTCTTTAGCCCCCCTGCTCCCCCACCCACCCCCAAACCCCTGTGCTTGCTTGCTGATTGGTTGTCCCAGGACATGCTATGCATTGAGTACTTATATATAGTGAATGTATGTTGTATACATTTTACATTAATTGTTGGTCATTGTTGTTTTTTTTGTTTGTGTGTTGAATGAATTGCACATAATAAAATCAACAATTTTCTAATCTACACATGCAATTTCAGAGTATCCATCTCGTAGATTTTCAAAAGGGTAACAGATGGGCAGAAGACCCCAAAACGGCAGACAGACATGCAAAATATGTTTCAGGTGCAGTGGAAATAGTTCAGAAATTTTCTACCAGAGCTGCGGCTCTTGTTTTTGGACTTGTGCCGAGAATTTTAGATCCAAAGCACAAAATATCAAGGGCATCCATTCTGTTGGTAGAGAGTCATTTATACAGGCAGGGGTGTAGCAAAACAATCAGTTGACAGGGCGTAATTGTAGCTTAGTAACTGTGTGCTAATGTGTACAAAATGTAAGCTATATTATATGAAATATATAAAATATTGGTCATTCAATTGTTACTTTTATTAGCTTACCGACCCATTGTCCTGGTGTGGCGTCCGGCATCGGTCGTCCGTCATTCGTCGTCTGGAACATTTTTTATCTTTTTTTTGGCCTGATGAATTTTTGTGTAAAAAAAAAAAAAAAACCCATATCTCCAGACGTTTTTTTTTCAGATTTTTGATTGAATCATTTTTGTCCGTTTTATGGGCCCTTGAAATTTTGGCCCCAGTGTTAAAGATAGGACTGAGAAATAAAAAAAAATTATTTCTCAAAAACTGCATGATAATTTTTGTTTCTAAGTCAGACAATCAACTTCCCTTGGTACTGTCAATGTACAGTGCAAGCACCATTTTGATTGAATTGACGGAAGTGGGTCTACTGGGGGCGCTGTACTTTATGAATATGCAAGATGGCCTGTGGAGGCCAAATGGTTGCACAAAAACATTAAGTTTGTATTATCGACATATAGGAAGTCATATATGACCTATACATTGGCTATGTTAAAGTTGACCTCAGATGACTTTGAAAGGTCAAACTTGAGGTCAAGGAAAATATTAACAATGTTAAAAGACAGGACTTGAAATTTCAAAAAATTATTTCTCAAAAACTGTCTGATAACTTATTTTTTCTAAATCTGGCAATCAACTCATCTTGATACACTTTATGTACAGTGCGAGTGCCATTTTGATTGAATCGACGGAAGTGGGTCTAGTGGGGGCGCTGTACTTTAACATTGGGTCTTATAGAGAATGGGCCAAATCGCCTGTGGAAGCAAACTGGTTGCAGATAGAGATTAGGTTTGTATTACTGACATATAGGAAGTCATACATGACCTATATATTGGTTGTGTTAAAGTTGACCTCAGATGACCATGAAAGATCAAACTAGAGGTCAAAGCAAAATGTTACAATTTTCAAAGGCTTCTAGGCTTGAAAATATTGAAGATTGGGAACATATGTGTATTAAACACTTATATGAAGTCATTCATGGCATTTCTTTTGGTGGCCTTGAACTTGACCTTGGGTGACCTTTGAAGGTCAAACACATAGCAAAATTTCAATGACTTATATCATCCAAACTATTATAGATAGAGCTTAGGTTTGTATTGTGGGCATATAGGAAGTCATGTATGAAGTTTCATTTGGTGACCTTGAACTTGACCTTCAGTGACCTTCAACGGCCAAACTTTACAGTCAAATTTAAATGACTTATATCAGCAAAATCATTACATATAGAGTGTAGGTTTGTATTGGAGACATATATGAAGTTAAATATGGACTTTCATTTGGTGACCTTCATATTAACCTTCGAAGGTCAAACTTGACCGAGTGAAAATTCTATGACTTCTACCACTAAAAAGGTCACCGATAGAGCCTAAGTTTGCATCACAGACTTAAAGGAAGTCACACATGAACCTTCATTTGGTGACATTCAACTTGACTGTTGGTGACCTTTGAAGGTCAAACTTGGCATAATACGATTACAATGACTAGGTTTGTATTAGAGACATAGGAAGTCATATATGAGCTTTCATTTGGTGACCTTCATTTTGACCTTCGAAGGTGAAATGTGACCTAGGGAAGATTCAGTGACTTGTATCACAAAAATGGTCACAGATGGAGCATAGGTTTGTGTTGACATCTAGGATGTCACATATGAACTTTCATTTGGTGACATTCAACTTCACTATCAGTGACCTTTGAGGGTCAAGCTCGACAGAGAAATTACAATGACTTCTATCACCAAAATGGTCACAGATTGAGCCAAGGTTTGTGTAGAGACATTTAGAAAGTCGTATATGAAGTCCATTTACTGACCTATACTTTACCTTCTGTGACCTTTAAAGTTCACAATTGACATATTGAATTTTCAGTGATTTGTATCACCAAAACTGATTCAGAGTATAGGATTATATAACAGGAGGTCTTACAAATGCATGTGAACTTTTATTTAGTGACCTTGGCATTGACTTTCAATGATTCGAATGTCAAACTTCACATGAAATTTTCATAACTTGTATCATCACTATAAGATTACTTACCGGTGAGCTACTGGAGTCCTATTTTTCTTTTTCTTTAAAGTTAGAGATGATAATACACATGTCACGTCCTGGCAACCAGAGATGGTGATAGGGCCCCAGGGCAAGGAGATAAGGACCCAAGTGCAGGGATGTAGATTTCCTTAAAATAAAGACAGTGAGGATAACAAAAATAAATAAAAAACTTCCAGGAGAACTGCACTAAAAAAAGGGGGAACTGACTATGGTTACCTGCCCGTGAAAAAGAAACAAGGCATGAAATAGAAGAGGGAATCTTAATTAACTAAAAGGAAACAGGTGAGAGCCATTAAGTGAAAAGAACTGAAGATAATTGAATTATTGACTAGGGGCAAGTAGCTGGAATACCAAAGGGGAGGGGCACTGCAGTCCCCCATGAGGGGGCAACAGGCTGACGGCTGTGGCCACGAGGGGGAACCTGGCTGATGGCTGTGGCCACAAGGGTACACCAGGCTGGCGGCTGTGGCCGCGAGGGGGCATCAGGCTGATAGGCACCTGGCTGTTGCAGCTGTGGGGTGTGCAGTCCGCTGGAGCTAAGGGAGATGCAGACCACTGGATCAAGGCGTGAATTGTAGGATTCTCTTCAGCCTGTTACTCCAGGCATCTCTAGAACCTAACCTCATGTGCCGGGGTGAACTCACCTCTTAAGCCGGGGAGAACTGACCTTTTGCCTGGGCAAACTGACCTCTTGTGCCGGGGCGAACTGGTCTCTTGTGCCGAGGAAAACTATACGACTCTCTTCCACTTGTTACTCCAGGCATCTCTAGAGCCAAACCTCACTTGCTGGGGAGAATTGGCTTCTTGTGCTGGGTGCTGGAGCAGGGTGTTGAAAAGCACGCAAATGCAGGAATATAACCTGCTGCATGCAGAAACGCCTGGCTTCTCAGGGTGAAAAGGGGAGGAGAGATCCAGGGCAGGGGGAACTCAATGTCACTGCTGGGTCCTTGGGGAGAGGTAGCCATCTGTCATGCCCCGGCAACCAGAGATGGTAATAGGGTGCCTGGGCAAGGAGTGGAGATCAGAACCCAAGTGCAGGGACATGGATTTTATTAAAATAAGGACGGTGAGGATAACGAAAATAAATACAAAAATTCCAGAAGAACTGAAAGGGAGTGCACGAAACAAAAAGGGGGAACAGACTATGGCTACCTGCCTGTGAAAAAAACAAGGCATTAAATAGATTAAATAGAAGAGGGAATCTAAAAGATCTAAAAGGAAACAGATGAGAAATATTAACTGAAGATAACTGAATGATTGAATCAGGGCAGGTAGCCAGGAATCGGAATGCCAAAGGGGTGGGACATTACAACACAACAGAAATTGTTTGGAAGTCCTAAGTCAACCCATTCATAAATTACATGAATATGAAATCAATATTCTGACATATTTCTTATAAAAATTGTGACATGGCATGCCAGAAGAAAGTAGGCACCTGCTGTACCAAATTTGTTATCTCAACACGTTTTATGATAAATGCTGACAAAATACAGATGAACCTTTATCTAATAAATGTACTCATTTGATGGGATTTTATATTTTAAAAAGAGAATTTGAAATTGTTTTCTGCCATAATGTGCGTTACTCTTTCCATCAAATCAGTAGTGTCTATTGAAAGTTTCTCAACTCCAATATCTTTACGATTTCAAAAGAAATGTTTAGCCCATATAAGAAATACACTGTTCATTTAATTTATCAGAATTCCTGCAAATGGTTCACAAGTTATCTTTCAAATAGAGCACAACGTGTAGTAGCCAAGGACAGTATAAAACATGGAAAGCCGAACATCTCCTGAAAAGTGAAGCCAAAACGTCTCGATCGCCAACTACTGGCAGGCTGCAGTACAAATTATAAGCCCGCCCCCTCCATGTTAGTGGAGGGGAGAAATGCCACACAGAGGAAAATGAGTACATGAAAAATACTTTTTTTTCTGAAGATGGTTTCCTCCTTTTCAAAAAGTTCTTACCATGCTGATCTATATTCTAGCGTAAATTTTTCTGATAAGTTTGCTGTAAACTTTTTATTTGATATTTTGCAAAAGGGGCGTGTAGTCATAATAAACAGCAGTGATTGACAACTGCAGTGCGTGGACGGAGTCCCGATAGCCCCTGCCCCCTGTGGATTTCGTTTCGTGAATAGTAATTTTACGTAGAGCTGGAGTAGGAAACGTCGACAGAAGACTTAACGTTATATGAAATTCTTCATAGCTAACAGTGATTGTGCTTCAAGCAGGACAGATTGCAACAAAAAAGGACGAAATGAGTTGCTCTGCTGTGAATTGTACTAACGGACCGAACCGATCGGAAGGATCTTTGCCATTTTTTCGGTAAGTTTATTTTTTGTTTGTTGAAGTTGAACGGTCAGTTAAGTTATTACCAAGTTGGCTAGCTACCTTGGCTACGTTAAGACTGCAAGCAGAGTAGCAAACGTTTAGGATTAATATGGGGGGAAAATGGTGATCGGTAGCCATTCATAAAAGGCAAAATATACATTTTTAATTTTAGAGATTACCAATTAAGGTAAGCATTTGAATGAAGTTAACGGCACTGTGTCATAAAATGACGTTCCTATGAACTTGAACTTGAAATATCAGGCCAGTGCCGCAGTAGTTTCAGCCTTTAGCTTCCAGTTCTGCAGTCTGTATCTCGGAATTTTAGAACGAACACAGATTGCGAGTCACTTGGCCCGGTAGGAATCCTGCTTACCCAGGGGATCAGCGTTAGAACCTTGCAAATGGCTGGCTAATTCCTTCAACTTTTGAATTGATTGAAGTCGCTTAGGCTATTAAAGTGGTGTAAACGATGTAGCAAGCTTGCTATCTAATGTTCAGTAGACGAGCCTCTAGGTTCGAGTGTTTCCATAAGCATCAGCAAGCCAACTTCTCGTTTTTCAGCAGGTAACACAACAGAAGTCCAACCTTATGTTGCAACCTGACGGACAGCAGCTAAAACTGCAAGAAAAACTAATTGGATCGAGGAGGTACAGATTATTTTACCAACGACAATATGACAAAAATGAAACATACCGAAAGTGGATTAAATTCATTAATAATTTCAATGTCGATTCGGCAGGTTTCGGATGAAATTACGGCTGGAATCAATGAATCTACTTAAGTGGGATTGGCTAGGTAACGGGGTAACTCTTAAAAGATTGATCGGACGAAGTATTGGGGAAAACCTGACAACATTTCGAGTTTGGCCTGGAAGGTGATGGACACAAACTGTAAATGAGGGAGTGGTGTAAACCGGGAAGAATATCATTTAAAAATTGTTTATAGCGTGATGGTCGTTGCGCTACTAAATTATGCATTAATTATGGCCGATGTTATTCACACTTATACGTGTCGCCAGTGCTGAATACGTGTCGCCAATCTCTGAAGGTCAGAGCTGAGTTTGGGCGTTGTACAATGACAAAATAATATTTTCCTCGATCAGATTTATAATTTCTGGAAAATTATAGGAAGTTATTTTGAAATTTGATGTCTCTTCATATACAGTCTATGTCTGAAACACGTTTCAAATAAGTCGGAATAGGTGCATGTGACCCCACATAAAAAGGAATGTAAATTGGTGGCAGAAAGAATTTAGTTTCATAGTATATAAAGCTGCATATATCTCCATTCTAGTTTTTTTTTTTTATGTCAAACCTGCCGTTTGCAAAATCGCCAGATGTGCGGGTTGGAACGTGCAAGTCAATTTTACTGCTGTCATGGTAGGGCAGACTGCACTTCAGGTTTCAGATATAAGCTTCACAAATAATTAGATATGTTTTCTTTTTTTACCATGTGATTACAGAAGCCGCCAAACCACTGGGTAACGCTGAGGTTACCCTGGTCCAGTGAAGACTCGGAGGATGCTACAAGCAATTCTTTTGTTTTATTGCGGGAGAATACTTCTTAAGTAATTTATAAATGAAAAACTGAAGAAAATGCTTGTCAAAACTGCTCAACTATGCATTGTCAATGAAACTTGCAATGGTTCTGTTAGACGGTAATTTACACTTGGAGGTAGACAAGTCCATGTTGATTGAATAATAATGGACATGTAACTGGCTTCTCTTATATATGCTTGTTCCGTCCGTGTCATTTTCCTTATATGTCATCTTCAAATATTGGCATAAACTGTCATTCTTTTTTCTTTTTTTTTGTTTGTTTGTTTAATAATACATTCAAAAGCCGTTCATTTTGACTTCGAAGCCTTCAGTTTTCCAACAGAGACTCCAGTCATCTGTCCTTGGACTGGGAGTACATGAGAAATGTTTTGTAATTCAACGTACATTTTCTGTGATGGTGGTAAATTAAACCTGTAATGTACAATAAAGGTCTTTACATTTACATCGAGCAAAAACTTCACTCTGGAATTCTTTCACATATACTATGTCCTCTGCTGCAGTAAATCAGAGGCATGCAAATGAGTTAAATAAAAAATATTTATTTAAACAAAAACTACACACAGCATAGAGTTCTGTGTGGCCCAAAGACAACCCACTGGCTACATTTGCCGTGGGGAAACATTAAGGAAGTCCATCAGGTGGAAAGGCTGGGGGAAAGCAAATGGTTTGGAGAAAAGATTGAAGAGGAAGAGAGAAAGGAAGATGGAAACAATAAGTATGATGGCTACCACCCTAGTATAAAAATAAATGAATAAATGAATAAAAAGCGCATCAAACATCACAAAGCAAAAAAACTGACTTTTTTTTGCGTCCATAGCTGATGTTGAAAATCCAAATCCAGCATCACCCTACTGGATTTGGTCTTTCAGACACAGCCGCAATGTTATTTAAGAATATATAATTTCCCATAGGGGTGAAATGAACTCCATCATGCAAAAATTGGCCAGGATCTCTATGCTTTATCTGAGGATGATGCAAGATGTCTTCACCAATACACAAAACAAAGGTAGCCATCACACTGTTGACATATTGCCGGGCTTTGTCAATCTTTGGATGGGAAGACCTCCACCTGCATCACTGGGTGATGACAGAGAAGATGATCTTCACCCGAGGGAACTGCCGATGGAGAATTTCCGAGTCCTGCTTGATCCCTGCGACAAGCTTCACACTCTTGATTTTTCCGAGGTCATTCCCGCCACAGTGGACCAGCAGGACTTCCGTCACAGCTCTTCCTCTCAGGCACTGGTGGATAAAGGGGAGGAGGTTTCCCCAAACCATGCCACCCCAGCCAAACCACTGGACCTGGGCATCCAGACCAAGGTCGGTCCCGGTGGTCTCCCTTGCTCGTTTTTCCCCACAGCGAATGTAGCTGTCCCCAATAATGTAAACTTTTGACCCTGTTGGTTGTAAAATGCAAATGTCACCTTTAAATGTCACTTCTGCTGGCTTTTTATGCAATTTAACATATTTCATGTTTATATTCTATTATTCCATATTTTATCAGGTGGTATTGTGCTTTTTATACATGAAATAGATGTGACTTAATGTTATAAACTTCAGTTTTTTTGACATTCTCCAGTGAAAAGTCTTATGCTTAAATAACCACAGGCGTCGGTTTCCAGATATTCCCATGAGATTTATACAGACTCTTGGCCACTGTGGAGGATGCGAGAATTGCCGAGTCCATTTCGTCGTCTAAAAATGAGGATACCAAAACTCAAACAATTACTATCTATGCATTCAAAGACATCGAGTACACATAAAAAGTGTAGGGGTGTTGCATTGCTAAGTTAACTATCACAGAGAATGAATTGCGGGTCCCCCAAGCTATGATGGTTATCTTCCATTGCGATTATGTTACATTTTTAAGAAATACAACATTAGCTAATGGTAAGATACGCGACTTATTAAACACAGCAAGCTAACTTTCGTGAGAAGGACAGTTTATTTTAAGATTATTTTTTGGGGAATTTTTCGTTTATTTGATAGTTATACAGTGTAGAGAGACAGGAAGGTTGGGGAGAAGAATGCGGGAAGACATGCAGCAAATGACCTGAGCCGGAATCGAACCCAGGTCGCTGCGGGAAGGACACAGCCTTTATGGTGCACGCACTTAGACCGATGAGCCACCGGGGCGCCTAGGACAGTTTATTTTAATTGAAAATTCGATCTACCGTTCTAACGTGTTGAAAAATTAAAAGTTCGACCCATTACTCAGCTAGTACATGCACATAGGAAACGACACTTTCCCGGCGGAACGTGATTTAGAAAATACAACGAAAGTCGGCGTTAATATGCTCGCCACTCGCAACATTGGGTAAGTGACAGTTGAGAACATTGACTGGAGCTAGGTATGTGGCCGAGAAGTGGCAAAAATCTGACACCTGCGTTACTTAATGTAATTAGCTACATACCTAGCTTGTTAAGCAAGATTCAGTGACAAGATGTCATAGATAGCCAGTTAGGTACTTCAACTAATTTCGAAACAGATGACTGTGGGGTGGGGTCTGTTTAGCCATAAAGTCCATTTACCTTATTCACGACGGAATAGTTACGCTGCCGGTAGTTGGGTCCCTTCACTTTACCATGGTAAACTGTATCGTCTCCGTGTGAGAGCTGGCTATTACGGGCACTTACGTTAACAGCATAGCTGCCAGACTAGGTTAGAAGTTCAGGGGGCTGTTCAGGTGGGTGTGTGGGCGGGATTCGATAACGCGGCTCTACCCCCCGATCACTACTGCGCCGACTCAGGCTCCAAATGTGCAACATGGCAGCGCCCGTATCGAGGATATTTTGGCTCCATTTTTGTTGAATGGGAGTGAATGGAGACGTGTCATCCATGTTTTATACAGTCCTTGGTAGTAGCAGACTCAATTCGATCGTCTCTTCTGGAGGTGACTGAAGGGGTACCACAGGGCTCGATTTTCGGACCTTTACTTTTTACCTTGTATATCAATAATTTGATCTCTTTTGATAATGGCTGTAAGGCGCACATTTATGCGGACGATAAATTACTTGATTCTGCTGCTTTTTCATTGGATGATGCTTTATCTGCCTTGCAGACAGCCGTTTATTCCTTTCAGCACTCACTTCTTGAGCTTAAATTAGGTTTAAATGCGGCAAAAACTAAATATATGTTTTCCTCTAGATCTCGTTCATTGAAGCAACATAAATTAAGAATTTGCACCTTAGATGTCACTGAAATTGAGCAAGTGCTATCATACAAGTACCTTGGGATATTTGCTGTCTTTTAAAATACACATTGATGAATTGACAAGGAAGTTAAGGCGTAAAATTGGGTTCTTTAATGGAATTAGATTGTGTTTTTCAGGTGATAACCTGAAGTTTCAATTCAGTCTACCCTCTTGTCCGTGCTTGATTATGGTGATGTTATCTACATGCATGCTGCCCCTACCACCTTGAAAAAGCTTGGTACGGTCTATCATGCAGCACTTAGTTTTATTTTGGGGATCGTTTCAGAACCCATCTTTGTTCTTCTTCTAAGGCTGTGGGTTGGTCCTTTGCTCTTAAGAGAACGCAGCATTGGCTCACTTTCATTTACAAAGCAATTCTACAAAGATTACCAAATCACCTTACATCTTTCATCAAATGACGTTCTAGCCACTACCAAGCCAGGTCTAAGCACTAACATGGATGATACGGACGTCTTTTCCGATTATTTTAAGAGTTTGCCGACACAAGACAGTTATAATATTATGATTCATTTGTTAACGTTAATTGAACGCTGGCATAAATAGTGAGTAATGTTAGCTAAACCTTCTATGAACAATTTGGTTTTTTTAGCCACATGCTAGCTTTCATGATAATGATGCTTACGTTGGTAAACAGTGTTTACGATTATTAAATAGCGTACTGAGAATGCCAGCTTGTTGATTGCTGCTGTCACTAATTTTTCATTCTAACTTCATTATTGATTTTGCCTCTGTGGGTGATGAACAGTGGAGAAAACCTTACCGGGGGGTATACTACAAAGCAAGTTCAACATAGACAGGCTTTGTTTGAGTAAGCTGGCTCAACAAACCCTGAACTCAAAATCAGAGATACTTGGTGGTTATAATCCATGATTATAATCTTTCTTTATTAACCTAGGCTTTGTGCTTTCGGCTCTGTGCACGCCCATAAAACGGGTGTTCCACGCGTCACTTGTCTCTTCTTCCACCCAAAAATGGACCGATCACATGCTGCATATTTCTCCAAGGAGGAGCAGGTCATAATTACGGACAGTTATGAAGAATATAAAAATATATTAACAGCAAAAAGCAACGCTGTTGCTACTAATAAGCCCAGAGAGGAATTCTGGTGGAAAATTGTTGACCGTGTAAATGCATCAGTCCAATACTGACGGATTAATGGAAATTACTTAAATTTCTGGGCCAAATCAAAGTGAAATTAATTTATAGATTGAATATTATCTGACTGTGATAAATATCGAGTCTACTCAATTTTATTTATTTATTTATTTGTTTGTTTTTGGTTGCTACTTTAAAAAAGAAAATACAGCATGATATATTTTAATAAAATCCCATCCCACCAATAACCCCACCATTACAAATTTACAATAGGCCGATGGCATATCAAAACAATGGTAAGTATGATAAAATACTGCTTACTTTTGCAATTGGAGCTTTAATAGTTGCAGCATCAGCACTGTCAAGAGGACATGGCAGCAAGTTTCAACAAAGCATAAGAACATTCCTCAAAGTGGTACGCCATATATTGCTTTGCTTACATAATTATTTTGATGGTATTTTGTTTAAAATGTATAGTGCAGCATCAGGCCTCAAATTAAGTTATTTTTAAGGCAAGGCCACTTGGCCTTTTAAAATTGGGGCATCACTGCCAAAATGTAGCCAAGGCCAAAACCAAATTAATCAATTTTGCAAATAAAATAAGTGATAATGACATTGTATGTAGATAAGACGGTATAAATCAATAATTAGGATCGCATTGAAAACCAATATTTTATTAATTTTTAAAATTGTTAAATTTTTTATTAAACTTGCAGCAATTTATCTACAGAACAATCAAGACCACATTTCTAAATTAAATGTTCAGAGTAAATGAGAAAGCTGTTGGTGGTAAGTTATACATCATATTCAGCGCTTAATTTCCATGATGGGTGGAGGGAGGGAGTGGATTAGGTGTCACTCGTTAAGTATGAGCGTTTGGGGGGGGTCTTACGGCACTGCCATCTTGCAGGTTTGTGGGGAGGTGGGAGGTTGTCGTCTCTGGAAACTCTCTATCAGGCCTGTAGGCATGGATAGGGCCTAATACACAGTTTCCATAACCCTTGTGTTCTGTTTGAATGAGCTAATCACACTAATTGTTTGGGTCCCAGAGACCCCAATACTGTATGATAACAATAATTCTGGTTTTGGGGTTTCCTTTTCTCATTAAAATAATTTCCTGTCAAAGAGGTTTTATGGTCTGTCGGTCCACAATAAGGCCAGAGGGGAAATCTACATGCAGTTTGAACTGGACTAACAGGTAGTCTGATAGAGATGAGTGATTACTGCACACTCTCATCTGTGGACATGGAGCTAAGGCTGCAAATTCAAGGCCCACAAAGGGCACTGCTATTATGCTCTTCATTATGTGGCATTTTGAAGTCATTTTAATGTTATTAACCGGCAAAGCAGTGCGACACTGCCCTGCTATGTTTGAATTTGGTACTGCATTATTTATTTATATATTTATTCATGCAAAAGATTATTTCCCTTTGTAACTATATCACGAACTGTTATGTTTGACGTACACATGAAGGAAATGAGAAATATCTCAGTCTTTATTTAATGATTTTGGGCATATTAAGCAAGATTTAAAGCTGCCAAAATTGTTATTTCACTGACCATTATTTGGATTGAAGAAAATGAATAAAAAAATAACCAGTTCACACTATTTTTCCGATCTCGGCCTGATTTTGGGTTTTGCTGCATTCCTGAGGTCATTTGCGTCAAATTTTTGCCCAGTCAGCTCCTCTAAAGAGAAATCTTCCCAGTGCCACGAGAATGCCATTGCCCAGTTATCTCTATCTCGTGGAAGGGTGGATTCGTTGTGTGCAGAAATCTGTATGAGGTGGATTTATGCATACATAAATCCACCAGGCATATTACTCATATTACTCCTAAACTTATTATGTTACATTGGCCACCTGTCAAGTATCGTGTAGATTTTAAGATTTGGCTGTGTAAGGCCACGCCTCCAGCCGTCCAGCTCACCGGTCTATGAAGACCTGGACTGCATTATTCATGCCACTTCATCATTATTTGCACCTGTGTGTAATTGCCACTGGGTGGTAGCAGTGTGTATTTAAGACCGAACCTCACTCTGTCTCATTGTGTAGTCTTGTAAAATCCACGCTTGTGAGGCATTGTTAGTCTTGCTAAGACTTATTTCTCCCTATTTGCGTATTTAAATCTAAACTCTTTAAACCAGTGCTGTTTATGTGTAAGCCAGCACTTTATTTTTAATGAACATTGTTTCCTTTTGTTTTCCTATTTGTAATACATCGTAACTGTAGCCATAGCCCAGACTCTGTATTACTGATAGTGTTTATTTTCGGAACCTCAGTTCCTTATTGTTTGGCTTTGCAATGTCTGTGCCTGCTGCAGTGCAGGTGGCATAATAAGTACAACCAAGTCCATCCTTGCATCTGAGTCCAGTCCTTAACTTCCTGTCCTCCGTGCATCTGAACTGTGCATGCAGCACAACCGTTACAGAAAGCTACACCAAAGATGGACTAAGTAGGGATCCCATTGCCCCATGAGGTGGGAGAGTTTACTGCCCAGCCTCCCAACCTCTACCAGCTGGTGGCAGATCAGCCGAGGGAGATCGTCCGTCTGGGGGCCGCCCCGGACGAATTAGTTTGCGGGGTTTGCGAACTCTCCATCTCCCATGCATCACCACCGACACCACTCTCCATCTATCCTGCAAACTGCAGGTTCCCTCAGCCGTTCTCTGGGGTGATTCGCCAGTGCGCCTGCCTGAGCACTATGACAGAAAATCCCACTGCATGCAAACACTTAATCCTTCAGTGTGCCCTGTATTTCACCTATCATCCAGCCCTGAGTGAAGAAGAGAAGATCGCGGCAGTGGTGACACGCCTTACTGGCAAGGCACTTGACTGGGTGACAGCTGTCTGTGGGGAATCAGTTTTTAACACCTATGTCGACTTTTTCCTGCAGTTTCACCCGGTCTTTGATCACCCTGGGAAGAAGGCTGGGGACCAACTGCTGGACCTGAGCCAAGGAAGCAGGACCGCAGCGGACTACGCCCTCAAATTCCACACCTGGGCTGGAGCCAGCGGCTGGAATGAGCCTGCATTACTGACTATCTTCCGATTGGGGCTGTGTCCAGAGCTATGGGCGAAGATGGCATGCAAGGATTTGGAAATGTCCCTGCCATCCTACATCAGCACAGGCATCAGCCTAGACCAGCTCCTGCAGGAGAGGCGGTGGGCCCAGCCCAGAGGCCCCACCCGGTTGCCAACAGAGGGGGCGGAGCCCATGGAACTGGGGTACTTCCAACCACCAGAATGTTGCCCCTGGTAGAAGACCGGCCCCTGCATCTATGGTCAAGAAGGAGGAACAGCGCCCTCCGAGGTGAAGGTGTCACCTGCAGCTATTACTGGACAACGTTTCAGGATTCCAGTCAAGGTAGCCTGTAACGCTGTGACCCTTTGCACAGAGGCCCTGATTGACTCTGGTGCAGCGGGCAGCTTCTTCTCCAACCAGCTGGTGCAACAACTCGGTGCCCCAGTCCACCAGCTCCACACTCCCCTCACCATGGCAGCAATAGATGGGAAACCTCTGGGCAACAGCAGCATGACCCACCAGAACCAATAATCCTCAGCCTTCCATGGCTGTTATCACAAAATCCCACCATCATCTGGCGTACAAAAGGTCTCAATTTCCGGTCACCCTCATATCGGCAGCGCTGCGGCCCCCTCACCATTGCCTCTACAACTGTCGAGAGTCCTGACTATGGCGACCAGCCCGAAATTCCCAAAGAGTACTGAGACTTGCAAATTGTGTTCAGCAAAGCCCAAACGACCCAGTTACCTCCGCGTCATGCGTGGGATTGTTCAATAGAGCTTCTGTCTGGTGCCTCACCCCTCAGGAGCCATGTGTACCCCCCATCGTTGGCCGAAACTCAAGCAATGCAGCAGTATGTACAAGAAGCTCTACAACAGGGCTTCATTCGCGTTTCCACTTCACCCGCATCCACAAGTTTCTTCTTCACACAGAAGAAGGATGGAGGTCTCTGCCCCTGCATAGACTACAGAGGCCTCAATGACATCACGGTGAAGTACCAATATCCACTGCCCCTGGTCCCCAGCGCTGAGGAGCAGCTGCAAGGTGCAAAAATCTTCACAAAACTTGACCTCCGCAGCGCCTATAGTTTAATCCGTATCAGGGAAGGAGACGAGTAGAAGACGACCTATGACACCACCTCAGGGTAGTATGAATACTGCGTCATGCTTTACAGGCTCGTTAATGCCCCCTCTGTGTTCCAGTCCGTCATTAATGACATATTAAGAGAGATGCAGGGAAGATTTGTCATCTCCTACCTCGTCGACATCCTCATCTACTCAAGTATTTACAAAGAATATGTGGAACACGTGAGGAGAGTACTCGAACGCCAACTACAACATGAACTCTACATCAAAACAGAGAAGTGCATCTTCAAACAATCCACCATCTTCTTCCTTGGCTATGTGATTGGACCAGAGGGAGTGGCTATGGAGGCCAAGAAGGTGAATACAGTAGCAGAATGGTCAATCTCATGGACAATAAAGGAACCACGGCGCTTCATAGGATTCGCAAACTTCTATCGCCACTTCATTAAAAATTTTAGCGCGGATGCCCATCCTCTGACGCAGCTGTTCAAAAGGAAACCCAAAAACCTGAGACGGAATCCGGAAGCTCAACACGCCTTCAACACAAATCTGTTCATTACTGCTCCTATACTCCAATTATCGGACTCTGAAAAGCCCTTTATGGTGGAAGTTGACGCCTCCAGTGCGGGCGTGGGAGCTATCCTGTCACAGCGGCATGGAACGCCAGAGAAGCTGTATCCCTGTGCTTACTCCTCAGGCAAGCTCACACCCACAGAGGCCAACTACGATGTAGGAAATCGGGAGCTTTTGGCAATAAAGCTAGTGCTTGAGGAATGGAGGCATTAGTTAGAGGGGGCCCATCATCCATTCCTTGTTCTGACTGATCATCGCAACTTGGAGTATCTGCAAAAGGCACAAGGACTAAATCCACGGCAGGCCAGGCGGGCACTTTTATTTACTCGCTTCAATTTCTCAATAACCTATTGCCCTGGCTCTAAAACATCAAACCAGATGCATTATCCTGAAGATATGAGGTTGTTATGACTTGAAAATCACAACAAAGAGAACGAGCAATGACAACTTAAACAAATTTATTCTTCACTGATTAGGTCGAAAAATTTCTCAAAATAATCCACTCTGCAATCTTGTAACACTCTAATGCCACTATGTAACTCTGATGCCAAAACAAAAACCTTTTTTCTACTGACCAAAATCACAGCATTTATATAGACTAGGAACATTCTGGAAAGATCTACAGCAGTCCTGGGTGATCCGGCCCCCTCCAGGCAAGAAGATGCCAGACACCTCTAGAAAGCACTAGTCTATTTCATCACAAACAAGTGGTATTGCATCAGATCATGTTTTGCTACAGACATACCACCAGAGGGTGCTAAATGATGAACAAAATAAACAAATAGCTGACAAGTAAGGCAGCACAAATAAATCTCCATTTATAAATGATATACAGTGCTGTACATAAAATACTCATACATAACAAGGTAGAGAAGGATCTGGAAGCAGAAGAGCGGATTCTGCCCTCCTACTGCATCCTTGCCCCGATCGTGTGGCAGTTGGATCGGGAGATAGCGAAGGAGACCAGGAGGAATCCCCCTACTACCTCAGTGCCAGCGGGTAAAACGTTAGTTCCCGCTAAGCTTCGAGGGCGAGTGATTCTGTGGGCCCATACCTCTTTGTCAGCAGGACACCCTGGAGTCAAGAGAATAACACACATCATCAGCTGAAAATATTGTTGGCCTCACCTGGCCTCTGATGTGGAAACAGATGTGCGCTACTGTTCTACAGGCGCAATGTCCAAAACACCACGACAGCTGCCTGCAGAGAAGCTTAACCCACTGCCGGTTCCCCATCATCCATAGGCGCAGTAGATTTTGTGACTGATCTACCCTCATCAGAAGGTAACACATGTATCCTGGTGATCAGTTTTCTAAATTCTGTAAATTTGTGCCTTTTGCTGCATTACCGTCTGCTCTCCAAGTTGCATGTGTCATATTCAAGCAGGTATTAAAAAATTTTGGCCTTCTGGAGGACATCGTCTCCGACCGTGGGCCTCAATTCACATCCCAATTGTGGAGGGCTTTCTTCAAGAAGCTGGGAGCCACCATTAGCCTCACCTCAGGATACCACCCTGAAGAGAATGGGCAGGCGGAGAGAGCCACCTGGGGAGGTTCCCATGAGCATACTGCCATCAGTGCCAGAGGGATCCAGGGGACTCAACCCCTTCGAGTCCATGCTCAGACAGAAACCTCCCCTGTGCCCATGGGACCAGAGCCAGACAGGAGTCCCAGTGGTGGACATCTGGTTCAAGGAGGCGGAGAGGGTCTGGGAAACCACAGACCTCCAGATCCAAAGAGCTCTCCGGCACCAAAAGATCCAGGCGGACCGGAAACATCGAGACTCCCCCAAATTCCAGCCGGGGGACTAAGTCTGGGTCTCAATAAGAGACCTGCACCTCTGCCTGCCCAGCAGGAAATAGAGCACACGGTTCATTGGCCCCTTCCGTGTCCTCTGGAAGGTCAATGAATCTGCCTATACAAAACAGTTGCTGTCTAAGTACCACATAATTAACACTTTCCATACCTCTCTGCTTAGGGTGGTGATTGCTGGACCCCTGGCGGAGGCTACCCCCCCCGAAGATCCTCCCCCTGTCCTGGAGGTAGACGGAGGCCCAGCCTACCGGGTATGCAGCCTGCCATGGTCTGGAGGAGAGGAGCTGGGAAGAGCGTGATGACATCTTGGATTTGCAGCTGACTTCCACCAAGCCATCCCGGACCAGCCTGCTCCGCGCTCCAGAAGGCGCCCTTCTGACTGAAGATCAGGCACGCTGTAGCGCCTTGGGGGGGGAGGGGGGTGCTGTAAGGCCACGTCTCCAGCCGTCCAGGTCACCTGTTTATTAAGACCCGGACTGCATTGTTCACATTGCGTCACATTGTTCTCTTAGCTTATTGTGTATGTATTCTGTCATTTTTATCTATTTTATCTATTTTACTGTTGCTTTTTTATGTCTGTAAAGCACTTTGTGACACTTGTCTGTGAAAAGTGCTAGACAAATAAAATTTACTTACTTACTTATTTACACCACTTCATCATTATTTGCATCTGTGTGTAATTGCCACTGGGTGGTAGCAGTGTGTATTTAAGACCGAGCATTACTCTGTCTCACCCACAACTCTGCAGGATTGTTAGTCTTTTTTAGACTTACTTCTCCATATTCGCGTATTTAAATCTAAACTCTTTAAACCAGTGCTGCTTATGTGTAAGCCAGCACTTTATCTTTAAGAAACATTGTTTCCTTCTGTTTTCCTATTAGTAATAAAGCATAACTGTAGCCATAGCCCAGACTCTGTATTACTGATAGTGTTTATTTTCGGAACCTCAGTTCCTTATTGTTTTGCTTTACAATGTCTGTGCCTGCTGCAGTGCAGGTGGCATAATAAATACAACCAAGTCCATCCTTGCACCTGAGTCCAGTCCTCAACTTCCTGTCTTCCGTGCATCTGAATTGTGCACGCTGTACAACCGTTACAGGCTGTTTACTTTTAAAGCCTTGCATATGTCCATGCACCTGCTTATCTGAGTAATTTAATTTCAGTTAAGGTAAGTGCTATCAATCTCAGGCCATTCAACCAACCAGTGGCGTAGCGAGAACTGAAAATTTGGTGTGGCACAGATCATCCCTTTAACCTCTTAAACCTGAATGCCCCCGGTACTCGGGGCAATCATCACGTATAATTAATACAGCATGTTTCCTAATAGTATCATCGTCATGTGGCACATCCTCTTAAATGGAAGAAACTTGGCAAAAAGTTCATGATGACCAATTTTACCTAAAAAGCACCAAACAAGTAAATAAGCATGTAGCAAAGCATAGGGCAGAATAATATCAGTGCTCCATCGCTAGCATTTCTACTGAATTTGTGCTATGCATACAAACGATACACTAAATGAAAGAAGAAGGTCCACAGAAGGTCCACACTTTACATTCTACAGCGATGAGCAAAAATTTTTTCCTTACCATTGCTATTTAGTAATTCAAAAAAACTGCAATCGAGGGTAAATCTGCACCGTCTATTGCTAGTCCAATGCGTATGCATTATATTGAAACTACATCTCCCCTGCATGTTTTTTTTTTTTTCCAGGGCACTACTTCCAAAGAGTACAAGCCCTGGGGTGCGTTCAAAGTTGGCAACACGTAGCAAAACGTATATTTAAACAGCAGCAGTAGCGCGCTGAACACCCCGTTGTGTCACGCAAGCGTTGCAACTATGGCAGCCGAGAGGGCCATACTGTGCGTTCTCTTGGAAGAATTCTCGGAGCCTGATGAAATAGGTTCAAATACATGTTTGATTTTTAAACTTTTTAAACTTCTACTTACCACAAACATGTCATTTGATGTCATCAACCGTGGTGAATACCAAGCTTCAAGAGATGCATTTATATACTACCCTCATTGGATTAATTGTGCCACTGCCTTTTTAAGATGGCGCGATTTATATACATGCTGCAGCTGATTGCATAACACCCCTGGCACACCCACCAAACAGGAGAAAACATACCTCAAACACCGTTGTGCACCATTGCACACCGGTTGGAGGAAACAGGTCGTTCAACCCGAAAACCATAACAAAACGATGTGCACCAGCGTGACTTTGAACGCACCCCTCAGCATTCCCATTGCACCTAGGCTCGCGTCACCAGGCTCTTCATACAGGGGTGAAGAGCCTGGTTTCCATTCACTCTGAATTTTGTCTGGATTCCGGTTCCGGTCCGGAGAGCGCATCCGGAATTCACCAAATTCACCAAAGTAAAAGTGTTCACCAAAATAAAACTTTAAATTTTGGCGCACCATCGATTTCTGTCTCCGATTTTGAAACATTTTATTAATTTAAACATGGACGTACAAAATTATATTCTTTGAATTAAAAAGTTTCACCGCATTTTTATTAGCTTGGCGCATCCATCGAATTCCAAATCCTGTCTCTCTCGCCCTGGTTCCGGTTGCTTACCAAAACAGCCACTGAACGGCCCTAGACTATATTGCACCAATGTATTTGCTCCTCAGTGATTGGCTTGCGATGCAGTCAATTTGATATTGGGGGTGGCAATTTTATTCTATGGGCTCTGGCGTTTCCAACGAGCCCTCAATGACCATAATCGCTTAGCCTGAGATGGAGCCTTGTGCTCCGGGTGCGTGAAATTCAGAGTTCATGCGCCATTACACACGTCCTTATAGAGTGCAACAATAAACGTTAAACTGATATATTTTTGGTATTTTCGCAATAATTATCCACTAAACATTCAGCAGTCTTCATCACAGTAGTTCCTATGGCTTGCCAGCTGACTCTGTCATGGGTAGCGGGTAATTTCTAATTTCGGCCAGCTGGTGTCGGTGTCTCGCGTTGGGATACATACCTGGGTTGGATTTCATCCAATCTAAATCTCCTTATCCACCTTATTCCTGAGGGCGCTACTGTAGATATGACCATGGGTGCAACTTCCGGCGGAAGTAGTTTTTAGTGAGTGGCTAGTCAAGAACAGCAGCGTTTCTTTCAGTTAACTTAGCGATTACAGCTCGTTTTTTTAACAAATTAACGTGCTTTTCTTAACACGTTGACTGCCGACAAGGAGATAACTTGCAGGTTCTAGGGGTCTCCCATTTGCCATTCTAGGTTTTTTTTACATATGGTCAATGTTTGTTTACGGCGCTATTTATAGGCAGATACAGAGCGTCTTCCCATGATCCTCTGGGGGAAAACCCTCTATTCGAGACAAGTCGTAGCTGGTGGTGGGATGTAACTGTTGCATTCGGTATACCAATAAAGATTTTTCTTGTAGCGGTATTTGTGTAAAAGACATTGCGCAATTGTGCCATAATTTGATTTGAAGGTCAACACTTTGTAAAATGGCGTGTATGAGTGCAGATGAAGTCGCGGAACTGTTAATGGAAATTGATAATAATTTTGTGTTCAATACCCACTTCCACAGGTTGCAATCCGGTTGCCATAACTCCAGTTCTTCCTTTATGACAACTGCCAACCAGTCTGCTGATCCCCAAAGTTACCTATGTTAAACTACGGGATAACTTGTACTGGCAGGATTTGGTGCACCCGCCATTACGAGTTATCTTGTAGTTGGCAGTCAACGTGTTAAAATGTCCCTTCAGAGCTCCAGCACCTATTGTGCTGTTTGAGGCTGAACTAACAACCAGAGGAAGCTAAATTTATGGTTTGATCAACAGTGTTTTGAACACGCACCCAGAACATAGGGTATTGCCCTTGTGTTCAGCGAAACGGTTTCCATTGCCTACCTACAGAAGAGGAAGCCAGAATTTGGCTGAAAAACCTGAATTTGAAAAGACCCCTGAAAACATAAGGTGCTCATTTCATTATGTCGACAAACATTATGTCAGACAGACCGCCGCAGAGGAGACGCTGGGTCCTCAGAAGCATTTTCACAGCAGTGCCAGGAGAGCACAAGGTATGATTTCACGTGTAGGGAGGACAGAAAATTGTTGTATTTGTCCAGTAATGCCAGTCAGTGTAACTCACGTTTCATCCTGTACAGTTTAAGATGAGGCTGTAGAAGTAGCAATAGTCTACTACAGTACAAAATAGCCTACTCTGTTCCAAACAATAGTCTTGCACTCCAAACCTCATTTCACTAAAATTAAAAGTATGGGAAAAATGTATTCACTGTGTTTTACATGTTATAGTTTTGGATTAGCCAGCAACTTAATACCGTATAATGTAGTTGGCTGGAGTAGAGCTAATTTGACTCGTACTGTCGGATGGCTTAATTTAATCTGTATAACAATCCATTACGTTTCATATATAGAGCAATATTTACCGCTGCAATATAGTGTTTCCTTCATAAATATTCTCAGAAAGTACTTGTATATCTGTTTTAAGGTACATAAGGTCGTATACTACCTCCTTTAACAGAACGCGACTGACCTTGTTGCTGTGGAAGTACTGCATATGCTTCGGAGCTTTGTAGATTGTTCATAGCTTCGCAGTCTGTGGCAACGGAGTCGCTAATGTAGCCAAATGCGCTAGTGTGGCCACTGCTTCAGGTCGTTCTCCCATTCTTCGATAGTGGAAGGCAGCGGTACCGTAACTTTATCCCGTCTGAGGGCTAAAAGGTGATGTTCCCTCATATATTATTTTCCAATCGCTTAAAAAAAGAGGATTCGTGAGCCGTTACCATGGTAAACAGTTCAGTGACAGGATGCAGCGGAAGTTACGCCCAGAATTCGCTCAAGGGATCATGGGACGTGATAATAATAAGGTGGACATAAACCTGTTCCGTCTTTCGGTACCCGCTCGAGTGTTTCGCTTGAGTTGGTTAGGTACGGTCTGGTGTTTGTCCGAGGTTTCTGTCTACTACAACCTGTAGCATCTTGTGGTTTTAGTGGTGGGTATATCCATGTGAGCATAAAATTGCCGTGGATTTAGGACTTCATTCCTTTCTTCTCACTCTGGAGTAGGTTCCCTTCTTGGGGGCTGAATATATAGAGCTCCTGTTCTGTTTTCGTCCTTTTCTTCCCACGAGAGCTAAGAAATGAGGCTATTATTGAGGGAA
The DNA here is from genome assembly GCA_029692085.1 of Gymnothorax javanicus. NCBI lineage: Eukaryota > Metazoa > Chordata > Actinopteri > Anguilliformes > Muraenidae > Gymnothorax > Gymnothorax javanicus. The sequence goes on along the minus strand of CM056204.1, from coordinate 2,401,530 downwards.
CAGGACGTGTTTCTTCCTATTTCGTTCAGTTTATCCCCCGGGTTTCGAGCTTCCCCCGATTTACAGAGGCTCGTATTTTGAGTTGAATAGACAGTCGAGTGGCTGCGAGGCATTAGAGAATATTTTGTCTTTCTTGTTAGAATTCAATAAGGGGGATCAGGTACAAATCCCTCTCCCGTACGTCCACGTAAAGTACGGGCCACCTTCACAGTTCCAAAGCATCGCAAGACAACAGTCTGGTGTCACTAAGTCAGTCTCCTTACGGAGAGTTTTGAGTTCATGTATCTTTTGTGCGTTCCTTATTGTGGCACCTATTGACTGTTCCGTTTCTCGCCCTGTTTTATAAAGGGTAGTTTTTCTTTGTCCCTCGCGTCTTCTCCCCAAACATCCAGTGGTTATTTCTCGCTCTTGCGGTAGTAACTTTTAGACCCCCATTTGATCGCTCCTGGTTCTCCGAACACTGCCCTCGTAACAGATTCATCGTATGGCAATGAAGCATAACTAGATGACTCACTGGAAATAGCATAGTGGGTAAATCATTGAGCTTTTTTTTTCTTTTTCTGCATTCCGGCTTTTAGGCGACATTGCGCATAAAAAGACTTAATGAGCGCAGATGTACAGTCGCTAAACTGGTTTGTTTCTGATATTTTCGCTGTGATTGTCCACTAAATATTCAACAGTTGTTTTCAAAGTCGTCTTTAAAAAGAATCCATGCGCAATTATGTGCAATTACTGAGAGAACGCTGAAATAGAGGCGCTGGATTGGGGTACATGACGTGTTTTGCTGACTCACTCTTGAAATTTAAAATGCGGCATTGCATATTGAGTCCTGTCAGCTAGCCTAGTGGCTAAGCTGTTGCAGTCCAATGTGAGAGGTTTGAGGCTCAAATCTCAGTTCAGGCAGAGGGTTTTTATGAGCAGCAGAGGCATAGTTCTTGTATAAATAATAGCTGGGTGTTTGTTAATTTTACTTTTTACCATTTTAACTTATCTTTATATTAATAATCTTGTTTTTTTGCCTGTTTTATTGAAAAAAAATCTGCTCCAGTGGGGTCAAACTTCAATTCCTTTGTATGTATTTTCTTTGAATGGGAAAATGTATACAGGTTGGTTGCAATAAAAAATCAATAGATAAAATTGTTGTAATTACATGGAATGTATGCCTGTAGTAACACATAAGTGAAATTAAATGGGTTTTACAGTTTGGCACCTGAGAAATCTGAAATGCTACACAGTGCCAATTTGGAGATGCCACCGAGACATTCCCAAACTAAAACCCCCTTAATTTTGCTCTAATTTACTTGATTAGAATAAACTTTGGCACAGATAATGGTAAGATTCTGTGTTGTAATTTTTTTAAGAGGTCTCAGACTGCAACTAATCAATTTCACAAAAGATTAAAGTAAAACTTTGTTTGGCGCAAATGAGATGTTTCATTTATGCTGTGTTCCATCTTCACTTACTCTGACTCAATGACATATATACTGATTTTTACACAATGACAAAAATCCCCAAGGTCTTACCTTTATAATGATAACAAGATTATTCAAATGGACCAAGTAGTTGCAGAGATATACTCATTTCCATTTGGGAATCTCATTATTGAGCCAGAGGCTCAGGGCTTTAGAGGTTAACCAATCAGGTGACAGCAGAGCAGTTTTTCTTGATTTTCCTGTCTGTTCTGTCTCTCAGCAGAAATTCCGAGCCAACCGCCCCATCAAGAATGGCTCCACTCACCTCTGGGCTCCTGTCTGATGTCATCATCACCAACCAATCAGAATCCAGCTCCCAAAACCTATTCCCGAGTGCACCTATGGGGTTCTGGAGAATTCCATATCTGAGCTAAAAAAAAACTTTTCGTTGCGTTTTTGTCATCTCCCTGTGCACGTTTACTTTTTGTGTATATATGCTCATTTCAAAGTACTTGTTCTAATGTTGTTGTTGCAATATATGCTTCTATGATGTAAGAGATCTGTATTACTTTATCAGTTTTGAATAAAATTACGATATAAAAGGGACATCATGCATTGTGTCTGTTTTTGTTTTCTATTCTCCATTCCTGCATTTGCCTGAAACAGTGAAATTTGTAAGTGTCTCAAATGTTCATCTGTAATTCAACAAACACATGTATGGGAGGAGAACACTGGTTTTTCATAGGCTACAAAAGAAACTTTTTTTTAGCGACATCTATTTCTGCTGTAGTTCACACAGGTTTCTGGTTAAACACAATACACCATTTACGCAATGTTATTTGATAAAACTACAGTAGATCTTAAAACATCTGCTGAAACAAAGAACACTTGAGGGTATTTCAGCTCAACTATAATTTTTTTGGAGAAAGTGACTAAATCTACCTATAAGAGCACGAATGAATGGCTGAAATTAATATGTTGCGGAATTGAATGGCATTCAATTCAAACGGAGATATTGTCCCTGTCAGAGACCTGTGCGTCAGTGAAGATGAGCAAAGCAAAACAGCGCCCACATGTGGTCATGTTTAGAAGCAATACATTTATATTCCGCAGTGCCTCCCTGGTAATATTACTGTTTATTGCATTGAAAAATATTTGCTTTTTGGAACAGGCTCGCCAAATTGAATTAGTTAATCAAATAGCTCAGTTTACCCATTGAAGGTGCATGAGTGAATTTACATCACACTTTTGTGTTTGTCTCAACACTTTTTGTCAACATCACTACTGAAATGAAGTTAGTGTTGTTTTCGGGCATCTTTTTTGAGAGTGTATAAAGCAGATCCTCAAATCATGCCCTAAAAATAAAAATATGTCCCTGGTTTTCCTTCTTCCTAGGTAATTAATTAACTAATCAATACTGCTGAATGGCCAGTCTACATACCTGACAGCTTGATCAAAGGAGGGTGGAAAACCAGCTGTTTTTGAGAACCTTGATTTGAGGAACAGGGATCACTGCAGTTCTTTCTGGGAATCAAAGGAACAGCTGTTCTGCTATGATAAGTGGTACTGGGAGATGAGGTTCTGCACAGGTAATGTTAGAACAGAAAATCATGAACTGGAAGCACCCTTTCCAACTAACACAGCATGAAACCAATGCTGTAATGCCAGCTAACATTTTGACCATTTAAAATGATGTGAATTAATGCGAGAAACTGTGAGTTCTTTTTCCTGACAGTCTATTCTTCAGGAGCTGAGAGTCGGTTGTTGCTTTCCACTTTCTTTTCCATTTTTTGTGGGGGGCGGGGTTTATGAGTGTTAAGGATGTGACAAAATTTAAGTATCAAAGCCTGAGCTCAGGATTTGTTAACATAAAAAGATAACTAACAGAAAAATGAACTATTAATAATGGTTAATATCAGTAGTGTAACGCAGGTGCACAGATGAATGTGTAATACGTAGTACGCCTGAAGAGTCAAAACCAAAACAGAAAACAAACAACTGACAACCTGACGAACCAAAAGCTCGGGTCGGGTGAGGAATGTAGACGGGAACAGGGGAGGATGACTTCACATCTCCAACCCTTCCATCTTTAGAGCAGCAGGACCATGTCAGGAACCTATAATTCAACAGCTCCCAAATGATTGTTGAAATGTCTTAATGAGGAAAAAAGAAAACAAAAAGCAAACATCACATGAGAAAGGCATTGGGGGAGAGGGGGAGAGAGAGAGAGAGAGAGAGAGCAAAGGAGAGATGTTGATGGACAAAAAAAACTTACTGGATATTCTTCCGTTATGTGATTTTGCAATATTATTTTATTTCATTATTTTTGTTTGGGTTCTGTCAGGGAGGGCGGCAACTCTATTTTATGTTTGCTTTTGATTTCCATTCCTCCCCCAGCAAATAGCTTTTAACAAATAAAAAAAGGTGACTGGAACTTCCCTAACGTCCCAGTGTCTGCTCTACCGGCTCTCCTCAAGGTGTGTAACAGAGTGAAACAGCCTCCTCGAAGCATCGCACAGGATTCTGTCTGTGTTGTGACCTGTGCTATAACATGGCACACTGCAGAAACATGTTCTGCAACCTGTGCTATAGCATTTTACAGTGCGAAAACATGTTCTGTCATGTGTGCTATAACATTTTAAAGTGCAGAAACATGTTGTATAATGTGTTATAGCATGTTACAGAGCAAAAACGTGCTGTAATGTGTTCTATAGCATGTTACAGTGCAGAAACATATGCTGTGACTTGTTTTATCACATAATACAGTGCAGAGACGTGCTGTGATGTGTGCTATAGCACGTTACAGTGCAGAAACCTGTGCTGTGATGAGCTAAAACAGAAGTTCTCGACCTTAACCAGAAAAGGCCAGTGTGCAGTTATACACCTGAATCCATTAATCAACCTCCAGAGCAGACATTCTCAATTTTATCCAGGAAGGGACTGGTGCAGAGGCGGTCCATCGGCAGTGAGAAAGGCCTTCAGAAACTTCTTGCCGTTTAATTTTCCTGATTTGCAACAGCTGCTCAGACTAATTGCTTGAACGATTGTCAAATTTAATTTCGATAGCATTGTGATACAATACACCGCAAAATTATTATGCGTTTTTTTCTGCACGTAAATGGTGACTTAAAATATCAATATGGCTTTATAAATTCTGTGCTCATGTAGCTAGTGAAATGGCTCAGATTAGCGTAAATTAGTTTGCGAGGCTCATAAAGCAATAAGCCATGAGATTCCGTTCTGTATTCTGAATGAAGTCACGGCTAAAGGGCATTGTTAGGCACAATGCAGAGCTGAGTGACAATTGTAAGGATAGCGAAAATAAATGCTGCGAAGTCAGCGAAAGTTTTGGATTTTTTGAATTTATATTGCCATCCTTACAATGCCATATCAATTACATAAATATAGGCAATAGGCATTCAATTTTTCATTATCATTTCTTATTAAAGGTCATGTAATGGTCTTGGTTGTTCAGTCAATAAATTGTTTGATTGTTAATCAGGCTAACTAAAGGGAGAACAGCTTGAGGGCAATCAAGTGGTAAATAATGTGGTTACTCAAGGCCCTCAGAACACCTGACGGCACGCCGCTGGATTGGTGTGGGTGCAGGCTGTCATTCCAACCATGCTGTAACACACCCGATACTACGAAACAGTTTTTCCTGATCGATAGAATCAGGTGTGTAACTGCTTAGTAGGAATGAAACCCTGCACCCACACCGGCCCTTTCTGGATAAGTTTGCAGATGCCTGCTCTTTGCTAAAGGTCTTGATTAGTCTGATATTGGTCTTGATTAGTCGGATAAAGATAGTGACTCGTCAGACAAAGGTTTGATTTGTCGAATTGGATGTGAAACTGCTTTATTACTGCTTCTGCTGAGCACACGTCACCTCATTACTGTTTCACAGTCACAAATCCAACACTGGCTGCAGAAAACAAGGTCAGGTTAATATATTGCATTTGATAACTAGCACAAGACACAGGGCTTAATTGAAAATGCCACTGTATAGTGACACCACTACCTTCAATTTTTTAAACTTTGTCCTGAGGAGAATTTTCCAGCACAGGTTCCTCTTTTCCCCAAATGTGACCCCAAGTTTAACCCTAACCAGGCAAGGGGCACTTCCAAGTCATGACTTCATCATCTTATTCTGATAAGCTTCACTCTGTACAATTACTTTCAGTTTACTTTTCTGTACATTCATTGTTTTAAGTTCCTCATTGAGATCTCCCCCAACTGATTTACAGACATAAAGGCTGACAGAAGAAAGTTGCTTGTGTGGACAGATGGACTTACAGTCAGGGAAACAAGACGGACAGACAGACAGACAGACAGACAGACACCCTTTTCATGCATCTTGAACTAGTCGGATATCTGTAAAGTCCAGTGAAACTGGGTCCAAGACACATTTGGGCTACAGTTAAATCAGATTTCTCTTCTCAGGAGTCTTGATATGCATTGTGGCCACAAAGCGGTCAAGTATAAATGGATTAGTCAACTTTAGCGCTATGTTCTGCCAAATATTACAACAAGACTAACGCGCAGGCAGTGAGAAACAAATTCTCAATGGCAGCATGATGCTTTTGCCATGGTCACGCCTTTACCAGTGTTTACGAACCCTGCTCCTGCCGTACCCCTGCCCTGTACAGTTTAGATATCTCCCTGATTTAACACACCTGATTCAGCTGATCAGCTCGTTAGTGCAGCACTTGATGAGCTGTACTGGGTGAGTCAGATCAGGGAGGTGTGCTGTAGAATGTGCAGGGCAGAGGAACTTCAGGAACAGGATGGGGGTTAGGAAATGCTCGGTACCGCACACATGAAGTTAGTTGACCTTTGCAGCTCCCGGCTGTTTATACTGGGCTAGAAAACAAAGCTGTTTTTCTTACTGTGCACCTGTAACCTAAACAATTATTCAATTATCTCTTGTCCACATCCTTGTTTATCCTCGTCTGTTTCCTTTCAGTTCATCTCATTAATTTAGAGTATTTATTCTTCTGTTTCTCCCCATTTAGGCGGGTAGCCTTCATCTGGTTTCGCCATTTGAGTTTGTAGCACTGCCCTGTATGTTCTCCCAAAGCTTGTATTGGTTTGTTTATCCCTTCACTCTTTAATTAATAAACTCCATGTCCCTGCAACTGGGTCCTCCTATCCAGTCTCTGCCCTGGCACCCTCCTTTAGCGTCCTGGGGTGTCAGGGCGTGACACTCCGGTAGGATGGAAGGTGGTGACAATTTTGGGGGCCCACAAATTTTGGGGGGCCAGTTACAATGGAGGGCACAAAAAATTAGGTTTAAAAGTGGGATGCCCAGAGCAATAATCATTCAGAGATCCCCGCATTCAAAGACTCGCCACCCCTGGTTAAAAGTCAAACTAATACACAACAATGACGTGTTTTCTGACAGTAATTTTATTCTTTCCCAACTCTATAGTATTAGCCTCAGTATTAGAGTGAGATTTTTCCATTAAACGCATTGTACAGGACATTAAAATACCACAGAAAACCCACGGAAAGGGCATTAGGGGGTACAAATAGAGCAGTGGGATCGCTTACCATCACCAGTGGGCAATTTTTTTTATTATTATTATTATTATTTTTATGTTGTTGGTGTGACACCTTTATTTTTTTTTCCTCTGGTTTCACTTTCCGTTCTGGTAAAATCCCCCGTGCTCGAGAGGGGTGTGGGTTCTTCTGCATTTAAGGCTCATTCTGCATCACTCAGGCCATCATCTCACCTCTGTCTCTGCTTCGAGCTCCTCTGTCACACCAGCAGCAGCAGCAGTTGACGGCAGCAGCCCAGCCCATAACCAACATGAACAGCAAAACTCTTCTGCTCCTCGCGCTTATCGTCTGCAGCAGCTCTGCTCAAAGTGAGTTTCTCTCATTTGCTCTGTCTCCCAGGATCTTTCCTCTTCTCTCTGTACCTCTCTCTCTGATTCTCTGTGTCCATGTTCATACCTCTCTCTATCTCTCCATACAGTACACAGTGTTTCTCTCTGCATGCAATACATTAAATGTCTGACCACAGGGGAAAAAATCAGTTCTACTAATGTACGTCTGTACCTCTGTACCACAGTCTTTTTGTGTCTCTGAAGGTCTGCCTGATGGACTATATACATTTTATGAATTTCTCAACTACTGCATGTATTAGATCAATTCCACAGATACAGATTAACTGTGGTCAAATGTTAAAAGTAATTTTCAAATGAGATTTTTTTTTAAATACAGAAACCCAGTTTACTTCAGTACTGTGCTTTATATGTGTCTGTTGATGTGGCCCATGAAGCTCATGAGTCATTTTGGATAAATTGTCAAATAAATGCAATTTAATGTCAATTTAATGCAAAGTATACATAATATGTAGTTTAAATAATTATTGTACATGTAATACTGTGTATTTTCCTCTGTCTGACTGTCTGTCTGTCAGTCTGCATAATTGCAGCATTTAAAGAGAAATTATTTTACGCGCATCTCTTACACAGACCTGGTTGGTGGGAGGTCGCGTTGCTGGTGCCGAACCTTCCGTGATGATCTGGGAGTTCCCCGTAAATTAATTAAAAGCCTTGAAGTCATCCCGCCAACCAACTCCTGCGATAACTTGGAGATCATGTGAGTGACAGGGACAGTGGGTGTGGATGGGGTGTGTGTGTGTGTGTGTGCGTGGGCAGGGGGGGGCATCTTAACTTATTTGGACTTAGGCCAGCAGAAATTACAAGCGTTCATGAGCTTTCAGCAAACAATAGGAATGAAGAACTGATAATGGCGATGTTTGTTAGCCAGATTTGCTTCATTTAAACTTTTAAACTTACCACAGACACTGGTAACACTTTACAACAAGGGTATGCTAATTAAAAACTGGTAATGCTGTAATAAGCATTAACAATCAGTTAATAAAAAATTAACTAATGTATCTGCATGCTGAATAAGCATTATGTAACCACAATTAACAATCTATCAATGCTCTTAGTCACCCTTATAACAAAGTTGTAAACATCCCTTATGTATCCTTTAAGTAAGGCTTCATGCAATTAAACAATTCAACAAAATAAACATTAATAGCTTAGTTAACATGTACATAATTTGTAAATGATTACTGGACACAGTAATTAACTGTTAACTAACTGAGCTGATGCTTGTTACTACATTATCAACTGCTAATAAATATACCCTTATTATGAAGTGTTGCCTTGAAATTGCATTTGCTCTTGATGGGTTTCTTTTAGAGAGAAGCAAAGCTGATCCATGAACATTACACTCAAATCAATGTCATTTATTCGTTATCTAATCTACTTGCTCCTTCGCACAGTCATGGCGTAGGGGCTGGCTGGAGACTATCCCAGCATGCATTGGGCCAGGAAGCAGGGACACACTCTGTACAATACGCAGGATTCAGACACCATTCACTCACATACTCTCATACCAGCGAGCAGCTTAAAGCGTCGAATTAGTCTGGCATACATGTCCTCAATGAGAGAGAACCGCAGTTCCTCGAGAAAACCATGGAATTAAAAGTCAAATGTGCATGCCTATCAGACTACAATTAGTGACAAACTAAGTACATGACTTCAGTACAGGAACCATTCATTGCATTGCCCAATCATCTCCCTCTTTGTTCTTCCAGCCTGAATCTGACCAATGGGAAACGCCTTTGTCTGAATCCCAGCGCCCAGAAGATTCAGGATATCCTGAATAAACTTCGAACGTGAGTGGCTATGATGTCGTTGTTTTTGGGATCTCCCTTACTTGTGCTGTCTTTGACTAAATTATGGGATGTTTCCAATTGCATTTTGGGGCATCTGAAAGGGGAAACAAAGGACACATTTTCAGTAGACTTTGTTGACATGACATGAACTGCACACTAACAACAGTGTAAAGTGAGGATGTTTTTCCAAAAATAGGGGAATGTGTCTTTCCACTCTCCCCCAGCTCTCCACATCTGTGTTTCAATGCTCAGTCTTAAGCTGGAAACAGGCCAAGTTCTGACGTCCCTGGTATTTAAGATGCAAGAAAAGAGAACAAAAGAGTTTCACAATATAAACAGAGTTCTTTTGAACCCAAATGTGCGTGTTCAAATATTTTAAGCCATAAATATGAATGACAAGCACTTATCAGATGTTATTTACTGTCACGAGTATGTACACTATCTATTGAAATTTACTGACGCTATTCAGCTTTTATGTTGTATTGTTTGCAAACTAGAATGTGTGTGCAGATCCCATTTCACAGCCACTTGTTTTGCTGATGCTGATTGGTGCATTTCTGCCTCTTCACAGGAAGAGAGGCACCTCTGAGGACCAATGAAGACCTTGCACACGGATTCCTTCCTGTATAAATGGCAACTTTCTGACCCCTGGACCAGAGGTGTGGATGATGTGTTTTTGAGAGACATTTAATGCTTTTTATGTGATATTGTTCACGGACCCATTACTCAGTCCTTACGCCCTTCTACCTCCCTACCCCCAAACCCCTGTGAGTGATTGGTGAAAGGTCGCCTCAGGGCTTGCAATACATTAGTAGCTTATATATATATATATATATATATATATATACTGTATATATTTATATAAATATATATATATTGCATATCTGTTATACATTAATTGTTGGTCATTATTGTTATTTATTGTTTGTGTGTTGAATGAATAAAGTAATAAATAACTTTTATGGTATAAACAACAATCTTTTCATTTACACATACACTATTTCAGACCATCCGTCTCAAAGATTTTCTATCGCGTAATAGAAGGGCAGGAGACCTCAAAATGGCAGACAGCAAAGTATGTTCCAGGAGCAGAAGAAATAGTTATGAAGTTTTATACTAGCACTGCAGGTCTTGTTTTATAGATTTGTGCCCACAATTTTAGGTCCAAAGCAGAAAATATCAAAAGCATCTGTTATGTTAGTAGACAGTCAACCATACACACTGTTATGAATTGATTGAATTTAACAGTTCAATTCATGCATTGTCTCCTTGTTATTTTAACTGTAAGTGCAGTCCTGCAAGCATTTAACTGTGGTAAATAGTTAACATACACAGAACCTCTGTAATAAACTGATGGTAAAATTACAGTTAAAATAACTGGCAAAAAAAGTTGCCAGTTTATAACAGTGCAGGCAGGAGTGTAGTAAAATAATCAGGTTACTAGGTGTAATTGTGGCCGTAATTTGCAGTACACTGTAAAACTGTGGAACATGTGACATGTTTATAATCTTAACACCAGTGTGTAAAAGCTAAATGCCTGGTGATTATTTTGGTAAATAGGTGTTCTCATTCAAAACACTGATGTTTATTGGATGTTGCAATCAAGGTTTTTCAGATTTCTTTGAATACACCTTAAAACTGAATCTAAACACTGTGACATGTTTAAAAAGTGTTACAAAAAAGTGTTTAGCAGATGTTCAGAAATTAAACACTTGGTTTTACAGTGTAGGGACATTGCTGTTTTAGCAAAGTGAAAGGTATTTAACCTTAATTACTTACTTACTTAGCATAGCCTGTGTTCACTAGTAGCACCTAAAAACTGACAAAGTGCACCTTTTCCTGAGAAATTCCTATAAAAACTTAGAATACACCAAGGTTTACTGAAGATTTGAGGCCAACTCAGTTAACCTCGGAAAAATTTTACCGAGATAGACCGAAGTTTGTCTGCTAGGCCTGTGCTCACACCAGAACAAAGGGAGGTGTGAAGACAGTCAAAACATATGCCTCATTAAAGACCTCCCACCCGTACTGCAGTCCAAACACCAATTAATTATGCAAATTACCAGTACTGCCTGTTCAGCGAGGTGCAGTGTAATTAAGCCAGGCCCTAGATGCAGTCTGGATGAAGTACAGGCTTACAGTACTGGCCATTCCAAAGTTCCCCAATCCGAAATTTGCTGAATTTTCAGTGATAATTCATTCTGCAAATTTTCCTGAATTTTTTTGGGCTACCTAATTTTTAATGGAAAACTATCCAAAAAATTTTTTTGGCCACCAAAACATTTTCAGATATTTGAAAAAACATGAATATTCGCCAAATTTCGTGGGAATTTTAGAATGGTCAATACTGTAGTTCAGCCTGCTGTGTCTGTGCTGCATACAGGAACTGGCAAAGGGTGGACCACCACCAATATATTAAGAACAACAAAAACACATTCAGTATTCAGAATATATTCCATCTGCAAAAGCACCAATTCACTGACAAATCAGATACACAATGTAATTTTTAAAAGAGGGCACCCTGAGAGAAAGTGAACATCGAGGTGCTGTCCAAAATTAAGTGAACCAGACAGACTTCGGGATACCTCCGTAAAATTTTTCAGTGGTTTACCGAGTTGGCCTCCAATCTTCAGTAAACCTCAGTGTATTCTAAGTTTTTGTAGGAATTTCTCAGAAAAAGATGCACTTTCTCAGTTTTTAGTTGCTAGTAGTGGTTATACTGACTCAGTTTCTGAGCCATAAACACGCAGCGCACAGGAATTTCACATTTTTATATCATAATTTAACAGAGTGCATTGCTACTCAGGGAAATAAATAATGTGCCTATCATAACATTTATGTAAATGTGAAAATAGTTGGTGGAAAGCACTGCATCATATTTCGCTCTTAATTTCCTCAGTCGGTGGGGGGTGAGGTGTCACCCCTAAGTATGAGCATTCGGGGGCACCTTACAGTATGCATGCAGCTTTGTGGCGAGTGCACTCACCACAGAGCTGCAAAAACTGTGCAACATGTGACATGTTTATCATCTAAACACCAGAGTGCAAAAGCTAAATGCCTGGTGATTATTTTTGTAAATAAGTGTTCTCATTCAAAACAAAATTGTATGTTGCGATCAAGGTTTTTCAGATTTGTTGAATACACGTTTGAACTGAATCTAAACACTATGAAACATTTAAAAAAGTGTTACAAAAAAGTGTTTAGCATTTGTTCAGAACTTAAACATCTGGTTTTACAGTGTATGTGTGTGTGTGTGGGGGGGGGGGGGGGGGGGGGTGTATTGTGCAAACTCCCTGAAGTGATATAACTGAGAATGTCACTTAGCTAGTGGCCAAATGCCATAAAGGGTGACATTGTCAACGAAGTGACATTGTCATTGTCACATCTGGCATCACATGCTGAATAAGGATATGTTATTTCACCCTTTACAAAGCATGAAATTTGCTTATGTATGATTTATGAAGACATTATGTCTCATTTATGAAGGCATAATACATGCTGTATAAAGCCTTTACGAGCAACACTTCATCTAAAGTGTGACCACAGATTGTATGCACATGTTCATGCTCTATTCAATAATATATATATATATTATATATATACTGGACAAATAAAGTTAGGGATCACCCCAAATTTTGAAATATGATAATATTTTTTCCATATCATATTTTATATATATATATATATATATATATATATATATATATATATAAATTATAATTCGCGCATGGGTATGTGTAAAGATATCTACGAGTACTTTCTATTCTAAAAAGAATACGTGCGCCAACAGATTATCTCAAATGCAGAGCCCTGATGAGAACGCTGCTGTGTATTTTTTTTTTTTTTTTTTGAGGTCATTTCTACGGCTGTGTGTGGAGAAGGGCAATGCTGACCATTTTCAGTTGCCTTTCTTCACTTAACGCTGGCTGCCGTCGAGATATAATCGTCGATCGATATCCAGTGTCGTTGACCCTGCCCGTTTGGGTACCTGTAATATTAACCAACCCAAGTGCTCGTCGCGTGAATCAGCCACAGGTCGGCATCCTAGAGCAGCGCGAGCACTCGTGCCAAGTTTCCGTCGGCCAACAGCTATGTCGGCCAACAAGTCATTCTTTATTTAATACAATGAAAAAGCGAAATGCTTTCAATGTAATCAGAGGGTGCGAGATAATAGAACCAGAAGTACAACCCCAATTCCGAAATAGTTTGGACAAAGTGTAAATTGTGAATAAAATCAAAATGCAATGACTTTCAAATCACACCAGCCAGTATTTTATTCACAATAGAACAGAGATAACAAAGCAAATGTTGAAACTGAGAAATTTTACAATTTTATCCACAGAATGAGCTCATTTCAAATTTGATGGCTGCTAGAGGTCTCAAAAAAGTTGGGACCACGGCGTGTTTACCATGGTGTAGGATCCCCTCTTTTAACACAGAGTGGAGGCGTCAGGGCATTGAGGAGACAAGTTCCTTGAGTTTAGCCATTGGAATTTGATCCCACTCTTGTTTAATAAAGGCTTCCAGCTGCTGGAGAGTTTTGGGTCTCCTTTGACAGACTTTTCGTTTAATTATGCACCAAATGTTCTCAATCAGTGAAAGATCAGGACTGCAGGCAGGCCAGTTCAGCACATGGACTCTTCTACTACGAAGCCATGCTGTTGTAATAGCTGCAGTATGTGGTTTTGCATTGTTCTGCTGAAATACACAAGGCCTTCCCTGGAATAGATGTCGTCTGAAGGGGAGCATATGTTGCTCTAAAACCTTTATATACCTTTCAGCATTCATGGTGCTTTTTAAAACATGCAAGTGTCCCACACCATATGCACTAATGCATCCCCATACCATCAGAGATGCTGGCATTTGAACTGAACGCTGATAACAGGAGGGGTGGTCTTTCTCATCTTTAGCCCGGAGAACATGACGCCCATGATTTCCAACAAGAATGTCAAATTTGGACTCGTCTGACCACAGGACACTTTGCCACTTTGCTACAGTCCATTTTAAATGAGCCTTGGCCCACAGAACATGGCGGCGCTTCTGGATCATGCTCAACAATGGCTTCCTTTTTGCATGATAGAGTTTTAGGTGGCATCTGTGGATGGCACGGCAGACTGTGTTTACAGACAGTGGTTTTTTGAAGTATATCTGGCCCCATTTAGTAATGTCAATCACAGAATCATGCCAGTGAGTGATGCAGTGGATCTTATATTCTCTTATATATTAATTGCTTTTTCAGCCCTTTTTTGCCTGTGTCCCAACTTTTTTGAGACCTGTTGCAGCCAGAACATTTGAAATGAGCTCATTTTGTGGATAAAAATGTTAAATGTCTCAGTTTTAACATTTGAAATGTTATCTATGTTCTATTGTAAATAACATATTGGCTCATGTGATCTGAATGTCATTGCATTTTGATTTTATTCACAATTTACACTTCGTCCCAACTATTTCGGAATTGGGGTTGTATATGCCGTGTGCCTTGACAGGTGATTTGTCTTGGCTCAGTGGCTACATAATTCACTGTCTTTATATAGGCCTACAGTCTATGGGTTATAAATATACTAGCCTACGTGCAAAACGGTAATGTATCGCGAGACATGTGACTGCCCCTGTTGCGCACACAACACCGGCATCTGACCATCTGACTGAACCGTCCCGGCCAGGTAGAGTTACAGCGCATATGAGGCATATTTAAATCCGACTTCTCATGGTAGCGCTGTTACAGTTGTTTTACAGTTTAGAAGTGGAGAACAATATAGGCCTAATTATACATCGGTGAGTAAAATGAGAGTTTTTGTCTCTAATCTAATTTAGGCCTAGTGAATGAAAAGCCTTTGCGGCATAGTTTGCGAGATTACAGCTACACAAATGTTATTTTCCGTTTACTCCAGTGTAACTATAAAGAGCTGCTGAACAGAAAGCAAATAAATGTCTACAAGTAAGAAATTAAAATTGTGCTTTTTGTGGCAATGTCCACTCGACACGCAAGAGAGAGAGAGAGAGAGAGAGAGAGAGAGAGAGAGAGAGATTTTGCTTGCTCTTTTGTCTAGTGTAATTTCACTTTTTGGGCTTCATGGTTGCGGGCAAAATCCAAGACTAACTAAGACGCGTCTCCGTTTTTTTTGAGTTAATCAGTTAATCCCTCTCCTGCTTGAGCGATGAGACGTTAAAGAGGCTTGTTCTTAATTGAGCGATGAGACGTTAAAGAGGCTTGTTCTTAATTGAGTGCGCGCGCGCGCGCGTGTGTATGCGTGTTATGAATAATCAGTCAGGCCTACTTTTCACTGATCAGCTGCGCGTTTTCTGCGCAGATCTGCACTTGCACGTGACAGAAGAGAAGTGCCTTATTCAGTGAATCGCACGGCGCTCTTTGCCAGTTGCCTTGTTGACTCCTGCTTTACGGCGCAGTGCTTTCTTTTGTGACAGCAGATCTCTGCTGTTCACAGATACTGTTGACCATTAGTGCAACTCACCACACAGCAATGCCCAGTAATACAGACTACTTGGCGACAATGCTGCGACTTTATCCAGCGGCGGTATGCAAATAACTTCAGCCTCTGTGCGCCCATAACGGTAAGTGCCAACGACCGTGCATTTATTACAGTGACCCACTGAACATCTTGGGAGAGCGTAGTAATTCGATCATGGCTGACCTTTACTTGCTGACAATCATTACAAAGCTCTATCTGAGAAACCCAGTTTGCATTATTTTTTCGGTCGTTTGTTTTCCATCTCTTCTGTGTCACGATGAGGAAGTTCAGATTATCAGTCGGCGCATCTCGGCGCCCATTGTTACATGTTCTTAAACACGAGTGCTGCACCTGAATAACATGAATGTTTGAAACCGCTCTACTCTGCGAGAGTGAATGAATTATTTCAGGTAAGTTCGTTCGTGAGCTTGCCATAAATATAGCATTTTATGAATGAAAAGCTCATTAGAGTGAGCGTTGCAGAATGTCTATGTGTTAAAGAACTACGGAATCATGTAGCCTATTAAGCAAAATGCAAAAGCAGTCATTTACTATAACTTTTTTGGGGATTCGGGATAAAGTCTAATATTCTAATATTGTTTTTGTTATAATTTATGGAAGGCTACAGCTTTATGATATTAAAGCGCAGTTTACTGGCAAGAACAAAGTCTGTGATCTTTTATATTGTAGTAACATGGTTGCCAATGAAGCATGAAAAACCAGAATTCTCTATATAATATTGTCTCACACCATGACACACTTCGGATGACACACCATTGCATGGGAAGTTGTGATTAATATGGACATTTCCATATCATTTATTGTATTTTTATGACCAAAAGACAGACGGCGGGAGACAGGAGATAAGAAAGCACAAGGGCGAAGGGGGGAGTCTCCTATGGCACTGAAGTTAAAAAAAAATTCCTAAGCAACAAGTCAGTATGACTTTTCTTTACATGTCTATCCCTCTCCCCTCCCCCATTCTTTAAGAGATGGGTGTCCTCTCCCACACCTGCTGAGCACATGATACAGTAAATATAACTCATAACCTTCTATTGCGAGGGTGGACGAATACAGTTTATGTAACCCGTTCCGGCGTTCCACCCCGGTAATTCTGTGCTGTTGCTGCCATCTTAACTCCATTTCTCAAGGAGTATTTAACAACCAGTGACCCTGTATTGCGCCTGTACTGTGGACTAATGTCACTTCACTAATCCTGAATCCCCTTACATCTGTGACATCATCGTCCCCTCGTGACATCATTAAAACATGCTTTGATCTCAGAAGTCCTCATCAAATAAGACGTGTGACGGAAGATCTGGGTGTGGTTTGTTGGCGGATGCTCTCAGCTTTGTAAATTAGAGAAGTGATTGGTCTGCTGTTTATCATACCTCACCTTTATTTGTTTATTTACTTAGTTATTTAATTCATTGGTTTGTTAGACAGATACACTGAATATAAAAGTCTTCACACAAAGTCTGCAAATGTCAAACTAGAAATAACATCAAAATTGTTCAGGGAATGTAAACAAGAGGTAATCACGGGAGCGCTGCTCATTCAATCGTGGAATAAAACATACTGACCAGCATTGAAAACACACCACCCTAAATTCAAGGCCATAATACAAATTATGCATGTTTGTGATGTGTAATTGTTATTTAAGTATATTATGCTTCCTGACAAGATGGCAAAATGCAAAATTAGGTCTTTGGCGTGTTTTAATTCTATTTCAGGCCAAAAAAGCAAAAATCAAGATTTTTGTGCAGGGCAAAATGCAATAACGTCTTTCTGGGTCTGTTCATGAAATGGGTTTTCAAAAGGTGGCAAAGCAAAAGCCATCCTAAGTCAGTTGATAAACATCAGCATTAGATGGCTAATTAGGCGAGAACTTGATGAAAATGAGTAGAAATACACCCTTAGAATGTTGCGAGCGCACATTTGCATCTGTGCTCTTGCTACGTGGCGGCATTGCCATTATTCCATCACTGGGAAGATTGACCAAAATTTTGGGGGTATCTGCC
Source organism: Gymnothorax javanicus (assembly GCA_029692085.1). Taxonomy (NCBI): domain Eukaryota; kingdom Metazoa; phylum Chordata; class Actinopteri; order Anguilliformes; family Muraenidae; genus Gymnothorax; species Gymnothorax javanicus. The sequence goes on along the minus strand of CM056204.1, from coordinate 2,383,925 downwards.
TAGTGCCTGACTGTCCACAGTTTGCCAGCCACAATGTAAATTAAAAAATCAAGATCATTCAAATTGATTTGAACGGCTCACCAAGGTGATGTCAAAGGGGTCGAGTGTCCGAATCTACAGTCACAAGTTGCCCGATGGCTGTAAAAGTGGCGTTTTTAACCCCCACTTGAGCCCATTTTCACCAAAGACACCACTGTAGTACTGTTTAAAAACAAGGGTTACTCCAAACTGGAGGCAAGAAATCTAATCCTAAATCATTCGGTCTGTGTCCAGTTCGATCATTGGAAACATCAATCCAATGTTTTTTATAACATGTACACATCATAAACATACATAATTTGTATCTTGGCCATGAAATTAAGGTGGTGCGTTTTCAATATCAGTCAGTATATAATGATAAAATTCTTATACCTGATTACTCATTTGAGTATTCAAACAAAATATGATTTTTGAATCAAAGGCGTATTATCCTGGAAAATTATGCAGATATGAATTATTAATGTTATTACCTACTTTCACTTACGCTGCACTTCCGTTACAAATGTCTCACAATTTTATGCAAACCATTTATGATCACCTCAAACAGTTTGGCTTATAGCTGACAAGTGTATGTGTGCAAGTGTTTAGCTGTTATGTGTGACATTTCACTGCCTTGTGTTCAGTAATTCAGTAACAATTGGAAGATGTTACCAGTTATGCCAGTCCTGAGCTGTGTTTTTTTTCCTCTTGATTTTAGTTTGTTGGTAGGTCACAATAAAGATGGAAACATTACATTACATTTATTTAGCAGACGCTTTTATCCAAAGCGACTTACAGAAAGTGCATACAGTGGAAAAAGTCAGATTTTATATTATTTTAGGTTTTATATTTAAACGTCTTGAAATTTCTATTAAAGATGTGGAGTCTTTTGTATTTTGACTGTGGTTAGTTGGTTAGTTTTAGTCTGGCAAATACGGTTTTCAGTTTCAGTGATCATTTTCTTTGCAGGTCTATTCGCTCTTGGCATTTTTTCTGCTGTCTTCACCTCTTTCTCCATCTGATTGGTTTCTTGACGAGCCAATGGCGTCCAGGCCAGGTGAGAACGTGATTTCGCCCTCAGTAACTCCTGTTTTCCTGATCTTTTGACTAGAGGCTGCCTTTATTTGCTGTTGAAAATATTGCACAATGCCCTCAGGTAATTCTGGCACCCTTAGTGAATATGAACAGATGTTATGAATTAATGCCTTTTTTTTGTTTATCCTCTTAATGTTTAATTCAACATAATAGCAAAATAAAAACTTTTGTTAAAGTACAATCATTGAAATAAAAAAAAACATGATTAAATTATTGTTTTTCTCAAATATGTATACCACAATCCTCTTCACAGTTAATGCTTTGTGCAGCCTCCATTTTGCCAAGATAAAAGATCTGAGTCATGATCATCTCATATAATGGGGTTGCGTAAGACATGGCAAAGAATCAAACCATTTCGCCAAAGAGAATGTATCTTGATCCTTCATATTCTCGGGTCCACGTTTCTGGACTCTCCTGCTACGTGCATTGCGCAGTTTTCTGTTGTATTTAGGTCACAGCAGTGGGAAGGCCATCGAAAAACCTTGATTCTGGATGATGGCTGGTGAACAATTTGTGTGTTGATTTTGATGCATGATTTGGATTATTGTCCTGTCAGAAGACCCAACCATGGCCCATGTTAACTTGTCTTGCAGAGGCAGTCTGTATGGTTTTCATTCAATATTTGGTGGCTTTTTATGGGATTTATGATATCATGAATTGGAGCCAGTTGTCAGAGGCCTTTAGGAGAGAAACAGGCCCACAACATCAAAGATCTACCATCATTATTTCAGTTGGAATGGGGCTATAATGACGTTACACCAAACCTACCTCTAGAATTCCTTGCCACTGAGTTTTATTTTGGTCTCAGTTTACTACGGAACCTGGTTGCCTTAGAATCAAACTGGGCATTTCCAATTTTTTTTGTTATTTTTATGGCAATTTTGTCAATTGCAAGGCAACTTTCTGTCACACGTCATTGCTTTAATCTTTTATCTGAACCTTGGTGATGAACGAACAAAGGAAATTTGCTTATGCGTTAACTCATATTTATACCCCAGGGAAACAGGAAGTCATGGGTGACCTTTTAAATCCCTAATTATTCTGGTGAACTTCAGAAAGAAAAATGATTGGGAATATACTTACATTAGATTTTCTTATAAGGTTATTTGGGGTGTCAGAGATTGTGGCATGTTTTTATTTTATGATAAAAAAGTTTGTTTTTCTTTTATGCAGTTATTTTTCCTTAAATTCAAGGTTAGATTTTTGTTGACATAAAGGGCTCTAAATTCGTGGACCAGGCGCAGGCACGGCGAATGGGGGGAGCGCCGCGCCAACGGGGTTTTTCCAGGCGTATGTTGCAATTTCGTGCGCGGTGCAGCCTGGCGCAAGTACTCCTCTGTCCCGCCTCGGTCCCTCCTGCCCAGCAAGAAGTGGGCAAAGAAGGCGTGTTTGGGTATAACACAGCCCGAAGTCAAATCTTCACCTATCAAATGAGCTCCTCTCCTCACCTTTAATGTGTTGGAATATAGAAGCCTCTGTCCTATATCTGCATGATGCGTTAATGTTGCATTTTACTTTGCTGCTTCAGACATGTTTTCTGCACCGCTTACGTCTAAATTAAGCATTACGAATATGAGTTAGCTGGCTAGCTAGGGCATTAGCGAATTATTACCATTAGCGAACTTGAATGGAATTTCAAACGAAACTACCTCAGATCATTCAAACTTATGAAGTTGGAATGAAATCATGATTGCTCATTTATTTCTTCTGCCTGCATCATTGGGAAGAGAAAGCGATGGATAAGCGTGTTCCTATTATTACACCCTGTTGCTGCTTAAAATTTTGGGATTAACATGCATGCACAACAATGCAAGAAAGGCTTCGTAACACATTTATTTTCAGTAAGTGATCTTAACTCAGAACGAGATCATAGAAATCAGGCCGTATTCCTTTCCCCCACTAAAAACGATAAAACCTAAGTGACAATAATAGTATTAAGCCGCTTGCACACTGGACGAATTTTTTGCAGGACAGATTACATTCAAAATCAATGCAAAGACGCGAATACACGAGTGTATTCGCGTCTTTGCATTGACTTTGGCCGCGTTTCCCAATTAAGAGCGTTCTTAAGGAGTTAAGAAGGCTCCAAAGAAGAGTTCAGCTAAGAGGAGCCTTAAGATAAGAGTGTTTCCCAGATGCGTTCTTAGCGCCCTTCTTAACAAGTGTTTTTGCGCCCTTCCTAACTGGAGCTCAATTGATCAATCGATGTCAGAGTAACCGAGTGTTCCACATACTTACGTGCACACAAATGAAGCTTTGATGTAGCAATGGCGTATAATGTTAAAAAATGAGCGTATGTAATGCCACTGTACGCGCAGCAGAATGTCTGAAAACAAACAGAAAAATAAGAATGAAAACATAAAATAAAATCATTACATTACATGCGTGAAATCATGCGGTTAAACCTTATTCAACTTAATTTGAGACATGCAGCTCAAAGTTGCTTTATATATAGAGCGTACAACAAGTGGTCAAGTAGAAGAAGACTGTGATGTGGGTGAGCCGACCTCAGTCTGGGCCCCTTGAACTGAGGGTCTCCACACCTGTAGTTTTTCCGCCCAAAGAATAGACGCAATCTCCAGAGTCTGATGCAAGTGGGTTTATTGTATCTTGCTCAAAGTGAAGTACAACAACCTGGGCTGGTATCGCATACCACGAAGCATTCATATCCCATCAATCGCCCCACACCGACTGACCACTGATTGTCTGACCACTTAATTTATAGGGCCTTTGGACCTTCCCATAGGTGGGTAAAACATGTTACTTTCTACCTAGTCATACAATTATCATTTTCTGATTGGTAATTGTCACATGGTAACACTCCACCCTTAGTAACAAGTATGCCATTACATCATGGTGTAAATTCATTTTTTTTGCCGCCAGGGATGCTCAAGACCATGTTTGAGCCTCCCAAGTCTAGGGGGTTACCTGAGGGTCATCTTTGGGTGCCCAAGAAGACTGGATCTCTGGATTCATCCAGCATAAACTGGAGGCGCCCGGTTCTTATGAAGGACTTCTCATTGGTTGATTACCAATATGGTCATTCGGAAGATTAGCTCATCTTAGCCAGCCAGCTATAGGTTGCTATCTGATTCTTTTAACAGATTTATGAGTTTTTGTTTCATTCCACTACTTTTCTACAGCAGTATGCAGGCCACATGAGCCTGGCTCCAGTTCTCTTTGGAGAGTGGTAATCATGTTTATTCTTTGACTTTAAAACGTTTCTCTACACTATACAGAAGTATTGTGGCACATTTATATGGCTCAGGATTAAGGAACACTCATGACCTCAAGTCATTTAAACCTTAGGAACTCAATCTATTGATTTAGGAAGCCCAAGTGGTTGTGGATCAGTTTCACTTGTTTTGATGCAGGCAACACTGACAACAGCAATGGAAAGGCAAGAAGAAGAGAAACACAAACAAACCAGTTACACATATAGTCTTGAGCTGCACTAATGCCCTTGTCACACCTCGAGGCATGAGACGGTAGTTATGGCCCAGTCAGGTTGCAATGTATTTCCCACCACAACCGGGAATATTAGGGGAAAATTAGGGGAAATACAGTAAAATATTTCAAACATGGAACCATAGAGGAGAGATGTAAGTTTTCCCTCACTTTAAATGCTTAATGGGTAGTAGGGGTATGAAAGAAGGGGCGGGGATAAAATAAAGGACGAACGTGACGCACTGCATTAATATCTCCTTGCTTAGTGTCACATTGATTTGCCTGACGGCTTTATCTGCAGTGTTTAAATGCGCTAAGAAGGGCGTTAGAGCGCTCCAGACCCTTCTTTCAGATTCTTCTTAACAAAAAGATCATCTTAGGCTGAGAAGGAATCTGGGCGTTTGCTTCTTACTGGAGCCTTAAGAAGGATCTAAAGAAGCTCTTAGCGCTAAGATCTTCTTAAATGAATCTGGGAAGCGTGGCCTTTGAATAATCAGTCGCGACAAATTTGTTTCGCGTCCAGTGTGCAAGCGGCTTTACTGAGCATAAACTTCACAAGGCACGGAATATTCAATTTCAGGAATTTCCTGCACATTTATGTTTTCGTTCACATAGAGTGCTACACCCCCTCCCGCCTATTACATCTATCCTTCCTAAAGAGCTTATAACCTTCTACATTATATTCATCTCCATCCTCTTTACTAAGCCATGTCTCTGTAATCCCAACTATGTCATAGCCTTCACTAATCATAACGGCCTCAAGTTCTTGAAATTTATTTTTAATGCTTCTTGCATTTAGATAAAAAACATTTCAGGTTATCATGAACGCTTCCCTTCGATTTCCCATGCGCTTGCTGCTCAAAGCCTCTCACCATGCTTTTTGCTTTAAAAATATATCATCAATAGTGCATGTAACGCCGTTAGCTTCCATCAGGGCAGTCTGCATTTTCTGTGTAACACTCTCTAACCTCCTGCCCCCAAGTCCCTAGTTTAAATAACCTCTGCTACCCTCAACATACGCTGACCCAGTGCAAAGGCCCCTCCGGTTCAGGTGTAGCCCATCCGGCTTGAACAGGTCACCCCTGTCCCAGAAGTAGTTCCAGTGCCCCATAAACCTATACCCCTCTTTCCTACACCAGGTTCGTAGCCACGTGTTAAACCTCCAGATAAAATTCTGCTTCCTCTGCTTGCACGTGGGTACCGTAGAATCCCGGAGAACACTACCGTGGAGGATCTGCTCCTAAGCTTTTCAGCTAATTCAACAAATTTACTTTGCAGAACCTCAAACCTACCTCTTACCTATGTCATTAGTCCCAACATGGACCATGACAACTGGATCCCCTCCCGCCTGGCCAGGAGCTTGTCCGCACGCCCAGGAGGTCTCCTACCTGGGCACCAGGCAGGCAACACACCGCACGAGACTCCTTGTTGTGTCGCTAACAGACTAAACTGTCTATTCCTCTAAGTATTGAGTCCCCCACTATCAATAACTCTCTTTTCTGAGGGGTAGAGGCCAACAGGGTGCCCTGCTGCTCATCAGTCCCCTCACTCTCAGGGTCAGGGGCCAACCTGAGTTCCTGCAAGGGCCGGAATCGGTTGGACACCTCAACCACTGGAGGAGCTGTCGCTGTACGGTGTGCACGCCTTTCCTGCGCTTGACGCCCCACACACCCAACTTTCTCCCTGCCTGCTCTGGGGTCCCCACACCACCCTGCTTTGGCGTACAGACCATTTCTCTAAACGACATACTACTTAGTTCCTCTAGGAACTCTACTGATTATGGAACTATGTCGTAAGCCATTAACTGGCCCTGAAGAACAAGGATCTTGCTCTCCAGATGCTCAATTAGCTGGCACCGTGACAGACAAAACCCACCCTGGAAATCTTTTTCCAAAAGTGCGATCATCCTGCAACCGCCACATAGTTTTGGCCACATTTTGAACCCCTACCTAATGACCTCGCTTTCACCCTAGATAACAAAGAAAATTACTAATGCCGAGACAGAAGCTCAGGAACCACAATTTATTAATTAATTAACCTGAGAAGCCCTAACAGCAGTCACAATAGAAACCGTGGGGGGAAACTATGTGAATGGATAATAAGCCTCTTTTTAACAGGGGCTTAGTTTTTAGTGAACAGAAATGAAATACCAAATTGAGAAACTCTATCGATAATAAGCACTCCTAATAAGCCAACTTGAATTTATCTAGACCCGCTACTATTAATATACTAACCAAAAGTCTCACAGGGCTTAGCTGAGAACCCAGATAAAAGACTGGCTATACTACGCCCAGGAGAAACTGGAGGAGGGAGGAGGCGGAGCACTCCTGCAAAGCTTTCCGTTTAAATTCAAGGGTAAACCTAACGGACGACTAAAGTGACTGCTGTCCTATTGACTAAATACTAAATCTCAGATCCCCAGCCAAAAAGCAAACAGTAACTATCTAGCCAGCCAGCCACAAATACAACCAAGAGTAACCGAGATAAAGTTAAGCCTCGGTTCCTTTTAATTAAAACGGACCGAATAAACAAGTCGCTTTTCGGAGTTTAACTAAACACGGTATCTCCCCAAAAGCTGTCGCTGAGCACTCAAACAAGCAGTTAAACTTTAATCAGCTGATCAAGGCACCGCAAACCGGAGGAAAATACAAAGATAACGTAATTTTGTAATGTGTTTAATCAGAAGAGCCCTTCGGCGATAATAAAATGCTAAAAAAGACAAAAACCCCGGTTCAAGGTTATTATTCAAGCTTGGAAATGCGTTTATGCGGTAATGCCGTCAGGATAGAGAACAAAGGGGGACTAAAAACCCCGGTGAACGTCAATATTTATTGGATAGAAGACTGTATGAAAGGCAAGACCAATATGAAACCAAGCCAGATAGTTAGATATCCCGGTAATTTGATATATTCCTGGCGTTGAGAGCTTACAATAGTTCGTTAGCTAAATCAGCTACAGAAAAAGCAGGCGACAGTGTACCTCAGTCCTTGAAAAACAACTCTGACTTACTTTGTATATCACACAATTCACTAAGTTAGACAATTACTTCGCGTTTAGTTTATTCTTTAAATTTAGCGCTTAAATTTATTTTACTTTACCTTACTTTGCTCCCCGGAGACTGAAACCCTCAAAAAAAAACCCCAAAACCCCCCGTGGTCGCTTTTGTTTGACCAGATTAGCGACTTAATTTGGCTGTTTGCTCACCGAAGTTGTTAAAGGAAAAAAAAAAAAAAGATGATGGAGGAAGATTCTCCCTGCCCCTAATGCCACAAAGGTTATACCGAGCAAATTGTCTAATCTCTAATACTGTTTGAGCCTGAACACACAAATTAGTTTCAGATAACTCCGCTTAAACAAGAGTAAAACTTCAGATTCGATCCCGCACGCCTTCCTCTGTCTCAACTCAAGCAGAACGAACACCAACGAACAGCGCTACAGCACAGCCAAGAGGTCAGCAACAGCAACAGCCGCAGCAACAGGAGAAGATTTATGATACCATGAATTGGAGCCAGTTGTCAAGGGCCTTTAGGAGAGAAACAGGCCCACAACATCAAAGATCTACCATCATTATTTCAGTTGGAATGGGGCTATAATGACGTTACACCAAACCTACCTCTAGAATTCCTTGCCACTGAGTTTTATTTTGGTCTCAGTTTACTACGGAACCTGGTTGCCTTAGAATCAAACTGGGCATTTCCAAATTTTTTATTTTTATGGCAATTTTGTCAATTGCAAGGCAACTTTCTGTCACACGTCATTGCTTTAATCTTTTGGCTGAACCTTGGTGATGAACGAATAAAGGAAATTTGCTTATGCGTTAACTCATATTTATACCCCAGGGAAACAGGAAGTCATGGGTGACCTTTTAAATCCCTACTTATTCTGGTGAACTTCAGAAAGAAATATGATTGGGAATATACTTACATTAGATTTTCTAATAAGGTTATTTGGGGTGTCAGAGATTGTGGCATGTTTTTATTTTATGTTAAAAAAGTTTGTTTTTCTTTTATGCAGTTATTTTTCCTTAAATTCAAGGTTAGATTTTTGTTGACATAAAGGGCTCTAAATTCGTAGACCAGGCGCAGGCGCGGCGCATGGGGGGAGCGCCGCGCCAACGGGTTTTTCCAGGCGATGTTGCAATTCGGCGTCGGTGCAGCCTGGCGATGTACTCCTCTGTCCTGCCTCGGTCCCTCCTGCCGGCGCAAGTGGCAAAGAGGGAGGAGAGAAGGTGTGTTTGGGTATAACACAGCCGAGTCAAATCTTCACCAATCAAATGAGTTCCTCTCCTCACCTTTAATATGTTGGAATAAAGAAGCCTCTGTCCTATATCTGCATGATGCGTTAATGTTGCATTTTACTTTGCTGCTTCAGGCATGTCTTCTGCACCGCCACGCCTAAATTAAGCATTGTTTAATATGAGTCAGCTGGTTAGCTAGGGCATTCTTAATTATTACCATTAGCTTAACTTGAATGGAATTTCAAAACGAAACTTATGAAGTTGGAATGAAATATGACGGTTGCTCATTTATTTCTTCTGCCTGCATCATTGGGATGAGAAAAGATGGATAGCGTGTTCCTATTATTACACCCTGTTGCTGCTTAAAATTTTGGGATTAACATGCATGGACAACAATGCAAGATAGGCTTCACATACACATTTATTTTCAATATGTGATCTTAACTCAGTACGAGATCATAGAAATCAGGCTGTATTCCTTTCCCCCACTAAAAACGATAAAACCTAAGTGACAATAATAGTATTAAGCCGCTTGCACACTGGACGCCAAACGAATTTTTTTCGCAAGACGACAGATTATATTCAAAATCAATGCAAAGACGCGAATACACGCAAGGTATTCGCCCTTGCATTGACTTTAGCCGCGTTTCCCAATTAAGAGCGTTCTTAAGGAGTTAAGGAGGCTCCAAATAAGAGTTCAGCTAAGAGGGAGCCCTAAGGTAAGAGTGTTTCCCAGATGCGTTCTTGGTGCCCTTCTTAACAAGTGTCTTTGTGCCCTTCTTAACTGCCTTCTTAACTGGAGCTCAATTGATCAATCGACGTCAGAGTAACCGAGTGTTCCACATACTTACGTGCACACAAATGAAGTTTTGATGTAGCAAGTGGCATATAATGTTAAAAATGAACGTGCGTAATGCCACTGTGCACGCAGCAGAATGTCTGAAAACAAACTTAGAAAAATAAGAATGAAAACATAAAATAAAATCATTACATTACATGCGTGAAATCATGCGGTTAAACCTTATTCAACTTGATTTGAGACATGCAGCTCAAGTTGCTTTATATATAGAGCGTACAACAAGTGGTCAAGTGGAAGACCGGAAATATTAGGGGAAAATTAGGAAAATATGGTAAAATATTTCAACACATGGAACCATAGAGGAGAGATGTAAGTTTTCCCACATTTTAAATGCTTAATGGGTAGTAGGGGTGCATGAAAGAAGGGGGAGGCGGGGATAAAATAAGGACGAACCGTACGCACTGCATTAATATCTCCTTGCTTAGTGTCACATTGATTTGTCTGACGCCGCTGTATCTGCAGTGTATGGAGTTAAATTACTGCCAAAACCTAATATACAAACAGAACGTTTTACAAATGCACAATGATTCACAAACAAACACATTGTGATTTACAAATGCAAAACTGATTCACGTGCAAACAAAGTGTGGTTTGCAAATACGAAGAAAGATTTGCAAACAAACACAGCATGGCTTGCAAATATAAAAATGATTCACGCACAAAGTGTGGTTTGCAAATGCAAAAACGATTTGCAAACAAAGTGTGGTTTGCAAATATAAAACACCATTAACAAACCAATATATTCTGTTTTACAAATACAGAACGCATTACCTATCACAAATACCCGGCGCCTAATTCAGAGGAGAAAAATTCTTTCCACAACCTCGTGACTTTTGGCAGCTTTCTACCGTGAAATGGTGGTGCCGATTTTTCTCACTTGTGTCCTTACGATTTGCGAACAAATGTCCTAGCTAAGTTATTTGCCCTCATCAACAGCAGGTGGCGCTTATGAGTCCATTTTTCGAATTCTAAACGGCGCAACACCGGAGACTGTCCTGAAAGAATAGATAAATATCCCACCAGACGCAGTACAGAAATCAAGCTAATGATTTTGACGGCAAAGGATGGGCCTAATATTGATACTAAATATTACCAAGCAAGGGTTTCTTGACATTTTTCCACACCATTGTGTATTGGCCGGTGATTTCCTTTTATTATTGTTGGTAAAATTAATTTCGTAGGGTTTTTACGTAGGTAATTCGAACATGACAATTTATTCGGTTTAGTTAGGGTCGACTAAATATTCAAAAATCGTTGCCTTTAGTTAAATAAGCTCCATTTCATGGATGCATAAATTCTACCACGGAGGTTATAGCCTAATCTTAGCCAAGATAGAACTGACGTCAGTGTTGTACGATATAAGACGGTAATTCCACCACGGAAAGAGGATATAAAATGGCACAAATAGCCCGCCAATATGTTTTACGGGAGATCCTGATTTATTTGTACCCTCGTATTATCGTGATTGTATCACATAATAAAAGCAATCCTTGATCCCGTTAATGCCAACTAAGTCGGATGGCTAGAAAGCGTGTGCACGAGAGTTGGTGGAATTTTGGCAGGAATTTTTGACACAAGGGAAATCATCAACCAATTTATGAAGAGGTGTGCAAGATGTCAGAAACCCTTGCAGAAGGTGATATTTTGTATCAATAGTAGGCCCACCCTTTGCCGTAAAAATCATTAGCTTGATTTCTGTACTGTGCCTGGTGGGATATTAAGCTATTCTTTCAGGACAGTCTCCGGTGTTGAGCCATTTAAAATCGAGG